>JBBPBO010000001.1:29701123-29939333 GCA_037974295.1 Cicer cuneatum | reverse complement strand
GCCTAAAATAAAAATCTTATGTGACCCTTTTTTATTTTTATTTTGTTTAAAACTTCCCACAAACTTGTAGAAAATATTCTCAGAATTTTAAAAAAAATTTAAACTATCAACAACTTTAATTTAAATTTTTTACAATACAAATGGATTTTAAATAACTTAATTTGAGTTTTCTATAACATAAATATATTTTGAAAAAACTTAAAGCTTCAATTATTTTTTTTTGGTATTTTGAAATAATAAATATGACTAAAAAACAAACACATAATTACAAGATCCTGAATTTAAATTTAGAATATAACGTTGAATCGAACTATATATTTAAACTATAACTTAAAATAATAGTTTGACTTTTTAATAATATTTTTGTTAAAATGGTGGTAATGAAACTTTTTTGGTTTTATCCATACCTTGGTCTATTATCCTATATTTTTTATGTATGAAACTTTTTCTAAGTGTAGGCTAACTTTTAGAAACAAATTGAGTAACTATTAAAGTGAGGTTTAACTTACTTTTAAATATTTATGAGTAATTTACCTATTAATTAATAAAAATTAATTACATAAATAAATTTATAAATAGTACTCACTATTTAATATTTCTTTCACTGTATATTACTTTGGTCTGCTTGTCCTATAAATTTCTTGTATAAAACTTTTTTTTTTTAAATGAAGAACTTATTTATGGTAATAAATTGACTAAATATTAATCATTGATGAGTAAATTAATGTTTAATGTTATATGTACATGTATGAAAAATGTACATTTTTTTTCATATTTTGTCTAAGGGTTTTGTTAACGTGAGTTTTAAGGACACGTGTTAAGAAATAAGAAAAAATAAAAAAAATTTAGGTTCGAAAAAAAAATAATTTTTAAGCTTTTGAATTAAAATACTCAAACTTGAAGATATTATTTTCAAACTTCTCTCTCAAATTTGCATAAAAAAAATTGGAATTCATAATTTTTCATGAAAAAAAAAATTAATTTTATAAAAATTATACATAGAATTATTCATAGTTAATTTGTCGTTCGAGAAATTCCAATATTAAATTTATCTCAAACTTTTATTAAGTCATATCAGAGTTAACAAAAACATATTTATATTCTCACAAACCCAATTAAGTTGAATTTCAAAAAAGATTACATGATTTTTTTTCAATTCCAACAAACTTGTGAGGTTAGTGATAGTAACACTCTTTCTAGTGCTTGAGAAATGAGCCTTGCGTAAACAAAATATAGAATCATCTCAACGGTTTTTTTTTTTTAGAGGATCTCAACGTTATTAATACATGTATATTAAATCACCATCTTATGTTAAATTTTGGTATCATATTTATGAATGTTTATTTTCTTTAAAAAAAAAGTGTTACAATTTAAAAGTAGATATAATATACGAAATACACAATAAATATTTCATGATAAACATTCAACCGGTTAGCATGTGGCTTATAAATATGATAGTCAATTGAGTAAATATGTTACAATGATCCAAATAATCAAAATCTGATCAAAACAACAAAAGAGATATGCACACTACATCTTTTGAGGTCAACTACCTACTATGTTAAATGAGAGTTTAACAGTATCTATTTACGATCCAAATAGTTAACTACTATTAGTCTTAAACTTCAATCGTCCTACATATGTGGTCAAATCTAAAGATGATCATTAGGGTTTCCTTAATGAGCTATCCATCCTCAAGTAATAAGTTTGGGTCGTCCTCCTCTATTGTCAAATCTCCCATAACATCATTTATAACCACTCTTGGGTGATCAATTACTTGTGCTTCAACATGCAGTATTACAGGTTCTTGAGGTATTTCAACCAACACAAACTAGTTTCTTTCCAAGTTCCATAGAGGGTAACAACTCTTACACACATCTTCAATGTAGTGCTATAAACATATGCTCCAAATGTAAAACTAACTACATAGTCTCATTTTATATGAACCTAACACTTCTATAAGTCTCGTCGTAGTACGAATGAGACTAATATATTATAACATATGAGATTCGTCACCCAAACGACGTCACCCGGCTCCTCAAGGAATTCCACCCCATAAGTCCCCGAATAAGCTAGATTACCTCTTGATTCAGCGGTAGAAAATATTTGAACATACACAAGGAACAACAAGAAACACATACAAAAATAGGGTGAATTTTACATACATAATTAAGCTTTCTACGTGATTCAGCATAACAAAAATAAAATACTATATATACAAAGATCATGTTATATTAATTATGTAGCTATTTTGAGTTAATTAATTTTTGTTAAATTGAATTTAGTAGAGGATTTCTACTGTACATGAGTTAATTCGGCATATATCGATTTATTTAGTGTTTAAATTAATAATTAAATGAGTTTTTTATTTTGGAAAAAAGTATTTTCTATCATTTTATATAATTATAATAACTAAATATTATTTACTAAAAGTGTCAATGAAATAAAATTTATTTATTTTTAATATTTATTACTCATAATAGTGAATATTTAATATTTTTACGATAAAAAAAAAAAATTAGTATAATGCTTGTAAACAACAAAATGCTGTTTTTTCTTATGAAATCATCTTTCCTAAAATACAAAAGTCAACAAATAGCTATTGGATTCGTTAAAATGATCGTTAATATTGGTTTATAGAGCAAATGTATCAAAACTCTTGAATTTGTAAATGTAGCATAGATGCTCATTTTAATTAAAAGTGAATTGAATGTATTGAACTATTGATATTATGTTTGGATATATTCACATAAAAGTGAGTTAAACAATAAATTGAGTGTAAATATCACATTTTGAGTTAAAAGAAATAAATCTCAATTTCAAGTTAGAATTAATTCTAGAGGTAGAATCAATTCCAATCAACTATCACCAAAGTGTTAAAAATAAATTTTGTGTCTAGGATTTGCTTTTGGTTCTTCCTACCATGAAACCAAACACAATTCAATAAAGTAATGTCTCTCTTTTAGTTTTGATGGTAGTTATTTTGCATGGTTTGCTTAGGACAATTTTGAATTTGTTGCTAAGTTTCTCGAATGGTGCATGCAGAGAAAATAGGACTGAACTAATGAAAGTCAAAATTTGAAGAAGTTAAACAAAAACAAGAAACTGGAGAAGAAGTATCACGCCTTTTTAGCTTCAAAAGTTGTCACCAAGCAAATTCCTTGTCTTTTTGGTCCTGGTCTCAACAAGGCTGGCGCGTATTTTATTTCAGGTGTTTTGGTTTTGGATGTTAAACATTTTATACATGTCTTGAATATTTGGTGATTTGTTTATGTTTTGATTATTTTATGTTTTGCATTACTGTATTTTTTAATATTTGGCTACCAATATTTATCTTTGAAAGAAATTCCCTAAGAAGTTTCTTTCAAATTTCATTCAATTTTCGCTAAGGATGATTTGGATATTTTTTCATGGCTTTTGTAGAAAAGTTCCGTGCGCCTGTTTGCCACCAAGAATCTCTCTAGTCTAAAAAGACTAAGGCTATGATCAAATTCCAACTTAAGGAAGTGATTTGCATGGCAGTAGCTATTGGCAATGTGAGTATGGATGAAAAATAAATCTTCCAAAATGTGCACAGTTGAGTGTTAACTTCTTCGTCGTCTTGTTGAAAAAGAACTGGCAAAATGTGAGTATTCCACCAATAACATTTAGTAAAATAAAATCACTGCTTTGTATGTTTGTTAACTTCTATTTTATGGCAGTTATCTTAACATTTTAATTAAGATTAAGAAGTTTAATCAAGAAACAATAGTCTTTGACATTAGATGACTATAACATCTTTGTACAATGCGCGCCTTGGAATCAATAAAGGTTGTGGTGTAGTATATGCCCTTTTAGTTTGCATTTTTATTGAGGTTGTTGTCTTAAATAACTATGCCAAAAAAGTAGCCGTACTTTGTTTTCAATTTTCACACTATATTTTTCAATCGTGCTATTTTTTTTATATATAAGCAAGAGGTACTAATAGCAAGTACAGGGGTACTCAGAATTCATTACTAGAAAAAAAAAGTTGTTCATTGAGTAAACAAGACAAAGAGTGTTAAACCAACTAATAAAACTGTTATTTTTGAGTTTTGAAAAAACTGTTTAAAAATCAATTTATGCCACCGAAAATATTACTGAGTTGAGTTGCGGACTAGCTCGCTCTTTGTAAGGTGTTTCGCGGCACTGTCTAAATTGTGCAACGATCAACAGCGAAGTCCCTAGGATAAAACAACTCAGATACATTGTATCAGAGTTCCACTGCACCGTAGAAAACCGTTCTAGAATTAAACCCTTAATATGGCAGTCAAATGGCTACCACTCGTAATATGGTACTACGACCACTCGAAAGAGAGAAAAGAAGAAGAAAGAAAAAAAGGGAGAAGAAAAGCATCAGAAATGGAGAGCATTTGGTGTGCTTTTCCAACTGAGCAGAACTCTCTATTTATAGAGGAGATCTGCAACTTGATGAGAGAAAGATGCGGGATCCATCAATTCGGATCCACAGAAACGTGCGCTATATTTCCTAGGTTTTTGACTCTAATCTTTCCTAGGTTTTTGACCAGGCAACAACTTGATGCGCGAGTCCACAAAAAATCGAAAAAATAGCTAGGGTTTGACCAGAAACTGATGCGCAAAATCGGGGGAAGGAATTGACCAGATAAGATATTTAGTGTTGACTCGGTGGAGGGCTAACACATGTACAACATATCAATTAAATAAAAACGCAATCATTCTTTTAAAATTAAATAAATAAATTATTAATTTTCCATATACTAAAAAATCATAATACACCACTTAGCGCAAGCTTAGGCCCGGCCAAGCCAGACAGGCGGCAGCGCGCGCGTGTGGTGGTCTATTTGCATGTGTTCTTACCACTTTACAAAAGTGGGTACCCCTTGGGACACACCTCAAGTTTTATACCTCCACCTTATAAACACTACTAGTGTGTGTAATCCATCATATGTGGGACTTCCTTATTTTTCAATTCACATCACTAACTCTAACTATCATAATTTCCAACAATGCCCCACTTGAATTTAAAAATAAGGTTATGAAATAGCGTCAAGCGCTTCCATTATGAAATATCGTGCATAAATAGAGGTGTCTTTTGACTTGAACCTTTTCATAACAAGTAAGATTCAGATTTAACAAGAGTGACTTGTAGTCTTGAACTCTATCTTTGACATCAAACCTATGTTGGAACCAAGTTGGTTCTAAGTACTTAGGATTTTGATGTTTACAAAAGCACTCCATGTAATCTTATTTTGTACTTAGAATTATTATATAAAATGTCACCAGAAGATGACGTCATCAAAGGCAGAAGATGCCACCAGAAGATGAAGTCACCAGAGGCAGAAGATGAGTTACCAAAGGATAAAATCAGTCCAGAGGATACACCTCCAGAAGATACCAGAGGATGCATCCAGAAGGCACCAGAGGATACACCTCCAAAGGATATCTTTCCTGGCCCAGATCAGAAGGAAGCAGAGTCTAGAAGGAGACCTGGTCCAGACTAGAAGGAAGCCTGCTAGAGGGAGACTTGGTCCAGACCAGAAGGAATCACAAGTCAGACTTGGTCCAGACTTTATTCTGACCAGAAGATAGCTTGACAGTGATTATAAAATTCAGCCCATACCAGAAGAAATGATTGTCCAGATTTAATTCAGATTCAATCCAGACCAGAAGATAGCATGTCCAGATCAGAGGATAAGTGTCTAGATCAAAAGGTAAAATTCTTGTCCAGATAAAATGATAAATTTCAGAGGATAAATGTAAAATGGTCCAGACTTAAGTATCATGGCCCAATGTTGGCCGAGATCAGAAGATCATAAAATAGTCCAGATTAGTTCATATGATCCAGTGTTGGCCGAGATCAGAGGATCACAGAAGTGGCGCAGTCAGATTACACAACTCCAGAGTTGGTCGAGATCAGAAGATCATACAGTCCAGATTTAATCATGATGATAATCAAAGGAGACTTGATTAAATTCGAATAAGACTTGATTAGATTTTAATAGAAATTTGATCAAAGTATTAAGAGGATTTGATACAAAAATAAATTGAAGTCTTGTGGGAATTCAGAAGCTATTGGCGGGAAGAAAGATTTGGTCTAGAATTAATCAAGAACAGAATTGGCCAAAGTTATTTTCGAATGCAAATCTGAAGCTAAAAAAGATACGTTTTTTATTTAAGTGAAACCCGATTGGCCAAGTTATTTTTGCAAGAGAATCTGGGCAGATTCAGCTCGAATTTAAGCATGGAAGAAACCTTAATTATCATCTATAAAAGGAGGCTCAAGGCAGAAGACTTAGCATCGAAAATCAGTAAAAGAGTCATACACTTCCAGAAGCAAACACTCGAGTTTTCAGTGAGGTTAATTGTGAGTTTCCGCTTTCCAGAAGCAAGTACTTGTGTTTTTCGTTCCCTTGTGTTAAATCTATATTGTTGAAGTAGAGTCTATAATCTGAAGAGTCAGAAGAAGTAGCAGGTGACTTAGCAATTAGATTCAAGGTGTTGTAATTCCTTCTCCAATCTGGGGTTGTCAGATTGGTAGGAGAAGACTTGACTTGTGAAGTCAAGATGCTGTGTTTCTCAAAAGTCTAGGATTGTTAGACTGTTTGGGAAGACTGACTTGGAGGGTCAGTAGTGTTGTTGTAATTCAAAGGTTATGAATTAGTGGAAAAATCCTTCGAGGTGAAGGGACTGGATGTAGCCTAGTTAATGGTGAACCAGGATAAATCTTTGTGTTATTTTACTTTATCCGTTGCTAACTCTACTTGATTATATTTCAGATTTCAAATAATCATCAAAAACAGAAAAAGAATTCAAGTAGTACAAACACAATTCAACCCCCCTTCTCGTGTTTGCACCTTCAATTGGCATCAGAGCTCGGTCTCAAGGCTGAGCATTTAACAGTGTTTGAGGAATGGTCCAAGGGGGTTCAACATGTCAGAATCCAAAGAAGAATTTGGAGGCAACATCAACAGGCCACCACGATTTGATGGAGATCTCTTTGAATACTGGAATGGCAAAATGAGAAGCTTCTTCATCTCCCAAGATCCTGATCTCTGGACCTTGGTATTCAAAGGCTACACTGCACCCACTACACCAGAAGATGAAGAACTGGATGTAGAAGATATGAATCCCAACCAGAGGAAGTTGTACAAGCTGCATCACAAGTCTAGAACCATCATGATCAATGATATTACATTCAAAGAATTTGACAGATGCACCAACAAGGAAACAACAAAAAGCATCTATGACAGTCTGGTTCTGACCTATGAAGGAAGTCAACAGGTTCAAGAGGTAAGGGTAAACATACTAGTCAAACAGTATGAGCTGTTCAAGATGGAAGAGGATGAAGACATTGAAGCAATGTTCAGCAGATTCTAGATTCTGGTATCAGGTTGAAAAGTATTAAAGAAAAGCTACACCACTACAGATCATGTAAAGAAGATCCTTAGAAGCTTACCAGCCAAATCGAGACCAAAGGTTACTGTAATACAGGAAGCTAGGGATCTGAATACCTTGAAGCTTGAAGATCTGATCAGCTCCCTCAGGTCTCATGAAATAGAACTGGAAGCAGATGAACCAAAGAAGAAGAAGAATCTGGCCCTGAAGTCAAAACAGAAGAAAGTTGCAAAGGCAGCACCAGAATCAGAGGATAGTGACAGTGACTGTGATGATATGGCTTACTTAACCAAACAGATGGTTAAGATCTGGGAAAACAGGAAGAGGAGAGGCTCCAAGAAGAAACATAACAGCAAAGGAAAGGAATAATCTGACAAGAAGAGCATCATCTGTTATGATGCAATGAACCTGAACATATCAAGTAAGAATGTCCAAATCTGGAAAAAGGCAAACGACACAAGAAGAGTTCCAGATTCAAAAAGAAGGGTCTGATGGCAGCCTGGGATGTATCAGAATCAGAAGAAGAATCGTCTGATGAATAAGAGGCAGAAACAACAATGATGACACACATCAGGTCTTCCTCTGGACTTCATAAAGGCACAATTTTAGGAAGGAAAACAGGCAGAAAAAAGAATGATCAAAGCAGTCATTCAGGCAAGTCAGGAAGCACATCAAAGAAGTCCAAGTTTTAAAGAATCAAAATTCTGAGTATGCAACTGAAAACAAGGATTTTAAAACTGAAGTTGCAAGACTCAAATCTGAAAACCAAACTCTCAAAAGTAATATTTGTTCCACTTCCAAAACTGTGTGTGAATCTGATATGCATGAACAATTTTTTCAAAACTTTATTTCTAATGGAATGGAAAGAAGTAAATATGCATCTATGATTTATAAAAACAGTAACATTGGAAAGAGAGGTCTTGGTTTTACATAAACTATTGCTGAAACTAAAATTGTTCATTTTGATGGTTTATGCATTGTTTGTGCTAAGAAAGGTCACTCTGAATTATCTTGTCCAATGGTAAAATCTGAACAAGATGAGAGAGTTGTTAAAACTAAAAAACCTGGACCCAATCAGTTCTGGGTACCAAAAGATCAAATTGTCTATGTTGCAGATATTCTGAGCAACTAGAAGGAGACACCAACAATGGTGCCTGGATAATGGATGTTGGCAATGCACAAGCAGAAGAAGGTTTATGTTCCTGTGACAACCAGACAGAGGCAATTTGAGTCTGATGGAAGAAGGTCTGGTCAACTCAACCAGAACTTGAATCAGAACCAGAACTGGAACCAAAATCAAAACTGGAACTAGAATCAGAACAGGAACTTGAACCTGAACCAGAACTGGAACCAGTATCAGAGGCACATGAACTGGAACCGGAACCAACACTAGAACCAGAATCAGAATCAGTACTGGAACCAGAACTAGAACAGGAATTATCAGATTCATCAGAATCATTAGAATCATCAGATTCAATTAAATCACCAGAATCATCAAGGTTATCATAATCACCAGAACCAAAACATGTTCCAGAATCATTAGAGGAACATGATCTATCAACCAAAGCAGAATCAAGGAAACTGCTCAAACAGGCCAGAAGCTGAACTAGCTCTGATGGCTCGAAATGAGTCTGAGTCTGACTCTGACTCTGATTTTGAAGCAAGGTCTGATCAACAACATAAATCATGGTACTTGGACAGTGGTTGCTCCAAACACAAGACAGGAGACAAATCTATGTTTCTGGATTTGACCATGAAAAATGGAGGCAAAGTTTCCTTTGGAGGAAACCAGAAAGGTTAGATTTTTGGTACAGGAACAGTTGGTAACAAATCTTCTTCCATTTCTATTAAAATGTTCTGTTAGTAAAAGGTCTGAAGCATAATTTTCTGAGCATAAGTCAACTAAGTGATTGCAAATATGATGTCATCTTTAACTAGAAAACATGCAAAGCTGTTAGTCAACTTGATAAATCTATTTTGTTTATTGGCATTAGGAAAGATAATGTTTATAAGATTGATTTGTTTAGTCTTGCCAAGCAACAGGTTAAATGCTTATTATCTGTAAGTGAGCAGAATCGGATTTGGCACAAGAGGCTAGGGCATGCAAACCCTAGACTTATATCTGAGTTGAGCAAACTCCAGTTGGTAAGAGGGCTTCCCAAGGTAAGTTCCAAAACTGAGATTCTATGTGAAGCATGTCAAATAGGTAAACAAACTAAAAGCTCTTTTAAAACTAAAAAATGTGTTTCTACCTCTCAACCACTTGAACTGCTTAACTTAGATCTGTTTGGTCCTGTTCAAACAGCTTCACTCAGTGGTAAGAAATATGGATTTGTGATTGTTGATGATTACTCAAGGTGGACTTAGGTAAAAATTTTAACAAACAAAGATGAATCTCACAAAGTGTTTATTTCTTTGTGTAAGCAAGTAATGAATGAACAGGGTGTCAAGATCATAACCATCAGAAGTGATCTTGGAGGTGAATTTGAGAACAAATACTTTGAAGAATTCTGTGATGAGAATGACATCTCTCACAACTTCTCATCCCCCAGAACACCACAACAGAATGGAGTGGTGGAAAGAAAGAATAGATCACTACAGGAGATGGCCAGAACCATACTGAATGATATGAAGCTTGCCACCTACCTTTGGGCAGAAGCTGTCAACACAGCTTGCTACATTCAGAATAGAGTGTACATCAGGTCAATCTTAAATAAAACTCCATATGAACTATGGAAAGGTAAGAAACCTAACATTTCCTATTTCAAGCAATTTGGCTGTACTTGTTTTATGTTGAACACTAAAGATAATCTAGCTAAGTTTGACTCTAGATCTCAAAAGTGTACCTTTATTGGTTACTATGAGAGATCAAAAGCTTATAGAGTGTTTAACAAGGAAACTAACACTGTGGAAGAATCAATCCACATTAAGTTTGATGATAAACAGCTTGACTCTGAAAAGTCAAAGCAAGATGAGGAAATTGCAGGTGAACCAGAGGCACATGAACCAGAAGCTGGACCAGCAGCATAACCTGAGAAATATAAAGATGAAATCAAAGAAGAAGAACATGCTGACTCTGAAGACAAGTTAGAGGGAAAGAATGGATGGAAGTACAAGTCTTCACATCTAGAAACTCTCATTATTGGCAGTGCAGCAGAACCATTGAAGACCAGATCATCAAGTAGAGAAACCAGTCTGTTTGGTTTACTCTCAACAATTGAACCAAGCAATGTTGATGAAGCTTTGGCAGAGGAAGGTTGGATACTTGCAATGCAAGAAGAGCTGAATGAATTTCAAAGGAATGATGTTTTGGATCTGGTATCCAGACCAAACAAAAACATTATTGGAACCTAATGGGTGTTCAGGACTAAACTCAATGAAAAAAGTGAAGTGGTAAGGAACAAAGCCAGACTTGTAGCTCAAGGATACAGTCAACAGGAAGGTATTAATTACACTAAGACTTTTGCTCTAGTGGCCAGGTTAGAAGCAATTAGAATTCTTTTATCATTTGCTGCTATTGATATAATTCTGTATCAAATGGATGTTAAAAGTGCATTCTTAAATGGCCTATATAAGTGAGGAAGTCTATGTCAAACAGCCCCCTGGATTTGAAAATTCTGATTTTCCAAACCATGTTTTTAAACTTAAAAAATCTTTATAAGGTTTAAAACAAGCACCAAGGGTATGGTATGACAGACTTAGTAACTTTCTGCTTAAGAATGAATTTGATAGAGGTTAGATTGATAATACTCTATTTAGGAAATCCATTAAAAATGATATTTTGATTATTCAAGTTTATGTTGATGATATCATCTTTGGATCCACTAATGGCACTTTGTGCAAGGAGTTTTCTGACCTAATGCAGAAAGAGTTCCAAATGAGCATGATGGGAGAACTTAAGTTCTTCCTGGGAATTCAGATTCACCAAGGTAAATCACGTATACTCATTCACCAATCTAAATACACTAAAGAACTTCTCAAAAAGTTCAAGATGAGTGACTGTAAGCCTATGGCCACCCCCATGCACCCAACCTGCTCACTTGAGAAAGATGAAACCAGACAAAAGGTAGACCAGAAAACATACAGATGTATGATTGGATCCCTTCTTTACCTAACTGCTTCTAGACCTGACATTTTGTTTAGTTTTTGTGTGTGTGCCCGTTTTCAAGCTAACCCTAGGGAATCCCATTTAACTGCTGTCTTATGACTCTTTCGATAACGTGCCACGACAGTCCCACGTTGTCGGCAATGTTAGGTCTAGTACAATTAGTGGTATACCTGAGGCTGCCAATGATGCTCGCACATTCTGTTTGTCTAAGACATTCACTAGTGTTCTTAAAAAGTTTCATACTTGGATCATATGGTGTGCAAGAAGGTTTACAGTCAAAGTATTTATATTTCTTTAGGATCTTTTCAACATAGTGAGACTGATCCAAAGAAATTCCCTTCTCTAACCTAGTAATCTTGATTCCTAAGATTACATTCGCTTCTCCGAGGTCTTTCATATCCAAGTTGTTACTTAACAATGATTTCACAGTATTTACAGCATGAATGTTTGAACCAAATATGAGTAAGTCGTCTACATAGAGACATATGATAGTGCAAATGCCATTTTCAAATTTGTAATAAATACATTTGTCACTTTCATTCACTTTAAACTCATTCGATATAATCAAGTTATCAAATTTTTCATGTCGTTGCTTAAGAGCTTCTTTAAGACCATACATAGATTTATCTAACTTACAGACCTTGTCTTCTTGTCCATGAATTACAAAACCTTCAAGTTGTTCCATATAGATTTCTTCTTCCGGATCACCATTTAAAAAAGCTGTTTTAACATCCATTTGGTGTATCACCATGTTATGAATAGCTGCTAGAGAAATGAGTACCCTAATGGATATTATTCTAGTGACTGGTGAAAAAGTGTCAAAGAAATCTATATTTTCTTTTTTCCTAAAACCTTTGGTTACAAGGCGTGCCTTGTATTTATCAATAGTTCCATCGGGTTTTAGTTTCTTTTCCAAAATCCATTTACAACCTATTGGTTTGCAACCAGGAGGCAAGTCTACTATATGCCAAGTCTTGTTAGATTCTAGAAAATCCATTTCATCGTTTATAGCTTTTTGCTAAAGATCTGCGTCCATTGATGACAAAGCTTCTTTGAGATTTGTAGGATCCTCTTCCAAATTATAGGCCATATACTCTGGTCCATAATCTTTAGCAACTCTGATTCTCTTACTTCTTCGAGTTTTCAATTCACCTTGTTTGTTGCTTTCAATACTTCTTGTCATGGGAGTATGACTTGGTTCGCTGCCCCCACTATTTCTCAATTTGAAAGGGAATTTATTTTCATAGAAGTCAACATCATTTGACTCTATGATGACTTTCGCATTTAGGTCATAAAACCTATACGCTTCACAGTTTACTGCATACCCAATGAATACACATTCATAGGCTCTACTGGCGAGTTTAATTCGCTTGGGATCGGGGATTCTGACATAAGCCAGAAAACCCCATGTTCGAAGATAAGACAAGTTTGGTTGTGTTTTCTTTATTATCTCATAAGGAGATGTTTTGCTTTTAGATTTTGGAACTCTATTCAAAACATAGCAAACAGTCAAAATAATTTCCCCCCACCAATGAGATGCAGCACCAGAGTTAAACATAATAGCAACAACTATTGGCCATAAGGTGTGCCTTGTATTTATCAACAATTCCATCGAGTTTTAGTTTCCTTTTTAAAATCCATTTACAACCTATTGGTTTGCAACCATGAGGCAAGTCTACCAAATGCTAGGTCTTGTTAGACTCTAGAGAATCCATTTCATCAAATTTTTCATGCCATTGCTTAGGAGCTTGTTTGAGACCATACAAAGATTTATCTAACTTACAGACCTTGTCTTCTTGTCCATGAATTACAAAACCTTCAGGTTGTTTCTTTTAGATTTCTTCTTCCAGATCACCATTTAAAAAAGCTGTTTTAATATCCATTTAGTGTATCACCAAGTTATGAATAGCTATTAGAGAAATGAGTACCCTAATGGATGTTATTCTAGTGACAAGTGAAAAAGTGTCAAAAACATCTATATTTTCTCTTTTCCTAAAGCCTTTGGCCACAAGGCGTGCCTTGTATTTATCAACAGTTCCATAAGCTTTTAGTTTCTTTTTCAAAATCCATTCACAACCTATTGGTTTGAAACCAGGAGGCAAGTCTACCAAATGTCAAGTCTTGTTAGACTCTAGAGAATCCATTTCATTGTTTATAGCTTCTTGCCATAGATATACATCTAATGATGACAAAGCTTCTTTGAGATTTGAAGGATTCTCTTCTAAATTATAGGCCATATATTCTGGTCCATAATCTTTAGCAACCCTGACTCTCTTACTTCTTCAAGTTACATTTCACCTTGTTTATTGCTTTCAGTGCTTCGTGTCACAAGAACGTGACTTGGTTCGCTACCCCCACTATTTCTCGATTTGATAGGGAATTTATTTTCATAGAAGTCAACATCATTTGACTCTATGATCACTTTTGCATTTAGGTCATAAAACCTATACGATTTAGTGTTTAATGCATACCCAATGAATACACATTCATAGGCTCTACTGGCAAGTTTAATTCGCTTGGGATTGGGGATTCTGACATAAGCCAAACAACCCCATGTTCAAAGATAAGACAAGTTAGGTTGTCTTTTCTTCATTATTTCATACGGAGATATTTTGTTTTTAGATTTTGGAACTCTATTCAAAACATAGCAAACAGTCAAAATAACTTTCTCCCACCAATGAGATGCAACACCAGAGTTAAGCATAATAGCAACAACTAGTTCAGTAAGAGTTATATTCTTTCTTTCAGCTTTACCATTCATTTCAGGTGAATAACGTGTTGTGGTTTCATGTATAATTCCTTGAGTTTTATAAAACTCATTAAATAAACTAGAATCATACTTTGTTCCTTTATCACTATGAAACCTCTTAATCTTTTTACTAAATTGATTTTCAATTTCAGTTACAAAGATATTAAACATGTCAAGCGCTTCACTTTTATTTTTTATTAGATATAAAAAAGTATATTTAGAGCAATCATCAATAAAAGTAGTAAAATAACGTTTTCCATTTCTTGTTAGTGTTGAAGGTGCAAACACGAGAAGGGGGGTTGAGTTGTGTTTGACTAACTTGAATACTTTTTCTATTTTTGCAGTTTTAAAACAAAACTTGATGTATGAATAAAACAGAGTTAGCAGCGGATATCAAGTAAAAATCAAAACACAGAATTTTATACTGGTTCACCGTTAACGAGGCTACGTCCATTCCCTTCACCTTGAAGGATTTCACTAATTCAAACCTTGAATTACAACAGTTCCTCTGACCCTCCAAGTCAGTCTTCTCAAACAGTCTAACAATCCTAGACTCTTGAGGAATACAACACCTTGACTTCCTAAGTCAAGTCTTCTCCTACCAATCTGACAACCCCAGATTGTAGAAGGAATTACAACGCCTTGAATCTAATTTCCAAGTAATCTGCTACTCCTTCTGACTCCCTCAGATTGTAGACTCTACTTCAACAACTTAGATCTAACACAAGGGAAAGAAAATAACACGAGTGCTTGCTTCTGGAAAGCTGGAACTCACAATTAACCTCACTGAAAACTTGAGTGTTTGCTTTGGAAGTGTGTGACTCGTTTGTGATTTTTGATACTAAGTATTCTGCCTTGAGCCTCCTTTTATAGATGCAGATTAGGGCCTCTTCCAAGCTTAATTTTGAGCTGTATCTTGCTGGATTCTCTTGCAAAAATATTTTGACCAATCGGGCTTCACTTAAATAAAAAACATATCTTTTTAAGCTTCAGATTTGCTTTCAAAAATAACTGGCCAATCATGTCTTTAGTTTCTTCCCGCCAACATCTTCTGAATTCCACAAGACTTCACTTTATTTTTGTAACAAATCCTTTTAATACTTTGATCAAATTTAATTAAATCTCCACCATTAATCCTTATGATTAAATCTGGACCGTTTGATCTTCTGCGCTAGTCCACATCTGGACCTTACTAAGTGATCTGCTGTGATCCTCTGATTTCGGCCAACCTTCGACCACACTTTTTGATCTTCTGATCTCGGCCAACCTGGTCTAGCAAACTGATCTGCTGTGATCCTCTGATCTCGGCCAATGCTGGACCACACATTCTGACCTTCTGATTTCAGCCAACATTGGGCCATGGTCTGATCTTCTGATTTCAGCCAACATTGGGCCATGGTCTCATTTTCTATTTATTTCTCATTTTTCTCTCTCTCCCCCTTTTTGTCATCAGCCAAAAAGAGGTCCTACTATTTTGGTATTTTTTGTTTTTCTCTTTACAAATTACAGAAAGTAAAAAACAGAAAATAAAAGACATAAAATTAAAATTACAAGAAAATTAAAAAAAAAACTCCTAAGAAGACTACTTGATCTAGTCAGATATGGAGGTAATGCTGAGATGCTTCTTGATGAACTTGAACCTATCTTCAGGTAGTGCTTTGGTGAAGATGTCAGCCCATTGATGATCAGTGTCCACAAATTGGATGCTTAAGTCCCTTTTTGAACATGGTCCCTAATGAAATGGTGTTTTATTTCAATGTGTTTGACTCTAGAGTGTAAGATGGGGTTTTTGGTTAGGTTTATGGCTGAAGTGTTATCACAAAACAAAGGGATATTGGTTTCGAAGATGTTGTAATCTTCAAGTTGGTGTTTCATCCAGATTAACTGTGAACTGCATCCTGTTGCTGATATATACTCAGCTTCAGCTGATGACATTGCAATGGTGCTTTGTCTTTTGCTTGACCAAGAGATCAAATTATCACCTAAGAAAGTGCAGTTGCCACTTGTACTTTTCCTTTCCAGCTTGTCTCCAGCATAGTCGGAATCACAAAAACCTCTTAGTTTGTAGGTGGGGGTTTTCTTGTATAACAAGGTAAGGTTGGTAGTTCCTTTTAAGGTATCTCAAAATTCGTTTGACAAGAGTTAAATGGGATTCCCTAAGGTCAGCTTGAAAACGGGCACAAACACAAACACTAAAAAAAATGTCAGGTCTAGAAGCAGTTAAATAAAGAAGGGATCCAATCATACCTCTGTATGTTTTCTGGTCTACCTTTTGGCAGGTTTCATCTTTCTCAAGTGAGCAGGTTGGGTGCATGGGGGTGGCCATAGGCTTACAGTCACTCATCTTGAACTTTTTAAGAAGTTCTTTAGTGTATTGAGATTGGTGAATGAGTATACCTGATTTACCTTGGTGAATCTGAATTCCTAGGAAGAACTTAAGTTCTCCCATCATGCTCATTTGTAACTCTTTCTGCATTAAGTCAGAAAACTCTTTGCACAAAGTGCCATTAGTCGATCCAAATATGATATCATCAACATAAACTTGAATAATCAGAATATCATTTTTAATGGATTTCCTAAATAGTGTATTATCAATCTGGCCTCTATTAAATTCATTCTTAAGCAGAAAGTTGCTAAGTCTGTCATACCATGCCCTTGGTGCTTGTTTTAAACCATATAAATATTTTTTAAGTTTAAAAACATGGTCTGGAAAATCAGGATTTTCAAATCTAGGGGGCTGTTTGACATAGACTTCCTCACTTATATAGCCATTTAAGAATGCACTTTTAACATCCATTTGATACAACATTATATCATGATTAGTAGCAAATGATAAAAGAATTCTAATTGCTTCTAACCTGGCCACTGGAGCAAAAGTCTCAGTGTATTCTATACCTTCCTGTTGACTGTATCCTTGAGCTACATGTTTGGCTTTGTTCCTTACCACTTCACCTTTTTCATTAAGTTTATTCCTGAACACCCACTTGGTTCCAATAATGTTTTTGTTTGGTATGGGTACTAGATCCCAAACATCATTCCTTTGGAATTCATTCAGCTCTTCTTGCATTGCAAGTATCTAACCTTCCTCTGCCAAAGCCTCATCAACATTTCTTGGTTCAATTGTTGAGAGTAAACCAAACAGACTGGTTTCTCTACTTGATGATCTGGTCTTTAAAGGTTCTGTTGCACTGCCAATAATGAAAGATTCTGGATGTGAAGACTTGTACTTCCATCCATTCTTTCCCTCTGACCTGTCTTCAGAGTCAGCATGTTCTTCTTCATCTTGATCTTTCTCAGATTCTGCTACTGGTTCCTGTGCCTATGGTTCACCTGCAATTTCCTCATGTTGCTTTGACTTTTCAGAGTCAAGCTGTTTATCATCAAACTTAATGTGGATTGATTCTTCCATAGTGTTAGTTTCTTTGTTAAACACTCTATAAGCTTTTGATCTCTCAGATGAGCCAATAAAGATACACTTTTGAGATCTAGAATCAAACTTAGCTAGGTTATCTTTAGTGTTCAACATAAAACAGATACAACCAAATTGCTTAAAGTAGGAAATATTGGGTTTCTTACCTTTCCACAGTTCATAGGGAGTTTTATTTAAGATGGACCTGATGTAAACTCTATTCTGAATGTAGCAAGTTGTGTTGACAGCTTCTGCCCAAAGATAGGTGGCAACCTTCATATCATTCAGCATGGTTATGGCCATCTCCTGCAGTGATCTGTTCTTCCTTTCTACCACTCCATTCTGTTGAGGTGTTCTGGGGGATGAGAAGTTGTGAGAGATGACATTCTCATAACAGAATTTTCAAAATACTTGTTCTCGAATTCACCTCCATGATCACTTCTGATGGTTATGATCTTAATACCCTGTTCAATCATAACTTGCTTACAGAAAGAAATAAATACTTTGTGAGATTCATCTTTGTTCTTTAAAAATTTTACCCAAGTCCACCTTGAGTAATCATCAACAATCACAAAACCATATTTCTTACCACCGAGAGAAGGTGTTTGAATAAGACCAAACAGATCTAAGTGAAGCAGTTCAAGTGGTTGAGAGGTAGAAACACATTTTTTAGTTTTAAAAAAGCTTTTAGTTTGTTTACCTCTTTGACATGCTTCACACAGAATCTCAATTTTGGAACTTACCTTGGGAAGCCCTTTTACTAACTGGAGTTTGCTCAATTCGGATATAAGCCTAGGGTTTGCATGCCCTAACCTTTTGTGCCAAATCAGATTCTGCTCACTCATAGACAATAAGCATTTAACCTATTGCTTAGCAAGACTGAACAAATCAATTTTATAAACATTATCCTTTCTAGTGCCAGTAAATAAAACGGAGCCATCAAGTTGACTAACAGCTTTGCAAGTTTTTTGATTAAAGATAACATCATAATTGCAATCACTTAATTGACTTATGCTCAGAAGATTATGTTTTAGCCCTTTGACTAGCAGAACATTTTTAATAGACAGGGAATAAGAAGTGTTACCAACAGTTCCTGTACCAATAATCTGACCTTTCTGGTTTCCTCCAAAGGAAACTTTGCCTCCATTCTTCATAGTCAGATCCAGAAACATAGATTTGTCTCCGGTCATGTGCTTGGAGCAGCCACTGTCAAGATACCAAGTTTTGTGTTGCTGATCAGACCTTGCCTTTTCTCTGTCAGAATCAGAGTCAAACTCAAATTCAGACTTAGCTTCTATTCGAGCCATTAGAGCCAGTTCTTCTTCTGGCATGTTTGAGCAGTTTCCTTGATTCTGCTTTGGTTGATAAACCATGTTCCTCTGATGATTCTGGAACATGTTTTGATTCTGGTAATTTTGGTGAATCATGTGATTCTGATAACCTTGATGATTCTTGTGATTCAGGTGATTTGGGTGAATCTGGTGGTTCTGATAAATTTGGTAATTCTGGTAATTCCTGTTTTGATTCTGGTTCTGGTTCCAGTTTCTGTGCTTCTTATACTGGTTCTAGTTCTGGTTCTGATTCTGATTCCAGTTCTGGTTGAGTTGACCAGTCCTTTTTCCATCAGACTCAGATTGCCTTTGTCTTGTTGTAGCAGGAACATAAACCTTTTTCTACTTGTGCATTGCCAACATCCATTGTCCAGACACCATTGTTGGTGTCTCCTTCTGGTTGCTCAGAATATGTGCAACATAGACAATTTGATCTTTTGATATCCAAAACTGATTGGGTCCAGGTTTATTAGTCTTAACAGCTCTCTGATCTTGTTCAGATTTTACCATTGGACAAGATAGTTCAGAGTGACCTTTCTTAGCACAAACAATACATAAAATATCATAATGAGCAGTTTTAGTTTCAGCAATAGTTTATGTAGTACCAATACCTCTCTTTCTAATGTTACTGTTTCCAAAAATCATAGATGCATATTTACTTTTTTCCATTCCATTAGAAATAAAGTTTTGTAAAAATTGCTCAAGCATATCAGATTCACAAACAGTTTTGGAAGTGGAACCAATATCACTTTTGAGAGTTTGGTTTTCAGATTTGAGTCTTGCAACTTCAGTTTTAAAATCCTTGTTTTCAGTTGCATACTCAGAGTTTCGATTCTTTAAATCTTGGACTTCTTTGGTTAGATTTTTCTTATCTTCCTTAAGAGTTTTCAGTTTTAAAGACATCTTATTGTTTGCATTTAAAAAATCTTTTAAAGTCTCAATTAATTCAGATCTTGTGAGATCAGAAAATACCTCATCGTCTTTATCTTTTGAATCTGTTCCAGAGCCTGAGCTGTATTCAGAACTTGAGTTTTTATGAGCCATCTGAGCCAGAATTGCTCCCTCTGATGTGCTTCCAGACTTGCTTGAATGGCTGCTTCGATCATTCTTCCTTCTGCCTGCTTTCCTTCCTGAATTCTTGCCTTTGTGAAGTCCAGAGGCAGACCTGATGTGTGCCATCTTTGCTGTTTCTGCCTCTTCTTCATCAGAAGATTTTTCCTCTTATTTTGATGCATCCCAGGCTACCATCAGACCCTTCTTTCTGAATCAGGAATTCTTCTTGTGCTGTTTGCCTTTTTCCAGATTTGGACATTATGACTTGATATGTCCAGGTTCATTGCATCCATAACAAACGATACTCTTCTTGTCAGATTCTTCCTTTCCTTTGGTGTTATGTGTCTTCTTGAAGCTTTTTCTCGTCCTGTTTTCCCAGATCTTAACCATCTTTTTGGTTAAGTAAGCCATATCATCACAGTCACTGTCACTATCCTCTGATTCTGATGCTGCCCTTGCAGCTTTCTTCTGTTTCGACTTCAGGGCCAGATTCTTCTTCTTCCTTGGTTTATCTGCTTCTAGTTCTATTTCATGATACCTGAGTAAGGTGATAAGATCTTCAAGTTTTAAGTTGTTCAGATCTTTGGCTTGCTGAACTGCAATAACCATTGGTCTCCACTTGGTTGGTAAGCTTCTTAGACTCTTCTTGACATGATCTGTTGTTGTGTAGCTTTTCTTCAAGACCTTCAATCCAGATATCAAAGTCTGGAATCTACAGAACATTCCATCAATGTTTTCATCTTCTTCCATCTTGAACATCTCATATTGTTTGACCAATATGTTAGCCCTTCCTTCTTGAACCTGCTGGCTTCCTTCATAGGTTAGAACCAGACTGTCGAATATGCTCTTTGCTGTTTCTTTATCTGTGCATCTGTCAAATTCCTTGAATGTGATGGCACTAATCATGATGTTTCTGGACTTGTGATGAAGTTTGTATAATTTGCTCTGATCTGGTTTCATATCATCTATGTCCAGTTCTTTAGTTGGATCTTCTGGAACAGTAGGTGCAGTGTATCCTTTGACTACCATCTTCCATAGTTCAGGATCTTGAGATATGAAGAAACTTCTCATTCTGTCCTTCCAATACTCAAACCTTTCTCCATCAAACAGTGGTGGTCTGTTGATGTTGCCTCCCAATTCATCCCTGGATTCTGCCATGTTGAACCCCTTGGACCTTTCCTCAAACACTGTTAAGTGCTCAGCCTTGAGACCGAGCTCTGATGCCAATAGAAGGTGCAAACACGAGAAGGGGGGTTGAATTGTGTTTGACTAACTTGAATACTAGTTCTGTTTTTGCAGTTTTAAAACAAAACTTGATGTATGAATAAAACAGAGTTAGCAGCGGATATAAAGTAAAAATAAAAACACAGAATTTTATACTTGTTCACCGTTAACGAGGCTACGTCCAGTCCCTTCACCGTGAAGTATTTCACTAATTCAAACCTTGAATTACAATAGTTCCACTAACCCTCCAAGTCAGTCTTCTCAATTAACCTCACTGAAAACTTGAGTGTTTGCTTTGGAAGTGTACGACTCTTTTGTGATTTTCGATACTAAGTATTTTGCCTTGAGCCTCATTTTATAGATGCAGATTAGGGTCTCTTCCAAGCTTAATTTCGAGCTGTATCTTGCTGAATTCTCTTGCAAAAATATCTTGACCAATCGGGCTTCACTTAAATAAAAAACATATCTTTTTAAGCTTCAGATTTGCTTTCAAAAATAACTGGCCAATCATGTCTTTAGTTTCTTCCCGCCAACATCTTCTAAATTCCACAAGACTCCACTTTATTTTTGTAACAAATCCTTTTAATACTTTCATCAAATTTAATTAAATCTCCACCATTAATCCTTATGATTAAATCTGGACCGTTTGATCTTCTGGACCTTACTAAGTGATCTGTTGTGATCCTCTGATTTCGGCCAACCCTGGACCACACTTTCTGATCTTCTAATCTCGGCCAACCTGGTCTAGCAAACTGATCTGCTATGATCCTCTCATCTCGGCCAATGCTGGACCACACATTCTGACCTTCTGATTTCGGCCAACACTGGGCCATGGTCTGATCTTCTGATCTCAGCCAACATTGGTCCATATACTTAAATCTGGACCATTGATCTGAATATCTTCCCTCTGATCTGGACCAATTCTGGACTTGGTCTGGATTAAACTAACATTAAATCTGGACAAATAATATTTCAGTCTGGACATTTTACCTTCTGTTTTGAATCAGTTATGGATCAAATCTGGAGATCATTTCTTCTGGTCTGGACTTAGTTTCATACCCTGAACCATGCTATCTTCTGGTCTGGGTCAAATCTGGATTGATTCTCTTGTTCTGGACCCATTAACTTATCCTCTGATTAAGTCTGGATCAAGTTTGGGCTGTTTATTATTTCACTGCCATGCCATCTTCTGGTCAGAATAACTTTTGGAATAAGTCTGACAAATGATTCCTTCTGGTCTGGATCAAGTCTCCCTCAGGCAGGCTTCCTTCTGGTCTGGTCCAGGTCTCCTTCTGATTTTGGTTCCTTCTGATCTGGGCCAACAAAGATATCCTCTGGTAATTCCAAGATGCATCCTCTGGTACCTTCTGGATGCATTTTCTGGTGTCTTCATCTTCTACCCTTGGAAACTTCATTTTCTGGTGGCATTTGATGTAATAATTCAAGGTTTAAAATAAGATTACATGGAGTGCTTTTGTAAACATCAAAATCCTAAGTACTTATAACCAACTTGGTTCCGACAAGTGTTCCATCAGATTCTCATTCAAAGATAACTTCGAAATTAAGCCGTAGTTACTTAAGTTTGAAATCACACGTTTGTTCACATGACAAAGTCTAGCATGTCAAATATTAAAATCACACAACATGTAAGCATAAGGAGACATTTTATTGATTTCAACATTCAATTTAAACATGCCATAAGTGGCATACCGTTTCCCAAAAAAAAATACCATTTTTAGAAATGGTGTACAAATCTGCCCCTATAGCCTTAGTGAACCCTGTCTTATTAAGAAGATAACCATAAAGCAGATTATTCCTTATTTCTTGAGTGTGCATGACATCCTTCAAAATTAAGGTTTTTCCAGAGGTGAATATTAATTCCACATTTCCTATACCAGCAACATTCGTGGTGTGGGAATCTCCCAACAACACTTTCTTATCTTCAACAGTAGTGTATATTTTGAACATAGCCCAGTCATAACAGACATGGCGTGAGGCACCAATGTCTATCCACCATCCATCTTGTAACACCCCAATTTCTTATTATTATATTTTAATTATAAAATATAATGCACAACTATTATTATCCGTATGTTGACATGTGCGATAATTTCCTTCGTGTTTGTCCTATGTGTTCTCCCTAATGATTTATTTAAATTATTAATATTAATAATATTCAATTTTGTTTTAATATATATATATATATATATAAAAGAAAATAAGAAGTAAACGTGTGTGTTGCTACATTAGTCTATTAACTTAAGCTTTAGTAGAGTGAGTTTATGATTGTAGTAATAATAACAATAATAATAATAATGATAATAATAATAATATTAATAATAATAAGGGTCATGGGCTAAGTGTATAGGTATGATAATAAGCCTAATAATATACCTAATACTACTAGTACATATAGATAGGTATATAAGTGAATAAAGGAGGTTGTCGTGCATTCCGTGTCTCTGTTTCCCCGTTCTATTAGGAAGAAAAAAATTGAATTGACTACTGCCCTGTTGCATCCAGCCGCAACTCTTAATATCAAAATCATACATTGATTTCAAAGACTAGGCTGTTAGAGACGGTGATTGGCGAAGACGCGACACATTACATCAACGGATCAGCTTCGTTGAGAAAAATCATCAGCCAAGGTAAGGGGTGAGACGAGGTTCGACATTATGAGTATAAAATGACATGAGATGAACGGGAATACTGAAATTCCCAGATATTCATTCGGGGCTTACTACGTATGGTCGAGCCCTATTGAGTGATAATAATTAATTAATAATATATGGATGGTAATAGGGAGGACTAAAATATATTTTAGCAACCTATAGAATTGGTGTGAATTTATGTATATCAAGATTTCATACTTTCCAGTTTTATGAACCTTATGCTGATTGTTATTGTATGAATGATATGTACTTGATGTTCTTGTAACTTCATTGAAATTATGATATTACTTGAATGTCCCACCTGTTTGATTTCTTATTATGTGATTGGACTGTGTATTGTGAGTAGTGTAGACCAAATATTGGGGTTTTATTGTGATTGACTAATATATATATGTATATATATATAATGATGAATATTGTGAAGTACAACTGAAAATTATTGAGTTATAATAATCCAATACGTATGAGATAGATGTTGTAGTTTTGGAGTGAGGATTATTTTGTCATCATATAGGGAGGGTTTGACCAACCTAGTGATTCGGGGAAGTACAACTGAATGAGCCTGATCGTGGAGGGCTACAATCAAACCGTAAGGTAAGACTGATAGACCTTGGGGGTACATCTAGTTGGGAATTCCTAAGTGGATTAGTGGGTTATTCCCTAAGGCCGGGAGCTACCATGCAAAACAAGAGTACCCCGACCGTCGCGTATATGTGTCTTGGGTTGAGTTGAGGGGATCTATGAGGACTTGGCCATTCATGAATTGTTCGTCCATTCTTGTAGTGGCATAGTATCAGGCCTCCTAACCAAGTACTTTAGAGTAGAATGGTACCAAGTGATGAAGAAGTATAAAGTATAGAACATGCATAACATTTTCTCCCTGTGACTGTTTTATTGTGATTGAATTAGATTAACCTTGATATTATGTTATCGAATGTTCTCATGTTTGTGTTAATTTGATTACTTATGTGTTCTTCTCGTTTACATTATACTATTACATAATTTTGATACTCACCCCTCGTTGTTTGTGTTTGGCGTTTGCGATGGATGCAGACGAGCTACAAGTTGCAGGTGAAGATTAATACTCTTAGAGTGTAGGAAGTCGTCTCATCTTGAAGACTTTTATCATCTTCCTTATGTTAATTTCATATTTGAACATCTGTAATTTGGGGAAATTTTGCTCTGATAGTGACATCGGGTTGGGACTACATTTATAATTATCAGTAACTTATGTATGTGTGCTTCAAAAAGAATTTAATTTGATCACTGTTATGACCATCGAATTGTTAAGCTGATGGAAACTTTGGATTAATATGACTTGTCCATGATTAAGTGATACTTTTGCCTTAAAGAAATCGTTCAAAAGTTTTATTTATTTATTTATTTATACTCTATTATTTTTAAATTAAATACCAAAAAAAAATTTAAATAAATTTGGGATTTAGGGTGTCACACATTGACCCACCAACAATGTTGATTTCAATTATCATAGCAATGAATTGCTTTTCTGTCAAGTTAACCAGTTGAGCAGGGCTTGACTTGTTCCTACAGTTGCGTGCCATATGCCCTTCTTTCCCACAATTATAGCAGAGAAATGGGGCATTTCTAGGAGGTGGTTGCTGCTTTATAATTGAGACCTTTGGAGGGTTCCCATGTTTGTTGTTGTTCTTTATAGTGTGATTCTGATTCTTAAGTTGTTTGTCGTTTGGCTTCAGAACTACTCCGATGAATTTCTTCATTTTGTTATTAGCAACAAGAAGAGCTTCATTTTTCTAGTCTTACTTATGAGATTCTTCCTCAATTCTGAGGCGAGTTATCAGACTTTCAAGAGAGAATTCTTTTGTTTTATGCCTGAGAGAATTTTTAAAATCTTTCCAAGCAGGGTGCAGTTTGTCAATAATAACAACAATTTGAAATTTTTCATTGAGGGACATACCTTAAGAGATTATCTCATGAGCTATTTTCTGGATTTCATGGGTTGAGCTTCCACTGATTTGTCGTTTGTCATATGATATTTGAGGTAGCGGCTAACAACATACAGATCATCAGCAAGTCCATTCAGATTCCTCATTATCATATTTCTTCTTTAGAGCATCCCAAACCTGTTTAGCAGTATTTCTGGAATTGTAGTAATCATACAGATCATCAGCAAGTCCATTCAGAATATAATTCTTACATAAGTAATCATTATTTTCCCATTGGGTTAATTCATCAGCTTTCTTATCCTTTTCTGTTTGTTCACCTATTTATGGAACAGCAGGAATGTCATCCTTTATAACATTAGAAACCTTTTTCACGGTTTGAAAAAATAACATCTTTTGTTGCCATCGTTTGAAGTGACATCCCTCAAACCAAAACGGATTGTTGAAATCAGAAGCAGAAGATCCTTAACCAGTAATTTCGTCGGTATACATGACATAAGGAAATGTCTTAAAATTGTTATTTTTGATTTTTGAAAAAACTGTTTAAAATTCAATTTATGCAACTGAAAATATTAATGGGTTGATTCGCGGACTAGGTCACTCTCTTTAAGACGTTTCACGGCACTGCCCAAATTGTGCAAGGCAGACTATCAACCACGAAGTCCCTAGGATAAAACAGCACAAATGCGTTATATCGAAGTTCCATTGCACCGTAGAAAACCTTTCTAGAATTACACCCTAAATATGGCAGTAAAATGGTTGTCACTCGTAATATGATACTACGACCACTCGAAAGAGAGAAAAGAAAAAGAAAGAAATAAGAGGGAGAAGTAGAGAAAAGCCTCAGAATTGGAGAACTTTTGGTGTGGTTTTCCAACTTAGTAGAATCATCTATTTATAAAGGAGATCTGCAACTGGATGAGAGAAAGATGCGAGATCAATCAATTCAGATCCACAGAAACGTGCGCTATCTTTCCTATAGCATTTGACCAGAAACTAATGCGCGAAATCGAGGGAAAGTGTTGGAATTGACCAGATCAGATATTCAGTGTTGACTTAGTGGAGAGCTGACACGTCTACAATGTATCAATTAAATGTAGACGCAAGCATTCTTTTAAAATTAAATAAATAAATAATTTATTAATTTTCCATATACTAAAAAAATAATAATACACCACTTAATCCATGCCCATGCCCAGGCCGAGCCGGAAGGACAACGACGGCGCGCGTAGTGGTCTATTTGCATGCATTCTCACCCCTTTATAAAAGTGGGTACCCCTTGGGGCACACCCCAGTTCTATATCTCCTCCTTATAAATACTACTAGTGTGTGTAATCCCTTATATGTGACACTTCCTTATTTTTCAATTCACATCACTAGCTCTAACTATCTTCATTTCCAACAAAAACTTAAACCAAATTGTTTGCTTCTATAACCCACTGCCCAAGACCATACCATAATTTGATTCCACTGATCACTTTGGGATTACAACCCACCTATCCCATAAATATGATTTGGTTTCTCATAAGCCATGTTAGCAATATCCATCTCTTTGTTTTTCTGCTTTTCACAAGTTTTCTAAAATGCAAACAATGTAGAACCAGTTATGTGACAAAGGCAAAGTCCACATTCAACCAATTATAAATATTTTGAGAGAAAATAAATGAGAGCATGACTCATCTTCACGAAAACAAAACACACACGCGGTACCAGTCAAGCCAACTAATTACCCCTCTCTTAACTAATTCATCTCGGGTCAGCAACTTTGACAATAACAATCTCCATCCAAAAAAGAGTACCTTTGATGGCACCAAAGTTTCTCCAAATATTAATGCTACTGATTGAATATTGTGCATTAACCTATTAAGCTCTTCCTCCCTTGCCAATTCGGTAACGTCAAGGGCCTCCTTCCAAGTAAAGTTCCATCGCCAAAATAAATGGTTCTAGATAAATGTATTGAAAACAAAGCATTAGCAATTTGGCATAATCATGCTTATTTTGTTTATTTCTCGTAGTCACTTAATTTGACATGATAATAGGTATACTTTTAATACATATACCAATAAAGACTATAATTCAACTTATAAATAATCAATATATGGAATTATATATTATATATAGAAATAATAAGTATAGGTTGAAAAAAGTAAAGACAAAAAACAACCTTCTCATCCATTAATACCATCTCTATGGCAAAAAAAATTTGTTTTGCATTCAAGTTTGGTACAAACCATATACACACAACTCGAACAACAATGTTCCGCGACTCCTTTGCATGAGTAATGTTTGAAACAAAATCAAGTTTTCCAGTCATTACAATTTTTTGTTTCAGAACAAAAGTGAAATCAGTGGCGGAGCTTGACTAAAAAATTAGGGGTAGCCGACAAAAAAAAATGTATTAATTAAATATGCAAATAATATTATATATCAAAAAATTAAGTTGTAATAAACACAAAGTGAAGTATCAAATAATTTAACTACATGACTAAAGAATACCTTAAAGTAATGCTCTACGCTCTTTAATTAACTTGAAATTATCAATAATAGACTCAGAACTAATAGTTGCAGCAATTTCTCTTTCAATATAAACCACCATGCTATCTGCCAAAAAGTCAGCTTCCATCTTGTTTCTTAATCTAGACTTAATAATTTTCATTGCTGAAAAAGATCTTTCAGTTGTAGCAGTAGAAACCGGAAGAGACATGATAAGACAAAGTAGTCTATCAATCAAGTGGAAATTTTGTGCCTTTTCAGTTGCAACCAAACAAGAACACAATTCTTGGATAGTTGATAAATTATTCACGAAACATGTTGCTGGGACTAGAATGAGGAAAAGTTTCAGCAGCTCCTCTATCACTGTTATATCTTATTTTATTAAAACCATCATAACCAGGGTTTTCCTCCCTCGGAACAGCCATCTTAACCTCAACCTTGCTACCATTCAAGTCATGAAAAGTTTTCACCATAACATTTTGCACAGATTCTTCAGAATCGAAAGTTATGAACCCAAACCCCCTTCCCCTTGGCCTGTGAGTTACACTATCCTGCATCACCACCACATCCGTTATACGACCAAACCTCTCAAAGTATCTCTTAAACTCCACCTCAGATATATTAGCAGGTAAACCTCCTACAAAAATCTTTTTAGTCCTAATGTGATCATTGCTACATTCATAATTACTATAGTTACTCCCCCCTCTATTCTGTAATTGGTTTTGGTGTTGTTGTTCACCTCTTGGTATTGCTTTTTTCACTTCTACCTATAAATACACAAGCAAACAACATTAACCATAAACCAAAGTAACAAAAGAAACAATCAAACACAAACCCATAAAAAGAAAACTGCAGACATACAAAACACAATTTACAGCATTTAATTTACACCAAAATCATAAATTTGTAACATTGAAACTCAAAATAAACAAATTTCATCAATTCTTAGTGAAATCAAAGAAATAGGGTAAAAATTAAACAAAGAAAGAGAGAAACTAACCGTTCTTTCAAGAATAACGTGACTGTCTTGAAGGGCTTCATGAGCTGAAGAGATATCGGAGAAAGTAACGAAGCCAAAACCTCTAGGGATTCGGGTGGTACGGTCTAAAGAAACTGTGGAATACAAAACATCACCGTACTTGGTGAAGTGGTTTTTGAGAATGTCTTTAGTGGTGTCTCAAGAAATTTTATTTTTTTTTGTGGCCGTGACCCCCCTCTTGTCCCTACAATGATCTGCCAGTGAGTGAAATAGTGAATTTTTAGAACAATATCATTTTGGTTATTAAGTCAATGCATTAGAAATGATAAAATATTTCCTATATATAAATAGAAAACTCTAGATAAGAGAGATGAATTAGAAAGAGGAACAATAATAACTATTTAATTTTCTCAATGTTTAATTACAATTCTGAAAATACAAATCGGTTCTTTGATTTGTTGTGGTTGAAAATTTGAATTTTTGACTCCATGATTGCATGTAATTAAGACTTGTGGGATAGAAACAATTGTTCAATCACAGAAGAACTAAAAGCGTCAAAAAAGTAATTGAAGACGAGAGAATTAAGGAGAAAAGGATAAATGATCACGATGGTAGAAGAAGAACAAAGGTTGATTGAAGGTATATGGACGAGAGAAGATAGCACGCAAAAATTGGTAATTGTGACTCCATAATTGCATTAAAGACGATAGAATTGAATGTGCGGAGTAAAGAATCGAGGTTGGTGAGAGAAGTTGAAAACAAAGTTCAAGATATTTAGACGAGAAATGAAACCGGATTCTTCTAATTTGTTTGATTTGTATATCTTGGTCATTTTTTTTTTTCGTTTCACTTTGTCATTCTTTGTGTTTTGTTTTTTTAAGGGGACTTGGTCATTTTTTTTTAAATAATCATGATTTGGTCAGTTGTACTTAAGGTATTTAGACTAGAGAAATGAAATGTGCGTGAGATTTTCCAATTTGTTTGATTTGGCCATTCTTTATATTTTGTTTTCTAAGGGGATTTGGTCAATTTTTTTTACAATAAAAATGATTTGGTCAATTGGACTTAAGTACACACGGGTGTATCCATTTCATTATGTCTTTTCCTACAAATACTTAAAGAAACAAACATTTTATTTAATAAATTTAACAATAATGACCGTAAATTTAATAAATAAACAAAAAGTAAAATTATAATAAAAAATAATAATTTAAAATAGTAATGTTAAATTTCTACTAATAAAAAATTTATATTAGTTTAAACATTGTAATTAAGTGACATTTGTCATGATAAGATATTTGTTTTCTTCTATAATATAGGTCGATTTTTTTTATCTTAAAAGAGATATTAAATTCTACCATAATTAACTTACAAGTTTCAAGTTCGAACTTAAAACAAACATCAAAATTAATAATACGACATTTAGCTGTTGAACTAGAAATTAAGACAAATTAATCCTTAATATTTTACTGATCAAAGTTTAGTACTTAATTTTATTAAGTATAGTTAGGGCTTATTATGTCTCTAATCAATGTTCCAAGAAACTAATTAACCTAATTATGTATTAAGAAGTCACTAACCGGTGAAAACAATTTAAATTAATTAAATTAAAAACACAAATTCAACAATTAATAAAATAAATCCTACCTGTAATTACTTAATTTTGTTTTGTTTTTAAGTAAAACAAATTGATTTAACTTCAATATAATAAATTCATACCATTTATATATTTTTTTAAATAATTATTAATGCAAATAACAACCCCCGAACCTTTTATTAATTAATAAAAAAATAATAGGAAAAACCCAACGAATAACAATTCAAAAAACAATTCCCAACGAATTAATTAAGTAAGGAATTTATTTGTAACTTTTCTCTTTTTTCTTAGAAATTGTTAAAACTAAATCATTTTAAAACAATTGAATTTTTTCTTTAAATTTCAATTTTTTTTAAAACAAATATAAAGTTATTTTAATTTTCATAAATTTTTAATGAAAAAAATAAAATAAAATTTTAGAAAAAAGTACTTTAAAAAATAAGAAAATGATATTATTTAATTTAAATTCAACATCACCGTTATTTCTTACTTTACATATTATTTAAATAATTGTCATATTACTAAATTAAAATTCAAATGAAAACAATTTTGCAAAATCGAAACTGTATTTTGAAATTGATAAAATAGAAAAATTAAAATTGTATTTTAAAATTTTAATTGAATAAATTTTTAAAAAGTTTTAAATTTATCTCTTTAAAAAAATAAAATCAGAGCTCTATGTGGTGTGATATGAGTAATTAATTAATCAATTTAATAAATTATTAAATTAAAAGATGGTGGTGTGGTCGTACCCGCCGACGGTAAGACAAATGGCGATAACCGGTGGCGTATTTGTGGTCGGTGCTTCGTTATTCGGCGCTGGAGCTTATCTCTCCTTCATTAACGTTGCTCCTCAGCAGGCTCGCGCCAAAGAACGTGGTCAAGCAATCAGAAATTATCTCAGGAAGCGCCTCGGTGATGATTAATGCATCGGTTACATTTTCTCTCACAGTTGTTTCAGTTTTTATTCTTTTTCAAGTTCCCATTTATAAATTAGATGAAAGTTGATGGATACGAAAATTGAGATAATTGTTATTTTTTACTTTCTCACTGCATCTTGGCCTTCTAATTCACTATCACAGATTCTTTCATATCAGAGAAATTGTCTTGCAATAATAATAACAATAATATTATTATTCGGGTTTAATGACCAAGCTCTGCCGGTGTAAAAAATTGTATTCTACAACACAACAATGATGACACTTATAATTATGCAGTGAGATGATAAAATTAATGGTTTCTATTTCTTGGCAGTGTAAATTTTACACTGATAGTGCATGATCCTTTTTTTCATTATATCACACTCTGCCAATAAGTTTGTATAGAAAATTCATGTGGGAGGAAAGTTCCAACAACTTAGTAAAATAGCCTGTTTGGATTGGTGGTATGTAATGGAATGAAGTGGGATAGAATAGAATGGAGCATAGTAGATTATAATGGAGCATAGGTCAATATAACAAAATTTCGATAGAAATGATAATGTTGAGAGATTGCGGAAATTATTGATGGCAATATTATTTTCCGCAAACTTTCTTCATAATTTTGTAGGTAGATCACAGTGTTGTCAAATATTTAGGTGGCCTTTAGTTAAAAAATGTGATTGACAACACTGGTAGTGCATCCTATTTTAGGTGGCCTTTAGTTAAAAAATGTCCTTTAAACTCAAATGGAGCCACTCAAATGTCAGATTAAATAACGTGGCAACTAGTAGAGTGAGACTATTTTGTTATTATTTGTGTAAATTTTAGTTCCACAAACATTGATTCATGGAAGGAAGTGAATTTTAATGAATTTGGTTCAATTAATGCAGGTCCAGAGTGAAGTAGATTGAAGTGGATCTCAGGTACTTTTGTAATGTAACCCCTTACCAGTAGGTTATGGTTTCATATCTCTAGTACAAGTATTTATTAGTTTAGTCTTTAAAAAAATAGAGAAAGCTTGTTGGCACATGCATAGTTTTTGTTGATGCTATAAAGCTTGTTTTTTATCTGTTGCATTTTTCCATGTTTTTAGGTATGTTTTTTGAAGAAGCATGTTTTTAGGTATATGATATGTATATATTGTTTAAGGCAAAAAAATAGAAACAAACGTGTTGAGGCGTCATGAAAATTGCATGCTTAGTTTTCCAGAAACAGAACTAAATTGGTAACAGGGGACACTACCAAACAATTAAACAAAGCATATCAAACAAAATTATGATTGTAGGTTCCATCTATGTTAAGCTAAAATGCACAGTTTCTTTGAGAATCTATTTGTTGGGTCATTATGTCTTTCATGATTAATGATTATTGCTTAGTTGTTGACTCTGTTCTCAGTCCCAGCCCCAGCCCCTAGGGGATATCATGGATTTCGTTTCCTATGGTGGAGGCTTTGAATTTGAATTTGGAGGCCTTGAAATCTATCATATGTGCCATAAAGAACAAACCTGATTATTGAGCCTACTACCAATAGCACCTCCAAGGAAGAACATAATATGTATTATGATTCATTCACCATATTAGTCCTAGTTCATTCATTGCCTTTGACGTTGCTCCATAGGAAATTAATTTGGCTACATAATGGTATGAGTTGAAGTATGAAGTTTATAACTATAACTATGAAGAAATAACACAAACATGACACCAAATGATAGAACTCAGAAATTTTGGGTACGAAACTGTATTTTTAATGAAAAGAAATGATGAGCTTCATGCTCTTACAATGGTGGAAACAGAAAATTGAATGCATAAACCAGAGTTCTATGAACTCCTAACTAGAGCTAGCTCCTACCTAGAGAGCTTCCTCTCCTAACTGTTTCTAACAACTTTCTGAATAATCCCCTCCTAACTGCCCTTCCCTCCTTCGAACAGAATTCCTAAAATTTTGGAACAAACATAACTAACTAGCAATTCAATATCCTATTGGACTAAGGTCCAAATCCAGTGTCCTATCACCAAACACTGAGGCATAGGCACCAATAATAATTTAAGAAAATAGGTGCCGGATACCCACACTTATCAGATACTACACACATTTTCAGTCTGAAGTATCGATGCTACGTAGGTTTATATAAACACTGCTATACATCACGAAGGCTTGCTTCACGCAATGTGAAGATACCAATGTGTTTTATTTGTAAACAAAAAGAACAACTTACACTTCCATTTTTCATGGAAAACATGGTGGGTCAAGGTTTGATTGACCAATAAAAATCATTCGTGAAGTATTATTAGCGATGTATTTTCTCGTGACATTAAATATTACGCGGTTTATATTGATAAATTTTAAGAATAATTGAAGTCCTTGTGACTTGCGGTGTATATGAGGCTTCGAAGGAACATAAGTTCCCCTGTATGTTTTTCGCAAAACTTTCTGCCTTTCTGGACTCATCTTGTTTCATTGTGTGGTTTCCTTGTGTACTTGTCTTCTCACGTTCAATTTCTAATTAATTGTCTTCTCGGATCGACATTTATTAAATGAACTCAACCAATTCTACCACCATCAACTTGGGAAGTTGGTTTCTAAAATCTTCACAAAACGACCTTTGATCAAGGGCGAAAACATTGTTTCCTTCAGGCAACAATAAAATTTACAACTTGTCATTTACTTATGTTACAAAATAAATAGATTACTTTCATGCTATGATGCTTACATTTACTTATGATTTTGAACTTTAAAATTAAGTTTAGTTTAATGTTGTGCTTTAGGAGTTATTTACTATATCTGTGTTTTTATTTGAATGTGTATGTCTGAGAAGAATTTTGCCTTTTAGATAAGATCATTACAATTCTCTAACCCATTATCTTTTAACCTCAAAACAATTTGTTCATGGGAGAAAAACATCTATATATTCTTAATATAAACAACTAGTGCTGCATGTTATATGAACAAAAATAAAAGGAGTGAAGTTAACATCTGCATATCATGTTTTTAGCTATCTAGTTTGCTTGTGTTTAACACTTTCTCTGTCCTGAGTTTAGCAAATATCAAAGAGTAGGTATATGCATGGCAAGGAAAGCATTAAGTCGAAAGATAGGTGCATTCCATTCTCTTCACTTGGACTTCCTTATATTCTAACCTTGAGTTTATACCATTGCTATATATATCAGTATGGAGGATTTTGGCCTTCTGCCATCCACCATTGACAACACTGCTTTATTTGTTCCCTTATTACAGATTTTACAACATACATGTCATAAAGAGTGAACTTGATTATTGAGCCTAATACCGATACCACCTCCGAGGATGAAGAACATATTGTGTATTGTGATTCACCATTTTAGTTCCACTTCATTTGTTGCCTTTGATGTTGCTCTTTAGGAAATTAATTATGCTCTACATAATGGTATTAGTTGAAGTGTGAGGTTAATTATGCTCCATGTGACTTGTTGTTATCACATCATGCAGTTCTTATCCATAAAATTAGCTGATGTTAACCCAAGGTTTGAGTTTAACCTTGATGGATTGTTTGCCAGAGAGATAATGGCGATGCACATAGCAGAACTTTTAGCCTATAGATACCTATCCTCTTCAACTTGGGAAGGTGGTTTCCAAAAACATTACAAAGTGACCTTTGACCAAGGGAAAAACATAGTGGATTTTTAAAACAACAAATTTACAACTTGTTAGATTACTTTTTTTCCTTAGCCTGGTTTTCATAATTCAAAAAGTTGAAGCAAAACATATTGGAATTTCAAAGATGATGGAGTATATACATTATAATAGCCTTGCATTTGGTGGCAAAATCTTGCTCTTCCTTTTCAAAGAACAAAGCATGCATTTGCATCAAGTATGTATGCATGTTTACTGTGCCCATGTTCTAATTATTTTCCTAATAAAGTATTGTGTTTGTATATCATGAAGAAATTGGGTTAATCTTTGAAGCAACTAGCAGGTATTTTAAGAGTGTGCAATTAGCATAACACATGTAAGATTCATTGATTTATGTTAGGATATAGAATAAAGGGAAATTAAAGTAGTTGAAGTAGTTCAGGGTTGTTGGCTTAGTTAGTTAGGTTAGTTATTTTCTGTTTGTTAGTTGCTTTTGCTGTTTTAGAGTAGTTACTATTAATCCTTTTCCCTACCTTGTGTATAGAAAGTCTATAAATTAAAAATTAAGTGGTGTAAATCATTGTAGGAGCGTATTCGCTCTTGTGTGTTATGTTTTTTGGAGAGTTTCTCTTCTATTATATATATATATTTTTTTTTTGTTGTAAGTATTAGTATTCTTTGTTTAAATCCTCTGTAAGTGTGTAAAATACATACATGGATGTATGATGATAATTGAGGACCTGAATGCATGATGATAACCAAGTATGATCAGGTTCACATTTTACTTGAGGCATAATGTAACACCCAATTGTTTCAAGTGTCAGCACACTGGTCTAATAGACTAATACCAATTATCATCAAAATAACTATCATCCAACTCTGCATCCAAAATTTCAACATAATAACAATCATTCTCTTCACTCTCTTTGTCATCGATGACAACTACTTCCTCATTTTCCTCGTCATTCTTTTTACTTTCCTCTCTATATCTACAATTGGAGTGTCAATAAGTTGTTGCACGTAAACTACAATGACTTTATATCCTCTTGCATCTTTCGTAAATTTTGAAACACCAATGACACAATTGAGTGGCATCAATCCACGAGCTAGTACCACATGCGTTTGAAGCCTTTATACCCTACTTTTGTAACCAAATTTGCTATATCTATATGGAACACCTCGTCCACATTTCATTTCCAATTCAATGATAGGAGACTTATAGATGGCAAATCAATTATATGAGTATATTATTTAGTATTTTTATATATTAGTTGTTATTTTTAATTGCTATGTTTTAGTACTTTCGTAGGGTCCTAATTAAGATTATGAAACACGATGGTTAGGATCTATGTAAAATATTATACAAGTATTGTATTACTTTATCATTATAATTAATCAATGAATGCAGAATAATGTCTTTAAATTTTAGCCCTAACATTCATCTCTTCCGTTTTAACCCTAACATAAATTTTGCAAGTATCCGAAACTGATATCTGAGTTATCTAACTTTATGCACCTTAGCTTGATATTCATTTTTTCCCGAGAAGTCGTTAGCTTGATATTCAAATCAATAATAGATATGATATAGTACGTTGGAACACCTTAATGACATTACAATTACTCCCTCTGTACCTTTTTATAATACCTCTTACATTTTTTATATATATTAAAAAATATAGTAGGTGAACTAAATGTGTGTATTTTGTATTTAGATTTTTCTAAAATGTTCTTTGTATATTAATGTGTCTAACTTTAACTTTTTATATTCAAAGGTAAATTAATACTAGTATTAATAAGCGGCATATTTAAAAGAAAAATAATCTATCTAATAAATTGTATAACGACTTATATTTAAGGACATAAATTTTGTTAAAAAAAGACTTATAATTAGAGACGGAGGAAATAACAATAAAAAGTTCAATAAAGCAACACAAGAGTAACATGTATGATTTTGATTTATCACAAATTGTGTTTTTTTTAATGTTTTTAATTAAAATAGTTTTTTTTTAATTTTAAATTAGAAAATGACGACATATCTTCTCATTAAACATAATTAGAAGCCAAATTTACAATTGGACAAAATCTCAAAAAGAAAAATATCATGATGAAAATTGTAAAATTAGAATAATGAATTTTTTGGGGACAGTATTTAAAATTATTTGAAACGCTATTGACGGTGGATGATGCTAATTTGAAGTAGAAATGTATGGTTTTGTGATACTAAAATGATTTATGTTAGTTCGATAAAATTAAAAAAAAAAAAGGTTTAATTATAGTTGTAGTTAACCTATTTTTATCAATTTACGAAATCGATCTTCCTATTTTAAAATCTATCAGTTTGTGTCTTTTATTCTAATTTTTTAACTAAAAAAAAAAGCGATGCAACATGTTTTAAACATCGTGGCATATGATATGATGTAGAATAATTAACATCAATTGTATCGCAACAAAACTCTAAAAAAATTTAACTTTCAATTTCATAAATTTTTCATTTTTGTAATTTAATTAATAACATATGAATAATTAATGCATCTAGATGGTTCTATATCATGAAATCATATGTCATATCATTTAAAATATGTCAAATTATCAATTTTTAGTTTAAAAATTTGGAAAATGGAACAAAACTGTCGACTTTTAAAATAAGAGTACCAAAACTGCAATTAAGCCAAACAAATATAACAGTTGAGTTTTAAGACACATTTGATTTTATTTATTTTTGTTAAATAGGCACTGATAGAATCACCATCTCAATTGTGACGAAGAAAAAGACTAAAAAGTTCTATGTGTTGTTGTTCTTAGAGTTTTAAATAATTGATGGATCAAGTTGAGGGTGATCCACCATTGAATTTTCCTTAATTATTGATTGATAATTGATTCTAATTGTTTTCTACTATGTACTCCTCTTCTCAAATCACAATAGTTTCATAAGGTTTTTACTTGTCACTGCCTCGCGTGTTCCGGCCATTTCTAAGACACATGAAATTTTTACTATATATAAAAACTTGAAATTTTTTTATTCATCAATTTTTACTCTTATAGATTCGAAAATTTAGCAACCGGCTTTTTCACAATTTTCAAAACTTTGATTGATTATCAAACTTTCGAAATAAAAAAAGTGAGTTCATTTTCGAAAATTTTATTTAATTTGAAATTTTTGAAATGTAAAAAGTTTTCGTACCTTTCACCTTTAACAAAAGTTTCAAAATTGATATTTTCGGAACTTTCAAATGTTTTAAAAACCAAACTTCTAAAACGTAATTATACATTTCAAAAATTTGGAAAGTGTCGAAAATCTTTAATTTAACTGAAAGTTTTGAAATGTAATATAATTTTATTTCAAAATAATTAAATTTTTTATTTTAAATATTATATTTGTAATATAAATATTAATTAAATTTAATATATTTTTTCAAATCAGGTATGCGTAGAGTTGATGGTGAAGTTCCTCCTACATCGACTCTAGATTCTACAAATAAATTCATGAATGATCAGGTAATCATAATTATAATTGATATTATAAGTTTTGGTTTTTAATGTATACATATATATTGATGTTTTATTTAAAATATATTTTGTAGATATTTTCCTCTCGAAAAGCTATATTCGAATAGGCAAAAAGTATTGGAAGACAAAATGGAATAATAATTGTTACCAATAGATCTGATACAACTACCGGAAAGAGAGGAAGAAAAAACAAATTAATTTTATGATGCGAAAGAGGTGAAAGATATAAATCAACATCAACGATAACTTGTTCTCACAAGGAAAACAATCCATTCAAACTCAGACGTATAACGTTGAGTATCGGTGAAGGATGGAAAATTAGTGTTCAATGTGGAACACACAATCACAATTTAGCGAATACTTTAGACGACCATTCATATTTGGGACGTTTAAATGAAGATGAGAGAAAATTTGTTAATGACATGACAAAGTATAAGCTTGCACCAAGATTCATTTTAAATGCTTTGCGTAACACCCCGATTTTTAATAGCGCGAGTGCATTTTTTTTTAAACAACATCAAGAAATAGTATGTCGTAGTACAAAAAGACAAAAGTCACAAATAATTACATCATATATACAAACATGTTAAGATAGTTTTTGGGACAATAATCCAAAGTATGCAATTGGAAAATACATCGTGGCTATGAGACCTATCAGACATAACTTATACCCCTGAGGTATTCTCGATAAACACTTGTGTAGAAGTACTACTCCAAGAATGTTATCCCCCATGGTCACATCAAAAACATAGAACAGGAACCCACCAAAAAAGTCAACTGTCAAGGTATATCATAGATACAGTCATCCCGAACAAAATAAGTACAACGGCAAAAACAAATACTAAGACCCTATACAACGAAAAACTAATATGATCATCCACTAACAACTACAATAACAAGGGTGACCTCCACACTCTGCACAAGTTCCTTTTGACGTAGTATCTCTCCTTGAAGTAACTTCTTCCTCTTCATCAATCATGGAGGGGTCAGTCTCCTTAGAAGTCAAGTCCACCCACGAGATGTGTGGCTTTGGCGGCGCTGGAATCTCAAAGCAATTCACTACCTCAGTGACAGTCGGGAGAGGATCATTCACCGGAAGTGGAAGCTCTAACTCGACCCGTGGTGACATCGACCTAGGTACAACTGATCCATCAACAAAACCCTGGACCCCTGCCCCTACGATGGGAGTCACCACACCTACAGTGGCCTCCGTCTCACCTCTAACTGAAACATCCTCTGCATCTGCCCATGCTCCATTCGCCCCGAGTACTAATCTCGAGGGTATACGATAGTCAATCCTCTCGTGAGTGAGCTCCACATGAAATACTTCCCCAGCTCGCCTACTTGTCGTCACCACTCTCCCCGTATATGTAGCCCTGCTTGAGATGGGGTCGTATACCCAACTCTAACGATGTTTCCGTCGTTAAGGTAACAGTCGGTGGAACGAACTCCAGTATCATTTGAGGGCAAAGCCCAATTTCCACTATAACGTAAAGGGTCACCAATCGAAATTAACAGTTAACAATTATATCATAAAAACAAACAGTAATCACTTAGCAATTACAGCGTGATAAAAAACAATAACAGAGCATGTATATACATATATCATATCATAACAAACATGACTTGCGTGCCAAGCACCCTAATGCAATGCTTACATGTCAATGCACATGATTCCAGAATTTCCAAACCCTCATCGAGGGGTGTAAATCATAAATGTACCGCCTCTCACAAACCAATACTAATTATTGAGGTGCCACCTATCACATATCAACACGATGTACTAGAGTGTAGTCTATCACAAACCTACACGACTAAAAATTCTCGTAAGGATAAGATGGACCAATCAACTCATGGAACCATCTCGTGGCCCATCGCAGTCACCACTAATACCGTGGCCCATCACGGTCACCACTAACTATGAAATGCATGAGCATACTCTGAGTCTTTCACAAAATAATCATTATGTAAATGTAGCAATTAAAAGACTTCCCTTTTAATACTCATTAAACACTAACAATTTTTTTATACTTTTCACATAGCATACTCACGACACGTACTCATCAATAAAAATTCATAACATATAACAACACGTATTATTACTCAAGAATGCATAACCACATCAATATTAATCATCACATCAAACACATCAAACAGACATATAAGGTCCATATGTGCAAACTAAAAATTTGGAAGGAGCCCTTACCTCAATTATAGCTTTTTCAACAAATTTTGCTACCACAATCAAACACAACGAAAATCTCGCTCGTGCCAACACCTTTTGCCATAAATTTTCTAAAATTTGCCATAACTCATTGTTTTGTGTTTCAAATAACTACATTTATAAAGACTAAAATTCCTTTTCGATACTCAAGGAGCTAACTACATAAACATAAATATTTATCAAAATTTGTTCACCACCAAAATTTATCCAACCACATCATAATTCCAAAATTAAATATTTTATCTTTCAAATTTTACCACTCAACCATTAGAGCACAAAAATTTGAGTTAATAAAGTACCACCTTGTAGAGGAAGTAAGTGTCTCGCCTCAAATAAATTAGCTCACAAGCACCACCTTGTAGAGGGGAGCAACTTTTCTTCCTAACACTTCTTAAATGGAAGCTTAGATCTAGTAGAAAAATGGAGGTTTATGTTTTTTTTTTTGGTAACTACCCACACTATTTTTTTCTTTTTTTGGTCAAAAAAAAGAAGAAGAATGAAAGGGAAGGAAACAAAATCAGAGAAAGAAGGGAGGGGTTCCCTGGGTACCTTTTTTTTTTTAACTTACAAAAAGAAATATATAATTAAATATTTAAGTTTTAACTAAAATAATCATTATAACATCTAATCACTCTTACTCACATTACATCACTCCCTTCTTAATCTAATTTAATAAAAATACCTACTCTCGCCGCAACTCAATTGACAGATGAATTATTAGCAACGTGTGACATTTTAAAAAGTTTATCAATAAGAAATTCTCCGTAACTTAATTAGATATACTCTAATAAATAATTTTAATCGGTCTCCAGATATATATATATATATATATATATATATATATATATATTTTAAACATATTATTAACTCTAACAAAATATATTTTTGGTACTTAATTCATAAAATAAAAATTGGGTTAATAGCCTAAGTGATCCAACACAAAAAAACACTAAAATTGCATAAAGTAGATTTTAGAAAATTCAAAGTCTTACACTTTGAAAGAGAGGAATAAAGAGAATCTCACAGTTTTCACTCAAATATATAAAGCAAGGAGTACTTATCGATCATCTTTGAGAGGTACGTACACAGAAGTGCAACATCTATTGAAGTTAATACAAAATGAAAATTATGTGCATTGGATAAGAAGACGTGAGGATTAAGATGTTCTGAGAGACATATTTTGGACGCATCCTGATTGTATAAAGTTGTTGAACATGTTTCATTTTGTTTTGATATGTGATAGCTATTGGTGTTTTAGACATATTTTATAGTGACAAGATAACTTCATTTAGGCATTTGAAAAGGTAACACAATTATTCGTCTCTGAGAATGTAATTTCTAAAGTTATTGTGATCGATAGGGATCTTGTCATGATGAATGCTATTGGTATCCTAGTTCCTATTTCAATTAATTTTCTATGTCGTTTCATATTGAAAAAACTGTTGGGGAAAAATGCAAACAATATGTGAAAAATGATAGACAAGATGAGGTAATGAATTTATAGAAAAAATTGTATATTTGACTAGTGTGGAGGACTACAATAATCACTTGCAACACTTTGAGCTAATGTGTGCTAATATTATCCTTTTTGTTGATTATGTTAAAGATTAATTGTTCACACGCTACGAAGAAAGATTTGTCAGGACTTGGACCAATGGAGTGATGCATTTTGGGAATACAACGACCAACAGGTACTTTTAAATTATTATTTGTTTTAAAAATATGATCGAGTAATTTATATGATTTGTTTTAATTTGTGTTATTTAATTTATTTTTAGAGCTAGGTCTGCTCATTGGAGATTGAAAAACATGTTGCAAACTAGTAATGGAAACTTGTGTAAAAGTTGGGATGTTGAAGAATCAAATGTGTGGCATCAAAGCGTCTTTTCAAAAAAAATTATAGATGTTGAGCATAGGTATAATTCACCATTTTATCAAATATTGAATCACTTTGTATCAAGGAAATGTTTTTAAAAAATTGATAAACAATTAAAGAGGGTAAAAATGGTAGGTAGTGACAAAACAAAATGTGGTTGTTCAATCAGAACAACTCATGGATTATCCTATGCTTGTGAGTTGGAAAATTTGCAGATATTTGGTACTTTCCTCATTTTATATAGCATTCAAGCTTTTTGGAGAAAATTAAGCATGGAGCATGAATTGTAGAATGAAGAATCCTGATCATAATATGACTTTTTACAAGAATGGAAGACAATTAAAGTATACATGAAGACACAAGATATTGTTGGTCAAAGGATATTTAGCACAAAGGTGCATGAACTTATATTTCCACATACAACAACAATGCGTTCACCACCTGATAAAGTGAAAACCAAGGGAGCTACTAAAAAGAGAGAAAAATTTGATGCTCCTCGTGATCCTTCATATTGGGAGTATGTCGATGCCTCTCAGGGATCTCCAAAGCAATCATATCAAGAATCTGCAAAGCAACCATCTCAGTGTTCTACAAAGCAACCATCTAAGATACATTTTCCTATTTTATTCATCAGTATATCAATGACATAGTAGATGTTGTGCCTGAAGGAAATTGTGTTATCGCACAGTTGCAACATTATTAGGTTGGACAAATCTTGGCCTTTAGTTTGAACACATCTGGACAAAGAAATCAATCTACATCATGATCTTTATTCCAATGTTTTCTATGACAGCGTTGAAACAGTGCGAAACTCATGGAAGATTTCTAGTTTGGGTTCAAGAAAAAGATAAATAGATGACTATAAAAGAGTTTAGTTACGTGATAACGACAAGATATAATGTCATTCGGGTGTCATTGTCTTGTAATTTGAATATGACATTTTTTCCGCTAAATAAATCACTATCCAAGGATTCTTCTCTTAATTCTTTAATAGTAATTGTATTTGTCAATGAAAGTCATTAGGTACAGGTAAAATTTATGATCGATAGTACTGTATAATAGTAAATTAATGTTTAATATTTTCTTGTTCAGATAAAATTGAAGTCTGGTTGTCCTTTGCCACCTACCTCACAAATGGAGAGACTTTTGTAGTGATGGTGCGAAGACATAGGAATAGCTTATGCAAGACGTCTCAAGCATTGGGAACACATAGATCCAAAATTTATCAAACTGTCTTGTATTTCATTAAATGAGGATTAATATATAGGCTAAATAGCACATGTGGTCCCTTAACTTAATTTTAGTTAACGTTTTAGTCCTTTATCTTTTTTTTTTTCCGTTTTGGTCCTTTATTTTAATTTTAAGTGACAATTTGATCTTTTATGTTTTAAAATGTCAACAATGTTATCCTTTTTTTTTACAAAAATTCAAAAAATTCATCAAAATTTTCAACTAAAACCCATAAAATTAATTATATTCTTCAATATAATACAAATTTCATCAAATTCGAAACTTAAATCTTCAAATAAACTCATATTTCCATCTCTAACAACATTAAATAAAGAACGGAATTTGATGAAATTTTTGTATGAGTTTATTTGAAGATTTGATTTACGAATTTGATGAAATTTGTATTATATTAAAGAATATAATTAATTTTATGGGTTTTGGTTGAAAATTTTGATGAGTTTTTTGAATTTTTGTAAAAAAAAAGGATAATATTGTTGACATTTTAAAACATAAAATATCAAATTGTCACTTAAAATTAAAATAAAGGACCAAATCGGGAAAAAAAAAAAGATAAAGGACTAAAACGTTAACTGAAATTAAGTTAAGGGACTACGGGTGCTATTTAACCTAATATATATGTGTGAAGTTTTCACACCATTGTACTTCATTAACCAAATATTAAGTTTTACGTGTGAAGCTTTGTTGCCTCTTTTTTGGTATCGAGTTAGAGTTGAACTTTTAATCATTTATTTATCGAATAGAATTTAAGTATTGATGTTTCAAAATTCATATTAGAATAGAATTTCATGATACAAAATATTGATAATACAAAATATATTTATTATACATCACACAATGTACTAATGGTCTCCCAGGAACACGTAGAGTAACTAACTTAATATTACATGAACTACACCCTCTGGATTTATCATCTGTATGACCCTATGTAAAAGCTCATATGCTCTACGGTCTTATGTCGAAGATGGACCAACTTATGCAGAAGATGATGGAACATTTGGAGCAGTAGGTGAACTAGTAGGTGGAACATTAGGGAGGATAAGAGGATTTGAAACATTTAAGTACCAAACATAATAGTCATCAAAGATCTTATCAGGAAACGTCACTAGAGGAGATAAATTTTGAATGGTTATTATACATACTCTCATAGTATTTTGCCACTCCCAATCTATACTAACTGGCACCGAAGGAACGTCACACAGAATGCATTGAATGCGACCAAATTGTCGAAAACATTGTTTCGATAAATATGAGACTGAAACTCCAGTCCACCGAAGGTAGTTGGAGAACATCAACGTTGCTTCAAAAGGATTATTAGCTCAATCATCATTGTAGGGTGTAAACAGTACATTCTCAAGAAAAATAGCATCAAGTCTATGCTGATATGTTAGCAACCCACCTTTAATAACGTGTTTTGCAGTCCACCTACAGGCTCTTGGAATATGCTCAGAAAGCGTTCCACTATTGCCTCACTTACTGATGTTAGGAAAATGCTCATAAATCCAGCACTGCACAAAAAATAAAAGACAATTTAGTAAATTAAAATAAAACTTAATAAATTAATAACACAACTTAATATGAGTCATATACCGGTAATAGGGTCATATATCCTCCCAACTGTCTAGTGTCCTGAATAACTCTATCTCCCAGGTTGTCATATAGCACAACCAATGCAGCGGAACCCCATGCATAGTCCCGACAACGATCTAAATCAATGAAGAAACTAATATATTTCGCCTCCACACAAGTGTGAGCCTTGTCAGAGAAAATAATACTGCCAACTAAATACAAGAGGTACGTTCTAGCAGCACACTCAAACATGTTAGTTTGAATGAGACGTTTATATAAATCATGCAACCACTGGAGTCTATATTGTGCATTTATTAAAATTTATCTCAACACCTGCTTCCTCCAAGGTTGCTCCCAACAACTCATGTGCAACAATCACAACTTTACTAGTGTTCATATTTATTGGTGAATCGAAGAACTTACCACGGGGAGGAATGTGAATAAGAGTCATGACATCGTCCAGTGTAATCATCATCTCTCCAAATGGTATATGAAACGAGTTGGTCTCTCTATGCCACATCTCTATACAGACATATATGAGACCGACATCAGCCATCGTCAAATAAGCTGAAGATAAACGTACCAGTCCAAATTCTTGAATATAATATTGTACAATTTCTGTTATAGGTACGTCAGCAAAATTCTTCAGTTTTAAGCTATGTGTGATCACCTTCAACGGACCACGATCATACGAGTAATTAAAAAACATAACAATAAAATTATGTACTAAGTTTCATTACAAAAATGTACTACATATAATATGTATTTATTCTTAATTAAAAAATTAATATTAAAATATACTTCTCATTCCCATATCCTCCAAGCCATATGATGTTCTTATTGTGTCAACACCGATGTCACCAGTGGTCCTTTAGGGAATCCGGGCTGTTGAACCTTCTCTTCGATGTTATGTTCCTCAGCTTCCTGGTAATCCATTTGTTCAGACGCCTCAACATCATCGTCAAGGTCATGAGACCTAAAACCACGTCTACGACAATGCTGATTATAACGCCATGGATTTTGAATCAAAATCATTACTTATTACGATAATTTTTTTTAAGTAAGAATATCTAAACATTTATTCATTTGAAATAATTAGTAACAATCACATTTATTCAATATTATTAAAAAAACATTTATTCAAAACTAAAACAAAGTAAAAGCAATTATCCCTAACGGAAGGGAACCTACTTCCATATTTCTATAATTCTAGTGCATTTTAAAAGTCAGCGACAAAATATTTAAAATAAACTTAGAAATACTGTGGCAATTCTATTATTACAAAATTGTCTTGAAAAACTCATTTTTACCCCACGTCCGCTGCACATCAATACTCATCAACTACTCTTGAATCTCCTCGAACTCATTAGTACCTACAATGTTGTTGTAAGAGTTAGTTTTTGCCATCATTCACATCAAACCAAAGCTAAACATATGAAAAAATGACACAAAACACATAAATGTAAAACTTCCAATTTAAAAGAAAAAATTGTGAAACGGTAAATCATATAACACTACCAATATGCACTTATGCGTAATGTATGCTTCTAAAACTATATGATCCGCATATAAACATACCACTAAGGCAACTTCCACACACAAAAAATCACTCATACCAATGGGGAAAACAAACCTGCCACTAAGGCAACTCCCATAAAGATGCATATGCCATGACATGCAATATATTATAAAAACACTATAATCGCACACAGCCCGCTAAAAATCATGTCATATGCATTCGAAAAAACACTTTATAAAATCATCATCTTATTCACATATCATTAAGATCATATACCACACATCATAGACAAATAATCATAAAAATTATAACTTTCACCATGTACATATAAAAAACGAAACTTGATTTCATATAAACCCTAAAAATTGAAGTTTAACATATATAACAAGAAGATTCAAAACTCCAACTCATATACATCATCAAAGTTAAAACTTTATCACACATAACATAAAAATTCAAACTTTATTTCATATTCATCATAAAAATTAAAACTTTATCACATATAACATATAAATGCATATTTTACATTCATATCCATCATAAAAATTAAAGCTTTATCACATATAACATAAAAATTCAAACTTTATTTCATATTCATCATAAAATTTAAAACTTTATCACATATAACATAAAAATTCACACTTTACATTCATATCCATCATAAAAATTAAAACTTTATCACGTATAACATAAAAATTCAAACTTTATTTCGTATTTATCTTAAAAATTAAAACTTTATCAAATATAACATAAAAATTCATAATCTACTTCTTAAAAATCGTATATTAGATATCGAACTCAACATAAAGGATTATAGTTTTATTATTTTAATTCATTAGTCTATATGTATTCCTTTTAAGAGGCAAACAATTACAAATATTAATTTCATTCCATTTCAACCAACGGTCTAACTATAATTTGTGTGGGGAAAAGCCCTTACGTTGGTCGCTTTTCTTCCTAGCACTAAGCTCTAAACTTTTGATGCGCTGAAAGATGAGGTGTGAAGGTGATGATGGCTAGGGTTTCAGTATTCCTTTCTATTTACAAAATCTTGTTTGTAAAGGGTTTTTGAGTTAGAGTTTTGTTTTTGTTTTTCTGTTTATTATTGCTTAGTATGAAAAAATTGTGGACTTTAGGGAAAATTTAATATTGTGGATGGAACTCTATCGGCTCTATCACCTCTATCGCCTTTGTTGCTTGCAATAGTACCAATAGTTTCTTCGTTCGCACGTCTGGTTCTAGGCAGTGTAAAATTAAACTAACATATTAATTATCATATGAATAATTAAAAAAAATTGGAAATTTTTAAACATTTCGAATATTTTAAAACTTTTGAATGTTTTAAAATTTTAAGTTTTGAAAAAATTTCAGTTTTTGAAAGTTTCGAATGGTAAAAAAAATCATATTTTCAAAAGTTTCAAATAATTGAAATGTTCGAAAGTTTCATTTTGTTCAAAAGTTTCAAAGTTTCTGGATTTTTCCTATTTTGAAAGTTTTAAAAAAAAATTAAAAATTAAGTTTCGAAAGTTTTGAAAAATTCGAATAAAACTTGTTGGTTTCAGAAGTTTAGAAAGATTCAAAATTGTTGGGGTTTTGTCAAATTTTCAAAAGCGTGAGTGAAGAAGTGATAAGTAAAAAGTTTTCAAGCTTTTATATATAAGAAAAAAGGTAAAATATTCTTTTTATATGTTTTAAAAGGGTGATAAGTACACATAAGGATGACAATTAAAAATTTCTGGTTTTCTCTATGATTGCAAATATTGAACCCAAAACCAAAAGTTTGGGGCAAGGAGCAACAAGTTATCAAGCCCATACAAATTGTTACAGGGCCTTCCAAAAAGAGCTCACCAGAAAGTATGGAAATGTGAGCGTAATGTTCGAATCTTTAATGAACACTCAAAAACTAATCAACTGTGTACATTGATTTTTTGACTGACAATTGTGTACAATTTTACTCCCTCAAAATAAAATAAAAATAAAAATATTTAAAATATATATTTATAAATATTTAAAAAGTATATTTATATATGATCTAAATTTTGAATTAAATATATTTACTTTATGCGATGTTTTTATTACAAAATAATATTTATTCATTTAAATTAGTAGAATGTATTAATAGAAAATGATATAAATTCAAAATTGCTAAAATTAAAAATGATGTATCTGAAAAAAAAATTCATAACATCTAAGTTATTAGCATAAATGATAAAATGACTATAAATGTGACAATTAAAATGTCTAAAATACTCATTTATTCATATTTGTAATGTTAACGACGTCAAAGTCAATAATTGAATTTGTAATTGATCAAAACGAATATGTTAATTTGAACCAGAAGAACACTGTTATAAGATGAGAAATCAAATAACGTCATACCAAGAGAACAAACTAAACAACGTTGCGCTCAGATGATAAAATCATTAACAAAATATGGAGGAAAACCTAAATCTATATAAAAATAACTTATTTTGATAAAAGGAGAGAAAAGACAATTTAAATATATTATTTCGACCCAAAAAGAATAATTTACCACTCCTCTCCGATGAATGAAGAAGACGAGATGTATAAGGATGCAACTAGCTTTTTTATGTACGCTTTGCATTTATCTTCATATATATATATATATATATATATATATATATATATATATATATATATATATATATATATATATATATATATATATATATATATATACTCTTGTTATCTTAAATATAATAAAAAGTTAAATGTATTTTATCTAAATATGATTCAAATACATTTAATTTGACTATATTTTAGACTGAAGATAATATATTTTTTAAATTTTATTTGTTTATAATTTTTATTTATGAATTGTTTTATTTTAGTGAGAATGTGTTTAGAGACACATTTTATCTATGGCATTAATAAAAAAAATTAGACAAAATACTCCTAAAAAGGTTAAGTATATATAAACTTTTCAACATCATTTAATTTTTCATTTTTTTCTATTTATCCTTTTCTGTTGTATCATTAGTATATCATATTATTCACATTAATCTGTCTATTTTTCTCTCTTAAGATATAGATCGAGAGTTATGACGTCAAAATATCATTTTTGTTAAAAAGGAAATATATAAAGTTGAGTTGCTTTTTCATTGTGCTCTTGCTTTTTATGTTTTTTAAAACCTATTTTTAAAAATAATTTTCAGCCACCGAATATATTACTGAATTAAATCGTTGAATAGTTCACTTTCTTTAAGATATTTCACGGCACTGCTCAAAATTGTATAAAACATACGATCAATCACGAAATCCTTAGAATAAAACAATTCAAATATACTATATCATTTTTTTATTGTACTATAGAAAACTGTTCTAAAGGACAAAATAGAAATTTAGTCAAAGAGAAAAAGAAAGAGAGAAAACTCGTGAGTTTTTTGTGCAAGTTATGAGCTGAATAAACTTCTATATTTATAAAGAAATTTTGAAACTATATCTACAAAACTGCTACGAGAAAAATAGAAGAAGTGAAAACTAGATGTGATGATTTGGTGGAGGGCAGGAAAAACATGTGAAATAAAAACACATGCAATAAAATATATATATATATAGATATTAAAAAATAATATTCCACTCAACCCCGACCAAAAGTATTCAATTTTGTAAAAAAATAAAAAACACACTCAAATTAATCATTACACGCACGTCACGGCCCTCCACCATAAATGTCAACTTCCATCTTTATATAAACTATTAGTATTAGTTTGGGAGATCTCTCCTATATAAATCTTACATTTTTTCAATTTACACAATATTATCTTTAAATTTCAACATAAGTTGTATCCTCCGAATGAATATGACCCGTAATCTATTTATGAATATGAAAACAGAGTCGTTGAACGCTAAAAGAAATTCAAAGGCTACAAATATAAAACAAAAAGATTATTTTGTGCTCTCATGGTGAATTTTGTAGTCAAATAATTAAACTCTACAGGGTTTTCTTTGATGTCTTTTTGCGAGTGATTAGAGGCCAAGACATGTGTCACTTAAAGAGACATCTTTGATTTTTTATGTACTTTTTATAGGCAGACATCTTTGATTGATCTTATCTAACTAGCAATAGAAAAATATATAAATTGCCATGAAAAATCATACCAATCTTTCTTTAAATTTTTGCATATTTTCTTTTAGAATTAAAATCGTCAATTTGAATTTCACTCAAATCATCAATATAAAAATATAAATTGCCATCGTCAAATCAAACATATCGCTTCTTTAAAATTTTATATGTCTTTTTTATAATCAATTTGCATCTTAATCAAATAATTAATTCAAACATTTTCTTCGTCACCTCACTTTTCTTTTCCTCTTCCTCTTCCTCTTCCATCATCTCAACATTTTCTCCCTTGGTCACAGCACCTTTCCTCTTTTTTCAATATTGTTTTTCATATATTTTTGTTTTATATAAAATGCATTTTCTTTTTACTTTAATAACATATATGATTTATTGTTGTGCATAATTAGTGTGAACTTTCAGAATTTGATTAAAATTTACATTATATTTAATTAATGCTGTTAGCTTTAATTGATTAGATTTTTAAATAATTAAAAATTTTGATCGACGAGTTATAACTGGCTAGTTTGATTATTTTCTTTAGAGAGAAAAGATCATAGCCAATTAAAAATAGGAAGTTTGATTTAATTCATATATGCAACATTTTCTTATTACGTTCAATCCAAACTAAACTGTTGGTTTTGTTTGAATCACTGACATTATTTTAAAATTTATTTTATTATATCTAAAACAAAATTAACTTTGTTTCACATAATATAGTTTTTTATATTCAACAAATTTTTATCGATAAGGGTCTATAGAATGAGCCATACATACCCTTTCTTCAAATTTTTACATGTTTCGTTTTGAGATTAAAATGGTTAATTTGCATTTTATATAAATAATTAATTCTAACATTTTTTCTCTCATGTCACTTTTCTTTTTCTCTTCCATCTTCTCGAGAAATATCTATTTCATTAATAATGTACTTCTTAAATGCATTATACATAAAAAATTAAAAAATATTATAATAATTTATGATTTTATGTACAAATTATATATGTGATAAATATTTGTTACTAGTTAATTAAATAATTAAAAAATTGTCTTTCATGAATTATTTAATTAAAAGAGAAATATGTTTTATTAATAATGTATCTTAAATATCTTTTAAATAAAAATGTGAAGAAAAAAAATTCTAATACACTAGTTATATAATAATTTTCTATAAAGTTAAATAACTTCTCACAATTTTTGTAGGATAACTTCTCAGCGGTATAATAATAATATTTCTAAACTACCTCTTACTTAATAATTTCTCACATAATTTTTAAGTGTTACCGGATAACATAAAAATATGTTATAATTTTTTTTTAAAAATTATCCATGAATTAAATTTATTAAAAAAATATTTCAAAATTTAATTTTAATTTAAAATTATTTATGTATAAAACTACCTACCGCGTGTTGCACCGATCAAACATTAGTTATTATTTCCTTTGGTTCTATTATAAGGAGAAAAATTAAAAATATTAATATCAATCGACTTATTTATTACTATTATTTTTTAAATATATATATTATAAAAAAGTGTGAGACGTTTGCTAATGTTTAAAAAATATATTAAATGATAAAAAAATTATTTAGATAATAAATACATCCTAAAATTAAATTTCTTTCTTACAAACAAGAAAAAATATTTTCAATTTTTTTTAATAATTGAAACCAAATGTAGTAATATTTTAAGATATCATGTAAAACTTTTTCATCGTACGTGGATAAATGTAACATCTGGTTAATATATTCCTTAAAAAAAAAACATCTGATGAATATATATTATTAGATAAAACTTTTTATTTTGTACGAAATAGATATGCTCTAGTAGATATGTATTAATGAGTAAGATAACATAGATATATAATTTCAATAATTTGATGTAGCGGTAGAAAGATGTGTATTAGATTTAACAATTATTGATAAAAATAGATTTATAAATTTTAGGGATGAGAGATACTATATATCTCTTTCAACTATTGTCATATGTTTAGTATTAAAAAAAAAGGCTAAATAGCACCCGTGGCCCCTTAACTTAATTTCAATTAACGTTTTAGTCCTTTATCTTCTTTTTTTTTTCTCGATTTGATCCTTTATTTTAATTTTAAGTGACAATTTGATCTTTTATATTTTAAAATGTCAACAATATTATCCTTTTTTTTACAAAAATTCAAAAAACTCATCAAAATTTTCAACCAAAACCCACAAAATTAATTATATTCTTTAATATAATATAAATTTCATCAAATTCATAACTCAAATCTTCAAATAAACTCATACAAAAATTTCATCAAATTTGATTCTTTATTTGATGTTGTTAAAATGGAAATATGAGTTTATTTGAAAATTTGAGTTTCGAATTTGATGAAATTTGTATTATATTGAAAAATATAAATAATTTTATGGGTTTTGGTTGAAAATTTTGATGAATTTTTTGAATTTTTGTAAAAAAAAAATATAACATTGTTGACATTTTTAAACATAAAAGATTAAATTGTCACTTAAAATTAAAATAAAGGACCAAATCGGGAAAAAAAAAAGATAAAGAACTAAAACGTTACCTGAAATTAAGTTAAGGGATCACGGATGCTATTAGTCTAAAAAAAATTAATTGTCATTTTTTTTCCTTCTTAAATGTATGATGTGTTGACTATAATACTGAATTTAATAAAATTACAAACATATCTCCAAGTGTATTTTTTGCTATTAATTTTATAGACCAAATTAATAAACCAAGAATATATTTAAAAACTAAAATAATTAATAAAAGACAAATTTAAATTTATTTTTATAATTTTAATATATCTAAAGACTATTATAACAATATATCACATATTTAAAAATTATCAAAACATAGTAGAGGTCATTGCCTATACAATGCAACACATGAGTCCGTCACTGGTTGCTGGTTCGATCCAACTAAACCCTAAATCTTATAAAATATTTTCTACTTTGAATGTGCATCATTAAACCCATGTATTAATTAATAAATAACTCAATCTGTTGCTCATTCAAAAATATAAAATGACTTATCTATCGTCTGAAAAAAGGGGATAGAGTTACAAGAGAATAATGGATCCAGTAATCTTTATGTGTCAACATCGATCCAGTCTTCAACCAATTGATTTAATTCATCCATAATTGGGGCAAGATTATGACATATCGTTCGTGATCCGTTTTCCAGTTGTTGAAACTGCATAAGTAATAAATTATAGAGAGACAATAATAGTTGCCATTTATTCACCATTAGACACAATGATGGTAAATTATATCCACCACAGAGAGATATGGGTAAATAATTTTACTAAATTATATTCACAATGATAGACACAATGACAGGCACAAATTATTTTCACCATAGAGAGACAATAATTTTTTTTATTAAATTGCCCTTCTCAATTATTAATATGCAATATAATAAATTGAGAGTGATGTTCGTATAATAGTATTATTTAGATAATATAATTAAAAGAAGTAGTTGATGTTGTATTAAAAATAGAAAGAGTTATTTAAGAAACAATTTATTTTTACAAATAAACCATAGTATAAATTATATTTGAATTATATCTTTTTATCAATAACGCTCTTAATTTGAGTTGACACTTCACGGACTATGTAATTGAATATAAACTATCATGTTTAAAAGAAAAAGAAACTACTTGGTTAGGTGTATGAAAAATGTTTATGTTAGTCAATATTAATTGCATAGTCCAAGTTTGATCCAACATGTAATAAAATATTTGGAGTAGATTAACTCGATGAGTAATCTTAATTGTTTAATTAGGTTTACAACTTATATTTTATTTTTTACCTTCTTTATTATTTATTCATATATTCGTTAATAGTTGCACTCTTGGATGAGAAATATACATATTTTGAAATGGAAAATGTTGTTTAGCACGAAAAAGTGCTTCATGAATTTTCATAAAAGATTTTTGGCCGTTGGATTTTATTAGATTGTCTTTTACATCTTTTTCATTATTGTCTCTCTTCATACTTGATTGGATAGTGTTCCGATCGTTAGTTGTCGCGAGTTAATAATTGTGTGCTATGTAGCATTTTCCTTTTGAATTATATATATATATATATATATATATATATATATATATATATATATATATATATATATATATATATATATATATATTTATTAATAAAGATCTCAATGTTGGAAAATGGAATACTTATTTATTAATTAAAGCTGGAGTATTTAAATAGTCAAAAATACAAAGACAGAAGTACCAGACGAGCCGGTACAGTACACCAGACGAAACGGATAAACAGACTTACCAGAAGCAAAAAAACGCGGCCAGAAGTAGAATTCTGCGCCTGCTTACTCGGTCTCCTAACAACATAATTGAAATCTAATTATTCTAACATATTATTTGCCACGTTTATTATCCAACTAAAAGACTAAATCAACAATTAAACTTCTAATTAATCTGACAATTACTTCCTAAAGTAGACACCCGAGCTGACTATGTGGCCCAACAATCGCTCCCATAAACTGAACATGTCAGAGGCATTTCAGTTTACTTCTTCAGCTGACTTCATTCCAAGTGCTTTTCTGAGTTTCTCAAACACTTCCAGCTTCATTGGTTTAGTCATAATGTCAGCCAACTGCTCACTTGTACCACAGTATTCCATGTTAATTATTTCATTCTTCGTGAGATTCCTTAGAAAATGAAACCTGACATCAATGTGTTTACTCTTACCATGGAAGACTGGATTCTTTGCAAGTTTTATTGTGGAAGAATTATCACATAGTATCTTGACACATCTACTCTGTGTGCCTCCAAATTGTTTAAGTATTTGTTGCAACCAAATGCACTGACATGCACAAGAAGTAGCTGCCACATATTCTGCTTCTGTGATTGAAAGTGTCACAACTGGCTGCTTCTTTGATGACCAAGCTACTGCTCCTCCACTTAGCATGAAAACATACCCAGAGGTGCTTTTTCGATCATCTAGATCTCCTGCATAGTCACTGTCCGTGTAGGCAAGCAACTCATCTTTACATCCCCTTTTGTAGAATACACCAAACTCAGTAGTAGCACTGATGTATCTTAGAATTCTCTTATCTGCCATCATGTGAAACTCCATCGGGTTGGCCATAAAATGACTTATTAGACAAACACTGTAGGCTAAATCAGGTCTTATGACAGTCATGTACATCAGACTTCCCACCATTTGCTTGAATAAGGTTGCATCTACCTTCTTACCATCTTCTTGTTTTGTCAGTCTATTGCTTCCTGGAACCATGGGATTCTTGACTCCATTGCAACTTTCCAGACCAAACCTTTTTAGAACTTCTTCAGCATACTTCTTCTGACCAATGTGAATACCATTGAAGTTCTGCCGTATTTCAACTCCCATAAAATACTTCATCTTGCCCAGATCAGTCATTTCAAACTTCTTTTTCATAGACTCTTTGAACTCATTTATCATAACTGGATCGTTGCTAGTAAAAATGAGATCATCAACATAGAGACTTACAATTAGGATCTTGTTCTTTTCTTCTCTTTTGATGAACAAAGTGTGCTCATAGCTGCTTTTCTCAAACCCTTCCTTAATGAAGTAGCTTTCAATTTTGCTGAACCACGCTCTTGGTGCCTGCTTTAGATCATAGAGTGCTTTCTTCAATTTGTATACTTTCTTCTCTGCCCCACTGATCACATACCCTGGAGGTTGAGTAATGTAAACATTTTCATTCAGCTCACCATGAAGAAAAGCACTTTTGACATCAAGCTAAAAGATTGTCCAACCATTTCTTGCTGCCAGAGCTATCACTGTTCTAATAGTATCCCACCTAGCAACTGGAGCAAAAACTTCATTATAGTCTACTCCTTTCTCCTGTGCATATCCCTTAGCCACAAGACGAGCTTTACACTTATCTACTTCACCCTTCTCATTTAATTTGGTTTTATAGATCCATTTTACACCAATTACTTTGGCCTCCTTTGGTGCCTCAACAAGCTCCCAGGTTTCATTCTTTACAATAGCATTGAACTCCATATCTATTGCATCCCTCAATCTTTTCAATTTTACTGCTTCTTCATAATAAATAGGATCATCAGAGGATATAAATAGAGCTAGATTTTGTACCTCTTCATCTTCTTCTGATAGTCCTTCTCCACTTATATAGTCTTGAAGATAGTTTGGAGCTCGAGTGACTCTTCTTTCTAGAAGTGTAGATGTGGTAGTATCACTAGAGATACTACTGTGACTAGAAGCAGTATCACTGGCAGTACTACTTTGACCAGATTCTTCTTCTTCTTCACTTTCTTCATCACTAGAGGCATATGTATCTTCATCAACTTCTCCCCAGTCAAGAATGTCATTCTTAGCTTCTCCTTCTGTCTTTCTCCAATCCCAGCTTTTTCCTTCTTCAAACACAACATCTCTGCTAATTATCACATTCTTTATAGTCGGGTTGACCATTTTGTATCCCTTAGACTCTTCACTGTACCCTATCAGCACACACTCTTGACTTCGAGCATCCAACTTTGACCTCTTTGCATCTGGTACATGTACATTTCCTACATATCCAAACACTCGGAAATGATCAACATTAGGTTTAACTCCACTCCAGCATTCTTCTGGTGTTTTATTCTTTACAGCAGAAGTTGGACTTCGATTGAGAATGTGGCATGTCGTTATCACAGCTTCTGGCCAGAATGGAGTTGGCATCTTCTTGTCTTGTAGCAAGCATCGCACCATGTTAAGTATGGTACGATTTTTACGTTCTGCAACTCCGTTTTGTTGAGGAGTATAGGCTGTAGTCAGTTGTCTCTTAATACCTTCGAGTATGTAGAATTCTGTGAATTCTTTGGAGGTGAACTCCCCTCCTCTGTCTGTTCTTAGTCCACAAATGGATAGACCAGACTCCTTCTCCACAATATTTTTGAAGCTTTTAAATGTTGTGAAAGCTTCACTCTTTTCTTTCAGAAAGTAAACCCAGAGCTTGCGACTCAGGTCATCAATAAAGGTTAGTAGGTACCTTTTGTTACCATATGACTTTGGAGTGATAGGTCCACAAATGTTTGAGTGTACAAGTTGTAGCTTCTGAGTTGCTCTCCATTTGCTTTTCTTTGGAATGATCTTCCGATGTTGTTTCCCTTTCATACAGCTTGTACATACATCGGTTGACATCTGAAACTTGGGAAGTCCTCTGACAAGTTCCTTCTGGTGTAGTAAATTCAGACTGATAATACTCAAGTGACCATATCTCTTATGCCACAAGTCACCAGTATCATCATTTCTCACATTCAGACATGAAGAGGATGTATCCATCAGAACATTGGCTCGAACAACAAACATTCTATTAGAGGTCATACGTGTGTGCATGATTAGTCCTCTTCTAGAATGATAAAGTTTGCATTCTCCATTTTGTATCAGGATAGTTAACCCTTTCTCTTGTAGTTGACCCATACTCAACAGATTGTTTTTCAACTCAGGAACATAATAAACATCAGAGATCTCCTGAGTTGCACCTTCTACTTCAAGTCTGATGTTGCCCTTCCCTTTCACTGGCATTCTGAGATTGTTTCCCAGTTTCACTGAATGACTGAATTATTCATCCAGCTGCACGAACCATTGCTTGTTTCCTGTCATATGGTTAGAGCAGCCAGAATCAAGAAACCATACTGCCTCTTTCTTTGACTTGTTGATCTCAACATAGGACATCAGCAGAAGTTCTTCCTCCTCATCCAATTCTGCATAATTGGCTCTTCTATCCCATTCTGGACACTCATTTTGAAAGTGTCCCAGTCTGTCCATTTGAAACATTCAACTGTAGCTTTGTTGAAAGTTTGTCTGCCTCGTCCTCTACCTCGTCCTCCTCTATTCATGCCTCTGCCTCTGCCTGATCTTTCATCATATGTTACTTTTAACACTTGTTCTTCTTCCTGTTGTCCCAGCATCCTCTGTTCATGAACTAGCAAACTTCCATGTAATTCATCAATGCTTAAGGTACTTAGATCATTTGACTCCTCTATGGAGCAAACAACATAGTTGAATTTGGAGGTCAATGATCTAAGTATCTTACTAACCACTATACTTTGTTCCATCACCTCACCATTTGTTTTCATTTTGTTGACCACTGCTAGAGTCCGTCCCAAGAAGTTATCTACTTTCTCTCCTTCTTTCATGGCCAGTAACTCAAATTCCTTCCTCAAGGCTTGAAGTTGTGCTTTTCGTACCTTTGTGGACCCTTGATACTTCTGTTTCATTGAGTCCCAAATTGCTTTCGATGTTTCCTTGTTAAGGATTGTCTCCAATATTTCTCTGTCAATAGCTTGAAACAGATAATTTTTCACCTTTAAATCTTTGAGTTTGGCTTCCTCCACACTCTTTCTCTGAGCCTCACTTGCTGGTGTATTTCCAACTACTGGTGCTGGAATTCCTTCGTCCACCAGATTCCACATCTCCTTGCTCCTAAGGAAATTCTCCATTGTCATTGACCAGTAATCATAATGGCCATCAAATTTGGGAATGGACGGCTGCACGAACCTTTCTGAGGTTGACGTGTTAATTTCTTTTGTGTTTTACTCACACACTCAAACTCTCGTGTTTGTTCTGGACTTCACTTGTCCTCACACACTCTCACGTTTATCAGGCCTCTTTCGAAGCTCTGATACCAATTGTTAAAATGCTTGGAATAAAGATCTCAATGTTGGAAAATGGAATACTTATTTATTAATTAAAGCTGGAGCTTTTAAATAGCGAAAAATACAAAGACAGAAGTACCAGACGAACCGGTACAGTACACTAGACGAAACGGACAAACAGACTTACCATAAGCAAAAAAACGCGGCCAGAAGCAGAATTCTGCGCCTGCTTACTCGGTCTCCTAACAACATAATTGAAATCTAATTATTCTAACCTATTATTTGCCACGTTTATTATCCAACTAAAAGACTAAATCAACAATTAAACTTCTAATTAATCTGACAATTACTTCCTAAAGTAGACACCCGAGCTGACTATGTGGCCCAACAATATATATATATATATTTTAAGCATGTAATATTTGAAGTAAGTTCTCTTGTGTTTGAATGTATTTAATAAAATCTCGTTTATCTTAGTAAAAAAAATTCAGATTTTGAAATATAGTTGCACTAATTTTTTTTCACTTAAAACTCTGTTTATGTGGTCTTACTTGAATTAATTGATTGATTCATCTTTGTAAATAGTTGTAAGCGGGATTAACATAATTTATACCAAAAAAATATCTAATTGTAGTTAGAATTTTTGCCACATAAGACAGGACATACAATAGTTTTAAATTAAATATTCTTATATAAATTAAGATTACTCATAAAATCAAACTTTAATTCTCAAGCAATATTCAAATGATTGTAGAAATAAATCATAAATGCATTGTTAATGATTTAAGGGTTGAAGATCTTCCTAATCATAGTCATGGACTCATTTAGACCATCCATCTTTTTTTGTCTAAGCATTATAGTACAAACATAATACATACAACTCCAATCAATCATTCCATGTTGTTTCTTAATTTTTTTTGTACAAAAATTATTTTCTACATTTTTTTAATAGAAACTTTGCATGCATCTAGTTAGCTACGTACGTCTCATTTTCGTCTATAGAGAAAGGTAAATAACTACCTATGAAGTAAATGGCATTTATCTCTCTTTGCAGATGATGTAATGTTGGTGTCCTATTTTGTTTTTGTTTTGGTAAATAGATTCCATTTATGTCCTATAAGGTGCACATGAATTACAAATTATTCCTTAATTAGATTCAAATTAATCAATCAAAATCATTCAAATTAACAAATTAAGATAAAATTTGAGAAAACATATAGAAAAAAATAAATTTAGCCGCGTGAATGAGAGGATTTTCGAGGTGTCATACATCTTGGACGGTTAGGGCATAGTGGACCATACTATTGGGCCTTTATTTGAAAATCTCGAACATGGAATGGTCCCCATATCTAAAGAGTCTAGATCCACACCTATATCCTACCCTACACAATGAAAAAGACAGAGTCCTCACGTGTGCCACGTGCCACTTACCCAATCCCATCACCATTATTATCTGCAACTCTTTTGTTACGCCTTTGTACAGATGAAATGGGAATTGAGAAAGAGAGGCATGCTAACGACAGAACAGTACATAGAATAAAGATGAGTTGACAAATTGGAGGGTAAAATAGTACCTGTTCGGGCTTCTGATCTGGTGGGCCCGAAACCCAAAATTTTATATCCATTTATTTTGTGGGCCCCCTTTAAGGTAGCCCCACCACTCCGCGTGCCTTCTATTTCGTTTTGTCATGGCTCATCAAATTAATTCACCAAAGACCATTTCATACGAATATTATTCACGTGATTTTATTTTCTAAAAAAAAAAAAAGAACACGAGTTCATGATATTTAATAAATTAATGTATTAATTGCATATTTTTAAATATTTAATTCATTTATTTTGTTTACCTTTTTTTTTTCTCAAGTGAAAAAATATTTCTTAAATTTTTGTAAGTGAATTTATTATATATTTATTTTTTAATAATTGCGAAAACAATATTTATTTTACATAAAATTTTATTAATTTTAAATTTAAAAATGATAAAACATGTAGAATCATGGACTCAATAGATGGTCACATGAGATATGATTATTAAATAGAAATTTTATTTATTTTGGAGGACTAAGACAATTGTTTTATAGGTCTTATTTATGGGTCAACTATCTACATAGTAAAGTTAAATAATTTTTTGTTATCAATCAAATATAATCGTTACATTATTGTACATATTTTATTTTAATTATAATAATTTCTTTTAAAATCACATATATTATTAATTGTGATTTATTGATAGTATAATTTTTTTAAATAAACTTTATTTTAAATTAAAGTATAAATATTTAACAGAGTTATTAATTTAATATATTAAATATAGTTTCTTTGAATGAAGAGTATATATTTTTTAGAAAATAATGATTGTTACGAGAAATATTTAAAAGAAAAAAAAAGAATAATATGTAGCAAGATTTAATAGTTTAAAATTATAACTACTCACTTTTTTATATTTAATTAATTATTAATTGGTCAAAATTCCTATGTATTTTTTGTCTATTATTCTATTTCTTGTATAAATTATTCGTACCAAATAACAATATTCATATTTTATTTTATTTAATAAAAAGAAATAAAATATTACAATAAAAATCAACAACGAAAATCAAAGAGAATACATATGTTCGCTTTTAAGTTGTCTAACTATTTAAATCTACTATTTTAGTGTACGATTAATTTTTCAATTTAAATTTTCGTAATTTCTTTTGAAAATGTCTTTCATAATAATACTGCTGTTTAATAGAACAGTCTTTACAATTCTAGTTTACTTATTTATGGTCAGGCGACAAAAGATAAATGACAAGTAGACCACATGCAGATGGTCTCTTTTATTCTATTTACTGTTTTTGTCCCCTCAATATTTGTTTTTCACTGCTTGTTTAGATGATTAAATTACTTTTTATTTTCAAAGTGAATAACAGTGGCATGATTTCTCATACTCATAAGATCACTTTTTAATTTTTCCCTACAAAAGACATTTTAATAGTTCTTTTTTGACGTATACATTTCAATAGTGAAAACCCTATTAAATGATCTATGTGACCCAATAGTTCAAATGCTGGCATGTATTAATATAATAATATATAACTTGTGATTTGTTTTTCTGTGTCACAATTTGTTAAACGAATATATGTGACACTTAATATAGTATATTATATTATAAGAGTTTTTCTATGAATTGTGAGCTTCTTCTAAACTTTGAGAGGTTGCAGCATCTAGCAAGTTGCTGCTAATCATACACTTAATATTCTTTGGGGTGGGGAGTTGTTATTCGGTTGTCCTTTTGTTATTATGTTTAAAAAAATTGGTTTCTTGCTATAGCTATATATTTATTATATAGCCTCTTTTGTTGTTTTGGTTGCAGTAGGTCTTTAGACTAGTGATTCCAACACACCAGATATTCCTTTCATTATTTATTTCGATTCTCAAAAATAAATCTCTTAATACAAGTTTTAAGTGGAGTGTACATTAAATTCGGTCTAAAAGTAGAATCACTAAAACAATCATTTTAAGTTTTTATAAAAAATAAAATTTTTATTTTATCAAAAAGTCTCAAAACAAAATTTTACATAATAAAAATATTTTATATTTTAATATTTTTTAAATTAAAATATATAAGTCTTTTTTAAATTTAAAATTGTTTCAAAAAAATTAAATCACTTGAAAAAGAATTATTAGATAAATTTAATTATATTAATATAGTAATGTTATATTAAAATTTAAAAAATCCGTTTCATGTCTCATATTAAAATTCATTTTAAGCACTCAAATATGTTGGACCGATCTTATGTATCATAAATTAAAATTTTTAAATTTTTTTTGAAATTCTAATAATAAATAGATGTTTTCTTCTGTGGATTTTTTTCTCGTAAATAGAAACTCATTGTACTAATGATTTTCAATAATGATATTAAGACTAGTTAAAGAAAAATAATAAAAAAACATTAATGTCTAAAAACTCAATTTATATTTATTTTATCTTATCTTTATCTAATGAATACATGTGGGTGCAAATCTAAGAAAAAGTTCAATGTGGGATTTTGTGGTGAATAACATGAAAATGAGATCACCGTTGGAAAGGTCATCATCTTCCTTTTGTAGGTAACACTATAATAAACTCCATCTTTTCAAGTATATTGCTGTATTTTTTAGTCATTCTATAAAGGATCTAGTTTTACTTTATTTGTCTTTCTAAAAACTGTCATCTTTCCAGTGGTGACTTTAAAGAAGTGACATAATTATTTTTTATTGGTCTTTAATATCCGTTAGATTGATACTTGTTCATTCCTTTTGTTAGTTTTTCATCATTGTTATCATAATATAAACTGAATAATAAAATTTAATAAAATAGTAATGTGTAATTTATATATAAATTATTTATTTGGAGTTTTAACGAAAAGAAAATAACAAGCTTAAAAATGAGTAATAAATTAAATTAATTTAGTATAAATTATCAATTGTAAACTACAAAAATCGTATAAGAAAATAAACTACATAGTGAAGTGAATAATAAGAGAAAATATAAAGTGAAAACTAAATAAACTAAGTCGCCACAAAAGATGAAATTGATTAAATCCACACTTTGTGGAGTTAAGGCTGCCACAAATTATCCTTTTTGTAAGGGCTTAGGCCGCCACAAACTATCCCATTTAGGCCGTTTCGGGCGCCATAAATGAGTAATTTATTAAAAAACTTTTTTTTTATAAAATTCAAAATTTAATATATAAAAAATTAATATTAATATAATTTAAAAATATAAATTTAAATAAAATATTATATATAAAAATAAAAATATAATTTAATATTAATTAAATTATTACTACCAAACAAAATAAAACATTCTAAAATTAATAAATTATATCATACAAACCGAAAATAAAACACACCATAATTAAATAATAAATTTATAATCTATTCATACAAACCCAAAATAAAAAAATATTTGAATACATCAATCATTGTAATAATTCTTTTGATTATTAGCTCCACTTCCTCCAGGGTAGTGTCTGACTTGAAGTTTACGAACAAATAACAACTCTTTGCAGTCGACACAACAACAACACTGTCAAAGTAAAAATTAAATAATATTCATTAAATAAATAACTTCAAATAAAAAATATTAAAAAACAAAACATAAAATAAACACTTACCAAAACTCAAGAGAGAAGGTAGAGAGAAAAGTTAGAGAAAAATATAAGTTAAGGAAAAATATTTGTAGAGAAAAGGTTGAGAGAAAATTTAGAGAGAATGCAAAAATAAGAAATAAGAAATAAGAGGAAGAATGATATATATATATATATATGGAAAAAGGGCATTTGTGGCAGTCAAAGCGGCCACAAAATGCCAACAGTACAATTGCTTTTATGGTGGCATTGGCAGTTAGAAAAGGTTTCCTTTGTAGTGTCCAATACCCTCACAAAACTGCAACGATCATACTTTGTGGCGGCGACCTAAGCTTTCACAATGCTCCAACGTTCTGGTTTTGTGGAAGTATATATCGCCACAGAATCCTACTTATATTTTCAATCAATCAAGTCCGTTCTGAGGGTATTGGCCACCACAAATTCAAATAACTTTTCCTTCCAACAATTTTGTGATCGTTTTTGGCTGTCACAAATGTTACAATCATCCCAAAAGATATTTTTGATTTGTGAGGGTTTTTTCAGCCACAAATAACAAACAATTTAAATTTTAGTATTTGTGATGACTTTTTCTGTCAATAATTTGTGATGATTTTTTTTTGCCACAAATTGAATGTTTTCTTGTAGTGGATCCCTCAATCGAGGCTCTCTTTGACGATCAATTTGTCATTGGCGAGGAATATCTCCCCCCCTTTTTGCATGTACGATTTTAGTAGTGGTTATGTACTGATTGTAAATAAGTCAAATGAAAATTTTCTAGGTAGGGTTAAAGTGATCGCAAATGGGTAAACTATAGCATTAAAAACACTCCCTCCACTATCCAAATTTATTCTCACGTCCTTGATGTAAAACTAAAAGGCTCTACTACCAGGTTTAAAAATGATTCAAATAGGAGATCTGTTAAGGTTTTAGGCTTTCATCATGAAGTTAGGGTTTATAATGAGAAAACCCGCACACATGTATTAATTGGTGTATCTTGTATGACTCTTATTCAAAAAACAACACACAAGGGTTGCTTTTAGTGATTTTAAGATTGAAGTCAAGTGTTGGTTGAACATTTCCATTTCCCAATTGCATCATAGTAGTTGGTCGTCCATTAGTGCTTTTGAATTGGTTGGCAATCACCATTGCATGTAGTGCCTCATTGCTTTGATTTCTATTTTTTGTATTTGAAGTTAGGGAGAAAATTTGGATTTTGCTTCCTTTCGTCCATTAGGCTGGGGATTATTGACCCTCTTCGACCAATCTTACAAGGGTTTTAAGTCCATATTTTTCAATATGTTAGCTCCTCTTAGTGAGCCACATTTTTTTATACGGTATTGGGTGACCAAAGGTTTCCCATTCATTGGATTAAAAATTTTGTACCGATCAAGTGGTTGACAAGTCACATCTTCCTACTTACATTTGTTGTCTTGTTCATTTCATGGAATATTTGCCTCTATAAGTTGTGTTTAAAATTCTGAAGTGTAAGAATAAACCCAGATAGCTTAAAGGATATGTGAGAGAGTTTTTGACTTTTTCTATGTTATATATTACTCTTGTCGGATGTCTCCCTAAAATTTGTTTTCTCCTTGTTTGTGCAGAGGGATGGATCCCAAAATGTTATAGAAATAAATGGCAGCAATGGTTGCTAATGTAAAGAATAAAAGTGTGGTGCCCATCACAAAGTTTGATTTGCATGTGTTGAATTATCTTATCCCTATGTGTTCTCGTCCGCGTCAGACAAAGACGAAGAATAATGGAGAAAGTGAACAACCAATAAATGTTGTGTTAGCGATTTGTTGAATTCACTTATGTGAGTGAAATAGCATCTCGAATCCTACGGAATATGGCCAATAGTCATAGTGATTAAATAGAAGGTTGGATTCATCTAAAAGACGAGGTGAAGATGAATACCGTTGAGGAAGTTGTTCTTTATGATGCTTCAATTTCTTACAGTCTTTAAGTTGTATTAGAAGTGCATAAGCAGCAAGAAGATGCTCTAAAGTCTAAGCATCTAGCTAATATGTCTGCGTACGAGTCTGTCAACCGCTTCTCCAAAGCATCGATTGGTTGACTCTTCAATTGAGTGGGAGAGGAAATTTGTGGATTCCAATAGGAAACATGTTGAGATAAGGATGAAGTCACCTTTCGAGGTGAAGACTTTAAAATTTGATTTGGAGACACCCAAGGGCAAGATAGTCGTCAATTATTAAATTATGCTTTGTTATAAAAGTTATAAAAATGTTGGAGGATTTGTGTGAAGAATATTGAACTATTCAATCATGCTTTGTTATAAAAATGAAAGTGGCATTGTTTGATTGACAAAAAAATATTTGGTAAGATTTATTAGCATACACTCAATAAGCTCCACAATAATTGGCCAATTTGATTATCTCATAGAGATTAAAAACAATGAATAAAGTAAAAGAGAGAATAATACTTTTTCTTAACTATCCTTACCAAGTATTTGTTCATTTACTATTATCATCAATGTAAATGCTACAATAGGATAAAAAGTAGGTAATGTTATATTGAAAATTGAAATGGTAATTCATTTTGGGTCAAATATTTTTTATGTGTGGATCAATTATTTTGGGCGGAGGGAGTACTTTTTTACACATGGTGAAGTTTATCAAGCATTGCAGTGTTAATTCTTAGGTTACTGCTTGCTCTTGATGGTGGATGGACTTAGTAGATTTGGATCACAATATCTGTTATTTACAAAATCAATCTGGAGTTTTGAAAGGTGTTTCCCTATATTGTTTAGAGTGGTGATACATAAGTTTTCTCGTATGAAAAGACATGTCTAGGTGACTTGTGATGACTCTTCATCATATGCATATTTTTCATTATTTTTAGTCTTATTTATATTCAATCATTAGTTAATTTAATGATTTATTTGATATATTTTGTTGATTCTAGTTCTTGGGTTTAATAAAATGCTTATGTTCTTATTTCGTTGATTAAGTAGAGATTTTTCGGAGTTTTGCGTCGTTTCTTTATTTTTAGTGCAGTGCTGAATTCTGGTGAGAAATCAACATGACCTATGTGGAGTATTTCAGTGATATCTGGAGTTGTAGATGTCCAATTGGAGTCAAGCCAAGTGCAAATGAAAGCTAACATCCATAGCTACAACTTTCATAAAGACACTGGAACCAAATTCGGACTCAAAATAGTAGAAATATGCAGAATACGTCATACAGAAGATGTTGTGCGCCTGAAGCGCAAAGCATGCGCCTGAAGCGCATTTCTGCACTGCTGATTCTGTTTAAATGCGCCTGAAGCGCAAGGCCTGCGCCTGGGGCGCGTGGCGTGCTGCAGATTGCATAAAATCGAGTTTTTCTGATTTTTTTAGGGATCTTTTGGTAATTGAGAAGCTCAGAGACTTGTGCCCTAGCAGAGAAGCTCAGAGATGGCTGTTCTACACCATTGAAGGAGTTTTATCAAGAATCATTCATGAATCTTTCTTGTAATTCTTCTTTAATCTCTATCTCTTTAATCTCTGTAATGAGTAACTAAACCCTATTTGTTAGGGATGAGTGGAACAAGATGAAACCTTTATTTGTCTGAATTGATTCCTGGTTATACGAATAAATTTATTGAATTATTTTTCTCATCTATGTGCTTAATGCTTTTTATTGCCTGATCAACTTTAAAATGTTCTATGATTCGTAATTTGAAACAGAAGTGGACTTTACGAATGCTTGAGATGAGAAATTCATGAGATTGTAGTCTAGGGATAGATGCAGGTCATGAAACCAATTGAATTAGTTGCAGAGACAACAATTTAAAAAGAGAATTTTTGTACTGTAAAGGTTAATCCTAATGTTAAACCCACTAAGGAATTAGGGGTTATTTTGGAATTAAAGGTTCTGTCATTAAGACATTAGGGCAAGAGTACTAAAGAGAATTCGATAATAATTCAATAAAGGAATTCAATAACTAGGATCAAATTAGAAACCAAGGTTGGACTCAAAGTGAAACTCATCCCTTACATTTTTCTCATTGTAACAGTTTAATTTCATTATTATTATTATTATTTCAAATATTATTCTACTCAATCTAGAAACTTTTTGTTCAATTTTAGTAACTAAAGATAATTCGATAGTAAAGCGCAATCCTTGAGTTCGACACTCGATATTACCGTTTTTATTATTACTTGCAACGATTCAGTACACTTGTTGAAACGCTATCAAGTTTTTGGCGCCGTTGCCGGGGATTGCCATATCACTATTGAGTTATAATTTATTTACTTAATTGGAATTTTTTGCTTTGCAATAAAATTTTTGTTTTCTTTTATTTTTAATTTTGAAAAAAAAAACAAAAATTGTTTTTCTTTTATTTTCTATTTTTATTTGTTGAGCTTGCTAATGTCGTGTGCTAGTGGTTTGTCTCTTCTTTGTTTGAGATAGCTATTCGCTGTAGAGCATGGAAGATTGTAATGATGATATTCTCCTACAATTATATGAAGAGTGTGATACTTGTCTTATATCTGCTATATTACGCATAATTGAGGGACAAATCTTGAGAGATACATTTGTAAAATATCACCCTCAAACGCGCCCTATTATGTGTGACTTTTGCGGAGAAGGACATAGGAATGGAACTTGTTTTGATGACTATGTCGCACAACTAAAATATGAAGATTTATTGGTTATAGAAGCAGAAGACGACGAGTATTATATTAAAAAGATCAATTGGGAACAAACTCTACCTCGTAAAATTCTATCCAAAGAATCAGATGACAAAGACTTTCACATTAAGGATGTTTTAATTGAATTCATGAAGAATAACATGGTTTCAATTGAAAGATTTGAAAGTCATTGTGAGAGGTTATTTGAGCAAGTGGTTGAGTTGGAGAAGATGGAAGAGAAGTTGATGATTGAAGATGACTTCATTGTTGTGGTAGAAGATGATAAGCAAGAGGACAATACGAACGAGGAAAAGAAAAAAGAAGAGATTGGTGAAGTTCGAGATTCAATCTTTGCATTGTTCATCAATGTCCAATTGAAAAGGACATGGAAGCAACATCATTTATTTCTCAAGTTCATGGAATTTCTACCAAACAAAAAGAAGAAAAAGGATGATGTGTTTTTTCTGTCCTATATGCCACCTTGACAATAGTTGGGCGTCAAGCTAATGACTTTAAAAAAGCGCTTCGTGGGAGGCAACCCATAGGTAGAGGTAACTTTTATTTTTGTTATTTGATTTTGTTTGTTTTTAATTGTGTGTAAACGTGCACTATGATGAAGAATTGTTAACAACTTGAAGTTGGTCTTAAGCTATGTGTTTTAGATTTTGAAATTTAAACTTTATTTTTTGATCATTGATCAATTTGACGAGTTTCACTAATGCATACAGTGTTGATTACTAAGTGGTTGTAGAGGGCTAACTTGCCATCAATTTTTCAAAAAAAAAAAAAAAAATTCAGTAACACACTTGGCATAGTTTTGAAAGTTTACACTCTCTCTTGTTTATCCTAGCTATGAGATTTTGAGCCTAAACACTTCAATTTCTTATTGTGTGATTATCTAGACATGTGTTAACCCTTCAGAACTTGCACTAATTCTGACTTGCATCACTTGTGATTTATGCATACACAGAGACAATTTTCTTTGGTCGTTTGAGCCATTCTAACTACCCTATGCAAATTTTATCCTTTGCTAGCCCCTGTGAGCCTTGCCATTTTCTTTTGGTTACTAGCCACATTACAAGCCAAAGACCTGACTTTAATTAAATCATCTTACTTGGAGTTAGGTAGAAAACAAATTTCTCATCTTGGTATAGTTCTAAGTTTGAGGTTGCTCATGGGATAACAACCTTTTAAGTTTGGGGTGGTTCTCATGAAAAAATAAAAAAAGAAAAAAAATTCAAAAAAAAATTTGTTTGAGTACATTGATAAATAATATCTTCTTATTTCTTTTGTCAATGGTTGAGAATTTCCACCATAAAATGTGAAAAAATAAAATAGAATAAAAGAGGGAGAATAATTTGAAAATGTATGCCTAACTCCAAGTAGTAAAGCCTACTATCCCAAAATGTCCTACCCTTACCTAAGCTCCATTACAACCTGAAAGTCCTCCAAAAGTGTATGTGTTTGTTGCATTGTGATTGCTAACTAGAATTTTTTCAAGCATATGGTAGCGTGATGCATGTTCTAGGATTTGAGTGATAAATTCACAACCCTTGCTAAACACTTGAGAGAAATTTTGGTGAGATTGTGTGAAGAGAGTGTTAAACTTGATAAATGAATGCTAAAGTATACAAATTGTGTTTTTTTTTTAAGCAACCATGGAGCATGATGAATGTTTTATAGTAGCTGGAACTTTGAGAATTGAGTTTGATTTCATTTGAGAAATTGAATTTAAGTTTGCTTTTAACTGTCTCAAATCTAAAATTAATTGTTGCTTGGGGACAAGCAATAGATTAAGTTTGGGGTTGTGATGACTCTTCATCATATGCATATTTTCATTGTTTTTAGTCTTATTTATCTTCAATCATGAGTTAATTTAATGATTTGTTTGATATATTTTGTTGATTCAAGTTCTTGTGTTTAACAAAATGCTTATGTTCTTATTTCATTGATTAAGTAGAGATTTTTCGGAGTTTTGCGCAGTTTCTTTGTTTTTAGTGCAGTGCTGAATTCCGGTGAGAAATCAACATGACCTATGTGGAGTACTTTAGTGATATCTGGAGTTGTAGATGTCCAATTGGAGTCAAACCAAGTGAAAATGAAAGCTAACATCCATAGCTACAACTTTCATGAAGACACCAGAACCAAATTCGGACTCAAAATAGTAGAAATATGCAGTATACGTCATACAGAAGATGTTGTGCGCCTGAAGCGCAAAGCATGCGCCTAAAGCGCATTTCTGCACTGTTGATTCTGTTTAAATGCGCCTGAAGCGCAAGGCCTGCGCCTGGGGCGCGTGGCGCACTGCAGATTGCATAAAATCGAGTTTTTCTGATTTTTTAGGGATCTTTTGGTCAATTGAGAAGCTTAGAGACTTGTGCCCTAGCAGAGAAGCTCAGAGACAGCTGTTCTACACCATTGAAGGAGTTTTTCTCAAGAATCATTCATGAATATTTCTTGTAATTCTTCTTTAATCTCTATCTCTTTAATCTCTATCTCTTTAATCTCTGTAATGAGTAACTAAACCCTTTTTGTTAGGGATGAGTGGAACAAGATGAAACCTTTATTTGTCTGAATTGATTCCTGGTTATATGAATAAATTTATTGAATTATTTTTCTCATATTTGTGCTTAATGCTTTTTATTGCCTGATCAACTTTAAAATGTTCTATGATTCGTAATTTGAAACAGTAGTGGACATTACGAATGCTTGAGATGAGAAATTCACGAGATTATAGTCTAGGGATAGATGCAGGTCATGAAACCAATTGAGTTAGTTGCAGAGACAATAGTTTAAAAAGATAATTTTTGTAATGTAAAGCTTAATCCTAATCTTAAACCCACTAAGGAATTAGGGGTTATTTTGGAATTAAAGGTTCTGTCACTAAGACATTAGGGCAAGAGTACTAAATAGAATTCGGTAACAATTCAATAAAGGAATTCAGTAACTAGGATCAAATTAGAAACCAAGGTTGGACTCAAAGTGAAACTCATCCCTGACATTTTTCTCATTATAACAGTTTAATTTCATTACTATTGTTATTTCAAATATTATTTTACTCAATCTAGAAACTTTTTGTTCAATTTTAGTAACTAAAGATAATTCGATAGTAAAACGCAATCCTTGAGTTCGACACTCGGTATTACCGTTTTTATTATTACTTGCAACGATTCAGTACACTTGCTGAAACGCTATCAACTTGTCGTTAGGGTCAGATGTGCTCTTATTCGAGGACAACCTATTGGAAGTCGTGAAAAATATACATTTCTCTCTATGCCCTTTAGGCTTTTATAATGTCCCCCTTTTTAGGGTCACATCTCTTCTTTGCGCAACCACAATCCTAATTTAAAGTGTGTGGTGTCAACGAAATATTTACCATGATTAGTTATCATATGAAATGTACGACTAACGGGGTGTTCTGTCTCATAGTAGGTGTCTGTCGCTTGTGAAGACTAAATGAGTTCTCCTTCTAACTATTCATGGGGATACATAGTTATATGTTTCTATAGGGTCCATCTCCTTGGTTGTAGTTTATCAATTGATCTCCAACTTTAATGTCAAGTAAGTAGATTGCGTTTTTTGAAGTTATTTAGCTCGAAGGTGACACCCCAAACACAAAAAATTATAATTGATAATTATTCAACAATTAGTTAAACTCACAGTGGATGCAAAATATGAGTTTTACAAAATGTATCACATTGGTTTAGATACCCTATTTACACATAACAAGAGTCATATAAATGGAACTTGTAACACCCCGAGTTTAAAACACAGCGCGGGTGCATTTTTTTTTTAAAATAAATAAGTAACAGAATTTTCCAGATTTAATTCGAAAGGAATTAAAATAAAGTTTTTCGTAAAACAGTATGCCGTGGATTAAACGATGAACGTAACAAAATGAATTCATCGTAATCTCAATAAATACTTAATTCTAGAAATTTAATAATAAACAATAAGACATTTTTGAAAGATAATAATGTCATAACATTCCCAAAAGTCAATATCAGAGTGCGGAATAAGTAGTACAACAATTGTTTTTCAAAATAAAAACAAAATACATTTCCAGCTCAAAGCCTATACATCAAGTCTAACTGATCATGCGCTGAAGCTACAGTAGCACGGATTTCCTCCGCATCCCAAGCAAGTCTCCTCCGAATTTGCCGCTCGCCTCGACGTCACCTCCTCCTCCTCCTCATCATACAGAGAGGGGTCGGACTCCTCTGAAGTCAGATCAATACATAGTCTCGGTAGCTTCGGCGGCGCCGGAATCTCATAACAATCATCGGAGATCCTGGACGGACCCGGAATCTCAGCTGCTACTGGCTTCGGCTCATCATTCTTCCCTTCTGCCTCAGACTCATGTACATCTCCTCCAATCACAGGGTTGGGAGTCACCACACCTACGGTGGCCTCCGTCTCAACCCCTCTAGCGGACTCCTCAGCATCGTCGAAAATTCTGTGCGCCTCCAATACCAGACGGGAAGGCACGGGAAAATCTATACTCGTATGTGTGCGCTCCACGAAATCCGCTACGCCGTCTGTCCTACTCGTCCTCTCCAACCACCCCGTGTAAGTCGCCCTGCTTGAGATGGGGTCGAATGGCCAAGCAGTGCGCGAATAGCGATCAAGGAAGTCTAACGACGTTTCCGTCGTTCGGGTTCCCACAGGTGGCATGGGTTTGGGGGGCATCTGAGGGCAAAGCCCAATTTCCACAATATAATAGCAAGGGTCACCGACCGAAATTAACAAATAATCAGATAGCATATATTTCACAGCAACAAATATATCCATGGTATAACATATGATGATGAGGAAAGTAATAATGCTAATTTGAAATTTAATGACATATATGCCTTTTCAAAAACAGTAGTCAATTATTATGAAGTATGTGGTAAGTACAAACAACACCTCAGCAAATCACAATCATTAAATCAGAAATTCAGATTCTGAACAGTACTCAAACACATTCAATTTCCAACCATTCATCATATAATCAAACGTGACCCACCGGTCAATCCCTCAATGCAATATGTATTTGCTCATGTATACAATTTTCTTGGAATCACCAAGGTGCTGTCGCTCAACAGACCAACACAATATGTTTGACTTTAACGGCCCTCAAGACCAAGGTGCAATCGCTCAACAGATCAGCACCTAGTGCAGTCGCTCATCAGACCAGCACTCGTGCAGTCGCTCAACAGACCAGCACGTTTGACATATACTGTAACATCCTCTAAATTTATTATTTAAAATAATTAAGACTTATAAATATATATATATATATATATATATATTTAATTATTAATTTAGGTGTGATAATTATTTGTCTTGTTTGACTTATTGTAGTTGATAAAATTATTAGTAAGAATTATTTAATCAATGGAGAAATTTTATATAATTATATATATATATATATATGTTTTTTTTAGTACAAGAAGAATTTGAGCTAAGGGTTTGTGGCTAGATGTGACCCAACTCGTAATATAAATTTGGGCTTGGAGTTGGTGGCTTAGTTTTTGTATGATCAAGGTTAAGAAAAAAAAATAAATAAATAAAATAATATTTTCTCCCTTCTTTTCTTTATTTGGGCCCAACACTATCCACTCAATAATCTCCACTTTAAATTTTCCCTAAAGTCCACAATATTTCAATACTAAGTAATAGTAAGCAGAAAAGAATACCGAAACCCTAGCCGTCATCTTCTTCACACCTCATCTCCTTCGTGCAGCAAACTTTTCGTGTGAACAACTTCGTGGGGGCTTAGAGCTTCCTACTAGGAAGAAAAGCGGCCAAGGTAAGGGCTTTTCCCCGCACAAATTATAGTTAGACCGTTAGTTGGATACATGAAACTTATAATTGTAATTGCTTGTTTTTGAAAGAAATAAATGTAGACTAATAAATTAAAATAATGAAATCCGAAATCTTTTACGTTGAGTTTGATATGTAATGTATGTCTTTTTAAGAAGTATAATACGAATTTTTATATATTATGTGATAAAGTTTTAATTTTTATGATGGATATGAAGCAAAACATGATTTTTTTATGTTATATATATATGATAAGAATTTTGATTCGATGATGTATATGAGTTGAAGTTTTGATGTTTCTTGTTATATATAAAGTTTTAATCTTTATGGTGTAAATGAAGTCAAGTTCCGATTTTGATGCGTACGTTGTGAAAATTATTATTTAATGATTATTTGTCTATGAATATATGATTCTCATGATAAGGATGTGTGATATGTGATCTTTGTGATATGTGAATACGATGATGGTTTTAAAAATATGATTTTTTTTTTGTTAAAAGTATATGACATGATTCTTAGTGGGCTGTGTGCGAGTATAGTTTTGATAATATATGGTCATGTCATGACATATGCATCTTTGTGGGAGTTGCCTTAGTGGCAGGTTTATATCCGGATCATATAGTTTTAAGAGCATGCATTATACATATTTTTTTTATACGATTTTCCGTTTGCGCATTTTTTTTTAAATTAGAAGTTTTTACCTTTATATGTTTTGTGTTATTCTTCTATATGTTTAGCTTTGGTTTGATGTGGATGATGCAAAAAATTGACCCTTACAACAACATTTTAGGTACTAATGAGTTCGAGGAGATTCAAGAGTAATTGATGAGTATTAACGTGCGGCGAACGTGGCGTGAAAATGGGGTTTTCAAGACAATTTTGTAATAATAAGTATTGCCGCAACATTTCTATGTTTATTTTTTTTTTAATTTTTGTCACAAAACTTTTAAATGCATTCGAATTCTATAAATACAGGAGTGGGTTTTTGCTTCCGTTAGGAATAATTGATTTTTCTTTTATTTTAGCTTGAATAAACCTTTTTTATAATATTAAATAAATGTGATTGTTACTAATTATTTAAAAGTATAAATGTGATCGTTACTAATTATTTAAAAGTATAAATGTAGATATTCTTACAAAAAAAAAAATTATCGTAAATTTTTCTAAAAGTATTTTTTTAGTAACGTTTTGGACCAAAAAAATCCGGGGCGTTACATTATGGTATGAGAGCAATAATTCTCGGAAAATTTTTGGGGGAACGATTATGTATGACGCATACCTTGATTTATGTGTGATGTTTGACCTTGGTATATTTTATTCTATGATTTATTACTAATTTGGTTATATTTATTCATATAGGAAAAATTTACATTTTGCATTGATTATTTGGTCTCTTTTAATACTGATTTTTTTTCTTTCTTTCTCAAAAATAGAAATTTTCCTTCAATTAATTGCAATTATGATATGCCTTAAATTCTTAATCATATGATTTGAAATAGTTTTAATTTGATTCAATGCAATAATTAATTACGATTTTATGATGGTATAAATTATGAATTTATTGCATTATAATTTGAAATTATCTCGATTTAATTTGATTCAATGCAATAATTGCTTTTAATTTTATGATGTTGTAAATTTACTCTCGTGATTGAATTTTTAATAATTGTTGTTTGAATGTTATAAATTTATTAGTTGTGAATTAATGATGTTTTGAATTTATGATGTTATGAATTTACTCTCGTGATTCTAATATTTTTTTTTTTATAATTTTCATTTGTATGTTATGAATTTATTATTCGTGAATTAATGACGTTATGAATTTAATATTATGATGTTATGAATTTACTCTCGTGATTTAAATTTTTTTTAATTATTGTTGGTATGTTATGAATTTATTATTCGTGAATTAATTACGTTATGAATTTAATATTATGGTGTTATGAATTTACTACTCGTGATTTGAATTTTAATAATTGTTTGTATGTTATGGATTTAATAATCGTGATTTAATGACATTATGACATTATAAATGTACTATTATGACATTATCAATTAGTTGAAACTGATTGATGTTTTTTTAAAAACAATAAATGATTAGTTGTTATTTTGTTATACAGTGAAATTATTGCGTAATAAATTAGATTGATTTGATTTGAAAACGACATTTAATTGGTCTCCACCTTAATTATGAAATTAATTAGGCCAATTGAATTTATAATGATTATGAATGTTCCTTAATTACTTAATTTATGTTATGATCTAAAATTTTATAATAAAGACAATGCGGTAAATCTGTAACTGGTATAAAATTGTATGATTCCCACAATATAAGTGAAGGGTAACACCGTAAAAAGTTGTATTAGTGGAATTCTGGCTAAGGAAAGACTTGGTTATTAAGTGGTCCATTGACCCGCCTCTCTTTCTTGGGAACTCCACTAGTACACGACTTATCGTGTGACCTAAAGCTATTGTCCCCATAATAGAAGGGAAGGGTAATACCGTAAAAAGTTGTAGTAGTGGGATTCTGGCTAAGGAAAGACTTGGTTATTAAGTGGTCCGTAGACCCACCTTTCTTTCCTGGGAACCCCCTAGTACACAATTTATTGTGTGACCCGAACCTACTATATAGTCATGAATAAAATATTCCTTACGACCCTAAGGCTACAATGAGATCGTAGTGTCATCCTGATTAGATAATTTGTAGGAAGTATGGCTCGTCGCGCGAATCGACCAGTGCCACAGGGAGAAAGTGACATGACTGAAGCAACCCAAGCCATGAATGCAATGGCTGCCGCAATGGCCCAACAAGCTGTAGTTCAAGCTCAACAGGCTGTAGACCTGGCTCAACGTAATGCGCAGAGGGACCTGAGGGAGGAAGCAGCTATGGCAATAAGAGGACTGACTGAATTCCTTAAGCAAGATCCGCCAAAATTTAAAGCGGAGCATGACCCTGACAAGGCCGACCTCTGCAGGAGATCGAGAAGATCCTTGAGATCCTCCACTACCCAGATGACACGAAGGTGGAGTATGCCACGTATTTGTTGATTGGTGAAGCTGAAAACTGGTGGCGAGGGGCGAGGCAAATGATGGAAGGAAATCACAAAGAGGTGACCTGGGAAGTTTTCAAGAGAAAGTTCTTGGAAAAATATTTTCCGAAGAGTGCCAGGGCTGAGAAGGAGGCCCAATTCCTGAGACTATATCAGGGAAGTCTCATAGTGTCCGAGTATGCAGCAATGTTTGAGTCCCTAGCAAAACATTTTCGCTACTTTCGTAACCAAATGGATGAAGAGGACATGTGTGAGAGGTTTGAAAGCAGGCTCATATATGAAATTAAGGAGTCTGTGGGACCTCTAGGGATACGTCAGTATCAGGTGCTGGTGGAGAAGTGCAAAAAGGTGGAGATCATGAAACGGGGCCGCCTGAATAGAGGTGCTATTGGGGGACAACGAGACATCAGGTAGGAAATCAAACACAACCTTACCATTTAATTATGGGGTTCTATCTCTAAATATTACTTTCAAACAGGGAAACGGTGACCAACAAAACAAAGGCAGTCAGTTCCAACAGAAAAAGCCGTATGCTCGCCCACAGGGGACTACTGGAGATCGACCGGGACCTCAAAACAAGGGAGATCAGAGGCATCAAAATCCAACACAAAACCAGGCGCATATTGTTCGATGCTATCACTGTGGATAGGAGGGACATAGGCTGACTGAGTGTCCAAAAAGAACTAGGATATGTTATGCTTGTCAGAAACCAGGTCATATGGCAAAAGATTGTCCGGAGAAGGATACTGTCAACAACAAGGATGTGGCACGCCCTACTGCTCAAGGACGTGTTTATCACATTAGAGGAGAAGAAGCACCATCTTCCTCAGAACTTATCCATGGTGAGTGTTTTATTGCTGGAAAAATACTTTTTGTGATATATGATTCTGGGGCAACACACTCGTTGATTTCATTATATTGGGTGGAAATGCTCCAATTAGATGTCACAACCTTACCATTTGATTTAATGGTTACCCTTCCCTCTGCTGAACCAGTAGAATGTAATTTGGCGTGTTTGCAATGCTCGTTGACTGTGTTTAAAATGAATTTTAAGATCGATTTAATTTGTATTCCTCTGAAACATCTTGGAGTAATTTTGGGAATGGATTGGTTGTCTAGCAACTACATCATGTTAGACTGTGCCCAACGGAACGTGATATTTCCAGATCCCGATATTTCGAAGTTCCTTTCAGCCAACAAAATGAAGTTTTTTCTGGAGGGAGGAGTCCAGAAATATGTGTTTCTCAACTCAGTAAGCATGAGTCCCGAGGTTGTTGTCGATGAGATCCCGGTAGTGAAGGATTTCTTTGAAGTTTTCCCACCAGACGTACCAAGACTACCCCCAGTTCGTGATGTCGAATTTGCTATCGATGTTATTCCAAGTATTGGACCCATCTCTATCGCTGCTTACAGAATGGCCCTCTTAGAGCTATCAGAACTAAAGAACCAATTGGAAGACCTTATGTCTAAGAAATTCATTCGGCCTAGTGTGTCACCATGGGGAGCCCCCGTGTTATTGGTCAAGAAGAAGGATGGAAAGTCGAGATTGTGTGTTGATTATCGACAGCTCAACAAAGTCACAATAAAAAATAGATACCCTTTACCTTGCATTGATGATTTAATGGACCAACTAAGAGGGGCAGAGGTGTTTTCTAAGATTGTTCTAAATTCGGGATACCACCAGATTCGAGTGAAAGAAGATGATATATCCAAGACAGCCTTTAGAACGCGATATGGGCACTATGAGTACTTGGTGATGCCTTTTGGAGTAACCAATGCGCCAGCTATCTTCATGGATTATATGAACCATATCTTCCGTCCATTCTTAGACAAGTTTGTGGTGATCTTTTTTGATGACATCTTGATCTATTCCAAGAGTAGGGAGGAACATGAGGAACATTTGCGTCAAGTTCTGCAAGTACTGAAGGAGCAACAACTATATGCCAATCTAGGCAAATGTGAATTTTGGTTGGAAGAAGTGAATTTCTTGGGACATGTAATTTCTAAGGAAGGGATCACTGTCGACCCATCCAAGGTAGAAGCCGTGATGGCATGGAAACAACCGCAGACAGTCACAAAGATTAGGAGTTTTCTGGGCTTGGCTGGGTACTATACCAAGATTGCTGCTCTGTTGACACACCTTACGAAGAAGAACCAGATTTATGCTTGGACTGAGGAATGTGAGAAAAATTTCCAACTGATGAAAGAGAAACTAACTACATCTCCAGTGTTAGTGTTGCCACAACCAGAAGAGCCTTACGAAGTTTATTGTGATGCCTCATACCAAGGATTGGGTTGTGTACTGATGCAAAACAAACAAGTAGTGGCATATGCTTCGAGGCAATTGAAGGTGCATGAAAAGAATTATCCCACTCATGACTTGGAGTTAGCTGCAATTGTCTTTCCATTGAAAATTTGGAGACATTATCTGTATGGGTGTAGTTTTGATGTATTTAGTGACCATAAGAGTTTGAAATACTTGTTTGATCAAAAGGAGCTTAACATTAGGCAGAGGAGATGGATGGAGTTTATTAAAGATTATGAGTTCACATTGCATTACCATCTAGGGAAAGCGAACGTGGTGGCTGATGCCCTCAGCAGGAAGCGCATTCATCTCTCGTTTGTAACAATGAAGGGGTTGGAGTTGTTAGAGAAGTTCTGTGACTTGAATCTTAATTTAGAATCTCCATTGGGGAAAGTGCACTGTGGAGTGATCATTATAGATAGTCAACTGATGAATGAGATTAAAGTTCTCCAAGTTACAGACGTGTTGACTTAAGAGAAAAGGAAGTTGATCGAGGTTGGCAGGGCACCTGAATTCAAGGTGGGCCCAGATGATATTTTGAGATGTAATGCACGTGTTTGTATACCCGAAAATACCGAATTAAGGAGGACTATCTTGGATGAGGCCCACAAAAGCAAGCTGAGTATCCACCCTGGTACCACCAAAATTTATAAAGACCTTAAGCAGAAGTTTTGGTGGCCAGGAATGAAGAAACAAGTAGCAGAATATGTGGCTTCGTGTTTGACTTGTGAGAAAGCTAAGGTAGAACATCAAAAGCCAGGGGGACTATTAAGGCCATTAGACATACCAGTATGGAAATGGGATAGTATATCCATGGATTTTGTGGTAGCATTGCTTAAGACTCAACGGAAGTTTGCCTCCATTTGGGTGATTGTCGACAGGTTAACCAAATCTGCCCATTTTATACCCGTAAGGACTAATTATGATGTGACTAAGCTTGCAGAGATATACATTGCAGAGATTGTCAGACTACATGGGGTACCCTCTAGCATTGTGTCAGATAGAGATCTGAAGTTCATTTCTCGTTTGTGGGGAGCATTACATGAGGCGTTGGGTACTAAGTTGAGATTGAGTTCGGCCTATCACCCTCAAACCGACGGACAAACAAAAAGAACTATTTAGACCTTGGAGGATTTACTGAGAGCGTGTGTGCTGGATGAGCGAGGAAGTTGGGAAAATATATTGCCTCTCATTGAGTTCACCTACAACAACAGCTATCATGCAAGCATTGAGATGGCACTGTACGAGGCTCTGTATGGGCGAAGTGCCAAACCCCCTTGTGTTGGTATCAGGATGGTGAGAACTTAATTGTGGGGACATAATTGGTACAACAGACCACAGATAAGGTCCGTCTGATCCAAGAAAGGATGAAGGCAGCACAAAGCAGACAAAAGAGTTATGCCGACCAACGGAGGAAACCGCTTGAGTTCAAGAGGGTGAACATGTATTTTTGAGAGTGACACCTACTACTGGAGTTTGTAGAGCACTGAAGTCTAAGAAGTTAACTCCTAAATTCATCGGCCTATACCAAATCCTCCGACGTGTGGGTCTAGTAGCTTATCAAATTGCCTTGCCTCCGCGTTTGGCCAAGCTGCATGATGTGTTCCATGTGTCACAGTTGAGGAAGTACATGGCTGATCCTTCCCATATTATCGTGCTAGATGATATCCAGTTGAAGGAGAACCTTTCTTTTGCAGTTCCACCATTAAGCATTGGAGACATGACTACTAAGCACCTACGAGGTAAGGAGATCACATTGGTCAAGGTAATTTGGGACCAAACAATTGGAGATGCAATTTGGGAATTAGAGGAAAAAATGAGAGAGCTCTACCCTAACCTTTTCACGTTAGACTAGTTTCGAGGACGAAACTGTTTTTAAGGGGGTGAGTATTGTAACATCCTCTAAATTTATTATTTAAAATAATTAAGACTTATAAATATATATATATATTTCATTATTAATTTAGGTGTGATAATTATTTGTCTTGTTCGACTTATTGTAGTTGATAAAATTATTAGTAAGAATTATTTAATCAATGGAGAAGTTTTATATAATTATATATATATATATATATATATGTTTTTTTTTAGTACAAGAAGAATTTGAGCTATGGGTTTGTGGCTAGATGTGACCCAACCCGTAATATAAATTTGGGCTTGGAGTTGGTGGCTTAGTTTTTGTATGATCAAGGTTAAGAAAAAAAAATAATAAATAAATAAAATAATATTTTCTCCCTTCTTTTCTTTATTTGGGCCCAACACTATCCACCCAATAATCTCTACTTTAAATTTTCCCTAAAGTCCACAGTATTTCGATACTAAGTAATAGTAAGCAGAAAAGAATACCGAAACCCTAGCCGTCATCTTCTTCACACCTCATCTCCTTCGTGCAGCAAACTTTTCGTGTGAACAACTTCGTGGGGGCTTAGAGCTTCCTACTAGGAAGAAAAGCGGCCAAGGTAAGGGCTTTTCCCCGCACAAATTATAGTTAGACCGTTAGTTGGATACATGAAACTTATAATTGTAATTGGTTGTTTTTGAAAGAAATAAATGTAGACTAATAAATTAAAATAATGAAATCCGAAATCTTTTACGTTGAGTTTGATATGTAATGTATGTCTTTTTAAGAAGTATAATACGAATTTTTATATATTATGTGATAAAGTTTTAATTTTTATGATGGATATGAAGCAAAACATGATTTTTTTATGTTATATATATATATATGATAAGAATTTTGATTTGATGATGTATATGAGTTGAAGTTTTGAAGTTTCTTGTTATATATAAAGTTTTAATCTTTATGGTGTAAATGAAGTCAAGTTCCGTTTTTATGCGTACGTTGTGAAAATTATTATTTAATGATTATTTGTCTATGAATATATGATTCTCATGATAAGGATGTGTGATATGTGATCTTTGTGATATGTGAATACGATGATGGTTTTAAAAATATGATTTTTTTTTTGTTGAAAGTATATGACATGATTCTTAGTGGGCTGTGTGCGAGTATAGTTTTGATAATATATGGTCATGTCATGGCATATGCATCTTTGTGGGAGTTGCCTTAGTGGCAGGTTTATTTCCCCATTGGTATGGGTGATTTTTCTGTGTGGAAGTTGCCTTAGTGGCAGGTTTATATCCGGATCATATAGTTTTAAGAGCATGCATTATACATATTTTTTTTATACGATTTTCCGTTTGCGCATTTTTTCTTTTAAATTAGAAGTTTTTACCTTTATATGTTTTGTGTTATTCTTCTATATGTTTAGCTTTGGTTTGATGTGGATGATGCAAAAAATTGACCCTTACAACAACATTTTAGGTACTAATGAGTTCGAGGAGATTCAAGAATAATTGATGAGTATTAACGTGCGGCGAACGTAGGGTGAAAATGGGGTTTTCAAGACAATTTTGTAATAATAAGTATTGCCGCAACATTTCTATGTTTATTTTTTTTTTAATTTTTGTCACAAAACTTTTAAATGCATTTGAATTCTATAAATACGGGAGTGGGTTTTTGCTTCCGTTTGGAATAATTGATTTTTCTTTTATTTTAGCTTGAATAAACTTTTTTTATAATATTAAATAAATGTGATTGTTACTAATTATTTAAAAGTATAAATGTGATCGTTACTAATTATTTAAAAGTATAAATTTAGATATTCTTACCAAAAAAAAAAATTATCGTAAATTTTTCTAAAAGTATTTTTTTAGTAACGTTTTGGACCAAAAAATCCGGGGCGTTATATATACCAAGGTACAATCGCTCAACAGATTAGTACCTAGTGCAGTCGCTCAACAGACTAGCACTCGTGCAATCGCTCAACAGATCAGCACGTGGCTGCGCATTTCAGGGTACAGACGCTCAACAGTCTAGTATCAGTGCAGTCGCTCAACAGACCAGCACTCGTGCAATCGCTCAACAGATCAGCACGTGGTTTCGCATTACTCTGTGGCCCATCGCGGGTACCACTTGACTATGCAATGCATGAATATGCAATGTTTCACTTCTCTAGAAACAGTATGCAAAATCAGAAAATTCATGCTTTTCATCATGTTTAAAATATCTCAGCACAGTCAGAATTATCATCATCACAATCATGATTAAACAATCAAGTAATCATTAACACTTTGAAATGTTTTCCCAGACTCTTAAAATTCAATTACAGTGTTTAAAATTGGGATTTTTGGAATTTTACGAATCTGTATTCGCTGTATTCGAATACAGAAGCCAAAAACAGTGCAGCATCACACTCTGTATTCGACTACAGCCCTCTGGTATTCGAATACAGAGGCAGTCTCAGTGCACAAAACAACATCTTTCATTACATCAGTAAAGTCTTAAAAACTTCATCACCACCACTTCAAAATATGACCAACAGTTCCATTTTACTTCACCACAACATCCCCAATATCCCCAAACACTCAGGGTTTACAAAACACTCTTAAAAACTTGGAATTTCTGAAAACTCGAATATGTATTCGAAAACAGACCCCTTGTATTCGAATACAGAAGCATGAAACTGCAATTTTAACATTCTGTATTCGAATACAACATGCCTGTAGTCGAATACAGAAGACAAAACCTTGAAAAATTCAACATTTTTTCCCAAATCATTAAAGGTTTTCAATACTTCATCCTCTCCTCTTCAAAATATTTCAAGAATTCCATTTAAAATCACTTTAACCCTTCTCAAGGTTTCTCAATACCTTAAAATCCATATCACAGTGTTTAAAACTTGATTTTTTGGAAAACACGAATCTGTATTCGAATACAGCTTCCTTGTATTCGAATACAGAAGCTAAAAACTGAGCTTCTGAAAAAAAACACGAATCTGTATTCGAATACAAACCCATTGTATTTGAATACAGAAACTGAAACTAGTGAAAATCTGCATTCTGTATTCGAATACAGCATGCCTGTAGTCGAATACAGATGCGAATACAGTGTTAAAATCCCACCTCTGTATTCGAATACGACATGGTCGTAGTCGAATACAGATGCTAAGTCAGAAGCAAAAATCCTTCCTCTGTATTCGAATACAAGTTTGAAAACTTAAGTAAAACAGAAACTTGACAGGTTGTAGTCGAATACACACATGTTGTATTCGAATACACCTTCGAAAACCAGTGAAATTTTCCTGAGACTTCAACCCTTTTCAAACTATTTTCTTTTAAAAACAAACATCCAACATTAAAACAGATTCAACACTTTTTCCAGACAAATACTTTCCTAATTAAAAATCCCTTTTCTTTTTAAATCATCAACATCACCAGAATCATTCACAACAGAAATAGAATCACACTCATCAACACCAAATCATCCAGAAACAGAAACAGAATGATCAATCATCAGAACATCACACAGCATTTCAGCTTTCTCAATATCAGAATAACATGCAAGCATTTCAGCTTTCACAACACATCAGAATAACATGCAAGCTTTTCAGCTTTCACCACACATCAGAATAACATGCACGCATTTCAGCTTTCACAACACATCAGAATAACATGCAAGCTTTTCAGCTTTCACAACACACCAGAATAACATGCAAGCATCACAGAGCAGCAAAACACAAACCAAATGCATTTTTGCATTTCAAAACCATTTTCAAAACAGTTTTATGAACATGCATTTTTAAATCATGTTTGAAATAACATTCAAGACATTTTCCACTTTCCCACATAAACAACACAACTTTAGTGCATTCAGCCCAAACAGTAATCATCACAGAGCTTTTAAAACATCAAAAAATGCATTTTTCATTTCTTTCAAGTGAAAGGCAAACCAGTTTTCAAAACAGTAATGAAAACACTAGTAATGCAATGAAAGTTATGCACTTACAGCCCTAATGCAACTAGAAAGTGGAAGGTGCCCTTACCCTTGTAGCGTGATCTGCTTCTGCTAAAGTGTATGTGTAACGCCCCGGATTTTTGGTCCAAAACGTTACTAAAAAAAATACTTTTAGGAAAATTTACGATAATTATTTTTTGGTAAGAATATCTACATTTATACTTTTAAATTATCAGTAACAATCACATTTATTTAATATTAAAAAAAAGGTTTAAACAAGCTAAAATAAAGAAAAAATCAATTATTCCTAACGGAAGCAAAAACCCACTTTCGTATCTATAGAATTTCGAATGCATTTAAAAGTTTAGTGACAAAAATTAAAAAAAATAAATAAACATAGAAATGTTGCGGCAATACTTATTATTACAAAATTGTCTTGAAAACCCCATTTTTACCCCACGTTTCGCCACACGTTTCGCCGCACGTTAATACGCATCAATTACTCTTGAATCTCCTCGAATTCATTAGTACCTAAAATGTTGTTGTAAGGGTCAATTTTTTTCCATCATCCACATCAAACCAAAGCTAAACATATAGAAGAATAACACAAAACATATAAAGGTAAAAACTTCTAATTTAAAAGAAAAAAAATGCGCAAACGGTAAATCGTATATAAAATATATGCATAATGCATGCTCCTAAAACTATATGATGCGGATATAAACCTGCCACTAAGGCAACTTCCACACAGAAAGATCACTCATACCAATGGGAAAAATAAACCTGCCACTAAGGCAACTGCCACGAAGATGCATATGCCATGACATGACCATATATTATCACAATTATACTCGCACACAGCCCATTAAGAATCATGTCGTATGCATTCAAAAAAAATCACCTTTTTAAAACCATCATCTTATTCACATCACAAAGATAATATCACACCTCCTTATCATGAGAATCATATATTCATAGACAAATAATAATTAAATAATAATTTTTACCACGTACGCATAAAAATCGGAACTTGACTTCATTTACACAATAAAGATTAAAACTTTATATATAACAAGAAACTTCAAAACTTCAACTCATAATACATCATCAAAATCAAAACTTTATCATATATATAACATAAGAAAAAAATCATATTTCGCTTCATATCCATCATAAAAATTAAAACTTTATCATGTATAATATAAAAATTCATATTTTACTTCTTAAAAATACATACATTACATATCGAACTCAACGTAAAGGATTTCAGATTCCATTATTTTATTTTATTGGTCAACATTTATTTCTTTCAAAAGCAAGCGATTACAATTATTAGTTCCATGTCATCCAACTAACGGTCTAACTCAAATTTGTGTGCGGAAAAGCCCTTACCTTGGCCGCTTTTCTTCCTAGTACGAAACTCTAAGCCCCCACGAAGTTGTTCACACGAAAAGTTTGTTGCACGAAGGAGATGAGGTGTGAAGGAGATGACGGCTAGGGTTTCGGTATTTTTTTCTGCTTACTATTACTTAGTATGGAAATATTGTGGACTTTAGGGAAAATTTAAAGTGGAGATTATTGGGTAGATAGTGTTGGGCCCAAATAAAGAATAGAAAGGAGAAAATATTATTTTATTTATTTATTATTATTTTTTTCTTAACCTTGATCATACAAAAACTAAGCCACCAACTCCAAGCCCAAATTTCTATTACGGGTTGGGTCACACCTAGCCACAAACCCTTAGCTCAAATTCTTTTTGTACAAAAAAAACATATATATATATATATAATTATATAAAACTTCTCCATTGATTAAATAATTCTTACTAATAATTTTATCAACTACAATAAGTCGAACAAGGCAAATAATTATCACACCTAAATTAATAATGAAATATATATATTTATAAGTCTTAATTATTTTAAATAATAAATTTAGAGGATATTACAATACTCACCCCCTTAAAAACAGTTTCGTCCTCGAAACTAGTCTAACATGAAAAGGTTAGGGTAGAGCTCTCTCATTTTTTCCTCTAATTCCCAAGTTGCATCTCCAGTTGTTTGGTCCCAAATTACCTTGACCAATGTGATCTCCTTACCTCGTAGGTGCTTAGTAGTCCTGTCTCCAATGCTCAATGGTGGAACTGCAAAAGAAAGGTTCTCCTTCAACTGGATATCATCTGGCACGATAATATGGGAAGGATAAGCCATGTACTTCCTCAACTGTGACACGTGAAACACATCATGCAACTTGGCCAAACTCGGAGGCAAGGCAATTTGATAAGCTACTAGACCCATTCGTCAGAGGATTTGGTATGGGCCAATGAATTTAGGAGTTAACTTCTTAGACTTCAGTGCCCTACCAACTCTAGTAGTAGGTGTCAGTCTCAAAAATACATGTTCACCCTCTTGAAACTCCAGCGGTTTCCTCCGTTGGTCGGCATAACTCTTTTGTCTGCTTTGTGCTGCCTTCATCCTTTCTTGGATTAGACGAACCTTATCTGTGGTCTGTTGTACCAATTCTGGCCCCACAATTAAGTTTTCACCATCCTGATACCAACACAAAGGGGTTTGGCGCTTATGCCTATACAGAGCCTCGTACGGTGCCATCCCAATGCTTGCATGATAGCTGTTGTTGTAGGTGAACTCAATGAGAGGCAATATATTATCCCAACTTCCTCGCTCATCCAGCACACACGCTCTCAGTAAATCCTCCAAGGTTTGAATAGTTCTTTCTGTTTGTCCGTCAGTTTGAGGGTGATAGGCCGAACTCAATCTCAACTTAGTACCCAACACCTCATGTAATGCTCCCCACAAACGAGAAATGAACTTCGGATCTCTATCTGACACAATGCTAGAAGGTACCCCATGTAGTCTGACAATCTCTGCAATGTATATCTCTGCAAGCTTAGTCACATCATAATTAGTCCTCACGGGTATGAAATGGGCAGATTTGGTTAACCTGTCGACAATCACCCAAATGGAGTCAAACTTCCGTTGAGTCTTAGGCAATGCTACCACAAAATCCATGGATATACTATCCCATTTCCATACTGGTATGTCTAATGGCCTTAATAGTCCCCCTGGCTTTTGATGTTCTACCTTAGCTTTCTGACAAGTCAAACACGAAGCCACGTATTCTGCTACTTGTTTCTTCATTCCTGGCCACCAAAACTTCTGCTTAAGGTCTTTATACATTTTGGTGGTACCAGGGTGAATACTCAGCTTGCTTTTGTGAGCCTCACCTTGAATTCAGGTGCCCTGCCAACCTCGATCAACTTCCTTTTCTCTTGAGTCAACACGTCTGTAACTTGGAGAACTTTAATCTCATTCATCAGTTGACTATCTATAATGATCACTCCACAGTGCACTTTCCCCAATGGAGATTCCAAATTAAGATTCAAGTCACAAAACTTCTCTAACAACTCCAACCCCTTCATTGTTACAAACGAGAGATGAACGCGCTTCCTGCTGAGGGCATCAGTGATAGATTCGCAAGAAAACAGGAATCGATAAACAGTAAAATTATAGGCGAAATAGGGATTTATTGATTTATGAAATTAGGGAATGTTCTGATACAACGTATAAACCAGAGCGTAGCTCCTCCAGAGAAAATAATATTCTCATATTACAATGATAACAATAATTATTGCCAGTAACGCTCCACTACCCTTCTTAATTTATTCCCCCTATGTGTAACTGAAATTCCTAGCATTCAGAGAGTTTTTCTGCCCTGTTATTAATAGAATGAGTTTTCTCTTTTTTAGCCTTGTGGACATACGTTCTCCACACAGCAGGTTTGGGCCTTTCACTAGTCTTAGGCCCAATGATTCTATCAATCAGCCACCACGTTCGCTTTCCCTTGATGGTAATGCAATGTGAACTCATAATCTTTAATAAACTTCATCCATCTCCTCTGCCTAATGTTAAGCTCCTTTTGAGCAAACAAGGATTTCAAACTCTTATGGTCACTAAATACATCAAAACTACACCCATACAGATAATGTCTCCAAATTTTCAATGCAAAGACAATTGCAGCTAACTCCAAGTCAAGAGTGGGATAATTCTTTTCATGCACCTTCAATTGCCTCAAAGCATAGGCCACTACTTGTTTGTTTTGCATCAGTACACAACCCAATCCTTGGTATGAGGCATCACAATAAACTTCGTAAGGCTCTTCTGGTTGTGGCAACACTAACACTGGAGATGTAGTTAGTTTCTCTTTCATCAGTTGGAAATTTTCTCACATTCCTCAGTCCAAGCATAAATCTGGTTCTTCTTCGTAAGGTGTGTCAATGGAGCAGCAATCTTGGCAAATCCCTCAATAAATCTCCTATAGTACCCAGCCAAGCCCAGAAAACTCCTAATCTCTGTGACTGTCTGCGGTTGTTTCCATGCCATCACGGCTTCTACCTTGGATGGGTCGACAGCGATCCCTTCCTTAGAAATTACATGTCCCAAGAACATCACTTCTTCCAACCAAAATTCACATTTTCCTAGATTGGCATATAGTTGTTGCTCCTTCAGTACTTGCAGAACTTGACGCAAATGTTCCTCATGTTTCTCCCTACTCTTGGAATAGATCAAGATGTCATCAATAAAGATCACCACAAACTTGTCTAAGAACGGACGGAATATACGGTTCATAAAATCCATGAAGATAGTTGGCGCATTGGTTACTCCAAAAGGCATCACCAAGTACTCATAGTGCCCATATCGCGTTCTAAAGGCTGTCTTGGATATATCATCTTCTTTCACTCGAATTTGGTGGTATCCCGACTTTAGATCAATCTTAGAAAACACCTCTGCCCCTCTGAGTTGGTCCATTAAATCATCAATGCGAGGTAAAGGGTATCTATTTTATATTGTGACTTTCCATCCTTCTTCTTGACCAATAACACGGGGGCTCCCCATGGTGACACACTAGGCCGAATGAATTTCTTAGACAGAAGGTCTTCCAATTGGTTCTTTTGTTCTGATAGCTCTAAAGGGCCATTCAGTAAGGAGCAATAGAGATGGGTCCAGTACTTGGAATAACATCGATAGAAAATTCGACATCACGGACTGGGGGTAGTCCTGGTACGTCTGGTGGGAAAACCTCAAAGAAATCCTTCACTACCGGGATCTCATCGACAACAACCTCTGAACTCATGCTTACTGAGTTGAGAAACACATATTTCTGGACTCCTCCGTTCAGAGAAAACTTCAATCTGTTGGTTGAAAGGAACTTTGAAATATCGGGATCTGGAAATATAACGTTCCGTCAGGCATAGTCTAACATGATGTAGTTGCTAGACAACCAATCCATTGCCAAAATTACTCCAAGGTGTTTCAAAGGAATACAAATTAAATCGATCTTAAAATTCATTTTAAACACAGTCAGCGAGCATTGCAAACACGCCAAATTACATTTTACTGGTTCAACAGAGGGAAGGGTAACCATTAAATCGAATGGTAAGGTAGTGACATCTAGTTGGAGCGATTCCACCCAATCTAATGAAATGAACGAGTGTGTTGCCCCAGAATCATATATCACAGAAAGTATTTTTCCAGCAATAAGACACTCACCATGGATAAGTTCTGAGGAACATGGTGCTTCTTCTCCTCTAATGTGATAAACATGTCCTCGAGCAGTAGGGCGTGCCACATCCTTGTTGTTGACAGTATCCTTCTCCCGACAATCTTTTGCCATATGGCCTCGTGTCTGACAAGCATAACATATCTTGGTTCTTCTTGGACAGTCAGTCAGCCTATGTCCCTCCTGTCCACAGTGATAGCATCGAACAATATGCGCCTGGTTTTGTGTTGGACTCTGATGCCTCTGATCTCCCCTGTTTTGTGGTCCCGGTCGATCTCCAGTAGTCCCCTGTGGGCGGGCATACGGCTTTTTCTGTTGGAACTGACTGCCTTTGTTTTGTTGGTCACCATTTCCCTATTTGAAAGAAATAATTAGAGATAGAACCCCATAATTAAATGGTAAGGTTGTGTTTGATTTCCTACCTGGGGTCTCATTGGTCCCCTAATAGCACCTCTGTTCAGGCGGCCCGTTTCATGATCTCCACCTTTTTGCACTTCTCCACCAGCACCTGATACTGACGTATCTCTAGAGGTCCCACAGACTCCTTAATTTCATATCTGAGCCCGCTTTCAAACCTCTCACACATGTACTCTTCATCCATTTGGTTACGAAAATAGCGAAAGTGTTTTGCTAGGGACTCAAACTTTGCTGCATACTCGAACACTGTGAGACTTTGCTGCATATTGGGCTTCCTTCTCAGCCCTGGCACTCTTCGGAAAATATTTGTCCAAGAATTTTCTCTTGAAAACTTCCCAGGTCACCTCTTCATGATTTCCTCCCATCATTTGCCTCTCCCCTCGCCACCAGTTTTTAGCTTCACCAATCAACAAATAAGCGGATTACTCCACCTTCGTGTCATCTGGGTAGTGGAGGATCTCAAGGATCTTCTCGATCTCCTGCAGCCAGAGGCCGGCCTTGTCAGGGTCATGCTCCCCTTTAAATTTTGGCGGATCTTGCCTAAGGAATTCAGTCAGTCCTCTTGTTGCCATAGCTACTTCCCCCTCAGGTCCCTCTACGCATTACGTTGAGCCTGGTCTGCAGCTTGTTGAGCTTGAACTGCAGCTTGTTGAGCTTGAACTGCAGCTTGTTGGGCCATTGCGGCAGCCATTGCATTCATGGCTTGGATTGCTTCAGTCATGTCACTTTCTCCCTGGGGCACTGGTCGATTCGCGCGACGAGCCATAACCTTAGGGTCGTAAGGAATATTTTATTCACGACTATATAGTAGGTTTGGGTCACACAATAAATTGTGTACTAGGGGGTTCCCAGGAAAGAGAGGTGGGTCTACGGACCACTTAATAACCAAGTCTTTCTTTAGCCAGAATTCCACTACTACAACTTTTTACGGTATTACCCTTCCATTCTATTATGGGGACAATAGCTTTAGGTCACACGATAAGTCGTGTACTAGTGGGGTTCCCAGGAAAGAGTGGTGGGTCAATGGACCACTTAATAACCAAGTCTTTCCTTAACCAGAATTCCACTAATACAACTTTTTACGGTGTTACCCTTCACTTATATTGTGGGAATCATACAATTTTATACCAGTTAGAGATTTACCGCATTGTCTTTATTATAAAATTTTAGATCATAACACAAAATTAAATAATTAAAGAACATTCATAATCATTATAAATTCAATTGGCCTAATTAGTGTCATAATTAAGGTGGAGACCAATTAAATGTCGTTTTCAAATCAAATCAATCTAATTTATTACGCAATAATTTCACTGTATAACAAAATAACAACTAATCATTTATAGTTTTTAAAAAAATATCAATCAGTTTCAACTAATTGATAATGTCATAATAGTACATTCATAATGTCATTAAATCACGATTATTAAATCCATAACATACAAACAATTATTAAAAATTCAAATCACGAGTAGTAAATTCATAACATCATAATATTAAATTCATAACGTCATTAATTCACGAATAATAAATTCATAACATACAAACAATAATTAAAAAAAAATTTAAATCACGAGAGTAAATTCATAACATCATAATATTAAATTCATAACGTCATTAATTCACAAATAATAAATTAATAACATCATAAATTCATAACATACAAACGAAAATTATTAAAAAAAAAAATTCTAATCACGAGAGTAATTTCATAACATCATAAATTCAAAACATCATTAATTCACGAATAATAAATTCATATCATTCAAACAACAATTATTAAAAAATTCAAATCACGAGAGTAAATTCACAACGTCATAAAATTAAAAGTTATTATTGCATTGAATCAAATTAAATCAAGATAATTTCAAATTATAATGCAATAAATTCATAATTTATATCATCATAAAATCGTAATTAATTAATTATTGTATTGAATTAAATTAAAACAATTTCATATCATAGGATTAAGAATTTAAGGCATATCATAATTGCAATTAATTGAAGGAAAATTTCTATTTTTGAGTAGAAGGAAAAAAATCAATCAGTATTAAAAGAGACCAAATAATCAATGCAAAATGTAAATTTTCCCTATATGAATATATATAACCAAATTAGTAATAAATCATAGAATAAAATATATCAAGGTCAAACATCACACATAAATCAAGGCATGCGTCATACATAATCGTCCCCCCAAAAATTTTCCGAGGATTATTGCTCTGATACCATAATGTAACGCCCCGGATTTTTGGTCCAAAACGTTACTAAAAAAAATACTTTTAGGAAAATTTACGATAATTTTTTTTTGGGTAAGAATATCTACATTTATACTTTTAAATAATCAGTAACAATCACATTTATTTAATATTAAAAAAAAAGGTTTATTCAAGCTAAAATAAAGGAAAAATCAATTATTCCTAACTGAAGCATAAACCCACTTCCGTATCTATAGAATTTCGAATGCATTTAAAAGTTTAGTGACAAAAATTAAAAAAAAAAATAAACATAGAAATGTTGCGGCAATACTTATTATTACAAAATTGTCTTGAAAACTCCATTTTTACCCCACGTTTCGCCGCACGTTAATACTCATCAATTACTCTTGAATCTCCTCGAATTCATTAGTCCCTAAAATGTTGTTGTAAGGGTCAATTTTTTTCCATCATCCACATCAAACCAAAGCTAAACATATAGAAGAATAACACAAAACATATAAAGGTAAAAACTTCTAATTTAAAAGAAAAAAAAATGCACAAATGGTAAATCGTATATAAAAATATATGCATAATGCATGCTCCTAAAACTATATGATGCGGATATAAACCTGTCACTAAGGCAACTTCCACATAGAAAGATCACCCATACCAATGGGGAAAATAAACCTGCCACTAAGGCAACTGCCACGAAGATGCATATGCCATGACATGACCATATATTATCTGCTTACTATTACTAAGGCTAGGGTTTCGGTATTTTTTTCTGCTTACTATTACTTAGTATGGAAATATTGTGGACTTTAAGGAAAATTTAAAGTGGAGATTATTGGGTAGATAGTGTTGGGCCCAAATAAAGAATAGAAGGGAGAAAATATTATTTTATTTATTTATTATTATTTTTTTCTTAACCTTGATCATACAAAAACTAAGCCACCAACTCCAAGCCCAAATTTCTATTACGGGTTGGGTCACACCTAGCCACAAACCCTTAGCTCAAATTCTTTTTGTACAAAAAAAACATATATATATATATATATAATTATATAAAACTTCTCCATTGATTAAATAATTCTTACTAATAATTTTATCAACTACAATAAGTCGAACAAGGCAAATAATTATCACACCTAAATTAATAATGAAATATATATATTTATAAGTCTTAATTATTTTAAATGATAAATTTAGAGGATGTTACAGTATGCGTCAAAAACGGCGAAAACTCTCGCCTGCGTTTGCTGCTATAAAACTGAGTTCTCTAGCTCCGTAATGATGTGGGGATTAACTTTAGTACTGGGGGTTTTCTAGTTTGATGCTTGGATTTTTAAGTAATGGTGCTTTTGAGGAACTCCCTCTTTTTCACTTTGAAATCGTGAGTTGGGACAGAAAACAGAAACAGAATGGAAGGGAAAATGGGTATTGTTATATGCAGTATGGGCAGTGAGGAAGGAGGGATGGTGTTCTGATTTCACCATCCTTCTGACTCCTATTTATAGGCTTTTGTGGTGCCACCTCACCCAAAAATAATGTTAAAATAATGCTGGATCCTTCAACACTTACTTGCTTGCAATTAGCCACTAATCCTCAATTAACTGCCCAATTAATTTAATTACTCGTAATTAACTTAATTTAATCTTCATCCAATAATTTTTATTTCATCCTCCAAAATAAATATCTATATATATATATATTCACTCAAACATACATATATTAAATATTTTACAAATATCCCCAAAAATACAATTAAAATTAATTCCATAATTTTAATTAAAAATTAAGAGTCTTACAGAACTTATATCATTTTTAGACATTTTAAAATATAAGTTCATTACTTTAATCAAAATAGCTTTACAAGATATAGAGTTTTCAAGAACCAATATAAGATATTCCCAACCTAGTATAAACTGTTAGAGTGGGAATTATTCCTAATTACAAGAATTCAAACAAGACAAAAAAAGCCATACAAGAAACATTAAAATCTTCAAGATAACTCCACCTTTCGAGATTCTAAGAAACATATGGCTTAGGGGACGACTATACCATCACAACGCCAATCACAAACAATAAAAGGATAAGTCATTGAACTTGTGTAGATGATACAACACACATAGGCATAAAAACAAATAAACATGAAACATCGTATCAAATTCTCAAATATATCTTAAATCTAATCATATCATATTGACAACATGTTCACATTTAACTTCTAAGCCTAATCATTGAAATATCTTAATTAATCATTCATCGTTGCTTTCCTAAATACAACAACTAATAATCACCTCATTTAATTAACAAAAATTTTGTAGATTTGCTTGGGTATGAGGAAGAAGATGAAATGATATCGTTCACCATGTTCATCTATTAGCAGAGTGTGTTTTTTAACCCTAAATTAATTATGGAGGTGAAGATATGACTTTGGGAAAAGAGAAAACGACTATATATAGCTCACACGCCACATAATCATAGTTTAACACTGTTATACACATATTTGATCGAAGAGACCAAATTGCGTCAACTTACTTAAGTTAAGGGACCAAACTTAATTTAGAAACTAAGTTAAGAGACCAAAGATGTATTTAACTTTATTATTATTATTAATCACAAGACATAGTAACACAACAATAAGTAATCACATATACATCATAAGGCACATTTAATAGTAATAAACTCAATAACTCAGTATTAAAACCATATAATTTTCTAAAATTAATGTGGCATTACCTAAAACAACAAGATCACATTAACACATATGATCTCAACACAATCTCTAATTATCATAATTATACAACATCAATATCTTGATATTTAATGGGTATTTATTGTCACATAAATGCATCGTTTCTTGTCACTTAAATGCATCATTTATCCTTTCGAATGGGAGAAGATAAATTTTCAATTTTTAAATTAAAGCAACACATGTTAAGGAATCACAATTTATACCAAATAGATGAATTAAATCCTCATTAGAAAATAAGATTGATTTTAATTAATTGGACTATTCCGATGTCACACATTTAACCATACCAAGTCATAGACAAATCTACAACAACACTTAATTATAAAAGTGAAAGTTATACATATTTCTAGACACTTTAATGACATGTGGTATCAAACTACTCCAAAGTACTTGGCTAGAAGGCACAGTACTATGCCACCCGCATGTGGGTAGACAATTACATATATGGTCATGTCCTCATAGATCCACTTAGCTTATCCCAAGACTCGTGTAAGTGACTCGTTAGGATTTAACAGGGTTGCATGGTAGCTCTCGACCTTAAATTTCTACCTCCACGCCACTTAGGAATTCCCCCTAGAATACTCTGAAGGTCTTATCTCCCCCGCAAACTTGATTATATCATATACTATCAGACTCATTCAATTATACTTGGCTAACAATGGACCAAAAACTTTCACATCGCTAAATTATGTATACACCATTAGGTACAAGACCTTCACAAAATCACAACCAACAAAAAAAATAAATAACTTCACATGTTATATCATATCATTTATCATATAATCAATCAACATACTGTCATCCCAAAGCAATATTCACAACGTAATCAACCACACATTATAAACCTAAAAATGTTGTTAACCATTTTTACTTTAACTTTTAAGTCACATATTTAGTTTATTTAATTGTTTCATAGAGCATGAGAATTGGCTAGCCCCAAACAATTGAGAATCATGAAATTCCCATTCATTATATCCTATTAATATTCATGACTTGATCACATTAAACTCACCCTTACCTAGATAGTCCTAAACACTAGACATTGATGAGTAGAGCTACGTTTCTATTTTGATTTGATTCCCCAGTTTGGCTTCGAAGTAGGATCAACGTTACAAATGGAAAAAGAAAAGCTAGGATCAAAAAGGGTGTTTACTAGGCGAACATATAGAAGACTCAATGAATGACCAAACTATGAAAGTTGGCATCGACGTGACAATGTGTAAAAGTGGAAGTTGGGAAATCATGTAGCCAGAAATGGCAATAAAATGATCCCTATTTATAGATTCAAAAAAACATGTTTGCACTCATCAAAATGATTCCTTTGCACTGCAATACATGTCTTAAATGAGGTACTTTACACAATGAAGATGTTCCTCCATACTTAAAACATTATCTACCGGATATTGTGTAGATAATTAGTTTTGCACTAAAAACTCCTACTTCGCGTTGTGATGCGTATATTTTGATGTAGTTGTGTTTATGCAATTTTTCTTCGCGCTACAAGATTTATTCACACAACGAAAAAATCAATTGGGCAGTTTTAACTATACATTTAAATTTCTACGCACGACAAGATATCATGTTGCACTATTGTTAAGTCCTTTTTCTATGTGATTTATAGGGTTAATTGTTCTACAAAATAGACCCTAATTCAAGTTTTTAGACTTCTTTCTTATTCAACTCTGTATGTTGTGTATAATTCTATTTTGAAGAAGAAATCAAGAAGTTACATGCTTTTAACACAAAGCTATATAGTTTCAACAGGAAGTTACCAACTTTTGGTAAGGAGTTGCAAGCTTTCCACATGAGGTTACAAACTCTCAAAAGAAGTTACATTCAACCAAAAACTGAACTTGAAAACTTACATAAATGCATTCCCTTTTAGGGTTCACTATAAAAAGGAAATGTTAAATGTAAAATGAAATCTTACCTCAGCTTGAGACAAGTTCATTCTTACTTTGTTTTGAGTATTGATGTAGAGTTTTTGGAGCAAGAAGATTTTTGAAGCAATACATGAAGACTTGAAGTGAATATTCAATACATTTTAAACTTAGTTTGCTTACTATTTTAATGAATTTGATGATTGATTTATTTTACATATTGTTTATTGACATTGTGTGTAGCTAAATCATTTATTGGGGTTTGGTGGATCCTATGTTTTATGCGTTGAGTGATCATTATTTATGAGACTATCTATATTTTCATCTATTTGTTAAGTTGATCTTTTTTTGTTTTATTTTATAAGGTTTGATCAACCATGTTGATTAATTAATGAGGTAAATTTACAATGGTTGCTCAAAATATCTCTTATATTAAATTGGTACTAATAGTTGGTTTGAATATAACTTGATTCCTATATTTCAATTAGTAGTTAAATCAACAAACTTATTGGTCATAAAGTTTTTCTTGACTATTGTCTTGCATGATTATGAAGGTAGTAGATTAAGTGTTAAACTATTTAATATTGTTTTGTTCATAATAAATATTGATAGCGTTATGGTGAGTGATTAATAACCAATTATGAAGTATAAATATTTGATTAATTAATATTTCTTGTTTTTTTAGTATAGGTTAAATTGGATACCTTTAAGTTTCTCAGTATTGAATTTTTTTTCTTGCACCCGTTCGACTTTCGTTCATTACAATTTAAGCTCCAAGTAAAGTTTATTTTTGAAGTCAATTTGTTCTTTCGTTGGGTGGTTGACTTGTACTCCTTAAATTTGTCTTGTCAGTGTTACCAATTTATTTTCTTTCCTTCTTCAAGGCTCCTTCAAGTATGATTTCTTAAATGGAATCTTTATTTAAATATTTTCTTTGGGTGGGAGTGAGGAAACATGTAAGGTTCACTGATTTAAATGGGTTAAAGTGTGTTTGGCTCAAGAGAAGGGTGTGTTGGAAATATGTGACTTGAAAGCATTTAATATAGCAGTGTAGGGAAAATAGTGTTAGAGGATAAAGGTGGATTCAGAGGGACTTTGGTAGAAGGTGTTAGTAAATAAATATGGTGGGGGTGTTTGAGATGTCATGGCGGGGCCAGGTAGAGTGGAGTCTACATGGTGGAAGGATATCAAGTCCATTAAGGTTGGTGGTGGGGTTTTTGCAGTTAAATGGTTTGATAATAAGGGAAGTATGTTTATTAGGGATTGAAAACTTACGTTGTGTTGGAGCGATCCTTGGTTTCAGGCATCTTACTCGGTAAAATAGGCTTATTTGGCATTGTCTGAAGGTGTTATGTTTGATGTGAAGGAACCGTTATATCAGTCTTTTGTTTGTAATCCTTTTAAACCTTCAAAGATTGCATTATTTTTTTGGAGGTTGTTTCAAACCAGGTTGTTGACAAAACATAATTTATTTCGTAAGCTAATTAAACAAAACGAGCTTTGCTGTTTGGGTTGTGATAAGATAGAATTGATTGGTCATTTGTTTTTTAATTGTCCATGATTTGATATTGTATGGTTTGGTGTCTTGGATTGATTAGCTATGTCAGGTGTTTTTTCAAATAATTTAATCAATTATGCTAATCAGTTTGTTAGTCTTTTGAGTTGTGGTCGGATATCGCACCAAAAATTTAATTCAATTTCGTTGGCAACTAATTGGAAGACAAGAAATGAGGTATCCATCTTTCAATATGTATTGAATGTTGATCTCATGAAAGAAAATGTTAAGCTCTTATCTTGGGGTTGGCCTAAGTCACATACTAGAGATTTTAATTATGTTTATTTCCAATAGTGTAATCATTCTTTAAAATGCTTTGGATTTAAAGATGGGTAATTGTAATTATTTAGAAATATATACGGGTGTTAGAGTGTTGGTATTGCGCTTATGTTTTGAAAGTATGTTTTGCAACTGTAATTTTTCAATTACGGCACATTGTGTTCGGAATATATAGTTTTTAATGAATTACTTTTGGAATGTTAAAAACAAAAGTTCTTGACATTTTTTTGTCCAAATAACTTACTAAATTTAATCAATCTAGTAATTACATGTAATCCATGTGGAAACGATATTTTGGATTTACATTCCAAGACAAGGCTGATTGAAGGAATACAATTTAAGTGATGTCTTGCTAAAATCTTGATAACATTCGATTGTTAAGGCTTGATTACTTTTACGAAAATAGGAGATTTACACCATTGGTGAAACTCGTGAAAACAACCTATCTAACAATGCAAGAAAACATATAACTTTAAAACTAAACACATGTCATAGATAAACATGAGTAATATACATATATGATGTCATGTGCTCCATGAAGGCACCTTATCTACACAAAGAAGGCACCTCATATACCATGTCATGTGCTCCACGAAGGTAACTCATATATCCAAGGGGTAACAAAAGAACCAGGGGTACTGTACAAGTGTCATCATCTACCATCTCAACAATTAGTTCCAAGAGCTATGAGGCAAAGGTCTACCACTCTTAAACCCTCTAAAGATATCGTTTGTTTGAGTTGATGCTATCCACACCCTCGTCCACGACAATTCACTAGGCGAGATGAGATTTGGTAAGTATCCCAAATCATATGAAAAGATAGATGTTGAACGATCATCACTACTCATGTCCACCTAGAGTTCAATAGTGGATATATGTCGCCATCTTGTGTAATTTGTTTTGTTATGTGTTACATCCAACTCCTACAATCGTGAGCCATCCTCATACACCATCTCGTGGTCAATCTATATGGAACTTTGTCTCAAGATTTTTGTAGCAACCAATATGCGATTTAGCTCTTTTGATTAATCTTCAAAGGAACCTATGCCAGATACAAATATACAAGTACAGAGAAAACATAGGGCCATGATTGTAGTAACATAAAATATAAATGGTCTATGAGTATGTAAATCAAATAAAAATTGAGTAAACACTAATTTTGGTCCTAAAAAGTTACATGCAGTGTCTCCCAACAGTCCCTAGAATAAAGGAAATTATTCTGAAGTCTTTGAATTAGTATTTTGTTAGTCATTTATGTTGAAGAAAAAATCTTTTTGATATATGTTTTAATGACAACAAACCTTATGAAATATATGATTAAGTTTTATGAATGGTGGTATACTAATGATTTCGCTTAAGTTTTGTTTAAGGAACATGAATGCATAAGTAAACAAGCAAGAATCAAATCACTTCATCAAAGTGCACAAATATGATCAAACTATGCTAGAAACTCAAACAGGATCATTGTTAGAGAAGCAAGATTAAAACTGAAGATCCAAGAACATTCTGGACAGCACGTCACCAGAGGATGACGTCATCAGAGGATGTCACCAGAGGATGATGACGTCACCAGAGGATGATGTCGTCACCAGAGGATGATGTCATCACCAGAGGATGATGATGCACCAGAGGATACCTCCAGAAGACGTCACCAAAGGATACCTCCAGAAGACGTTACCAGAGGATACCTCAAGAAGACGTCACCAGAGGATACCTCCAAAAGACGTCACCAGAAGATACCTCCATAAGACGTCACCAGAGGATACCTCCAGAAGACGTCACCACATAATACTATCAGAGGATACCTCCAAAAAATATACTTAGAGGATACCTCCAGAATACGATATCAGAGGATATCATCAGAGGGAAGAAACAATGACATTATCAGAGGATATTATTCATGGTCCAGACCAGAAGGAAACATTGTCCAAAAAGAGACTTGGTCAGACCAGAAGGAAACAGAGTTTAGAAGATAACTTAGTCCAGAATAGAAGACATGTTCCAGACATGGTCCAGAACAGAAGAATTGGTCCAGATCAGAAGATAGCATGGTCTAGAACATATCACATGGTTCAGATAAGAAGATCATAGGTCCATATCAGAATATCACATAGTCCAAATCAGAAGGTTACACTATTCAGACCAGTCTCATGAATGATCTTCTGTCAAGAATGATCATCAGTTTCCAGAAATGATCATCAATCTCTAGAATGATTATCATTCTCCAGAATGATTATCATTCTCCAGCATGATTAACAACTATCTTCAGAATGATCAAACATCAATCTCCAGCATGTTAACAATCAAATCTCCAACATGTTAACATTAATCCCCAACATGTTTAACATCATTCTCCAATAGTGTATCATCAGTCCAGAATGATACAATCATTCTCCAACATAATGGCCATCATTCTCCAGCCTTGTTACATCCTTCTCCAACTTGACTGCCAAGAACGTTGAACGATATTGAAGTATATTAACATCATAGCAGATCCAAGAAAAGATCAGGAAGACATCCAGAATGATCAAAACTAAACCTCCAGATTGATTATCAATCCCCAGAAAGTTCAGATACTAGGACTCCAGATTGATTATCAATCTCCAGAATTTTCATTAACATTCCGCAGAAGTTCATCATCATTCTCCAAAGCTGTTTTGACATAATCAAAACTCCAGATCAAATCAAAGATATTAATAAATATATTTGAAGTATAAAGGATCATTAAACATAGGAAATCTGATCAAGAATCGAAGAACTCAACCCATTCAACAGAATTCAAAAGTGTTCAAAAGCTAGAAAATTTTTTAATCATATAAATTGGTCTTTGGTCAATCCTGACAGAGCACTACCAATAGCTTTATTTGACCATCATTAAATGTCCTAAAAGGCTATAAAAGGAAGGCCAATACTAAAGGAAAAACAGAGCTTCAAGTACAAAGCAAAACATCACTCACAAACATTCAGTTCTGTTTTTTCTTCTTCATATCAGAATCATTCTACTGAATTCTTTTGTCAAGAATCTAATCTCAAACACGAGTTGAGCATACTCAGATTCTGTCCAAAATAAAAAGACATTCAAGTGCCAAGATATATCATCAATCACTCACATTCATACTTGAAAAGTCTCACAAGAAATCAGTAACATTCATTCACGAATTCATTGTTATTAGCTTACTAAAATCTCTTGTAAAGAATCTAAACCTCAAACAAGAGTTGAGATTTAATCAGATTCTATAAAAACACTCTACATCACTATTGTGTAAACTCAAGACTATAAGAGGTGTTTATAGCTTAAGTAGTTTGTTTAGAAAATCCTTTTAAGATTAAAAGGTGAAGTGTAAAATCCTATCAAGGTTGATAGGTGACCTGATTGAATTCCTTTCTAGGTGGAAAGGATTGAAGTTTGTAATAGATCAAGGTTGATCAGAGCTAGGTGCTGTAAAACCAAGAAGGTTGTTTGTTTTGAACAATTAATGGAAAATCTCACCGTTGTGAGGACTGGACGTAGCCCGGGTTGGGTGAACCAGGATATATCTGTGTGTGATATCTCTTCCCTTATCTCTATTTACTTTCAGTCTGTTAATTATCAAGTTAAATAGATAAACTGAACTGTTGATTTTTACTAACCAAGAACGTTCTCTGTTTTCTGTTTTCACAACCAAGATCAATCTTGAGTTATTTTCTTAAGTTTTTAACAGGAATTTTAAAAGGGCGAATTTACAATTCAAACCCCCATTTGTTGTAAATCGACATTGCTACTTCAATTTAAGCCCTTGACGTTAACTATCTTTTCAATTTCCCTTTGTTTCATTGAGTTGTCAATTCTTTACACATCACATGCTTATGTGCCATGAGAGCTGACATTTCCTCATTTCCATTTGATATTAATGTTGACAAGGACTAAAATGAGGACAAAGAAAACATATGCATCTCTTATCCTTCTTTCGCTCGTTCCCAATTCCCACCATCACAAACATTCACCCTTATTTTTTTAATTCTTTTATACCACAAAGAGAAGAATTGTAGCCCTTTCACAAACAATTACCGTTGTATTCCCATTGTTCTTCTTCTAGCTAATCATTGAAACTAAAAACCCTAATTCCACCTTCCTACTCCAATTGTGGTAGTCACCTAATTCCTCTCCTAAAATTAAACCAATTAAAAGGCTTCTTGCTATCTTTACTTGAAAAACCCTCAATTAAATAAAAATGGTATTGGTGGAGAAAAATAAGTCTCTGGTTCTTTGTTCGACCAAAAATGTCATTAATTACTTATTGGTGTCTTCCATTTATTCGATGAATAATTTCCCCATCTTCCATTTACCTAATGAAATTCTCCAATTTTTCACTTTTATTTTCATCTTTTCTTCATTTATTTCCTTATTTGTCTTAATATTTTTATTTCTCCTTTGTAAAACTTTCTTGGTTCAATATTTAGAATAGTTAGATGTAATGCTAATTGCATTCAATCGTATTCTAGTATAATTTTTTGTTCAATATTGTGAAGATTGGTATGAGAATAAAATGTGATGGTGGAAAAGAGATAAATAACGAGAAAAGGTGCATATATTTTTTTGACGACATAGATACAAATGTTTTGATTAATTGTAATTTGGGAACATTTAGTTGAACACAACAATTCAAAATATAGGGTTCTTTATTTTTAAAGGATCTTGGGAAGATGTTTATGTTTTAATTAAGTATCACTTTTTTCCTTCTCGATGTGTATATGAAATTAAATTAAAGAAATGTCAGCTCATTTGCCACATAAGAGTGTTATATCTAAAAAAATTGAAAACTCAACAAATCAAACGAAATAGTTGACGGTAGACACTTACACAACTAACAAAATATTAATGCAGAGACTTTAAAATATTTTTGTTTCTTCTAAGGACTATTGTGATAGCACTTGTTACTTTGAAGGACCAAAATGAGCGTTTACTCGATATTCCGTGTGAGGATAAGGACTAACATGACCTAACCTTAAATATCATCCAACCTTTGAGGGTCAGGATAACCTCGTGATAACATTATTCAACCTCTGACAATGTTCATCATGATCATATGATCCTATCAACGTTACATGCAAACAATCAACCTTGGGCATCCATACACACGAAAACAAACTTATCACAACACAATTTATACGTCTCTTACGAAATAAATGATTTATTGAATCATAATATCATTTTATAAATCTCAACATCCTAAACATAATCATTTCTCATCTTAATGCCTTACTCCAATTATCTCATAATATGAGTTTCTTATTCAATGTGTTACCCTCAATACAACCAAATTAAAAAACATTGTCATCATGAGATAACAATCAACATTCATGAATACATAAGAACATAAACAACACATTAAATAAAAAAATATAGGTATTACACATGAATCATAAACATATCATTACAATCACAAACAACACACATAAATAGGAAACAACAATCATCCTCAAATCAATTTATCTCAACCTAATGGCGAGTGGTTATGAATAGCTTAACCTTCAAATATTTTTACACTAAAGAGACACTAAATTAATGTTAAGTATTCAATAAATACTTATACCTCTAGTAGGGATTATGTCACACAATACATAAAACTGTATTACTCTTATTTTCCCGATAGGCTAAATAGCACCAGTGGTCCCTTAACTTAATTTCAGTTAATGTTTGTCCTTTATTTTAATTTTAAGTGAAATAAAGAATGAAAAAATGAGTTTATTTGATGATTTGAGTTACGTATTTGATGAAATTTGTATGATATGAAAGAATATAATTAATTTTATGGATTTTGGTTGAAAATTTTGATGAATTTTTGTAAAAAAAGGATAATATTGTTGACATTTTAAAACATAAAAGATCAAACTGTCACTTAAAATTTCAATAAAGGACCAAACCGGGAAATAAAAGATAAAGGACTAAAACGTTAACTGAAATTAAGTTAAGGGACCACGGGTGCTATTTAGCCTTTCCCGATAAGTACTAAATATTTCCCCCACCTGAATCACAACAAGAACAAAACTTCAAATGAGACACAAGCTATATCCCCAAAGGAATTAAGCTCCTTGTTGTGTTAATGACAATAACATTGCAAAAAGACGATAATAACAACATATATATTCCAGAGATCCTTATTTTTCTTGGAACACAAATAAATGATCAGATCTAACTAAAGGTTAATGAAGCACACCCTAAAGGCATTAAGGTATTTGAATAGAGCAGCCAAGAGACAAAATATAATATTTGGAATTGGTATATTACCTACGACTATCTAATCGAAAAACAACTTGCACTAAAATAACATACTTTTCATTAGGAATTCAAAAAGATTGTTATAATATATTAAAGGTTACCCTAAGGTACCAAACCATCAAGATACAAATAGATGAAGATGGTGATTATATTAACAAAAAAATGGTAGAAAACCCTAAGAATCGAACAAAGTTTTAGAGCAATATTTAAAAGAAGAAATAGATAGAGAATAATTCTATGAACTTAAAAATCATCAAGAAACACATATAATTCATACATAATCTCATTTTTTTTTCATGCATTTCATCACATGTTTTCAATCAATCATATATCACAACATATTCAATAGTATTCACCTCTAACGAGAATCAACACATCCTTATTCTTGAGTTATAGTTTTATAATTCAATATGTCACAATTAATCATATTACACATTCATAAATCATATTCAGCGGATCATAATTAACCAAAGCACATATTCATAAGTCACATATATTCACCTCGAATGAGGATCATCACAAAACCAATATATCATTATTAAAAGCAAATTATCACACATTAGGTTTCTAATCTCATTTTTAAATTCCTAAAATCACGAATTCACATTTATTCAATTAATTAAATTATTATAAAAGGATTGCAACAATAACAAGTCCCAAATATTGTTAAAATTAAAATTTCCCCGTTATTCGTACGTATATTATATTCATGATGTGATTCATTAAGACTTGCCCTTACCATAATTTGGTAATCTAAGTACAATTTTCCCGTGACTTAATAGGTAAAATCACACGAAAATGGTAAATAATAATTGAAATATAACAAAACATCAAAAGAAGTGAATCTTGGGAAAAAAAATGGAAGAATGGAGGCTAATGTTAGAACCAAGTTGGTTTGAAGAACTATGCTTCTTACTTGTTTTGATGATAACAAATTAATTTAAAGTACTAATATTCTGTTTAAGTGTGCAGATCCAGTTATTCTATATGAGTTTACGTTGCATCCTATGATGTTTGATCTAAGTTCAAAGGAACATCAAGACTCTGCTCTGAAATCCATATCATGAGTTTGATGAATGCATTTAGAAATGCGCCTCTAGTGATTCCGTCAATGCAAGTAATGCTTTGATTAGTTTGGGTTTGATGACTACAACAAGCATCTGATCACTCTACCTCTAAAAAAGCAAGTGATTGTCTGCCTCTAATAAGTGTGACAAGAAAGTGGTTGTTTGCCTCTAATATGAAAATTCAATGCTATGATAAAAAGTCAATACTCTGGATAGTCGATGCTTTGATGGAAATCAACACTGATAAAAAGTCAACGCTCCGAAGAAGTCAAATTGTGTGCATCACTCTGCTAAACACCTTAAATTCATATTTTTTTTGTCTGAATGTCTATGCGACATGCTCATATCATAATATCCTCTGCTCTTTCTATCTCCACGTCAAGATACACATAAACAATTACGATGATATTTTTGACAAGCTTTAATGGAAAATAAATCTCTGAAGATTTGATACAAAAGTTCATGATACATGTTGATTTCTTGCAATCAGGACAACGACCAAAAACCCTAAAGATCTATATAAAAGGACGTGCAACCCTCATTGTAGGGTTTAGAGTTTAGGGTTTAGCAAAAAAACACAACGTACTACAATAAGCATAATATAGCCGTCTCTGCACTCTTGCTCTTAATATTTTGTTTTGCCTAAGTGTTACGAAATATTTTTTGAGACTACAACATTGTAAACACCCTCTTAAGAGAGCATTCAAAAAACACTCAAAATTATTCTAAGCTAAAAGGTTGATAAGACTTGAACACAATCAGATTGACTAGTATGTGTTTAGTGGAAGTGTGATTCAGCTGGTGAATTAGTGGATTAAATCTTTCAGTTTGAATGGACTGGACGTAGCTACCATGTTGGTGGTGAACCAAGATAAATTGGCTGTGTTGTTTTGTCATTCTGTTTTATCTACTCTGTTTTCATCACTTTGTTTTGATATTGTTAAAATGGTTTTAAAATAAAACACAATTCAAACTCCCCTTTCGTTGTGTTTCTCATTCTACAGCTAAGCTATCCAAAACGTATAGGGTTCGAGCGAATGAGAGTAAAATTTGATGAAATGAGTATAGATTCCATTGCCTCATTAAAAACCTTGAAAAACACAAAGCGATAAAACCAAAGTAAAAGGAAAAAAAGTGCATTGTAATAAAGCAAATATCATGACAAATAAGTATCAAACCTAATAGAGTAATTAATTGAAACAAAAAGGAAAGATTATACTGGTTGTGGTAAAATTCATTCCAAATACAACACGGTGACAAGTCCCACCAAGTAAAACAACAGGTTTAAAAACCAATGTTAGCAAGCCTATTAGCACACATGAGAGATGTGGAACTGCATTTGTCTTGTAAGGGATATGCAATTCAACCATCTAGTCTCTAACTTCAAAGATACAAGATTTAAATTAGTGAAAAGCTCGACAACTAACAAAGAGTCACACTCTATCTAAAAGCAAAACCAACTTTTAGAGTGGACAATCTCAATAGCATACATAACTGGAGAAAACTTGTCATGAAACGACACTCAAATAGTACAAGAACTAACCAACAATAGCGCCACTTGAGTCCCTAAATGTTGGACCAATAGTAGAAATGTCAGGTTTACATCTAGAAGCAGCATGTAACACCCCGAGTTTTTAAACAGCGCGAGTGTATTTTTTTCCAACCAAAATCAAATAAATAAAAGAATTCTCAAATTAATTCAAGATAATTAAAATAAAATCTTCATTAAGTCATTTTCTTAAAATAAATGTCGTAAATTCAAACGAAAAAAGTAATTAATTATTTATACCATGATTATAACCAAGTAAGATAATTTTGGGAATTTGATCTTCAAAATATACCAAAATAATAATACATTGAAAAATGTATCCTGGACCCACCAAAATATTATCAGAGTGCGGAAAAATATACAATTATCCCAAAATAAATAATTACATCCACTGAGCTCAAGACCCTATACAACAAGTCTAAACTAATCATGCACTAAAGCTAAAGTAGTAAGGGTTCCCTCCGCATCCTATACAAGTCTCGTATGACTCCGCTGCTCGCCTCGATGTGACGTCCTCCTCCTCAACATGCAGGGAAGGATCAGTCTCCTTCGAAATCAGATCTACCCATGATCCGGGTCGCTTCGGCGGTGCCGGAATCTCAAAGCAATCATCTGCTGTCCTAGACGGTCCTGGAATATCAACTGCTGCTAATGTCGGTCCATTATTCTTCTTTCCCGCCTCGGATTCACGCACAGCACTTCCTGATACTGGGTTAGGAGTTACCACACCTACCGTGGTCTCCGTCTCAACCCCTACAGTCAGACCCTCCGCGTCCGCAAAAACTCCGTACTCCTCCAATATCATCTGAGGGCAAAGCCCAATTTTCCACAATAATAGTAAAGGGTCACCGACCGAAATTAACAATTACCACATGACAATTATATCAAATATAACAGATACACTCATGGCATATTTCAATGCTATAACAACGACGATAAATAAGGATGCTTGCTTTTTAAAATACATGACATTTGCATCTTTGGAAAACAGCAACAATTTAATATAAAAATCATGTTGCAAGTACAAAATATAATCAAACATCCTCACAACTCATTGGAAACTTAGAATTCATAAGATAATTGCACACATCGATTTCCACTCATCAACTCATTTTTAAATATGACTCACAGTCATCCATCCCAATGCAATATGTATATGCCAATGTACACAACTCTTGGAATTACCAAGGTGCAGTCTCTCACGGACTAGCACACATGCAGTCTCTCACGGACCAGCACGATTTCCAGATCCAATGGACCGTCTAATACACGCAGAACCATTCCGTAGCCCAGATAGAATAGACCGTCTAATACACGCGGAACTACTCTGAACCCGGATAGAATAGACCGTCTAATACACGCAGAACTACTCTATAACCCATCATGGTCACTACAATTACGTGTATTAGCCTCTCACAGGCCAAATACACAGAAGTTAAATCCTCGCACGGATATAATGGACCATCTAATACACGCGGAACCACTCCGTAGCCCAGATAGAATTGACCGTCTAATACACGCGGGACTACTCTGACCCCGGATAGAATAGACTGTCTAATACACGCGAAACTATTCTATAACTCATGGTTACTACTTAACTTTGCGGCCCACCACGGTCACCGCATCAACTCTATGGCCCATCGCGGTCACCACCTGGCTATGCAATGCATTGAGATGCTATATTTTCTCTTCACTGAAAACAGTATGCAAAACACAATCTGAAATTCAAACACTCCATTACCACCTCAAACCATCTCAAACCTTCTCAAATCATCTTAAATCATCTCAAACCATCTTAAACCATCTCAAAAACTCCATATAAGTTTGTTATATACCTTCCAAATGTTTTCCAACTCATTAAGTGCATAAACCAATGTTTAAAATAGAATTTTTGAAAAAAATCCATCTGTAATCGAATACAGTATCCTTGTATACGAATACAGATGCGAAAAAGGTGAAAAATCAGCATTTCTGTATTCGAATACGAGGTTGTCGTAGTCGAATACAGATGCGAAAACAGTGGCAAAATCCGCAATTCTGTATTCGAATACGACAGGGTCGTAGCCGAATACAGATGCGAAAACAATAGCAAAAATCATGTTTTTGTATTCGAATACGGAGTGTCGTATTCGAATACAACATTCAAAATTTGAATAAAACTGGAAATTTACATGAATGTATTCGAATACACGAGTACCGTATTCGAATACACCTTCGAATACAGTGAGATTTTCCAGAAAACTTCAACACGTTTTCAAACTCCTTTCCTTTGAAAAACCAACACAAACACCAAAACATAATCACAGCTTATTTAACCACAAAACACATAACATCCTCAACACATATAAATGATTCTACTCATTAGCACAACAACAACTCACAAACATGCATCAAGACATCAACCAAGGCAATAACAACACAAAACATCTCATCAACATGCATTTTTATCACTCACAAAAACATGCAAAGCAGTTTCACTTTCAAAACAGAACATCACATATAATCATTCATCAACATGCATTTACATCCCTAAATGCAATTAGAAAGTTGGAAGGTGCCCCTTACCTTAGTTACGTTTTCTTGCTCTTTTCCGTTACCACAACAAAAATCGGCGACATTCCTGCTCGCGTCGTGGCTACTAAAGCGGGTTCTCTAGCACCGTAACGATGAGTGGAACAACTTTCCTTCTTGACACTTTCTATTTCGACGCTTGGATTTCCAAGTAATTTGAGTTTTGAGAATGCTCTTTTGTTTCCACCAACAACAGAATGCAAGAAGAAGAAGGAAAAGAAAGGTACACGGCTGGTGAGGAAGGAAATGGAACTGCTTCTGTTTTTCTATTTTGTTCAATAAATCTCTTGTAGTATACTACCAGTCCGACAAAACTCCGTATGTCTGTGATGGTCTGAGGTTGTTTCTAAGCAAGGATTGTCTCAATCTTTGTCGGATCTACAACGATTCCTTCTTTTGTTATCACATGTCCCAAGAAATTCACTTTCTCTAGCCAAAACTCGCACTTCGACAGATTGGCGTACAATTGCTTCTCTCGTAAAACTTCAAGAACTTGACGTAAATGCTCTCCATGTTCTTCTTCATCCTTTGAATAAATCAATATATCATCGAATTTATCCAGGAATGGACTAAAGATTCTATTCATATAATCCATAAAAATCGCTGGTGCATTCGTAACTCCGAATGGCATAACAAGATATTCATAATGTCTATAACGGGTTCTGAAAGCAGTCTTTTGAATATCTCCTTCTCTTACCCGAATCTGATGGTATCCTGACTTCAAATTGATATTTGAAAACACCGCGGCTCCTCTCAATTGGTCCATCAAATCATCGATGTGTGGTAAAGAATAACAATTCTTAATAGTTACCTTGTTAAGTTGCCTATAATCCACACATAAGCGCGAACTTCCATCTTTTTTCTTACCCAACAACACTGGAGTTCCCCATGGCGACACACTTGGTCTGATAAATCCTTTCTCCAACAAACCTTCTATTTGACCCTTAAGCTCACTTAATTCCAATGGCGACATCCGATACGGCGCAATTGAAATAGGTCCAGTTCCTGGGTGTAGATCAATGAAGAACTCCATCTCTCTTACCGGGGGTAATCCTAGAATTTCTGTTAGAAATACGTCCGGATACTCTTTGACTAGCACCACATCTTCTATGCTCACATCCATCTTGGTCTCCACGTTAGCCAATGATAAAAATTCCTGAGTTCCTTCTCTTAGTGACACTCCGAGCTTGTTAGCAGCCAAATACTGAACGACTCCAGGTTCGGGAAAAAGAACTAATTTGCGAGCACAATCCAAGACTACATAATTATACGACATCCAATCCATGCCGAGAATGATCTCGAGTGATTGTTGGGGTAAACAGATTAAATTAACTAAGAAATCTTTATTCTGAATAGTTATAGGATAGCGTAAACATGCAGAATTTACGGTCGAAGTCTTAGTAGGAGTGGAAACAACCAAATCAAAAGGTAAGGAAGACATAGATAGCTTCAAACGATTCACATAGTCCATAGCAATGAAGGAATTGGTTGCCCCCGAATCAAAAAGTGCAGTTAGTGTGTTACCTGCAATCTCGCAATCTCGCTAGATTAAATTATGAGCTTGACTCCCAGCTTCAGCATCTATGTGATAGACGCGTCCCCTAGCAATAGGACGAGTAGCCCTAGTTGCGTTCACAGTTGGTTCCACCTTCGGAACCTTGCAATCCCTTGCAAAATGTCCTGGCTTCTGGCAATTATAACATGTAGGACCCTTTGTGGTACAAGCAGTAGCATAATGTCCCTCTTTCCCATATCGAAAACACCGAGCCCCTTGTCCCAATTGTCTTCCAAAATTCTGGTTCCCTGGGCGATTCTGGCCTCTGTTGTTGTTCTGTGGCCGGTTATATGGTTTAGAAACCTGCTTCCCTTTATTGTTCTGATAGTTCATCCGGCTAGGCCCTCCTAAATTAAAGTTCCCTCCTCGGTTGGTCCTCCTGTTCTTCATATCCTCAACCTCTCTACACTTCTCTACTAATGCTTGGAAACGTTGAATTCCCAATGGTAAGACAGAGTCTTGAATCTCGTACTTCAGTCCATTTTGGAAACGATGACACATAAATTGTCCATCCACCTCTTTACGGAAAAATCTAAAATGCCTTGACAAAGATTCAAACTTAGCTGCATACTCACCCACCGTCATGTTTCCTTGGTGTAATTTCAGAAAATCATCACCCAACTTAGTTCTAGTGCTCATCGGGAAGTATTTGTCCAAAAACTTCTTTTTGAACGACTCCCAGTTCACCTCCTCATGAGTTGATCCCATCAGTAGCCTTGTACTCCTCCACCAATACCCTGCATCCCCTAGCAGCAGATATGTAGTATAGTTGACCTTTACCGCTGCCTGGCAATTAATCATTTCAAAGATTTTCTCCATTTCCTGAATCCATTGGTCCGCTCTTTCTGGACCATCATCACCCTTGAACTTTGGAGGATAATGACAACGAAAATCCTCTAGTCCTCTTGATTCACCAGCACAAATCACTCTTTCTCTTTTCTCTAGATCTCGTTGAGTCTTTGCAGTTGTCTGTGCAGCAACTAACGCAACCATGTTATTCATCGCTTCAGCCATCCGATCATCTCGATTGACGTTGGCTCTTGCAGTGTCGTCTCTTCTTGGAGGCATTGTTCCCTACAAAACCATCATCAAGTAGAAATCTCACACCACTTAGAATAATTCCAAAATCATAACTTAACAACATCATCACTTCAGCACACCACAACTATACAAGCCTTGACACTCTAACTATTTGCTCCTATGCATGATCCGATAACGACTCGCAACCAACAATCTAACCAGAGCTCTACCCAAAAATTAACCAAAAGCTCTAACTAAAACTTTAATCAAAAGCTCTGATACCAAACTGTAACACCCCGAGTTTTTAAATAGCGCGAGTAAATTTTTTTCCAACCAAAATCAAATAAATAAAAGAATTCTCGAATTAATTCAAGATAATTAAAATAAAATCTTCATTAAGTCACTTTCTTAAAATAAATGTCTTAAATTCAAACGACAAAAGTAATTAATTAATTATACCACGATTATAACCAAGTAAGACAATTTTGGGAATTTGATCTTCAAAATATACCAAAATAATAATACATCAGAAACTGTATCCTGGACCAACCAAAATATTATTAGAGTGTGGAAAAATATACAATTATCCCAAAATAAATAATTAAATCCACTGAGCTCAAGACCATATACAACAAGTCTAAACTAATCATGCACTAAAGCTACAGTAGCAAGGGTTCCCTCCGCATCCTATACAAGTCTCGTCTGACTCTGCTGCTCGCCTCGATGTGACGTCCTCCTCCTCATCATGCAGGGAAGGATCAGTCTCCTTCGAAGTCAGATCTACCCATGATCTGGGTCGCTTCGGCGGTGCCGGAATCTCAAAGCAATCATTTGTCGTCCTAGACGGTCTCGGAATATCAACTGCTGCTAGTGTCGGTCTTTTATTCTTCTTTCCCGCCTTGGATTCATGCACAGCACTTCCAGCTACTGGGTTAGGAGTTACCACACCTACCGTGGCCTCCGTCTCAACCCCTACAGTCGGACCCTCCGTGTCCGCAAAAACTCTGTACTCCTCCAATATCAGTTTGGAAGGTACTGGAAAGTCAATCCTCGCGTGAGTGTGCTGTACGTAAGCCACTGCCCCGTCGATCCTGCACGTCCTCGCCAATCTCCCCGTGTAAGTAGCCCTGCTTGAGACGGGGTCATATACCCAAGCAGTAGGCAAGTGACGGTCAATGAAATCTAGCGACGTTTTCGTCGTCTAGGTACCCATCGGTGGTACGGGTTTGGGGTTCATCTGAGGGCAAAGCCCAATTTTCCACAATAATAGTAAAGGGTCACCGACCGAAATTAACAATTACCACATGACAATTATATCAAATATAACAGATACACTCATGGCATATTTCAATGCTATAACAACGACGATAAATAAGGATGCTCGCTTTTAAAAATACATGACATTTGCATCTTTGGAAAATAGCAACAATTTAATATAAAAATCATGTTGCAAGTACAAAATATAATCAAACATCCACACAACTCATTGGAAACTTAGAATTCATAAGATACTTGCACACATCGATTTCCACTCATCAACTCATTTTTAAATATGACTCACAGTCATCCATCCCAATGCAATATGTATATGCCAATGTACACAACTCTTGGAATTACCAAGGTGCAGTCTCTCACGGACCAGCACACGTGCAGTCTCTCACGGACCAGCACACGTGCAGTCTCTCACGGATCAGCACGATTTCCAGATCGAATGGATCGTCTAATACACGCGGAACCATTCCGTAGCCCAGATAGAATAGACCGTCTAATACACGCGAAACTACTCTATAACCCATCATGGTCACTACAATTACGTGTATTAGCCTCTCACAGGCCAAATACACAGAAGTTAAATCCTTGCACGGATAGAATGAACCGTCTAATACATGCGGAACCACTCCGTAGCCCGGATAGAATAGACCGTCTAATACACGCGGAACTATTCTATAACCCATGGTTACTACTTAACTTCGCGGCCCATCACGGTCACCGCATCAACTCTGTGGCCCATCGCGGTCACCACTTGACTATGCAATGCATGGACATGCTATGTTTTCTCTTCACTGAAAACAGTATGCAAAACACAATCTGAAATTCAGACACTCCATTACTGTAAGACCCTTCAATTTAAAATTAAATTCAGATTTAATTTTAAGTGTATTTGGGAATATTTGTAAAAATATTCAATATATTAAAAATATCGTCGACTTTTGTCGCAGAAGCGTACGAGTTAAGGGAACATTAAAAATGCATTTAGGGCTGTAAATGCATGTGTGATGAATGATTATTGGGTTATGTTGTGAAAAACATTGTGTTATATTTTGGAAATCAAACTGTTTTGATGTTCCTGCTGTTTTCAGTGAAGGAACTTATTGTGTTGCTTTGTTGATGATGTATTGTTTGTTGTGTTGAGTAAGAAATCATTATGTTGTGTTTGAATGATGACTTTGTTGGTGTTGTATTAGAGATGATCCAAATGCTTGAGTTAGTTTGTGTGGGACTGTTTTGTGGTTGACTTTCTAGTTTTAGTGATTTTGTGTTTTTGATGTGTTTTGTTAAACAATCTGGTGTTGATGATGGTTTCAAAAGAAAAGGGATTTAAAATGGTGGAAGTGTTATTTCTGAAAAATCTGTTGTTGTTGTTTAATGAAAATGTTCTGAGTTTTGAGGTTTCTAAAGAGGGGTAATTATGATTCTGGTGTTAGGTTGGTTTTTCGAAAGAAAACAGTTTGAAATGTGTTGAAGTCTTAGGAAAATTTTACTGTTTTCGAAGGTGTATTCGAATACAACATGAGTGTATTCGAATACAACCTGTCAAACTTCTATTTTACTCAAGTTTTCAAACTTGTATTCGACTACGAGCCCCTATAGTCGAATACAGAGGAAGGATTTCTGTTTTCTGATTCTGATGTTAATCATTCTGATTCTGGTTCTGTTTTCTCATTCTGATTCTGTTTTGCTTCTGATGATTCTGATAATCATCATGTTTCTTGTTTCTGATGATCCTGATAATCATCATGTTTTCTGCTTCTGATGATTCTGATAATCATCATGTTTCCTGCTTCTGATGATTCTGATAATCATCATATTTTTTGCTTCTGATGATTCTGATAATCATCATGTTTTCTGCTTCTGGTGATTCTGGCATGAATCATTCTGTGTTTCTTCTGATCAATTCTGGATGAAGTCTGGGCGAAGTCTGGGTTATTCAAAATTCGACTGTCATGCCATGTTCTGGTCAACTTATCTCCTGGATTACTTCTTGCTTTTGACAACTTATGGCCTGGAACAACTCTACACATGGCAGGCTTCACATTAGTATGGTCCAAAGAATCTTCTGATATTTATACCCTCTGATATACTCCATCAAAGATATCTTCTGGTCACTTCTGGACTCTGTTGAAATTACACTGCCAGGCCATGTTCTGATCAGTATAACTTCTTGATTGCTTCTGATATTTGAATCAATCTTGTTTGGAGCAATTCATATTATGGCAGGCTTCCCTCTGGTGTTTTCCAGATGTTCTTCTGATTTTGTTTCTATTTGATATAAGCCTCCAAAGTTATCTTCTGGTCAGTTTTGGACATTCTGGTTTATCTTCTGATAATTCCAAAAATGCATATTCTGTATATTCAGAATGTATCCTCTGATACATTCATCTTCTGATGGTTTTTACTGTATTAATTCAAGTTCAAAATAAGACTCCATCAAGTGTATTTGTACACATCAAAATCCAGATTATTTAGAACCAACTTGGTTCCAACATCATTCTGTGTTGTTTCTGATGATTCTGGATGAATCATTCTGTGTTGTTTTTGATGATTCTGGATGAATCATTCTGTGTTGTTTCTGATGATTCTGGTATGAATCATTCTATTGTTTCTGCTTCTGATGATTCTGGTGTGAATCATTCTGTTTTGCTTCTGATGATCCTCATTCTGGTTCGGTTTCTGATGTTCTGAGGCTGATCATTCTGGTTCTGTTTTTGGCTTATGTATTCGAATACAGATTCGTAAATTCCAGAAAATTCAGTTTTTAACACTGTGTTTGAAATTTTTCAAGAGGTTGGGAAAACATTTCAAATGTTGATGATTACTTGGCTGTTTGGTCATGTTTGTGATGATGCTAATTTTGACTGTGCTGAGTTATTTTAAATATGATTGAAAGGCATGAATTTCCTGATTTTGCATACTGTTTCCAGAGAAGTGAAACACTGCATATTCATGCATTGCATAGTCAAGTGGTACCCGCGATGGGCCACAGAGTAATGCGCAACCACGTGCTGATCTGTTGAGCGATTGCACAAGTGCTGGACTGTTGAGCGTCTGCACTAGGTACTGATCTGTTGAGCGATTGTACCTTGGTATATAAGTGCTGGTCTATTGAGCGACTGCACTGGTACTGGACTGTTGAGCGTTTGTACCCTGAAATGCGCAGCCACGTGCTGATCTGTTGAGCGATTGCACGAGTGCTGGTCTGTTGAGCGACTGCACTAGGTACTGATCTGTTGAGCGATTGTACCTTGGTTTATGTCAAACGTGCTGGTCTGTTGAGCGACTGCACGAGTGCTGGACTGTTGAGCGTCTGCACTGGTGCTGATCTGTTGAGCGATTGCACCCTGGTCTTGAGGGCCGTTAAATTGTGCTGGTCTATTGAGCGACCGCACCTTGGTAATTCCAAGAAAATTGTATATATGAGCATATACATATTGCATTGGGTGATTGACCGGTGGGTCACGTTTTGGGTATGTGATGTTTGAAAATTGTGTGTGTAAGTACTTTATAGATTCTGGAATTTCTGATGAATTGGTGTGACTGCTGATTTGATGTTTGTGCTTACAACATAATTTTCATATTTATTTGGTTGCTGTTTTGAAAAGTACGAATGTCATGTATTTCAAAATTGAGCATCCTTATTTATAATCATTGTTATATGATATGCCATGAATATGTTTGTGATTGCTGATATAAATGCTATGTGGTAATTGTTAATTTCGGTTGGTGACCCTTTACAATTATTCTGGAAAATTGGGCTTTGCCCTCATATGTGAATCAAACCCGTACCCCCGACGGTCACACTAACGACAGGGAACGTCGTTAATGTTCCTTGATCTTTACATTGTGGGCTACGTAAAGGGATGGACAGCCGGGTGATGATAAGACTTGTGGATGAGGCGGTGGAGACCGTGCTACCATAGCTTAGTGTATAATCAGAGTAGACTTATGTATAGGATTTTGAGCTCAGTGGTTGTAAATATTTATTTTGAGAATTATTGTAAAACTTTTCCGCACTCTGATGAATATTTTGGTGGATTGAGAATCTAGTTTGATGTATCTTTATTTTAGCATATTATAAAGATCAATTTCTCCCAAATATCTCATTCGATTTAATGGTGATGTTGTTGTTCTAATTACCTTACTATTTTTGATTACGAAGTCGAATGATATTTAATTTGAATTGATTTTAATTTCCTTGAAACGTAATTCTGAAAACTCTTTTATTTATGTATCCGTTTTTAAAAAAAAAATACACTCGCGCTGTGTTTTAAACTCGGGGTGTTACAATTACCACCTCAAACCATCTCAAACCTTCTCAAACCATCTTAAATAATCTCAAACCATCTTAAACCATCTCAAAAACTCCATATAAGTTTGTTATACACCTTCCAAATGTTTTCCAACTCATTAAGTGCATAAACCAATGTTTAAAATAGAGTTTTTGAAAAAAATCCATCTGTATTCGAATACAGTATCCTTGTATTTGAATACATATGCGAAAACAGTAAAAAATCAGCATTTATGTATTCGAATACGAGGTTGTAGTAGCCGAGTACTTCAATTTTTACTACAAATATCAAGAATAGAAGAGATTGAAGAGAAGTCAATCCTAATATGCAAGACATTGGACAATCAATTCCACAAATGAGTAGCAAAAACACATTCAAAGAAGAGGCGATTAGTAGTTTCATAAGTCTGGAAGCAGAGCCGACAACATGACGCCACCACACACCGCTTATTCCACAAGTGATAATTTGTAGGCATTTTATTATGAAAAGACACTAAACAAAAAATATTTGAAAGGAGGAATTACACTCCAGATATTTTTACCCCAATTAAGCTTTATGCTTGTAGGATGAGTAGTTTGGTAAGCGTCCTTAAAACATAAGATTTATGAATCTATTTGATTCAAAACCAATTGTTTGTCATAATCCATTGAAGGAGTATTAACCTTACGGATCTCCCCAACAATATTGAGAATTGAGCGAGCAAAACAAGTAAGAATATAGCAAGAGTGATCATTCAAAAATTATCCAATAGTAAATTGTAAAAAATTCACAAAGCGAGAGGATATACTAAGTCTATCCACAAGAGATTTGCCTAGCCAATTATCCGACCAAAATTAATTGAAATACCATTATCAATTCTCTAGCAGCTGTTGTCTAACACCAAATAAAGAGACTATCCAATACTTAGTCAAATGAAGGACTTCACGAAATATATAATTGACTTTTGGCACGAAGATAATGGGCCTTAAAAAGTAAAGCGCATTGTTGGCACGTAGAAAACATATTCCAAGCAAGGCAGAAACCAAGATATCCTAATTGCTTAAACAAGATATAATACAATAAAAAAAAACTTTCTAATATATTAGTGTTATTCTTCCCAAAAGAAAGCTGCAAGAATTCTCTTAGTTAATCGAACCAACCTCAACATTGAAAAATCACATAGAAGCAACATGTTATATAAACTCAAGTTCTAAAACAATCATCATATTTGCATTGCTATTAAAAAAATGAAACACACCTCCTCACTATGCACTCTTAAAAAACTTTCATTCACACTTAATAATTGATAGGAAAGTTGCTGTGCACATGTTTGAATTTGAGTACGGAATTTTAATTATCTCTTAAAATTAATCCATTATTTTGAAAGAGACAAGTCCACAAAACTAATAAAATTCAAATAGATGTTCTGTTACAATATTGGACTTGTTAGCCTACAATGAAATCATGTTATAAAACCATGATTAGTGGTCCATTCTATGAGTCAAATAATAGGCATGCATATGTCCAATCGAACATCCTTTTCATGACAAGTGAAGTGATTAAAAGGAAATTGAGCCACCCATTATACCACAAACTCATCGACCCTATATCTTAAATGATTAAACGAATTCTGACATGCATTAGCCATTTACCATGCGTGCACTTTATTCTTTAATTCAAAATTAATTAATTACAAAATAATAATAATAATAATGCTAGGTACATAGTTTTTAATATATACTTTTAATATATTATTTTATATTGATTAAATTTATGTGGATTTTAATAAATTTAAATAACACTCACATAATATAGTAGGATTTATATAAATTTTAATCAATAGAATTTTTTTATTAAAATATGTATGTTAGAGTATATGTTATAAGTACTCTTCACACAAGTAATTAACCAACCATTTATCAATTCTTTGAAAATCAAGTCAATCAATGCTATTACCTTGCCATTTGGCGTGTTCAAATGCATTCTAACGAAGTTTTATATTTAAGAACACTCATGGTATTGGTGAAATCACATAATTTATAAACTTGAACTATATTTGATTTGTTGCTCCACTTAATAAAATTATGCCAATCTTGATGGCTAGTTAAACCTGACCATAATCATGTTGATAAGATTGTTCATTAATGTCCAAAAACAATGTAAAGGTCAGAACTAGTTGAGTCCCTACCTATGAAAAGAAAGTCTAATATATCGGCCACTTAGCATTTGTGTACACTATTATCAAAGTTAAATGGTCCATGAAGAAAGACAAGTATGCCTCAAGTATATATATAGACTTAAAATTCCATGGTCCCCACTGATTGATTATAATTGATTATATAACGAAGGAACACAAAAATGAAATTTTGAATTAAACAAAGGAAAACTTTATTGAAAAATTTGGCACGAAGTTTCTGGTTTCTTATTTGGCATGTGTGTTGGGACTATACCTTTCAATCTGAATTATTGCTTTTGTTGGAGATTTAGAGTCATATACACGCATAGTATAATTAAATTTATGCATCTGGGATCCTTGTACTTTTTTTGACTTTAAAAGGAGCACATGCAAACATGCACCACTATATTTACGATGATAATTTTATTAATAATTTCTAAGCGAGATCGACTTCAAATGATTGGCCCACTTAAGCCTTGATTTTACTAATTTTTTTAGGAGATTACATTTCTTAACCTCTTTAAATGGCCACGGAAGCGGAATAATAACAACGAACTAAATTTTCTAGCAAGGGAGCAACAAACTCTTGCAAAGATCCAATAAATCATCATGATCCACTCTTAAATCCAACAAATTCTCTTTTAAGTGGGAATTTCCTACATTTTATATTTGTATTACAAGAATCTAATATACCATGATTCAATTTTGTCTACACCAAGTCTGGTAAGGGTTCTCATATTACTTTTTGAAAAGTTTGAAAATACGAGAGCAATAATAAGTTATATGTTTTAGGACTACATAAAAGTTTGACACCAAGTTTCTATAAAAAATCTTAATATATTGAGTATATGGATTTGGAGATCTTTCTTGTATATCCAACATTTAGTTCATTTAAATTAATGTCAAATTAACCACTCATACTTGAACTCAACATATTAATCATAATTAAATTTGATAAATTAATCAAAAATTACTTTTGATACATTATCATAATAAAACTTTTTACATTGACAATATGATAAATATCACTAAAGTTAATTATTTTCTAATGATGCAACAATAAAAATCTATCATATCCCACTTTTTGTTTGTCTTGACATCCGGTCTGAATTGAGGAGGGGTATGACAATTTAGGTAGATATATTAAAACTTTGATTCCTCCTCAGTTCACAACGGATTGATGCGCTGACAGTTTGACTCTTAATAATAAAAATAATTTACACAAATTTAATATATTGATTTTTAAGAGTGTTGACTCGTTTAGAAAAACTTCAAAAATAATTTACTAAAATTCAATAGTCATCACACAAGTAATAAAATTTTAAGTTTATTGGAGTGTAACGAGAAAATAAGCTAATGACTAAAATAATATTGATGACTCCATAAAAAAATTAATAAAACAAGAAATAGTTTACTTAAATAACCCAACGGTCCAATCTCTCTCACTTCTATGTCCACTTTATTTACCTAAAATTGATAGGGTCTCAACAACACCACCTAAAATAACGGATTAATCTGGCCATAAAACTTAAAACTGTTTTATCACCCCTAATTGTATTAATCATATCATTTAATAAAACTTTACTTATAAAAGAAACTTAATAATATCAATTCTTTTGTATGTATAAATATACAACTTTAAATCGACAATTAAAATAAAAGAGTTAGTATAATAATTTTCTTTTGTAATTAGAGCACTTGCTTGGTTTTCAGTTATATATACACACATATTAATTGAATAATTGAATAGCTATCGTTTGTTTATAAATTAATATTGCTGTACGAATAAACTCAGGTGCAAGATGCGTATCAAGACAATAGATATCATACATCCTTCTTGGCCTTATGTTAACAAGTTGTTTTCGGAATATGTTATTCTACAATGAATTGCACAAATTACAATCTAGAACAGTCTCCCTGATCTTTTGCAATTACAATATTTAGTAAAACCAATGCTAGCATCTTAATGACAAACCCATGTATGCTCACTGGCTTTGGTCATCGTTGCGGATTAAAATAATGGACACAAATCCATGTCTTGCCTACGTGAGTCTATGTGTGAGTGTATTATATTTAACGTTTTGTTCTTTAACTTTTTTTTCGATTTGGTCATTTATTTTAATTTTTAGTGAAAATTTGATCTTTTATGTTTTAAAATGTCAACAATATTATCCTTTTTATACAAAAATTCACAAAAGTCATCAAAATTTTCAACCAAAACCCATAAAATTAATTATATTCTTTAATATAATATAAATTTCATCAAATTCGTAACTGAAATCTTCAAATAAACTCATATTTTCATTCTTTATTTGATGTTGTTAGAGATAGAAATATGAGTTTATTTGAATATTTGAGTTTCGAATTTGATGAAATTTGTATTATATTGAAGAATATAATTAATTTTATGGGTTTTGGTTGAAAATTTTGATGAATTTTTTGAATTTTTGTAAAAAAAAAGGATAATATTGTTGACATTTTAAAACGTAAAATATCAAATTGTCACTTAAAATTAAAATAAAGGACCAAATCGAGAAAAAAAAAATAAAAGACTAAAACGTTAACTGAAATTAAATTAAAGGACTACGGGTGCTATTTAATAAATAATTTATTACATTATTCGTAACAAAAATTAAAATCTTAAATATATAGATTTATGGTCTATTTAGCAAGACATATAAGTCAGCATATAATTTATAAGTTATAAAATCTGTTTAGTAACACTCATTTGTGAGCTTATAATATTTTTTTTATAAGTTAGTTTACGTGGCTTTTGACTTTATCATTTTTTTTGTCAATTTCGTCCTTTATTATTGTAACTAAAATTATTTTTTATGCTTTATAATTAATTTATTATAATTTAAAATAAATAATTCTAAAATTTAAAATAATTTAAATAAATAATTTATATAATTTAAAATAATTAATTTATTATAATTTTAAAAAAACATTTAAGTAAATAAAAAATATATCATATTAATAAATTTTAAATTAATAAAAAATTACATAGTTGCATAATTTCAATCAAATCATGTTCAAAATTGAATAAAATACAGTACATTGAATCTTAAATTGTATGCTCTATTGCACTCATTCCTACACCAGCATGTCTTAGGTGTGGTATTTTACTTGGGGAATGAGGAATCCCCTGAATTAGAAATATTAAATTTGTGGTTTTGTCACACCTTATGTATTATGTGAATTATATATATTAATCAGTTTGCCTTTCCCTTTGGCATTGCCTACCCTACTTTCCTTAAATATCTCACTTGCTTGTCTTAATCCCCATCGCTTCATGAAATAATAAGTAGTGAGATATTTCCATAAGCAATATGAGGTAACATGCTATGACATGATTTGGCAGATATTATATATAATGACTCTTAAGTGGTCAATCAAAAAGTTCAAGAGATTTTAAATTGCAGTCGACCTCATTACTTGATACAGCTAGGAGCGGACATTACTTGATACAGCTAGGAGCGGACCCGTGTATAATGAGGGTGTACATTAAGGATGGCAATTCAACCTAATTGAACATATATTTGTTGGATGTCTGTAAAAAACACCCTTGATGGGTAGAGGAAAAATTTGTATTATGAATATGGGTGTGGTGGATAAATTACTGATAGTAAAAATAATTGTCGGCGTTTCTACTGCAAAATACTAACAGTAAAAATAACTGCCAACACAATAGTCGCGAAAAAATAAATTGATGGTCGTTCCGTCTAACTGCCATAATATCCCGCCACTCATAAACAAATTTCTTGTAGTGACGATTAGTTTGCTGCAAAAATAAACTGATAAGAATGTCACTACGGATACCTTAATTATTACCCAACCTACCTTGCACCAGCATACCATAAATGTTATATATATATATATACACACAAATGTCAATAAAAATATAAATTTTATTATATCAAATAATATCTAAACTATCGATTTAAATATTAAAATAAAATTACAATAAAAATTAATCAAATTCTTTTTAATTTTTCGGATGGAATTAAAATATTTCATAATCAAAACATATATAAAATTAGGGTGTCCCTAAATATAGACCCTTAAAATAAGAGTCTAGATAGGAATGTTAACAAGTGACTTATTACTGCCGGTCACGCTCATTTTAGTAATTAATTTTCGGTGCTTATAGTGTAAATAAAAAAAATATTGGGCAGTATTGGTTTTAGTCTTTTTATTTAACTTCTTCTACCTCACACAAATTTAGTGATTGAATAGGCAAATAAATCTTTTAATTATGTAAATTGATAAATATGTATCTAAAATTATAAAAATTAATCAAAATAGTTTATAACTAATTTTTTATCATTAGAGACTATAGTATCACGTGTTAATACAAAATATGTGACTCCTCTGTGTTAAATTTCATATCAATGTCATTACAGCATAAATTAATTTTTTTATGAAATTTAAATATTTCATAAATTATAATTTGTCAAAAATTAGTTAATACACAATTACAATTAATTACAAATTTATTTATGAGATTACAAAATTTTATTAATAAATTTGTCTCCGAACAAATAACACATTGATTAGTCACGTATTGAGTTATAACATCAAATCAAAATATTTAACAATAAAAATTTATTAAATGATTATTTTGATTGATATTTTACTATTTTAATAAAGTATTTGTCAATTTACAAAATTTAATATATATTAAAGTCTAGCATGTGTCTTTCTTCACTTCAAGGATTACCACACTAGCCCAAGCAACATCAATGTGAGAGTAATACAAAATTTCAGGTTTCGGCAATTACATGTAAGCAAGTTTCATCATTTGCAGAGCCAGTATAATTTTCAGGGTTTTCTTCTGGAAATTAATTGCACACCATGTGTTTTATGTATTTGATTCAATGCCAACCGTTGGATCAAAAAAGCTATGACATGATGAGGTATAAAATAAACAAGTATATACCTGGAGTAAGATGACATAAGAATTGTTGTTTGTATTAGGTGAAATGAAATAATGAAAAAAAAAAGCCAAAAAACCTATTATGGGTGTGACTCTAAGATGTACTTAAACTAAAACAAAACAGTTCAACCTTTTGTAGAGAAGAAAAGGGTGTCTGAATCTACCTGGAAATTGAGGTGAATTTTGTCTTGATGTAAAAGACACGGTCTAACTAAAGAAAACAATAAATATAAATATGATTGAATATAAACTATATATTATAAATAAAAAAGGATATGGGGGTAGACAGAGAAGAGACCAGATTAGTAAACATAGAGAGAGAGAGTGTTTTTGAGATGCAAGTGTGAGGAGAGGATTCATACACGAGTGTCTAGTAAGGGTTTTGTGTCTTCTCTAATTGGACAAATCTTATCTCATCTATGTTTATTGGGAAAGGAAGGCATCTATGGATATATTTTATCATATTCACTACTTTTTGTTTTTTTCTTCCTTCAATTTTTTTTTCTTTTGGTACTAGCTAGTATGCAGTTGTTTAATTTGGCGAATATTTTACTTTTATATTTTTTTTTTATTTAAAATTTTCTGTTATATTTTATATTTAAATTTATATATCAAAATTCAATTATATCCCGTAAGATTGAAATAAGTGGTAATCTAGTAAGGATTTTAACATTGTTGTATTTTTGTCAATCTAGAATTTGAATCTAGTAAGGCTTATGTAAACCTTTACAATTTTGTTCTTATTTAAAAAGATGTTTATATTAAGGAGCAAAAGAGTCTATCAACCTCATATGTGGTATAATTAAGTGCTCCTACTGGCAAGAAAATTTTGATCTAAACTCCGTTGTATAATTTTTTTGATGTATTGTCCTTTTTGTGTTGAATGTAAGACCTAACACTATTGTTTTCAATTAAAAGACATCTCAATGAATTGGAAGAATTAATGTTTAAAAACTATCTTAAACTTCTTTTAAATTTTTTGGAAGGTGATATATATAATTTTTAATATATTAATTTTGTGAATTTTTAAGATTATAAGAAGAATAAATGGGATAGAAAACATTATAGAGTGTGTATTTACTCTTAAAAAAATATGCTAAAAACGACGTCTTATAAAAGTTTAATTTAGGGATGAAAAAAATATTATTAATCAAAGTAGAACTAATAACTATTTTACAACTATTTTGAGTTTGTACTATATATTTAGCAGATACCTTATGGTCTATGGACAAAAAATATTAACCATGATTTTAGTAATAAATTATATAATGGTTTAAATATGTCTTTAGTCCTTGCAAATATACAATTTTTTTATTTTAGTCCTCGTAAGTTTTTTTGTTTGGATTTAGTCCCTATAAAATCAGAGATGATTGGTTTTGGTTCTTAACATCAAATCAAAAGTTACAAAAAAAAAAATAGAGCTGGCAAACTGCTGTGGCACGGAAGAATAAGAGTTTTCCAAAAATCTCACTTTTAATTTCTATTCATATTTTTTTTTATAAAATAACACTAATTATTAATGATAATTAATAAATTTATTAATTAATAATATAAAATATTTTAATTTTTAATATATCATAAAAGATGATGTGTTGGTGTGTGCATTTACAACACGTGTCCCGACGCCCTTTTTTTGTAACGTTGATTTGACGTTAGGGATATCATCTCTGATTTTACAGAGACTAAATCCAAACACAAAAATTTACAGAGACTAAAATCAAAAAGTGATATATTTGTAGAGACCAAAGATATATTTAAACCTTATATAATTAATAATGGTAGACTCAATTTTATTATAGTATATAAGTTATGTAGGAATTATTAAAATTGTAACATTATTCCTAAACATTTTAAAGTGTTTTGAAATAATATTGTTCATGGCAAATATATGCGTTGATAACTAATATTACATTGATTAATTGTTATTACAACATTACACATGATAAATATATGTGATGACACAATAATAATAAACAAAGTAGAAAAGTTGTATATTGACTATTTTTTATGTATAAATAAATATTTAAATGTTTTATCAATTATATTGCTAATATTTATTAAATATTTTGTTTCAATATTTATTTATTTATTTTGGTTTAAACCTAATTAAATTGTCTATTTATAATTGATTATTGATTTTTAAATTGTGATTTTATGTTTTTATATATTTTGTGGTCATTTAAGGTGGTTGCTATATTTTAATTATTAAAATATAGTTAAAATATTGTGACGCATTTATATCTACTCAATTACGTACTAAGAGTAACTTAGTATGCAATTAAGTTTGTAATACGAGTTATGTTTTTTATTGTTGGTTTTTCAGTCACAGAGATGTATTGAAATATATGATATTATAAAAAATAGAGAGTGAATACGCATTACAAAGAAAAATTTAAGTTACAAAGTAATGAGAAAACACTTAAATCAAAAGAAACTAAGATGTCCATATTAGATTAAAATCGAAAGACATAGATAAAAAGAGGAAAATTAAATGATAGATAAAATTAAATGGAGAAATAAATTGACCTGAACATAAATTTTGACTCAGTCGAGGAAGTCACTGAAGATATTACACAATCTCACATTTTTTATTGATATTTGACTATGAGAATTAAGAAAACATAAAGGCAGAAATGTTTTTGGATAATTGAATAATGAGCTAACGAACAAACAACTTAAATAGAAATTATGATAATGTAAATTTAATGTTGTGTAACCGACAAAACTTTAAATGCAATGTGTGTTCTCTACAAAAGTTTAAGAAAAAATAAAAAGAGTAATTCTAAAATATGACACATAAAAATATAAGTGAGTTGATTGAATTAGTATCAAGTAACTTGAAAAAAATAGATTGTCAACAAACAAATTTAAAACACTTTATTTTAATATATTATAAATAGATTTTGAATATCAACTAATATAAATATATTTAGAGTATCGAAGCAAACCATTTAACTAGAAATGGCCCAACAGTAAAGATAAAGTCATACACGTGACATAAATACTATTCTTTCATCCTGAAGATAATACACTTTGGAGATAGTTAAATGAATTAGACCTATGAGTACATATGTCCATAAAATATACCATTACATTACAAACTAGGGCATGGACCACACTCCCTTGGCTCAGTTAAATTTTCATAAAATCATTAACGACCACACCCCTAGCTCGATCTGAAGCATAAGAATAAAGTGATTGGAACATAAATTAAAAATAGTAAGTTTGTACCGTGTTACCTATTACATATGTACGGCATATCGTTTATCCTAACTAGAAAGGTTGAAATAATGAAATTTATAAAAGTAAAATAAATAAATAAATTAAAAAAAAAAAACATAAAGTCAATGGTTGTTTGGTGATATTGAGGCAAAATGTAAAATGGAATTCGGTGTGTAAATGAATTGGTAAAAAGGTAACTAGGCCGGCTGTTGGATGTGATCGAGAATGAAGTAAGTAAGTGAGTGAGCAGATTGATTATGATGATTACTTACTTTGTGTGAGGTATGAGGGAAAAGTGGAATGGCTTCCAATCCATCACTTGACTTGATTTGTTTGCTATTTTAGTAACATGGGATGTCCTTAATTACACGAAATTACTCACCTGTAAAATCACTTTCTTTTCATGAATCATGGACATACATGTCCGGCCCAATTCAGTAAATAATTCAATTTTTACTACCTCACATTCACTTTTTTATAAAATTAATTATTAATAATTTATTTTTTAAAATTTGTTAAAGTTATTTGTGTTTTCTACCTCTAACTTAGTTTTAGTTTTAATCACTTAAAAATAAATATTAATTTTTATTTTTGCATTTTAAGTTTGTTGTTGTTTTCATTTCTAATGACATTTTTCATTTAAATAAAGTGTCAAACAAACAAATCATGTCATAATTTAATACCACATGAATTTAGATTGTCATATCATAAATGTTCAAAATATCATTTTACATATAAATAATTGTCACGTGGTAAAGATGAAAATCAAAACAAAATATAATTGCATAGATAAAAAGAAAACAAACCATAAATTATAAAGAGAAAAGCTAAAGAAAACTTTTAATTTTAATTTTTAACTTTAACTATTGTATATGCAGGTGTTTTATCACTCTAAGATAATAAATTTATTGTCTATCTTATATTTTTTTTTCTTCTCTTTTTTTATAGTAAAATTTTTCTTTAAATTATTTTATTTAAGTTTTGTTATCGATACTAATAAACTTAAAGAGGAGTTATTATACTAAAGAATATGGTGGAGTAGTAATAGTTTATTTACTAACCTAAACATTTTTTTAAATTTAATTAAGGAGTTTGCTGACAAAAGAAATAGGAGAAGTAAAAGATTTAACCATCAATAAAAAACAATGTCCATTTTGTGAGAGAGATTTGACTCGTATTCTTTTTTAACATAAATTTGACTCTTTTTAATATAAATAATGTGAATTTTTGAGCTGCTGCTCGTGAATGTGAACAATATGAGGAGAGGCTGGATTAATGCTAATCATGTGCATAATTTGGGAGAAAGAGGCACCTAATTAGAAGTGTTGTTTTTAGGCACCTATTAGAACTATTTGAACAATTAAATAAAGCTTGTTAATTTTGTTGATAAGTAAAAATAATATAAAAAATAATAAACAATTTTTAGGATTCAGATTGCAATTTGACACTAATACTAGTTATTAAACTAAAAGAGAATTACTCTACATAGATAACTATAACATTAATTTTCACAACGGATACAGATTGTCTTACCTCTTCCAAATAATTAAATATTGGGGTGTAAAAATTGTTTTAAATGTTTTTTTTAATATATTTTACACATTTGAATACATGTAACACATTTGAATGGTATTTAAAATAACAATGTAATAGTGTTTAAAACAAAATTATTTTTATATATAAAAATATACATAGTTAAATTAAAAATTTAACTTCTACCCAAAAAATAATTAAATATTTAACTTTAAAATATTATAAAGTAATTTTCGATAAAAAAAAATACTAGAGGGAGTTAAGATAAAATATATAATTGAAAGTAAATATAACATGTAATTTTTGGTTTAAAGAATTGTAACTTTTAGGAAATTCTTCCAAAACTATACAAAGTGAGCAGGATTTGAATTATTTGTCTTATCTACTGTTTTTCTAATTATGTAAACCACATAATCAAAACAAATACTACTATTAAAGGAGAACATATTTTTTGTCTTTATTATATGATATTATTATAATTATTATTCAAGAAAAAAATAATACAATCAATTTAAAATAACAATTAATATAGAGATTGAATTTATAGTAAAATAATTAGTAAATAAAAATTGAAAGTACATTGTATTAAATCTGTATTTTATAATTGACGTGAATATTTTCATCTCTCTATCCCCATTTTTCTGCCTCTCTCTTTGTCATCATCATATCTTTGGCAAGCTCACATCAGATATATAGTTCACCACCACAGTTTCCATTATCACATCAAACCATAATCATCATCACACGCCTCTTCCCACATCAAACAATTCTCCTCTTTCTTTCTTTCTTTTTCTTCTGTCTCTATCCATTAATTATTCCCCAAAACAAAAATTCTCATCAAATGGATCTTCCAGGAACAACACTATGGTGGACTCAAAATCAACCACAACAAACTATGCTATTAGTTGAACCAATCCACCATCCACAAACACAATGGTTCAATTCTCAAACTTATCCAAACACACCTCATTTCAACGCCAACAATCAAAACGACAACGACGAAGAAAATGAAGACGAAGACAACACCGTCGTAAAGTTAATCCAAGATGAAAAAGAACCAATGTTCGAAAAACCGTTAACACCGAGCGACGTTGGGAAACTAAACCGCCTAGTCATCCCAAAACAACACGCAGAAAAATACTTCCCACTCGAAGGCGGCGACTCGGGCGAGTGCAAAGGACTATTACTGAGTTTCGAGGACGAGTCGGGGAAGTGTTGGCGATTCCGTTACTCGTATTGGAACAGTAGTCAAAGCTACGTGTTGACTAAAGGTTGGAGCCGTTATGTTAAAGATAAGCGTTTAGATGCTGGCGACGTCGTTTTGTTTGAACGACACCGTGTTGATAGTCAGAGGCTTTTTATTAACTGGAGGAGAAGAAAGTTGAGTGGGAATGAATCGGCGCAGGTTAGTAGAGGTAAGGGAAGTGATGGGAATGGGAATAGGAAAAATGAGGTTGGTGGTGGTGTGGGTGTTGGGTGGTCCAGAGGGTTCTATCCTGCGCACCCTTATCCTACGCATCAGCTCTTGCCTTACCAACATGATCACTGTCTTCATGCAGGTTTCTTATCTCTCATCAATACAATCTCATTTTTTGACATTCACGTCATGCTTTTACACCGTTAACTTTTATAATACAAGAAAATTAAACATATGCGGCTGTGATATTTCACAATCTGTCAAACAATTCACATTGTTTTATTAGTATTATTAATATTTTGTTTAATTTACGACTTTTTTATCATTCAATTCTCAAATTCCTCCGTTCAATTACTGACTCAATTTTATATATATGAACTAATATATTTTTTGTTACAGTATGAACTAATATTATAACTAGTACTTTTACACTTTTTTTCACCTTATCCTTTGATGAGTATGGATAATAGCCTGATTATTCATTTTTTTAAAACAAATATTGAAAGTTTAAGTTGTTGAAGATAGAAAAATATTAGTATTTTAATTTTAAATATATGAGAAAGTAGAGTTAATAAAAATTAATGTATTTAGTTTAAAATTTGAATTTTGATATATTTATTTTTATTGATCTATTTCTTTTTTATATTTAAAACTGAATGGAATATTAAAATTGAACTATGGTGTACTAGCTACAATGATTGAAACAAAACTTTTTAACTACAACAAAATCATAGCCATACTTTATGGTTAAAATATGCAATTCTTTTTAAAAAGAAAATTCAAATATACACTAATTTTCTATAGATAAAAATAATTAAACAAACTTTGGGTGGAAAATTAATTTAATTTAATAAATGCATTTTGGATGATAAAAATTTGAAGAAACACTTATATGACAAAATGCCATTTTGAATATGCAATTTTTCGCTTTTCTGTATTTAGTGTGTAAATTCATTGTCAAACATTTAGTTAGAACATATCTCTAACTAACTACATAAATAAAATTAGTGAAACCCTTTTGCTTTTAAATTTTTGTTTCACTTTTGCCTGCTTACTTCAAATATGGTTGGTCTTAACCTTTTTAAAGTAAAACTAGTACTAACATTTGCACTAGTTCCACTTCTAAGTTACATATTATCTAAATTACATTTTTTTTTTACTATTTTCTTGTGTAAAAGAAGACAACATTAAATAATTACATTCTTGTGGAAGTGCGTGAAATCTACCTTCCAATTAATTGGGAGAAATGTGGTTTTCTGTTGGGATTTATGAGAAGGCAAATCCATTGTTTTCATTTGTTTAGTTCAAACACTCGTGATGGATACGCGCCCATTTTCGTTCATTGAACTTGATATTTTTTTGCCAAAAAAATATAAACATATTTTATTTTTTAATAATAAAATCTTATAGGTACAGAAAACTAGGCGGTGGTGTTTGATTTGTTTCTTTCACATCATCCTAATCAGAATCGAATTTTGGATAGTTACATTTTTTTTTAATTTATCTCCTATTATTTATTTATTTACAAATGTTAACAAGTGTATATGAAATATTAAAAATATTTATTTTTAAATTTTAATTTAATTAATAAATACTGAAATTATTATATCAGATATTATATTTCAAATTCAAAATTTTGTATTTTGTATTTATGAATTTTTTGTGGTATCTGATATAAAAAAAATTAATTTTTAAAAAATTTAAATTTAAATTTTTGATTTTCTAACAAATATCTTAAAAATATTTGTTAAGTTATTTGTTACCAAGACACTTATTTAATTGTTTAAATGCAACATTTAACTTAAGTGTTAATAATCCATGCACGTGTTATAATATAACAGGTAGTGGGTCCCCCCAAGGTCAGAACCGAAGGACGAAACCGGTAGGAAACAACAGTTCAAGTTCTAGTTCAAGTTCAAGGGTACTTAGGTTATTTGGGGTCGACATGGAATGCCAACCTGAACATGATTCAACACCACAATGTTCCTCCTATGATAGTAACAATATGCCATCAACACAGGGTACAGATCATACCCAACATCTCTACCACTATCGTCAACCTTCTTCTCATAATTCTAATTCCAATTCTCACCCTCACGTGGTACGTCACCAACCATATTATTACTAAATGTATGTAATGTAACCCCTCGAGGTTGTATTCTCAAGTTACTTTTGCCTTTTCTTTCTTAATTAGGTGTAAGATATTTAACTATGTATCGACTTGTTAATTAATTTTAATTGTGCTAATTAATTTATGCATTAATATTTTGATTAACATGAAAAGAAATCATTGTTGGTCGACTATATATGAGATTATTATTGTTATAGAGGATCTTAATTTCTTGTCTTATTCTTTAGAATGCATTCAAATTTATTACTCTTATTCTTTATTATAAGGGCCTCCAATAAAATTTATGAATATTAAAAAAAGTTATTACAGCAATAATTTTTTCTATTAAATATGTTAATTTTGTATATTTATTCATGTAATTGTTGATATTACAAGAGAAAAAAGAGATTACATTTTTCAACAGTTAGTGGGATTTTTGTAAAGAAAAATAAATAACTTATATGAAATTTAAAAAAACTTACATTAAAAAAAAAAACATGGTTTTATAGTTAAGGGGAGAGAATAGTTGTTTTTTCTGTAGGACCTTCATGTTTTCTTTCTGCACGAGTTAGTATAAGAATTCATCATCTAATAAAGGCGAGCGCAAATGCAAGAAGATATATCTCGAGGTTGTCTTATTGGGTGAACATTTTCACAATGTAGTTCGGCTCTTCTTATAGTGCTTAGTTACTGACTTACTTCCTCTATACTACAATGAGTTATTCAATCAATCGTTCCATTCTCTCTTTAATAAAATATAAAAAATATAAACAAATAAATTGTATATATAATTGAAAAAATAATTAATATTATATTTTGTAAATTGAAAATTATCATTTATTTTTGGGCAAACTTTTTTATCAAATGATTAAAAATAATGTAAGATCAAAATATTTAAACTCATCCATCTATGAAAAAATATTTATTGATATTTGTTCTTATGATTATAAAATGGTTTCTAATATGTCTAATTCAATCACGTATTGACAAGTCATATCTAAGATTGAAAGAGTGTTGAATTTGGTAATAGCTTCCATAATTCATTACTCAAAATATTGTACAACATTAAAAGAGAGAACAAAACAATGTCGCATTCGAACAACGAAATCACAAACAAAATAAAAGAAAAAAACTAAAATATAAAAACCTTAAAATCACTTGTCTTCAATTGATTAAAAACAAAAGAGGACTAATAAAAAAAGAAGTGACGTATATTGCCAATTAGGTCTCAGAATATACTAAATTCTAAAAGTTAAACATTAAACAAAATTTCTCTTTAAAAGTTCATTTAATATACTAAAAGTTCATTTTATCACTACTCCTTTCAAGGCAAGGCGAGTGTGTTAGTGGACAAACGTAACATATGATTTACTGTATACCCATATTTAAAAATTACTTAAAATTCTAACAATGATTGTTGATAGAAGTAGAAGTTCAATGCACTACTATTCGTCTTTAGAGTTGAGACAATGGCTTATTAATTAGTGTCAATTCAACAAGTTTAGTTTATGTTCACATACTTATTTTTCTTTGTTTTTATCAAACTAACATTAATCAAATCACTTTCTCAACTCTAAAATTAAGGGTGACCATAAACTTCTATTTTTATGAGACGTTTGTCATCCTTAAAATTTTAAATAATTTTCAAATATTGATTCACGATAGATCAATATTTATCAAAGTGGTTCACTTTAAAATTTTCACTTCTTTCATTAATTCTTATAAACTCATTGTATTACGATCTTAGTCCTTTCAATTTTATTAACTTATTTATTCCACTTTAAAAAAACAAGGATGGTATTTTTGCTGCATTAAAAGTTGTGGAAATATTGGTTTTATCTTAGGTTATCTTTCCCATAATATGTGCAAGTATTTTTTTCTAAAAATAGTTAAGTCATAAAGAAAATTCCTCCTGTAGATAATTCAGTTAATGAATTAAGGAATATTGAAGAAGTTTTATATAGAACATTTTAATTAATAATCGTTATAAGTGGTTCATCGTATCACTCGAAATTTTAACGACAATAATGATAATTTTATGTTAACGATTACCCTTATTTTGCCAGTTGAAACAATTACTCGATTGATTACACTTCAACAAAATAAGAGAAAACGAATGTGATTTAAATCTTAACTCGTCGAACTGACATCAATCAAATTATCGTCTCAACAAAAAGACAAAAAAACGTTGACTTAAACCTAACAAATCATCATCATTAATCATCGTTAAAATTAAAATTAAAAGTAACTCTTAAATACTAATCCACGAGAGATTACAATGTTATATTCTTTTTATCTCACAATGACTGTCACATTAGCAACAAAAAAAAAAAGATTTGTCTCAAAAAAATGTTATCTACAATTTTTAATGTAACTTTAATTATATTTTTCATATACTATCCTTCAATGATTATTATATACATAGCTTGCAAAATATTATGATACTTTGGATTGATAATAATGAAAAACCATCCATGATTAAGATGGACAATTTAGTAAAATCTCTTCTCCTTTTCTTTTAATATTTTTTACATTTGTACATAAAATTTAAACCATGTTGATTATTGTAATTGGGAGGAGTAGAAATTTTGTGCAAACAAACCCAACACGTCTGTTCCAAGTGGTAATTAAACTGCCAACTACTAGTTGCCGCCTTTATCTTATAATTTGGGTCACTTCTGATCACATTCCGAAATTCCAAAATCTCTTTCACTAGATGTCAAGTTAATTTTTTGTTAGTAACATGAATTATGTAAGTAGCAAACGTGTTCTAGTGACGATGTCCAACCAAACCTTCTGATCATCTGAGAACCGCGTCACCCTTTGCAAAATTCCATGTCACATGAGTCATGCCAATTATTCCCTCCCAATATATAATTAGTGATATTTTTTTTTTACCTTTAATAGTTTAAAAACTTGTATAAAATAAATTGTTTTTATTTAATAAATGAAGAATAAAAAAGATTAAACCAACATAATTTATTTTATTTATAAATAGTGTTCAAAATTAAAAGAATCAAAATTCAGGAACAGAAGTACTACATTCGCTAACCAAATCCTAAGAATTTAATAATGTTAAATTGATAATTTGTATTGTTTCGCAAAATCACGTTTTAAATGAGAAAAATAATTTCACTACTAGAAAAATTGTTTTTAGCCTCGGTCAAAAGCCTAAGCTAAAGAAAAAAAAGTCGACGCTACCGTTGATTTAGCGTCGGTGTCAAGTCAAAACTAAATCACTCGAAGCTAAATACTAGTGTCAGTCAAATGACATCCGTCGCTAACTTAGTGTCATCCGGACCGAAGAAAACGTTAAAAATAACACATCTGACACTAAAATTAATCCATTGACACGTCAATTTGATAAGCATCTATAGTGTCGTCTTACTGTCTAAAGTCAACAATTAGTAGTCAAGAGAACATATAGCGTTGAAAAGAAGGACACTAAAATCAACATTTTGATTGTAACAAAAGGCCGACGTTTATACTACAACTGGGTGTGTTTTTTTTTTTTTGCACCCACACAATTATTTTGTTTTCACCTAATAAAATAATTAATAAGAATCATTAAAATCAAGAACAACACTTAAATTTTTCACAAGAGAATTCATATTGCATTAACAACATAACAAGTACACCATAAAATAACATTTGTTCTAAAACCAACAAATAATAACATAGTATGAAATTACAAAATAACAAAGGTACGCAAAAAAGTAAATATAACTATAAGTGCTACAGTTTGAGTTGATGCTAGATGCTGAGACATACATGAGCCAATAGATTGCTTGGTGGTAGACAATTTGCGACGGAAGACATCTCGCTTTCATTAAGTTTGCCCAGTTGTAACATATTTGGTTTTGCCGTGGTGGGAAGGGCCTTTCCTTTATTAAAAAATATAACTTAAGAAGCAATAATATTACAACTGAGCAACTTGTAAACTAATCATATGCTTTTAATTTCTCTATGTATTTTTAACCAATTTAATTTAATATGAATTATTCATTTATTATACTTTTGATAGTTTCATTACATAAAAAAAAACCTCCATTACAAATGAACTTACCAAGTGTTTGAAAAATTTAAGAGCTATATTTTTAACTAACTTAAGTTTATTTTTAACCAACTTAAAGCACCAAATACTAATAGATAGATGTATAGATAAAGTTAAGAAAAGAATGAAATATTAGAGATATATTAAAGTGAACTTACTAAGAGAAAGAAAACTAAGGAGGAAAAAAAAAATTCTAATTGAGTGTATTGAAGATTAAACAGATGTCAAGGTGGTGATATCCAGCAAGCTCAAGCTCCTTCAAGATGCCATCTTCTATAATGACATAAATTTAAATCATGTTAGTGTATTAGTACTCAAACAGAACATATATAACTGAAATAAAATGATAGTGTCTTATATATAGTATTTCTCAAGTAGTATGATTAACATAGAACTAGACTTGTGCCCTGTGCGATGGAAGACAAAATTAGTTTCTAGATTTTGTTTTTAAAATATATATTAATGTATCATATTTGATAGGACGCATACATGTCTTTATATATCATTTGAACATTAACTTGCATGATGATGTTTGAATGGCAAAAAGAAAGTATTTTATTTATATGTAACTAACACTTGACAAATTATTGCTACAAATTTATATGGAAAACAAAACCACTAATAAATCTTGATATTTCATCTTATAATTAATTTCTCTATACAATACATCTTGATGTGATGAGAGACATAGGACTGTGTCGTGTCCTTAGTACAATATTTTATTAGCAATAAAGGGTAAACCAAACAAACCCAAAAGGAAAACAATATCCGGTGTAAGAATGTGAAACATATAGAAGAACATAGATACAATAATTTGTAATAACACATAGAAGAAATGTAGAGATGTATGGAACTACACAGAAAGAAGGAATATTAATAATATAAACTTGTTTTTGGAAAATTTCCAATATTACTAAAAACACATATCATACCTCATTTCATTAATTAGCATTCACTTCATGGATAAGTTTACGGACAACATAATGATCAATATCTAAATTGCAATAATTAACTATAATATTTAGAAAAAGAATAAAAAAACAAACTGAGAACAAAACAGTGTAGTATGTACTCAAAACACTGTAGTGAAAAATTATTTTTTGCTAAGTCTTCTTTTAAACAGAGAACAAGTGCACAACATTTTATAAATAAAATGGATTAAAAACAGTTTTGTAGTAGTGTTATATTTGCATTAAATTATACTATTTATTAATATAAATAAAAATATATAACATTATAGTTCTTGTGTCCCGTCGTTTAAGGTTTTTACATAAACATTAACAAATATAATAATTAAAAAAAAGCTATTTTGCTAAACTAATAATTTAAGTTGTTGACGTATCTTTTACTATTATTAATATAGATTATTTATATCTTAAAAATTATATAAATAATAATTATTAAAAATACTATAAAAGAATAATTAAAATTATATCAATATAACATTTATTTTAAAATAATTTATTTTATTAAAATATACTGTATGAAACCAAAGAAGTAAACTCTAAACAGAGATCATTTATATTTACAACATGATCATTTTATAAAACGTGGCAAGTAACAACTACGTGTGTGATTGAAACAAGGGATGTCAACCCGATAAAATGAGAAAATGAAAATCAGCGAGAAAATAGATTTGTGGATGTGACATCCAAGAATTGACCCAAATAAAACCCCTTATGTGTGAGAGAGAGAGTAGAAAAAAAAATGGGAATGTAAAATCCCAGATTTTCATACCAAACATTTATTTACACCAAAGTGAGTAGTAAAAGTAAAAAGAAAAAAAGAGATTGAGTAAAGTATGGGCCTATGGAATGGAGAGATAGCGTATGGCCCATTGAAGGAACTGTGTGGCGTCAGCCACCAAATGGGTGGAAGTGAATTGATGGAGAATTTTGGTGATTGGGGAAATAAAAAATGGGGGAATCTATTTGTTACTGTTGGGATTCTTCCTGATAATATTTTCAGAACACAATGGCTCATATTATATGGCATGGGAGGTATGATTTAATAAATATCTAGTGGGTGAGTGGGTGGACCTGACTCTTGATATTATAGACATAACACTCTAGAAGGACCTGATTCTGATAGTAGTAAAATGATCTCCACAAAGCTATTGTTTTCAAATTTAATTTGTTTCAATGAACGACATTAACTTGGCCTACATACTTTCAGTTTGTTTCAGATTATAAAAAAAATAAAAATGATTTGATTTAATAAATTTAAGGTTAAATAACACATGTGGTCCCTTAATTTAATTTCAATTAACGATTTAGTCATTTATCTTGTTTGTTTCCCAGTTTGGTTATTTATTTTAATTTTAAGTGACAATTTGATCTTTTATGGTTTAAAATGTCAACAATATTATCCTTTTGTTTACAAAAATTCATCAAAATTTTTAACCAAAACCCATAAAATTAATTATATTCTTTCATGTAATACAAATTTCATCAGATTTGTAACTCAAATATTCAAACAAACTCATATTTTTATTATTTATTTCACTTAAAATTAAATTAAAGGACTAAATCGAAAAAAAAAAAGATAAAGGACTAAAACGTTAACTGAAATTAAGTTAAGAGACCACATGTGCTATTTAGTCTAAATTTAGGGATTGTACTAGTTGGAATTTTTCTTTTGTACAAAGAGACTTTTTAAAAAAGTAAATGTTATTTTTATTTTTTGTGTTTTTCTACTGTAGTAAAAATTATTTAAAAAAAATAAAATCAGTTATAAAAAATAATATTTATGAGAAGTTATTTGAAACAATTTTTAGATTATTTTTATTCTATTTTTTAAAATTATAATAAATAGATTAAAAAATTCTAAAAGTAATTAATTTTTAAAAAATAAATGATTATTTTATAGAAACAAGTTGTAACAAAATGGACATTAAATTCATCCCACTAATACTATTATATTATGGTATACAATTTTCTCTTTTAAATAATGGTGATGGCACTTTATCAAAAAAATATAATGATGATGGCAGTAGACAATGTTACAATTAATATTGATAACATAATATTGATAACATAATAGGGATTGCGAGAATACTGACATTTTCTTTGGTTTTAAAAGGATAATATTTAATAGAAGGCATTAGAAGATTTTTCAGTGATTTGAAACAGAAAAATAAATGATAAAATCTACTTTATTTTATTCTGATTAAAAAAATATAAAACAAAAATACATAATATAATAATTTTAATAAATTATCTCTATTAATTATTAATGTATTTAAATTATCATAAATAAAAAGTGTGAGAATCATAGATTAGAAGTTATGTACATAAAAATTAATTAAAAAGAAAAAAATATTGCATTTGAAACTTAAAATTGTAGTATTTTTGTGACAAATTCTTTAGTAAATGTGACGGTTATAGTAAAATAAAGCGACTAAAATTTATTATCTCTTAATTAGTAAAGTTATTTTTACTTTAAAAAATTGACAGAAAAAGAAAAAGAGATAGAAGAATTTTTTTTTTCTAAATAATAAATATAGATATTCCAAAGAATTTTATTTCTAGTGATAGACAATAATTTCGCTAAAAATGAACTATCCGCCAATAAATAATTTGTACAACACCTACCATATATAAAATTAAGCGATGCTATAAAAAAAAAAGTGATGGTATACGAAAAAGTCTACCTACACTCGTTACTTTTTTAAAAATTGTAGTATTATTAACAATTGTTGTTATCGACGAATTAATTTTTTTAATTTCTTTTGAATATAATCAAAGAATATTATTAAAAAGCTATCAAAATAATCAACTTATTAATAAGTTAAATATTCACTTGTATAAGACAATTATGGGATGAGATGTTGCTTCTTAAGGCAACCTAAGGGATGAATGTCTCCTAATTAGTATAGATTTAGTGTTTTGAGTGAAGTCAAATTAATTTAATTTACATAATGTGTGTTTGCTTTGTTTATTCTCATTCTTTAGCGTTTGCATAAACTACTTTAACAAGAAACAAATCATTAAAAAGAAAGGTTTATCATGCATAAGTATTGTTGGGTGTTTTTTTAACATGCATTAACTTTCTAGCATTTCTATCAAAAAAACAAAAATTTCTAGCATGATCATATTGCATTGACATACTTTGAAACACTTTAAAATCCTTTTTTAAGTGATTTTTACCTTTGTGAATTGAATTATCAACTAATGAATTGATTTATTGAGTTTTTGATGTCGCCAAACTGTGAATCGACTTATCTGCTATGTGAATCGATTCACCATCAATGCAAGAGGTCATGTGCATTAACTTATACACTTGTGAGTCAATTCACATGGCTTTAGGCTTCAGATTTGGTTTTGGAAACATGTGTAAATAGATTTATAGGTTGTGTGAATCGATTCACCAGCTCTGCAAACTTGAAATTTACAGTTTTAAGGTAGTTATTGTTGAGAAAAAATCTATTTCACATATTTTAATGATAACAAAATTATCTCAAAGATTATGATTATGCTTATTATCTAATATGTGTTTTTGAGTGTATTTAAAATTAGAAAACATGTCATTTCTCACAATGATTCAAAAAGGAAAATCATAGTTGATACAAGATAACACATCCTCCAAGCTTGAGGATGAACCACTAGAGGATAGAGCCTTAACCTCTGATAAAGAGGATGTACAATATTGCAGAAAAGATGAATCTATAACTATTTCAAGGAAGATGAATCTGTATCTAAGACAATTAATACTAAAAGCAAAGAGACAAACAAATCCTGAGAAGAGGATCAACGCCAGAGGATAAATAGATAAACTTCTAGTTCCATTCATCCTCCTACGTGGGAAATGGCCAAAAGTACCATATTAAGAAAAAGTGTTGTCCTTGGCACGAAAAACAAGACTGTACAGTTCTTGGCACTAAAATTGAATATCATATATAAAATTATAGTGAGTAATTATTATATAGATATAGACATATAAATTATAATTGAAATTCTATATATATATATATATATAATATAAACAACTTACTGTGCGAATGCTCCATGTGGGCTTATTCTTTCTTAATCTTTGCAACTTATTATATTCACCCATGTGGGCTTGTATTATAAAACATATCAAAAAGTTCATGTACATATACATATACGAGAAATACATTAAACACTTACAAATCGACAATGTGCATGATATTTTTATTTGGTTTCCATCCCAACGAACATAGGAAGACTATAATATTCTTCCTAGGACAAATAACGAACAATTGCCAATGACGACTACATTGTGCAAAAAGTTAAATGTGTTAAGTACATTCATGTTATAATGGATAAATTATAACAAACATTTACTTACTTGTTGAGATAAGGTAATAGATAACACTCTTTTTTATCCTGTTGCAACTTGTTTTGTATATATTTTTGAGCCCCATTAGGATCATATTCACTCTGAATGAAACATGGATCAATGAATCCATACACGCTACTCTTTCCCAAGTCAATACAAAGGCGATGCATATATCTAAGATATTGAAATAAATAAATAAAAATAATTTTTTTGTTATAAATGAAATTAATTACTTGACTAATTTTACAAATTAAATGTACTTACGTCAACCATATTTGTATAATAGTGATGCACAACTCTCGATTACCCATACACAACTCCACTATATCGCTTTGTCCAAGAACAAACACTTCACTTGTCTCATGTTCCAATTTTAGCTCAATAGACAATGATATATTCATTGAATTTAACAGCAACTGTTGAATAGAATCTAATTGAGATTCAAACTTTTTGAGTGGAACGTCAACTTTCATAAATATGTCAGCCTCCTAAATAATTAAAAATAAATTATTTAGTCATTTAAAATATTTCAAGTGTAAATAGTAAAAGATGTATGTAATGAATACCTTATCAGAAACAAGCCGCAAAAGTTATTTTGGCCATTGAATGAAAGTATTTGAAGCATGACCAACTGTTGTTATCTCATCAGTGGGCATAGGCACTTGAGAATTTGCATCTAAAACCTTTGTAATCACCACCCTAACCATATCATTATCTAACAACTGATTGTGAAAGGTGGGCGGCAACTTGTTCACATCAGCATATGCCACTACATAATCATTATTATCGGCATACAATGTACACTGTTATGAGATATCATCGTTCTCATCCTCTGATATAGGTAATTCAACAGAACAACTGCCCTTAATGAACAAATTTGGGTTTCGTTGTGATAGCTCGTGCAACACTTTATTTTTAATCACATTAGTAAGCTCCTCTATTTGGTGGCTACTAAAAATTGGTGAGGTGGAGGCATAGTGAGAATGTGATCCAAAGTATTGTCGAATCCCCACACCTCAACCAACAGTACAAACACGACCAGGATGCTCTTGTTTCCCAATGGCCTTCGTCAAAATATCTTTACGTCCATGTGGAAGAAAGGTTTCTTTAGACGTTTGTTCAACCAATGAATCCTACAAGATATAATTTATAGATACAATCACTATCAAATGGAAGTACATTTACTTACAATTATTTCTAATTAACAGGAACAAATGTAAATCAGAAATGGCTCAAATAATTAGGTTGGACTCACATAACATAACCAAATAAAGGCATATAAATCATATTATAAGGGCTAGAAAAAATGTTAGAAGTATTAATTATAGTGAATCATTTATAATGTATCAAGGAAGTACTAAAATAAATAATTAATTTGTGGGAATATACTTCAACTTAACAAGTATTAAACAATAAAGTCAAGATTTCAGACAATACTATATGAATGGACATAATTGAATGACGATCTTTAATTTCAAAAATCATATTATTTTTTGGTAGATTTAGTAATCAAATTTACTTGTTATTATTAGGGACAACAAAAGCCAGAAGTGGAGTTTTTCTATGCATAGTTAAGCCTATTGTTTCATACATGTCAATGGCCTCCAACCCTAGAACACTAACAGGTAATGTCCAGTTAAATTGATGAACAAGGTTGGCTAACACAAGTTGATTAGGGAGGAGCTCAAAGTTGAGAGTGGGGTGGCTTGCTGCACTGAAAACCGTTTAAACACTGAACTGGTGATGGAAGCAGTCATAGTAATAATTAATATGTCAATTCAGAGCACTACATGCTTCAGGGAATATGGTGACAAAATAGAGGTCCCTCAACTAGTCCTTTAAATTATATATTTTAGTTATGTTTTGTTGTATAGATTTTACTTCGCTACTAAATAGTTTGGACTTTAATAATGTTTAATATCAGGTTTTGTATTTCAAGGACTTTTCACCATGTGCAATATCTCAATCATCTTTCAAGGCATTGAAAAGCATTGACTGGAAAAGATTGAAGTAGCAAAATTGATTTACAAGGAAGGGGGGTTTGAATTGTAAATCTTCCTTTTTAAATTTTTCTGAAAAAACATAAGTTTTTAACTCAAGAATGATCTTGGTTAAGAAAACAGAAAACAGAGAACGTTCTTGGTTTTTATTAAAAAAACGGAGAATGTTCTTAGTTAGTTAAAAATCAGAAAAATAGTTTGTATTTTTAACTTGAAAATCAATCAGACTTAATAAAGAGATAAAGGATAAGAGATATCACACAAGGATATATCCTAGTTCACCCATTTTGGGCTACGTCCAGTCCTGAAAATTGTGAGATTTTCCACTAAGTGTTTAAAACAAGAACCTTCCTGATTTACAACACCTAGTCTAGATTTATCTTGATCTTTTTACAATCTGTAATCTTTCCACCCAGAAAGATACACAATCAGTCTACCTATCAATCTTTAGATAGGAGTTTACACTTCACCTTTTAATCATAAAAGGATTTCTTACAATCTACTCAAACTATACTCAACACTTATAGTCTTGAGTTTTTTTTTACACAATGATAATGAGATTGTTTGTTTAGAATCTGAGATGTCTCAACTCGTGTTTGAGATTAGATTCTCTACAAGAGATTCATAATAAGTATAACAATAGATTGAATTTAAAAACAAAATTGACTCTCTTGAGAATTGGATGAATTTCAAGTATGTGAGTGAATGATTTGATCAATTGATTAGCACTTGAACTTCTGCATTATCTTTGAGCATTGGCCTTCCTTGTATAGGCTTGAGAGCAGTTAATGAAGGTCAAGAGAGCCATTGGAAGTGCTCTTGTCAGGCTTGACCAGAGCCAATATTTTTGATTTAAATATTCTGTTTTGACTGGGCTGAAAACTTCATTTTTGACCAGATTCTTTTGAGTCTAATGATCCTTTAATACTTCAGATATGTGATGATGCCTTTAGCTTGAACTGAAGTCTTGATGCTTGTTAAAACAGATTTGAAAACATCATGAAGAGTTGTTGCAGAAAGCTGTACTGAAGCTGCTGGAGATTGATGATCAATATGGACTTTTAGTCTTTGAGTTTCTTGGAGATTGATAATCAATTTGGATGATTTTCTGATCATACTGGAAACTGTCCTGATGCCTTGCACATTGTCAAGATTGTTTATCATTCTTGGCAGTTAAGTTGGAGACTGTTCAGTCTTGTTTGGACCAGCTTGATTCAATGCCTTTTTTCTTTGTGATTCGAATGACTTCTTTGATTATAATGGATCTTATCTGTTCCTTGTCAAGTACTTATAATACTGATGCAAATTCCAGAGGCAATATCTTCATTCAATTAATAGAGATTGATTGATCTTGAAGTTGTCTTGACCATACTTGGACCTGGAGAACATTCTCTGTTTTCTAGATTTTTTCAAGAATGTTCTCTGTTCTTGTTTGTTCTTTATTATGTTGATTTCTTGGCTTTGATTGAATCCTATCTTTGAATTAATACACACAACAACGCAATTTAAATTAAAATTACATTTTAGAATCATAATTAACGTTCTTAATTAACCTTTGTTTATTTTCATAAAAACTTTAAAATGAGAGTTTGTCTTAACAAAGATATGGTTTGCATTTAGGGGGTATAATAGAGCAAAATGGCATTGCATTACTAGAATGGGAAAACTTTCTTACTGATACTCACATTGATATTGTTCTCCACTCATATCTAAAACAATATCCAGCATTGGACATATTGTTTTTTGCTTTATCTAAGATAGTTTAATACATTTTTACTGTATTTCTTGTCTTTGATAGTTTATTGGTGCTTCACTGCTAGAAGTTTCTTTGGACTTTTTCTGCTAAATCTATCAACTAAATAAGTGAAATTTTATCAGTTTTTTCTTTTTACTCAATTTAAAGGATCTAGTAGTGGATCATAAGAGATTTACATTTACCTTTCTATTAGCAGATAACCTTATAAAACTAGTGTACAGCTCTAAGTTTTAGTGTTAAACTACATTTGATGTACGTCTACATAAATAAATAGTGATATAATAGCAAATTTATGTTACTCCATTACTGACATTTTTTTTTTGCAATGACACGCGCATCTTCTGATGAGTAATCTCCCGATGGCTTTTGTCGGGCTCTCTTCCACTTTTCATGACGTGATGGTGGAGATAGAGGTGCAACTATAGACTTTCCACATGATTCTTGTCTTTGTTTTAAGTTTTCATTCATCAATCTTTCAGTAAGCAACTCATATCCCCCACGAGACATTAGGTGAGGATATTTATTATGAGACTGAATCATTTGTGCCTTCCTTCTTTTCTCCTATTATTAGTAATACACTAATTAAATATAATACTAGAAATAAATTTATTAAGAGAAACTAAATTATAAATCTAGCTAACCACAAAGGAAGGATCCTGTCGTTTCTGAACAAACGTTTCTGAACAAACGCCTTCCATATGTCCTTATCAAGATAAGCATATGCCTCAAGAGGAGATTTGTGACTCAAACCCCCACCATTTAAATATCTATATGCTAGACTAGTTTTAAATTCCCTCCAACGTTCACCAGCATATGAAATCCATTTGTTTTTCAAAAAATTCAGAATGAGGAACATCCCATTTCACTTACATTACAAAACAAATGGAGGAGTTAGTGTATGACATTAAAATATATTTACGAAATCATATATATACTAAAATATTCAAAAAACTACAAGTACCTTGATAGCTTCCCATATATGATTTTTCAAGTCGCTATCTACGTCTTCCCAATTATCCACCAAAATACTGACAAAGCTTCGAGCAAGGGAAGCAACATGACCCTTAAAGTTTTCTTATTTATCCCTGAAGGTAATCCAATCGATGGATCTAAATTAATCGAGAATTTCTTAACCTATCATACATTTACGTTTAAACTTTTCCATACGTGTACCACGCCTACCCTTTCTTTGTGTAGACTGAATACCCTTCATACTTTGCGAAGGAGCTAACAAATTATTCATGTGTCCTTTTTAAAAAAGAATAATAATGGTCAATGGAAATTCAAAATAATGGAAAAAAATAATTATAAGAAATCATGTCATATATTGGTAAAAACTATAAACAATCAAAGTAAATATTATTGATAATCTGAAATTTATTAAGATAAACTATCATTATTATCGCTTTATTTCTTACGAGTCTTATGTTTGAATATTCTCCCATATCCCTTCTTGATGATCATCACGAGTGGCATACTCACCTCCATTATAGTTTCTTCGATGAAAGTAAGTATTCATTGTAAGAATGAAGGAGTCTCAGAAATATCTAGTGTTGAATCTAGACTTTCATTTGGTCCATGCAAGCTTTTACCTTGGAGAACAACTGACCTATTTTTGTTAGAAGGATCACTAACATAAAACACTTGTTTTTCTTGGGATGCCATAATAAAAGGCTCATTCTTATACGCTACCTTTTCAAGGTCCACCAATGTAAAACCAAATTCATCAATTTTAACACCACTATTGATGTCAATCCATTTACATTTAAAAACAGACACTTTAAATTTAATGAAATCGACATCCCAAATCTCTTCAATGGTCCCAAAGTTTGGTATGGATGCTATAATAGGGTTTTTATCTTTTGAACTAGAGAAATGCATGGACTCAGCTATGACCATAACCCCACTATTTTACACGGTATTACTATCATCCTGACTCTTTATGTAGAATGTAAAATTATTAATATCGTAGCTAGTCCAAGTTATGACATCAAAATGAGGTCCATTTGCTAGCCATTTTAATGTATCATGAGTTGTATTGTTGGTTAAAATGGTTTCTTTAAACCACTTTAAGAAAGTCTTGTTGTGCTCATTCAACAACCATTTTTCATTCATTCTAGGATATTTTTCCTTCACAATGCTTTTATGAGTAGAAAGGTAAGGTTGAACCTCATCAGTGTTATTCAATATATACAACTGTGCTTGAAGTACTTCCTCCCGCCCCATGCTCTTAAGTTTTAAGCCTCGTATACCATTACCAACACATGTTCCCTCATGACGAGATCTAGGAATTCCTATGGCTTCTGCTTACAACATATAGTCAGAACAAAACTCAATAGCTTCTTCTGCTATGTACCTTTCAACAATTGATGCTTCAGGACGGTGTGGATTCTTCACATATCCTTTTAAAATCTTCATGTAACGCTCGATTGGATACATCCACCTCAAATAAACATGACCACATAATTTAATCTCCCTAACTAAATGAACAATTAAATGAATCGTGATTTCGAAAAAAGAAGGAGGAAAATACATCTCTAGTCGGCACAATATAATAACAAATTCATTTTCCAACTCATTTAATTTTTGAGGATCAACAACTTTTCTACAAATAGCGTTGAAGAATAAACACAACCTAATTAAGATATCTCTTACTTTTTTAGGCAATATGCCACGTAAATCCACTGGTAGTAGTTGTTGCATCAATACGTGGCAATCGTGAGACTTTAAGCCAACTAATTTCAAATCTTTCATGGAGACAAGACTCTTGACATTTGAGGAGTAGCCATGTGGTACTTTTATTCCCCGTAAAGACTCACAAAAGCTTCTCCTCTCGTTTTTTTGACAATGTATGACAAGCAGGAGGCAAATATGTTCGTTTACCTGCTGATTGTGGAGCTAACTATTGTCGTATACCCATCTCAACCATATCTAGACGAGAATTTAAGCCATCCTTTGTTTTCCCCTGAATGTTGAGAAGTGTTTCAATTACACTATCACACACATTTTTCTCCACATGCATCACATCAAGACAGTGTCTTACATCTAGACTAGACCAATAAGGAAGATCAAAGAACACAGACTTCTTCGTCCATATATTTTTTCCATATGTATGTTTTTGGTTCTTTCCAAAGATAACGTTGATATCCTTAACCCGTTGATAAACTTGCTCCCCGATTAAGGCTTTGTGGGAAATGTCATGCTTTTGGTGTCCATTAAATGCTTTTCTCAACATACAGTATGGATGATTAAACTTGAGAAATTTCTGATGCCCAACGTAAACTGTTTTTCTTCCATGTTTCAATTACTGATAGCATGTGCCTTCTTAACATATAGGACATGCTTTATGTCCCTTAACACTATAGCCACACAAGTTTCCATATGCAGGAAAGTCATTGATGGTGCAAAATAGCATTGCACGCATCTTAGAATATTCACGGTAATACCCATCAAACACATCAACACCTTCCCAAAGCATTCTCAAATCTTCAATCAATGGACTTAGATAAACATCTATGTCATATCCGGGTTGTTTTGGACCTAAAATCATCATAGATAACATAATGTATTTACGCTTCATGCAAATCCAAAGAGGTAGTTGTAGATAACTAGTAGAACGGACCATGAACTATGGTTACTACTTAAGTTTCCATATGGATTCATTCCATCCGTAGCAAGTCCAAGCCTAAGGTTCCTTGGCTCATTTCCGAACTCCGGGTACAATTCATCAATTTTCTTCCATTACAAAGAATCAGTTGGATGACGGAGTTGTCCATCATGCTTCCTCTCATCGGCATGCCATCTTACATTCTTTGCATCCTTTGTATTAGCAAACCTTCGTTTGAACCTTGGATATATTGGAAGATACCATAACACCTTCGCAGGAGCCCTCTTTGAGCTTTCTTTATAAATGGAATCACCATCCTTCATTTTGTAGCGTGATAATCCACACCTAGGACAGTTATTCAACTCTTCAAACTCATTTCTATATGATAAACAGTCATTAGGGCATGCATGTATTTTCTTATACTCCATGCCCATTGGACACGATATCTTCTTTGTCTCAAAGTTACGATTCAACAATGTGTTACCTTCTGGGAGCATTTCTTTCAACAATTCGAGTAATTCGGTGAAGCTTTTATCTGTCCATCCATTTCTCGCCTTCAAGTTGAACAATCTCAACACCGCAGACAACCGTGTGAAGTTAGTGCATCCCGGATACAATGTGTCTTCTTTGTCACTGCACAAATTATCATATACATGTGCACAATTAAAGGACTCTTGTCCAACATCACGTATCATATCCTCTAGTTGATCACTCATATCTACATCAACTTCTTCTCTTTCTGAGGTATTTGACATGTTTAACAAATCACCATGCAATATCCATCTGGTATAATTTAAGTCAATCTTGGAACACCTAAGATGACTTCGTATTTCCTCAAAATGTAATGTATTTTCATTCAAACAAATAACACAAGGACAATAAAATCTTTCTTTACTTTCAGGAAGATTTTTTAAAGCAAATTATAAAAACTCCTCAACTTCCTTTTCATACTCTTCACTCAAACGATTAGTATTCATCCAACTGCGATCCATAACTACTTCTGAAAAAATATACAATGGTAAAATTATGAATATTTACCTTGATGTCTTTACTAGTTATTGATGAGCATAAACCAAAACTAAGCAGACTCTTAAATCATCACGTAATCCAAAAGAATGAAAACAAATAATGTCGTTGCAAAAAAACAGCAAACAAATAGTATACCAAAATTGGAAACTGCCAATAGTAGTAATTGCACAATATAAACATGTAATATTCACCAATCAATAAAGCCTCCTCCACATTTTGATAGCTTCTATAAAATCAACATATAGTAAATGATCTAATCACAATACCACAACCATCCATGGCTGCTGACTTTAGCTCCATCCCCATAATCGGTAAACTCTCTCACTCTTTTCATTATCATAAATAATTCTATTTAATTTCATATATGTATTCAATTAATGTCTTTTTTGTACTGGTTTCTGTCCAATAATTATGCAGGTATTAGTCATGTTTTAGCCAAATCAGATGACTCAAAAATGGTTGAAGACCCTACTGTATTAGACATTGTTACATAGTTGGATAAGGCTTGTGCTGATACAAGCTTCTTTTGTGTGGTAACTTTTCCATATTTTCACTTTTTTTTTCCTTTAAATTTGTGATTTTACACTTTTCTTTAGTCCTTTTTCCGTAAATGAGTATTAGATAAGTAGTTAGTTTGATAACATTTTGTCTTTATCATTTGTTAGTAAGTTATAAATTAGTTTTATCTTTGGTATAGTTAGTTGAGTTTGTGAAGGAATACTAAGAGTAGTTATTCACATTTCACCCTATATATATAATTTCTTATTTGTAGTATTTTGTTCAATCAATGAATGAAATTTTTCAGAAACCTTCCATTTTTACTCATTTTGTAATAATAAGGGTTGATTTGGGGAAACAAAATGGCATTAGTTTTAGAATTATGAGATAAGAATCTACAAATTTATAAAAAAATGTGGTTAGTCTTTATAGAACAGTGGGTCTACTATTTGCATGTTTGGATTGTGGATGAGTTTGATAGAATCTTGATGTGTCACCATAATTTTGATAAAAACTACATTTTAGAGTTTCCTGTGGAACATTTAGTGTTTGAGATTAATTTAGTCCCCATGGCTCTTGATTGATAGAAAGGCCAGAATATTCCAGAAAGTCTTCTCAAAGACGTTAGAGATGTAACTCGACAATTCTTCGAACTTCCAAATGAAGAAAAGGCGAAGATCAAAATGACTTCGGTTTGTTGCATTGATCCTTGCTTCTAAAACTTTGTATATAAGCATCAATTCACTACTTGTTCCATGTGTATATACTAATTAATACCAAAATAACTTCTAATGCAGAGGATATCGGAAGATTGGAGAAAATATAACTCATGGTTTACCTGAAAGGCAGGAAGCTATTAATGTAAGTCTTATCTGTTGCTTCACATAATCTTACTCTTTTTTAATTTGAACGACGAATGTGAATGTTAGTAATTAGATGTTATTAATGTTAGTGGGAGATTCAAGTTGCATTATCTCTCTTGCATGATTTGTTGTACTTACAAATTAACGTAGTCAATACATCAAGAGTTGTTGGATTGAGGTTAGATGGTCCAGAAAGCAAAAAAAAATTGATTTTATTTTTACTCTAAAATACAAAGATTTAAATCTAGATCATCGGATCTTGATTCCAATTGTCCACTGATGTGTTGACTGCGTGAATGCAAATCCATATCCCTCCTCCAACTAACATTATTCAAGATGAGATTCTCTCAGTACATTTTCTTTCTCTAATTGAACCTAGCATAGCATAAGCAGTTCCAATGATTTATTATGTTTCTTATTCTTATGATTGAAGTGCAAACATGAGAAGGAGGGTTGAATTGTGTTTGACTAACTTGAATACTTTTTCTGTTTTTGCAGTTTTATAACAAAACCTGATGTATGAATCAAACAGAGTTAGTAGCGGATATAAAGTAAATATAAAACACATAATTTTATACTGGTTCACCAATAACTAGGCTACATCCAGTCCCTTCACTTTGAAGGATTTTACTAATTCAAAAACCTTGAATTACAACAATACCACTGACTCTCAAAGTCTGTATTCTCAAACAGTCTAACAATCCTAGACTTTTGAGGAAAAGAACCTTGAATCTAACTGCTAAGTAATCTGCTACTTCTTCTGACTCCTTCAGATTGTAGACTCTACTTCAACAGCTTAGATATAACACAAGGGAAGGAAAAACATAGAGTGCTTGCTTCTAGAAAACGGATACTCACAATTGACTTCAACGAAAACTCAAGTATTTTGCTTTTGGAAGTGTATTACTCTCAAGTATTTTCGATGCTGAGTCTTCTGCCTTGAGCCTCCTTTTATAGATGAATAATTAGGGTCTCTTCCATGCTTAAATTCGAGCTGTATCTTGCCAGATACTCTTGCAAAAATAACTTAACCAATCGGGTTTCTCTTAAATAAAAATCATATCTTTTTAGCTTCAGATTTGCATTCAAAAATAACTTTGGCCAATCGTGTTCTTGATTTAATTCTGGACCAAATCTTTCTTCTCGCCAATAGCTTCTGAATTCCCACAAGACTTCAATTTATTTTTGTATCAAATCCTTTTAATACTTTGATCGAATTTAATCAAGTCTCCACTGATTATCATCATGAATAAATCTGGACCGTCTGATCTTCTAATCTCTTCCACATCTGGACCATACAATCTGATCTGCTATGATCCTATGATCTCGGCCAACACTGGACCACACGTTCTGATCTTCTGATCTCGGCCAATCACTGTGTTGGAACCAAGTTGGTTCTAAGTCTTAGGATTTTGATGTTTACAAAAGGACTCAATGTAATCTTATTTTGTACCTTGAATTATTACATTAAATACAACCAGAAAATGAAGTTTGCAGAGGCAGAAGATGCATCCAGAATGCATCCTGGAATTACCAGAAGATACTCCAGGATCACCAGAAGATATCTTTGCTTGCCCAGATCAGAAGGAAGCAATGTCAGAAGAAGACCTGGACCATACCAGAGGAAAGCCTGCCAGAAGGAGAGTTTGTCCAGACCAAGGGGAATCAAATATCAGATTTATTCTAAAAGTTATTCTGACCAGAAGATGGCCTGGCAGTGAGAAATTAAAATAGCCTAGACTTGTTCCAGACTCAACCAGAAGATAAGTTAATGAGTCCAGAACAAGAGAATCAATCCAGATTTGACCCAGATCAGAAGATAGCATGGTTCAGGGTATAAAACTAAGTCCAGACCAGAAGAAATGATTTCCAGAATTGATCCAGACCTGATCCAAAATCAAAGGTAAAATGTCCAGACTGAAATATTACTTATCCAGATTTAATTTCAGTTAAATCCAGACCAAGTCCAGAATTGGTCCAGATCAGAGGGAAGATTTCCAGATCAATGGTTCAGAATTAATTATTTGGCCCAGTGTTGGCCGAGATCAGAAGATCAGACCATGGCCCAATGTTGGCCGAAATCAGAGGGTCAGGATGTGTGGTCCAGCAATGACCGAGATCAAAGGATTGTAGCATATCAGGTGCAAGTCCAGGATGGCGGAAATCAGAAGATCAGAGGGTTAGGAAGTGTGGTCCAGGGATGGCCGAAATTAGAGGATCACAGCATATCAATTAGGTTGGTCCAGATGTGGACTAGCGCAGAAGAATCCAATGGTCCAGATTTAATCAGGAGGATTAACGGTGGAGATTTTAATTTATTTTAATCAAAGTATTAAAAAGATTTGTTACAAAAATAAAAGTGAGGTATTGTGGAATTCAGGAGCTATGGCGGGAAGCAACTAAAGTTTTGATTAGCCAGTTATTTTTTGAAAGAAATCTGAAGCTTAAAAAAGATATGTTTTTTTATATAAATAAAGCCCAATTGGTCAAGTTATTTTTGCAAGAGAATCCAGCAAGATTCAGCTCGAAATTAAGCTTGGAAAAGGCCCAAATCTGCATCTATAAAAGGAGGCTCAAGGCAGAATACTTAGTATCGAAAATCACAAAAGAGTCATACACTTCCAAAGAAAACACTCAAGTTTTCATAGAGGTCAATTGTGAGTTCCAGCTTTCAAGAAGCAAGCACTCGTGTTATTTTCTTTCCACTGTGTCAAATCTAAGTTGTTGAAGTAGAGTCTACAATCTGAGGGAGTCAGTAGGGGTAGCAGATTACTTGGCAATTAGATTCATAGTGTTGTAATTCCTTCTACAATCTGGGATTGTCAGGAGAAGACAGGAGCTGCAATCCTCAAGAGTCTAGGATTGTTAGACTGTTTGAGAAGACTGACTTGGAGGGTCAGTAGAACGGTTGTAATTCAAGGTTTGAATTAGTGAAATCCTTCAAGGTGAAGGGAATGGACGTAGCCTCGTTAACGGTGAACCAGTATAAAAATTGTGAGTTTTATTTTTACTTTATATCCGCTGCTAACTCTGTTTTTAATCATACATCATGTTTTGTTTTAAAAGTGTAAAAACAGGAAATGTATTCAAGTTAAGTCAAACACAATTCAACCCCCCTTCTCGTGTTTGCACCTTCAATTGGCATCATAGCTCGGTCTCAAGGCTGAGCACTTAACAGTGGTTGAGGAAAGGTCCAAGGGGTTCAACATGGCAAAATCCAGAGAAGAATTGGGAGGCAACATCAACAGACCACCACTGTTTGATGCAGAAAGGTTTGAGTATTGGAAGGACAGAATGAGAAGTTTTGTCATATCTCAAGATCCTGAACTATGGAAGATGATAGTCAAAGGATACACTGCACCTACTGATCCAGAATATCCAACTAAAAAACTAGACATGGATGATATGAAAGCAGATCAGAGCAGATTACACAAACTTCATCACAAGTCCAGAAACATCATGATCAGTGCCATCACATTCAAGGAATTTGACAGATGCACAGATAAAGAAACTGCAAAGAGCATATTCGACAGTTTGGGTTTGACCTATGAAGGAACCCAGCAGGTTCAAGAAGCAAGGGTTAACATATTGGTCAAACAGTGTGAGATGTTCAAGATGGAAGATGATGAAAACATTGATGGAATGTTCTGCAGATTCCAGACTCTGATATCTGGATTGAAGGTCTTGAAGAAAAGCTACACAACAGCAGATCATGTCAAGAAGATTCTTAGAAGTTTACCAAAAATGTGGAGACCAATGGTTACTGCAGTTCAGCAAGCCAAAGATCTGAATAACTTAAGACTTGAAGACCTGATCAGCTCACTCAGGTCTCATGAAATAGAATTGGAAGAAGATGAACCAAAGAAGAAGAAGAATCTAACTCTGAAGTCGAAACAGAAGAAAGCTGCAAAGGCAGCATCAGAATCAGAGGATAGTGGCAGTGACTGTGATGATATGGCTTACTTAACCAAAAAGATGGTTAAGATCTGGGAAAACAAGAAGAGAAGAAGCTTCAAGAAGAAACATAACAAAAGAGGAAAGGAAGAATCTGGTAAGAAGAATATTGTTTGTTATGGATGCAATAAACCTGGACATATCAAGTCAGAATGTCCTAATATGGAAAAAGGAAAACAACACAAGAAGAGTTCCAGATTCAGAAAGAAGGGTCTGATTGCAGCTTGGGATGTATCAGAATCAGAAGAAGAATCGTCTGATGAAGAAGAGGCAGAAACAGCAATGAAGGCACACATCAGGTCTGCTTCTGGACCTCATAAAGGCACGAATTCAAGAAGGAAAACAGGCAGAAGGAAGAATGATCGAAGCAATCATTCAGGACAATCTGGAAGCACATAAGAGGAAGCAATTCTGTCTCTGATGGCTCATACCAACTCAAGCTCTGGATACAGCTCAGCTCTGGAACAGAATCAGAAGATGAAGACAGTGAGGTATTTTCTGATCTCTCTAAATCTGAACTAATTGAAACTTTAAAAGACTTGTTAAATGCAAATAATAAGATGTCTTTAAAACTGAAAACTCTTAGGGAAGATATGAAAAATCTAACCAAAGAAGTCCAAGTTTTAAAAAATCGAAATTCTGAGTATGCAACTGAAAACAATGATTTTAAAACTGAAGTTGCAAGACTAAAGTCTGAAAACCAAACTCTCAAAAGTAATATTTGTTCCACTTCTGAAACTATTTGTAAATCTGATGTGCATGGGCAATTTTTTCAAAACTTCATTTCAAATGGAATGGAAAGAAGTAAATATGCATCTATGTTTTATGGAAACCGTAACTATGGAAAGAGAGGTCTTGGTTTTACAGAAACAACTACTGAAAGTAAAGCTGTTCATTCTGATGTTTTATGTATTGTTTGTGCTAAGAAAGGTCACTCTGAACTATCTTGTTCAATGGTAATATCTGAACAAGATCAGAGAGTTGTTAAGACTAACAAACCTGGACCCAATCAGTTCTGGGTACCAAAAGATAAAATATTCTATGTTGCAGATATTCTGAGCAACCAGAAGGAGACACCAACAATAGTGCCTAGACAATGGATGTTGGCAATGCACAAGCAGAAGAAGGTTTATGTTCCAACATCTACCAAACAGATGCCAAGTGACTCTGGTAGAAGAAGAACTGGTCAACACAATACCTATCAGGAACCAGAACCAGAATCATAGGAGGAACAGGAAATATCAAAGATATCACACGAATCAGTACAGGAACTGGAACCAGAATCATAATTGGAACCAGTATCAGAGGAATAGGAACTGGAACCAGAACCAGAACTGGAACCAGCATCAGAGCTACAAGAACTGGAACCAGTATTAAAGGCACATGAATTGGAACCAGAATCAACACTGGAATCAGAATCAGTACCAGAACCAGAACCTGAACAGGTATCAGTATGAAAGGTTCAGGTATGATCATCATAATTACTCTAATTATCAGAATCAGTATAATTACTAGAATCACCATAAGTTCCAGAATCACCAGAGGAACATGGTGTATCAGCCAAAGCAGAAAGAGAAGAATCACAATTAGGAGAGTTCTTCAAACACTCCAGTGAGATTCATCAAGACTTCAAACCTAGAAGGGAATTCAAATCCCCTCATCCAAACCATGTAATCACAGAACAGACAGATTAGGAATCTGAAAATCAGAAGCAAGAGGATTTTCAGAGTAAAACTGAAACTGTTGACATAGAGGTTACATCTTGCTGTCAATACTATTATTATTTGATATTTATGTTTACTGTGATAACAAGAAGCTTGATCTTAACAAATCAAAGCTTGATAAGTATTTTGCAGGTTTTCAAACTATCAGAAGAACCAGGTGATTCACACGAATTGAATACTTCAGCAGAAACACCATTCCAGTGGGCTCAAAAACAAGCAGAAATCACCAGAAGCAGAATTAATGGTTAGGCTGTATTGAGTTAAATTTTAAATTATTTGATTTGCATTATGTAATATGACAAACTGCTTGATCTTGACAAATCAAAGCAAGATAAAAATAGTGCAGGTTCACCAGAACCAAAAGGAGCAGAAGCACAAGAAACAGAAGTACCTGGAAAGAACCAGAAGCTGATTTATCAGAATCAGAAGCTGTTACATATCTTCTAGAACCAGAAGTTCATGCGAACCAAGAAATGTTGATGAAGCTTTGGCAGAGGAAGGTTGGATACTTGCAATGCAAGAAGAGCTGAATGAATTCCAAAGGAATGATGTTTGGGATCTGGTATCCAGACCAAACAAAAACATTATTGGAACCAAGTAGGTGTTCAGAAATAAACTCAATGAAAAAGGTGAAATGGTAAGGAACAAAGCCAGATTAGTAGCTCAAGGATACAGTCAACAGGAAGGTATAGACTACACTGAGACTTTTGCTCCAGTGGCCAGGTTAGAAGCAATTAGAATTCTTTTATTATTTGTGTTTAATCATGATATAATGATGTATCAAATGGATGTTAAAAGTGCATTCTTAAATGGCTACATAAGTGAGGAAGTCTATGTCAAACAGCCCCCTGGATTTGAAAATTCTGATTTTCCAGACCATGTTTTTGAACTTAAAATATCTTTATATGGTTTAAAACAAGCACCAAGGGCATGGTATGACAGACTTAGTAACTTTCTGCTTAAGAATGAATTTAATAGAGGCTAGATTGATAATACTCTATTTAGGAAATCCATTAAAAATGATATTTTGATTATTCAAGTTTATGTTGATGATATCATATTTGGATCGACTAATGGCACTTTGTGCAAAGAGTTTTCTGACCTAATGCAGAAAGAGTTCCAAATGAGCATGATGGGAGAACTTAAGTTCTTCTTGGGAATTCAGATTCATCAAGGTAAATTAGGTATACTCATTCACCAATCTAAATACACTAAAGAACTTCTTAAAAAGTTCAAAATGAGTGAATGTAAGCCTATGGCCACCCCCATGCACCCAACCTGCTCACTTGAGAAAGATGAAACCAGCCAAAAGGTAGAACAGAAAACATACAGAGGTATGATTGGATCCCTTCTTTATTTAACTACTTCTAGACCTGACATCTTGTATAGTGTTTGTATCGATGCCCGATTTCAAGATGACCCTAGTGAATCCCATTTAAATGTTGTCCAACGAATTTTGAGATACCTTAAAGGAACCACCAACCTTACTTTGTTATACAAGAAAACCCCCACCTACAAACTCAGAGGGTTCTGTGATTCCGACTATGCTGGAGACAAGCTGGAAAGGAAAAGTACAAGCGACAACTGCACTTTCTTAGGTGATAATTTGATCTCTTGGTCAAGCAAAAGACAAAGCACAATTGCCATGTCAATAGCTGAAGCTGAGTATATATCAGCAGCAGGATGCAGTTCACAGTTACTCTGGATGAAACATCAACTTGAAGATTACAACATATTTGAAACCAATATCCCTTTATTCTATGATAACACTTCAGCCATAAACCTAACCAAAAACCCTATCTTACACTCTAGAGCCAAACTCATTGAAATAAAACACCATTTCATTAGAGACCATGTTCAAAAAGGGACTTTAAGCATCCAATTTGTGGACACTGATCATCAATGGGCTGACATCTTCACCAAAGCATTACCAAAAGATAGGTTCGAGTTCATCAAGAAGCATCTCAGCATTACCTCCATATCTGACTAGCTCAAGTAGTCATCTTAGGAGTTTTTAAATTTCTTGTAATTTTATTTTTTGTCTTTTATTTCTGTTTTACTTTCTGTAATTTGAAAAGAGAAAAACAAAAAATACAAAAATAGTAGGACCTCTTTTTGGCTGATGACAAAAAGGGAGAGAGAGAGAAAAAGGAGAAATAAGTAGAAAAGGAGAGGAATCAGGGAGAGAGAAAAAGAAAGAGTGAAAAAGAGAAGGAGTTGAAAAGGAGAGGAAACAGGGAGAAAGAAAAACAAAGAGAGAGAAATAAAGAGTGAAAAGAGAAGGAGTTGAAAAGGAGAGGAAGCGTGAAGAGAGAAAAAGAAAGAGAGAATAAAGAAGGAGTTGAAAAGGAGAGTATCAGACTTAGGGGGAGAGATTGGTCTGAGAGGGAGTAATTCAAGTCTTCGAGTTACAAGCTAGCAAAATAAGTTAAGGTTTTGTCATCATAAAAAAGGGGGAGATTGTTGGAACCAAGTTGGTTCTAAGTCTTAGGATTTTGATGTTTACAAAAGGACTCAATGTAATCTTATTTTATACCTTGAATTATTACATTAAATACAACCAGAAAATGAAGTTTGCAGAGGCAGAAGATGCATCCAGAATGCATCCTGGAATTACCAGAAGATACTCCAGGATCACCAGAAGATATCTTTGCTTGCCTAGATAAGAAGGAAGCAATGTCAGAAGAAGACCTGGACCATACCAGAGGAAAGCCTGCCAGAGGGAAAGTTTGTCCAGACCAAGAGGAATCAAATATCAGATTTATTCTAGAAGTTATTCTGACCAGAAGATGGCCTGGCAGTGAGAAATTAAAACAGCCCAGACTTGTTCCAGACTCAACCAGAAGATAAGTTAATGAGTCTAGAACAAGAGAATCAATCCAGATTTGACCGAGATCAGAAGATAGCATGGTTCAGGGTATGAAACTAAGTCCATACCAGAAGAAATGATTTCCAGAATTGATCCAGACCTGATCCAACATCAAAGGTAAAATGTCCTGATTGAAATATTACTTATCCAGATTTAATTTCAGTTAAATCCAAACCAAGTCCAGAATTGGTCCAGATCAGAGGGAAGATTTCCAGATCAATGGTTCAGAATTAGTTATTTGGCCCAGTGTTGGCCGAGATCAGAAGATCAGACCATGGCCCAGTGTTGGCTGAAATCAGAGGGTCAGGATGTGTGGTCCAGCAATGACCGAGATCAGAGGATTGTAGCATATCAGGTGCAAGTCCAGGATGGCCGAAATTAGAAGATCAGAGGGTTAGGAAGTGTGGTCCAGGGATGGCCGAAATTAGAGGATCACAGCATATCAATTAGGTTGGTCCAGATGTGGACTAGCGCAGAAGAATCCAATGGTCCAGATTTAATCAGGAGGATTAACGGTGGAGATTTTAATTTATTTTAATCAAAGTATTAAAAAGATTTGTTACAAAAATAAAAGTGAGGTATTGTGGAATTCAGGAGCTATGGCTGGAAGCAACTAAAGTTTTGATTGGCCAGTTATTTTTTGAAAGAAATCTGAAGCTTAAAAAAGATATGTTTTTTTATTTAAATAAAGCCCAATTGGCCAAGTTATTTTTGCAAGAGAATCCAGCAAGATTCAGCTCGAAATTAAGCTTGGAAGAGGCCCAAATCTGCATCTATAAAAGGAGGCTCAAGGCAGAATACTTAGTATCGAAAATCACAAAAGAGTCATACACTTCCAAAGCAAACACTCAAGTTTTCAGAGAGGTCAATTATGAGTTCTAGCTTTCAAGAAGCAAGCACTCGTGTTATTTTCTTTCCACTGTGTCAAATCTAAGTTGTTGAAGTAGAGTCTACAATCTGAGGGAGTAAGTAGGGGTAGCAGATTACTTGGCAATGAGATTCATAGTGTTGTAATTCCTTCTACAATATGGGATTGTCAGATTGGCAGGAGAAGACAGAAGTTGTATTCGTCAAGAGTCTAGGATTGTTAGACTATTTGAGAAGACTGACTTGGAGGGTCAGTAGAACGGTTGTAATTCAAGGTTTGAATTAGTAAAATCCTTCAAGGTGAAGGGACTGGACGTAGCCTCGTTAACGGTGAACCAGTATAAAAATTGTGAGTTTTATTTTTACTTTATATCTGCTGCTAACTCTGTTTTTAATCATACATCAAATTTTGTTTTAAAAGTATAAAAACAGGAAAAGTATTCAAGTTAAGTCAAACACAATTCAACCCCCCTTCTCGTGTTTGCACCTTCACACTAGACCATATGATCTAATCTTCTGATCTCAGCCAACACTGGGCCATATGGTCTGATCTTCTGATCTCGGCCAACATTGGGCCGTGATGCTTAAATTTGGACCATTTTACATTTATCCTCTGAAATATATCATTTAATCTGGACATGAATTTTACCTTTTGATATGGACACTTATCCTCTAATCTTGACATGCTATCTTCTGGTCTGGATTGAATTCTATGCTCTGGACCATGCCATCTTTTGGTCTGGACCAAGTCTGGACCAAATCACTTGTTCTGGACCAGTTTTCTTCTTCTGATCTGGATTAAGTCTAGATTAAATATCTTGTTCTGAACCAATTAATTTATGCTCTGATTAAGTCTGGATCAAGTATGGACTGATTATCATTTCATTGCCAAGTTATCTTCTGGTCAGAATAAATTCTGGACCAAGTCTGACTTATGATTCCTTCTGGTCTGGAACTAGTGCGCTATGGCAGGCTTCCTTCTGGTCTGGTCCAGGTCTCCTTCTGGACTATGCTTCCTTCAGATCTAGGCCAGGAAAGATATCCTCTGATGGAGTTTTGACATCCTGGTGTATCCTCTTGTGCCTTCAGGATGCATCCTCTGGTACCTTCTAGATGCATTATCTAGTATCTTCTGGAGCTGTATCCTCTGGTCTAATTTTATCCTCTTTTAACTCATCTTCTGCCTCTGGTGACTTCATCTTCTGCCTCTGGTAATTTCATCTTCTGGTGGCAATTAATATAATAATTCTAAGTACAAAATAAGATTGCATAGAGTGCTTTTGTAAACATCAAAATCCTAAGTACTTAGAACCAACTTCGTTCCAACAATGATTCTATCCAAGAATACATTATCTCTTTATTTTTCCCTTCATAGTGAAGGTGCAAACACGAGAAAGGGGGTTGAATTGTGTTTGACTAACTTGAATACTTTTTTTATTTTTGTAGTTTTAAAACAAAACTTGATGTATGAATAAAACAGAGTTAGCAGCGGATATAAAATAAAAATAAAAACATAGAATTTTATACTGGTTCACCGTTAACGAGGCTACGTCCAGTCCCTTCACCTTGAAGGATTTCACTAATTCAAACCTTGAATTACAATAGTTCCACTGACCCTCCAAGTCAGTCTTCTCAAACAGTCTAACAATCCTAGACTCTTGAGGAATACATGACCTTGACTTCCTAAGTCAAGTCTTCTCCTACCAATCTGACAACCCCATATTGTAGAAGGAATTACAACGCCTTGAATCTAATTGCCAAGTAATCTGCTACCCCTTCTGACTCCCTCAGATTGTAGACTCTACTATAACAACTTAGATCTAACACAAGGGAAAGAAAATAACACGAGTGCTTGCTTCTGGAAAGTTGGAACTCACAATTAACCTCACTGAAAACTTGAGTGTTTGTTTTGGAAGTGTATGACTCTTTTGTGATTTTCGATGCTAAGTATTCTGCCTTGAGCCTCATTTTATAGATGCAGATTAGGGTCTCTTCCAAGCTGAAATTTGAGCTGTATCTTGCTGGATTCTCTTGCAGAAATAACTTGGCCAATTGGGTTTCATATAAATAAAAAACATGTCTTTTTAGCTCCAGATTTGCTTTCAAAAATAACTTTGACCAATCCTGACTTTAATTAATTCTGAACCAAATCTTCCTTCCCGCCAATAGCTTCTGAACTCCCATACGACTTCACTTTATTTTTGTAACAAATCCTTTTAATAGTTTGATCACATTTAATTAAATCTCCACCGATTATCATCATGATTAATTCTGGACCCTTTGATCTTCTCCTCTCGTCCACATCTGGACCATACTAAGTGATCTGCTGTGTTCTTCTGATTTCGGCCAACCATGGACCACACTTTCTGACCTTCTAATCTTCTGATCTCGGCCATCCTAGACTTGCAAACTGATCTGCTCTGATCCTATGATCTCGGCCAATGATGGACCACACGTTCTGTCCTTCTAATTTTGGCCAACACTGGGCCATGGTCTAATCTTCTGATCTCGGCCAAAACTGGGCCATATACTTAAATCTTGACCATTGATCTGAACTTTTTCCCTCTGATCTGGACCAATTTTGAACTGGGTCTGGATTGAACTGAAATTAAATCTGGACAAAGGATATTTAATTCTGAACATTTACCTCTTGATCTGGATCAGGTTTAGATTTAATCTGGACATCATTTCTTCTAATCTTGACTGAGTTTCATACTCTAAACCATGCTATCTTCTACTCTGGGTGAAATCTGGATTAAATCTCTTGTTCTGGACCCATTAATTTATCCTCTGATTAAGTCTGGAACAAGTCTGGACTGTTTATCATTTCACTGCCAGGCCATCTTCTAGTCATAATAACTTCTGGACTAAGTCTGACTTATGATTCCTTCTGTTCTGGATCAAGTCTCCCTCTGGCAGGCTTCCTTCTGGTCTGGTCCAGGTCTCCTTTTGACTTTGCTTCCTTCTGATCTGGGCCAGCAAAGATATCCTCTGGTAATTTCAGGATGCATTATCTGGTGTCTTCATCTTCTACCTCTGGAACCTTTATCTTCTGGTGGCATTTAATGTAATCTTTCTAAGTACAAAATAAGGTTACATGGAGTGCTTTTGTAAATATCAAAATCCTAAGTACTTAGAACCAACTTAGATCCAACACATAGTGCTATAGGGAAGTGACTAAGGGCATGTATGGAGATAAACAGTATAACTTATAGTCCTGACTATGTATAAATTGAATATATGTTATTCCAGGTACATCAGGATATGAAAGCTCCCTTGTCACATTATTTCATGTATACAGGGCACAATTCCTATCTTACTGGAAATTAAACTACCAGTGTAAGCAGTGATGAGCCAATTATAGAGGCTTTACTACAAGGTGTACGAGTTATTGAACTAGATTTATGGTCATCTTCAACTAAACATGGTGGTATTAAAGTAGTTCATGGAAGGTAGCTACTATTACTCACTAGGCCACTAGAGTTGAAATATTGCTTAATTATATCTTATGGTCTTACTTGTTGGAATCAATGCAGGACTCTTACCACTCTAGTAGCACTAACCAAATGCTTGGAATGAAATATGCTTTTGTCAAATCTGATTTTCCAGTTACTTTAACTTTGGAAGATCATCTAACACCAAAACTTCAGGTTAAATTTGCAAAGTAAGCACTTATTTTCAAAAGCACTTATACAAACACTACACATACAACGATGTTGACACCCTCATAATAATTTAAGAAAATAGAAGTGACATGTGTTAGTGTTAATTATCTGAAACACTTTCAATCTAAAGTGTCGATGCTATAAAGTTATCAAAATTAATAATAAAATGAATAGCAACCATCACATGTTCTGTTGTACCTCATTCCAACTCAACTGTCAAATACACTCTTTTTAGCTGAAAAAAACATTCTTACTCTATTACTCTAATGTAAATGCTTGTAAACACTAATCAAGGTATCTTGAATCCTTGATTGCCAATAAAACCAAGATAACATCACTTCAAATCTGATTCACCTCCTATAGGCTATAATAATATGTTGGCAATGCTTTGCAATTAGTATGGAGGAAGCCAAAATTGTGAACAACATAATTTGCCCTATATATAATTTGCTCAACTTCAAACGATCCAGCTAATAATTATACAATTCAAGAAATCACATCTGATATTCAAGTAATAGTTTCACACACTTTGGTTTGCAAGACTCTTTGAGATATCTCTTCTGGTCCACAGGTTCCTCGTCAGCCCTAAATTAATAATAAAATCCAACGATAACCATAAGCAATAGAGATTAATAATAAGAACAGTTAACAGTGAAACAATTTCAGATTGCTAAGTAAGAAATAAGAATTATTATAAAATTACCTGAGAAAGCAACAAACACTTGCTTACAGAGGGAAACACTTCTCGTTGGTGAAAGAAATTGACACTTCTCGATGGAAACGCTTCTCGAAATGTGGAAGAGGAAGACAAAGAAAACTTATCGTTGCGGCAGAAGTAGAAAAATGTTGCTTCGGGCCAACTCGTCCCCAGCGTTGAAGGTTGCAGACATTATTCCAGTTCTCGATTAGGCGTTACCTAAAATTTAAAGGAAAACATAATAACTTTGCCATACGTGTACCACGCCTAATTTGAGGAAAACAGAATATAGGGGAATACAAATTTAGGTGTTGAATGTGAAGGAGGGAGTGAAAACAAAAGGAAGACTAAAAGCTGAAGAATAAAGTTCTCGCTAAAGAACTGAAGAATGAATTTCGCGTTGAAAGTTGAAGTTATGAAAACGCTAAAGGCTGAAGATTGAAGGATGAAAGCATTGAAGGATTTCGGGTTGAAGGATGAAGCGATGAAAGATGAGTTTGCATTGAAGGATAAGTTTGCATTGAATGACGAGTTCGCGTGAAGCTCATACGATTCACGTTGAAGGATGAAAAATGGGTTTCACACCTGTTTTTCTAATTTTTTAATTAATTTAAGGGATCTTTTTTTTTAAATGCTTGTTAGAACGGTTTAGTGTAACATATCTAACAAATCAAACATTTTTTTTAAAATGCTTGTTAGAACGGTTTAATATAACAGAGCTAACAAATCATACAATTTTTTTTTAAAATGCTTGTTAGAACGGTTTAGTATAACAAATCAAACAATTTTTTTTCTAAATGCTTGTTAGAACGGTTTAGTATAGCAAATCAAACAATTTTTTTTTTAAAATGCTTGTTAGAACAGTTTAATATAACAGATCTAACAAATCAAACAATTTTTTTTAAATGCTTGTTAGAATGGGTTAATATAACAGATCTAACAAATTTTTTGATAATAACAAATTTGCCACCACTTATTTATTACATTGGATGTATAATAACCGATCTCATAGATATAATAAGATTAAATTGCATTAGTGTGTGGGCAAACCATAAGTTGATTTATCTAAGAAAAAACCACAATTTTTTATATATTTGTGTCAGACAACAGAGAGACTTCACACAAATTTACCTAATAAGGTCAGATTTTGAAACTGAGATGTGCAAATCCCTAAACTTTTTACTTTCTTTGGATGAACAACTTTCTTCCAACAACTTTCTTCCAACTCACCATATGCATGGATTTAGATACTTGTCATATGCTTTCTCTAGATCCAACTTGTAAATAAGCTCCATTTTTTTCTTTTTATACTTCTGCATATGGTATATAGATTCCTAAAGAATTATAGTGTTGTCCATTGTTCCTCTACTTAGGATAAAACTACTTTGGACAGGGCTAATAATATCATTTAACATAGGTCGCAAGCTATTAACAAGAACTTTGGACACAAGTTTACAAGTTACATTGCACAAGCTAATGGGTCGAAATTCTTTAAAGGTACGCAAATTGTCTACTTTAGGAATAAGAACCATCAATGATTAGGCGGCCTAAAGATCCATATACCTTTGTTCATAAGATTTCTTCATAAAAAACCAAATATCATCACCAATATCCTCCCAAAAAATCTTGAAAAATATAGGCTAAAAATTTTGACGAGAGAAATTCAGAAAAATATATCCATGTTTCCAAATGACAACTGTGGTATCCGCAATCAAATAAAAACAGCACTGTCAATGGAGGAAACTAATTTTTGAAACGTGACGGTTTACAATTCCAAGCATTGGAAATAAAAGAGGACATCGAGCAGAGTATGAATATGGTCTTAATTTTTACCATCCCAGTGGTGGTCTGAAAGTCCACCTGAAGTGGCGACCATGGTGGTTCTCGACACATACACAAGTGATTCGAATGAAACAAATGCAAGAGATGACATGGTGCATAGGGACAACTATGAAACAACTATGTCATGGTGAGTTCAAATATTGGTAAAATAGATTTCTTAGTGACTATGGAAATAGAAATTTGAGGGAGAACGCATGAATATGAGGTTTCTGCGCGGTAGCAAGCAAAAGGAGACAATAAAAATTAAGTTTATTCAATTCAATTTTATAGTAAAATATTGTTTTTTTTTTGTGTTCTCGTTTGTTTTGATGTGATGTTTTTTTGATTTAGATCAATAGAATAATTTTGATTTTCTACAAATTTCAATTAATAAATTTCATGTCATTAATGTTACATATTCGAAACATTTAATTAGTGAGACAAAAAAAAAATCCACTTATTTTTAGTGAGACAAACACTTAATTTTAATAATAAAATTAAGTGCGGCACGTACCTCCAATTCCTTCGATGTACATTCATCCTTGATATTAGGATAGTTCTAATATGGAACTTCTAGAAAATGGATCAGAGATAGACTTTAAAATTAATTTCATATACATGCATATTAATTTAATTTTTATTGCTGTTAACAAAAATTTAATGTTTTTTCAAACCGTTAAAAACACACATAAGATCTATTGTGTAGTAGCTGAAGAAGTTCATATAACACAATAAATGAAGATTGAAATTATGCTTGATATTTTTAAACTTTTCTTAATTGGTAACTCAAAATGAATGATTTTAGTCAAATAATTTCAGTTAGGTCAAAAAAATTTGGTACTAGTTCACAATCAATCTTGTTATATCTAGTCCTCTTGTTATAAAGAGATTTTGTCTTCTTTACTCGAATGACTAAATGCACTATAAACTAATAGCATACAAATAATCTTAATTCAAACTCTACAAGTTTTGAGGAATCTTAACTTAGTCTCTCTAGGTTTTGATTATTTTTCATTTTGTCTCTTTAGTCTCTAGTATTCAATAAGCCTTTCTAGACTTCCATTAATATCTAAGCTTCTTCAACTCCTCAAGTATTCTCTAAGTCTCTTCAGACTCGTATCCCATACTTTTAAAAACGTCTTACTACTACAAACCTTTAAGGAGATACTTTCGCCCATTATTACATGTTTTATAAATAGTGTTTGTGCCTACGACACAAGTAATTGATAATTCTTTATGTGAAGATAAGCAATACAAACAATCCAAGTTTCTCTTATAGAGAAGAAATTATTTTTCTTCTTGGACAATTTTCAAGATAATTACTTTCAATGAGAGGATACACAATTTGTATCCTTTGTGACTTCTACTCCGGATTTTTCTCTATCGAATGAAGTACCACTATTTTTCTCAACTTCAAAGTGATCAATACAAGAAAAACAAATTTTTGCGGCGGCCAAAAGCTCTCACAAAGGTAGAAAAATAGTCACAAAAGTCATATTTGTGGCAGCTTAAGTCACCCACAAATAGTCAAATCACAAAATTTTGTGGCAGTCAAAATAGTCACAATGACTAATTTTTTTATTACTCTATGTGAGGTTTTAAGTCGTCACAAATTTGTGACGGAAAAGGTAGTCTCGAAGTTGTGATGGTTCATGCTGCCATAAAAGGAGAACGTTGTTAAAAAAATACACAGTTTGTGGGGGGTAAGCCACCACAAAATGTCTCAATTGTGACCGTTTTGACTGTCACAAAAGGGTAACTTGATTAAAAAAAATTATAAAATTTGAAATTCATATTAAAAAAATATAATCACATATAAAAATTAATATAATTTAAAAAATAAAAATATAATTTTAAATAAAGTAAAATATATAAAAATAGAAATATAATTTTACTATTAATTAAATTGTCAATAATTAAATTATTATTATCATACAAAATAAAACATTGATCTATATAAAATACTTTATTTTTCAAAAGCATTATTTTGTTATTAACAACTACAAATTACAAAATAATAAATTATGATATACTTTATATATTAGTTAAGGGAACATTTACAAAAAAAAATATAATAAATCATAATACGGACTACATATAAACTAAAATAAAATATTAAATAATATTTAATTAATTTTATCGTAAAATAAGTCCATATAAACAACAAAAAAAGAGACAATAAAAGTATATACAAATTTTGTACGAATACAACTACAATTCTTTGTAACGACTAACAACAAATAATAATATCATTAATTTTGCTAATGTTGTTTTTACATTAAAATCAATACGTTTTACATTTGTCTCAAAATTTTATTTATCATATATCATGTAAATAATATAATTTCTATTTTGTTTTTTTTGAGAAATCTACTAACATTTTGAAATATGAAACTTTTTATATGTTATATTACATATTTTCTAATTTTTATATCTTTTAAAATTAATATAAAAATGTTTTATATGTATAATATTACATATTTTATAATTAGATCAATAATTTTTTTTCATAAGTATTTTTTGTTGCTGTATAATTTCTTAAGAAAATTACATTTTACTAACATAATATAAAAAATAACTAAATAATCACTACATCACAAAAATAATAAATCATATTTTATCAACATTTTAAAAAATAATTACATTTTAATTTGAGTAAAAATTTTGCAATTTAAATATTTTACTATCACTTTTTTTAACAAATCTTTCTAACATTAAAGTTTAAAAATAATATTATAACCAATTTTAAAAACAATATATTTCTAAAATATAATATTAATGCAATGTAAATACTTTATAACCATATAACTTTTTTTTTTCAATAATAAATATATAAATTTGTGATCTATATTTAAAAGACATTACATACTAACTTGATGCAGGATAATGCCTGACTTGAAACTTATGATTAAATAACAACTATTCACAATGAACACAATAACACCACTGTCAAAATGAAAATTATAATAATATTTATTAAATAAATAACTTCAAATCAAAAATTAACTAAAAAAAGTAAGCATAAAAAAAATGAATTACCGAAATTCAAAATAGAAGGTGGAGAGGAACGCTGAAGAAACGTTATAATTGTTTTAAAATAAAAGTTCAGGAAAAATATTTGTAGAAATGAGATAGAGAAAAAATTTAGAGAGAAGTTAAAAGTATGAAATGAGAGGAAGAATGATATCTATATAGTGAAAAAATAGATTATTTGTGGCGGCTAAAACAGTCATAAAATAACAACGAATTTATGGATTTTGTGGCAGCCTAGACGGTTAGAAAAGGAAAAAAAAATTGTGGCAGCCAATATAGTCATTATGCTACAACGGGCTGAATTTTGTGACGGTATATCGCGTCACAAATGTTTGCTGACATTTTCATCTAATCAAACCTAATGTGAGGATTTTGCCCGACACAAATTCAAATAATTTTTTTTTCCAATAATTTTGTGATCGTTTTCTATTGCCGCAAAGGTTACAAATAGCCCAAATAAATGTTTTTGATTTGTGAAGACTTTTTTCAACTACAAAATCTTTTTTAATTGACCACAAATTGATGTTATTCTAGGAGTGAATGTTGAGGTGAGTTTCAATAGAGCTTGACAATATACGGATTTTTCAAGTAGTGAAACCAATTTAATTCGTTAAATATAAAAATAAAAAAAAATTTATACTGTATTGAAACCAATTTAATTCTCATCATATGTCAGTCCATAAAATCCACATTGAATAATAATTATGTTACTGATGGCTCCACACTTTTTTTAGTAGTTACCAAGAGATAACACTTGATTGATTGTTTAGTTTCCACCGTTTAATCTTTGTATTAGTCAACAACATTGCACACGGTACCAATTATTCTTCAACCTTTTTTAAATTATTATTACATGAATGTCCCTCCTTTTTCAAAACTTTTTTTTTGAGGTGATTTGATAAAGCTTCAAATCAAGGTTATAAACTTCCAAAATATCTGGTACAAATTGATTGTGAATTTTTGTTATATTGTAGGACAACACTTTCACTGACTATGTTGTAGCGATTGTACGAGCAACTGCTTTTGTAAACGACAACAAGGTTCTAAGGAAATTAGGATGTGACTCATCAATGAACTTTGCTTTTGCTTTTGATTTATGATTAATCGCACTGATGATTGATGAATAACCAAAATTCCAATCAGCAGTACAGACTGATCACGTGTTCGTCGCACCTACGTTTTTGCATAAAGCACGTAAGTATAAATAAAACAAAAACGTATTATATGAAAATTTTGTGAATATCAAATGATGAATACAGTAAACCATCAATTTGATATCAGATTTTAAACGTCAAATATATTGGAACTTCAAATACGTATAATAGCAGAAATCTCCTTTATGTGTGTATATCAAATGATGAATAAGAGTAAACCATCAATTTATACTCGATTTTTTTTCTTTTGATAATCGCATTAAAAAATAAAATAGTTGCAGACCTGAAAGTAAATTTTTAAATGAGCTTTTTATTTTATTATGCCACTGAAAAAACTATATATTAAACTACCGCTATTTTTCAATTGTGTATTGATATACTACTCATTTTAAGTTGTATTTTGTGCTAGGTGAAAAATCGGTGTGGACAAACAGATTTTTTAGAATTTTTTTTTAATAAACATTGGTGGGAAATTGGAATGGTGAAAACTAGAGATAAGAATAGGTCATGCCGCCCGATAGGGGCCTACAGCCTAACCTATGTGAGGTCCAAATCAGACAAAGCTGTTTTCTTAAATAGATAAGACCAAGAGTTTTAAAAAAATCTATTTACTATTTAGTTAAAAAGTTCAAGCTACAGGTCATATAATAAACCTTTTAGGCCTATTCGATTGACCTATTTAAATAAATATAAATAATATTTTTTACCACTATAATTATTATATTAAATTTTGATTTTTTAGTAATTTACGCATATTAACCTCATTTAATTTTTGACAAATTTAAATGTATTATAAAATATAATTTAAGTATGATGTATATAAAATCATATTCTTCAAAATGTGACGTTTAATATCAAAATAGAATTTAACTCCATTGACATATTAACTCGTTAATTCATTTAAAGATATGTTTGATTACTTATTTAAAAATGTTAAAATAAAATAGGCTTTTAAGTAGGTTAACATATCATTCCAGACTTCTATCAAGATACATGCCTAAAAAGTAAGCCTATGATAGGCCACATGCCAGGCTTAGGCCTCGAATTTTTTGCCAGGCCTAGCTCGGCCCAGCCTATTCCCACCCCTAGTGAAAACCGATTACTCACTACCCCTTTTTTTTTATAAAAAAAAAAGTTATTTAATTTAATTAATTATTTAACATTTAATGTTATTTACTATTTTATTTTATTTTATATTTTATGTAATATTAATTAATACTTTACTTAATCAAACAAATATTTAATTAATTCAACCCAAATTAATTAAATAATTAAGGTAATTTTAATTAATTATTATTTTAATTAAATAATTTTTTCAAATTAAATACATAGTTAATTATTAAAATAATTATCTAATAAAATTTTACTTTTATTATGTAATTATTAAAAACTTTAAATAAAATAGAGTCCATAAAAATAACTAATGATATAATTAGAAACTATAAAAATAATTAAATTTGATTAAATATTATAAATATACAAATACAAAATGAACTCTTCTTGACTGTTATTTGTGAAAGCATCATAGAAATGGTAAAGGTGGATCCCATAATATTAGCTTTAATGTTGATTGCACATAAATGAGCATAATAGACGTATACAACTACCTATACAAAGGCATGAATTACCAATGCTGAAGTGTAACTTTTTATTGAAGATGGCAAAGTAGTTCCTGACAAAGTTATCTTCCATCGCATCTTTTGGAGATTCCAACCATGCATCAAAGAGTTTGATAGTTGTTTCAGATGATGGAACATGGTTGTAGGGGAAGTATCGTGGGACCTTACTAATGGCAATCGCTCAGGATGGTAGTAACCATACCATTCCTATAACATAGCCCTTATTGAGGATGATGAAGGTACAAACACGAGAAGAGGGTTTAAATGTGTTTGACTAAGTTGATAATTTTTTCATTATTTGATTAAACTGATTCAGACTTGATGATTTACTTGGAGTACAAGCAATAACAAAACTAAGGAGTACAACAATAAAGCGACACAAGTAATTTATCCTAGTTCACCACTCACTTGGCTACATCGAGTCTCTTCACTCATAAGTATTTAACCCACTAATTCAACAACTTGAATTACAAAACTCATGACCCTCCAAGATAGTCTTCTCAAACAGTGTGACAACCCCAAACTTTGGAGAAACACAATCACCTTGACTCTACCAGCCAAATTTTCCCCACACAACCTGTCAATCACAGATTGTTGAAGGCACACTAACACCACTATCGGGTTTGATTACAAAGGTTTGGAACTTGAGTTGTTGCTTCTAACAAGCTGGTTATAACAATGACTATCACACTCTAAGAAAAACACTTAGAAAATATTTCTTATTCGAACAGGTGTTTCTCTATTTGAATTATACGATGAATTTTGAATTTTGAGCTTGAGTTCTTCTACTCTTTTCTGATTTTTCAATGATCTTATTCTTCAGTCTTGAGTATCTATTTGTAGATAACATTAGGGCTTCAATTTAGTCCTTGTTCTTTTTAAATTGAATCTTCATTCCTAACTTGGTCAACCATGATCTTATACAAATATAATTCTAAACAATATGCTTTTTGATAATATGTTATTTAGCCAACTCTTTATTTATGAATCCAATATGAGATATTATTCTCAATTGATTTTGTTTGTATGTTTTCATATTGAGTTTGTAAATTCTTCAGATTGATATTGTTCGTATTTTGTTAAGATTGCTTTCGCAAATTCTTCAAATTGATATTGTTCGTATTTTGTTAAGATTGTTTTCGAAAATTCTTCAGATTGATAATGTTCATATTATGTTAAGATTGAGTTTGTAAATTCTTCAAATTGATACTGTTCATATTTTGTTAAGCTTTTTTTGCGCAAATTCTTCATATATAACTTCGTTCCAATTGCTTGCTTTGATTTGGGCGGGAACATAGTGTTGGATTGGTTGTTGAACTTTCACAAGTAGGAATATGACTAAGTCTAATTCAATATTTTGTCCTTTGTCAAAATCTGAATCATATCTTTGCAAATAATAAATGTCGCTTCTTGTGAGTGTTTCTTCTTCTAAACAATTCTTGATCATATCTTCTTGTAAATAAATCATATTTTCTTGTAGATAAATCTTGATCAAATCATCTTGTAAATAATTCAAATCTTCTATTGATAAATCTTGATCAATTCTTCTTATAAATAATTCATATCTTCTTATAGATAAATCTTGATCAAATCTTCTTGTAAATAATTCATACCTTCTTGTGATAAATTTTGATCAAATCTTCTTGTAAATAATTCATATCTTCTTTTAGATAATTCTTGATTAAATCTTCTTGTAAATAATTCATATCTTCTTGTGATAAATATTAATTAAATCTTCTTGTAAATAATTCATATATTCTTGAAGATAAATCTTGATGAAATTTTCTTTTAGATAATTCATATCTTATTGTTGATAAGATGTTGACCATATCTTCTTTAAATCTTGATCATATCTTATTTTCAACTTTATTAAAGATTTTCTTCAATTATAAATCTGAATCAAATCTTATTTTAGATTATCTTCAAAAAATCTTCTTTCATACTATCAGAAGTCAAATATATTGTTTTCAAAAAAATACTTTTCTTAACATCAAAACTCTAAGTATAAAACCAATTTGGTTCCAACAATCTCCCCATTTTTGATGACGACAAAAATGTATTTTTCATAACATTTTCTTTTAAATCCTTTGAATCTCCCTAAGTCTAAGAATTTTTCAAAGTATTTTTTCTCCCCACATCATCAAACATCTTTCTTCTCCTTTTGTTATCAAACAAAAAGACTTGAAAGTAAAACTTGCCTTTGTTTTTTTTATTAATTTGCCTTTTATTTTAATAGAATGAAAATAACATAAATATAAAATTGAAACTAAAATACTCTAAGGTTGACACATCATCAGTTAGGTAAAAGAATAAGATGTAAGTTTTTCTTGATGAAGTCAAACACATATTCAGCTAGTGGTTTGGTGAATATGTCAACCCATTGATGTTCGGTGTCTACAAACAGGATATAAAGCACACCTTTTTGAACAAAGTCCCTAATGAAATGTTGTTTGATTTCTATGTGTTTAGCTCTAGAATGAAGTATATGCTGAAATGTACTCAACTTCTGTTGTTGACATGACAATTGTGTTTTGTCTCTTATTTGATCAAGAGATTAAGTTGTCACCTATAAATGTGTGGTTTGCACTTGTACTTTTTATCTCAAGTTTAACTCCAGCATAATCAGAATTACAACACCCACTTAATATGTACTCAGAATTTTTTTTGTAGAAAAAGATAATGCTGGTAATGCCTTTGAGGTATATAAGGAGTTTCTTAACAACAGTTAAATGTGATTCCCTATTTGAAATCTTGCACATACACATACACTAAACCTCATGTCAGGTCTGGAAGCAGTAAGGTAAAGTAGGGATCCTATCATTCCACTAAAAGTTTTCTGGTCAATTTTTTGGCCTAGTTCATTTTTTTCAAGTGAACAAGCAGGGCACATTGGCGTAGCCATAGGTTTGCAATCACACATCTTAAACTTCTTGAGAAGCTCTTTTGTATATTTAGTTTAATGAATGTATATACCTTTTTGACTTTGCTGAATTTGTATCCTTAACAAGAACTTAAGTTCTCCCATCAAGCTGCATTTCTTGGCAAATAGTGCCATAGGTAGATCCAAAAATAATGTCATCAACATAAATTTAAATAATAAGAATGTCATCTGTAACATTCCTCTTTAGCATTAAATAATTGGTAGTAATTATTTTATGTTTTACTTATTAATATACAATTATAATTTGTAAAAAAATAAATAATATATATATAGTGATACATATTCTGGTTTGTTTTGGGGTTATAAATAACGGGAATTAGAAGAGTGAATAATAAATAGGATATATTTAGTATGAAAACTCCATAAGGCAAAAGTTCAATTCACTAAATCAATACTACTTTTTTTTTATTACAATTACACACCAACACAAAATGAGTGTTGTTAAGTTCAAATTCGCAGGACATATGTGTGATGTTTTGATTATAACATTTTCTCTAGACCTTAGTTTTGAATGGTTGTTTACCTTCAATTTGAGTACAAACATTGTGATATTTGATTGAGTATAGATGCACAAAAATGAGTTACAAGTTAGACCAGAGTTGATGTCTTGTTTTATGACCTTGTGTACTGTTTTGATAAATTGCAAGAATAAAGGGCTTAATTTGAAAAAATAAATTCTTTTTTACTCAATTTTGATACTTATAAGTTCTTGTCAGTTGACTCTGCAGTTAAACTCAGTTTTGTGTTGTTGTAGCATAAATTTGGGGTTGTTTTCGGAAAAATCTATGTTAATCTTGTTTCCTTCATTTTTATTTTTGTATTATATGATTAGTATGATATAATTGACTTAATAGTGTTTGTTATAATAAGAATTTGCAAGGTTGAGTGTGTGGTAGTTTTTAATATATTTATTAATAGATGATGTAATTAATAGGTGGTATTATATATGTGTGTGTGTGTATGTGTATTTTTATATATTTACTAGATGTTTGAATAAGGTGAAAAGTATAAGATTTATTCTAGCTAGATCAATTCTCCATTTATATACGACGAAAGCGAGGGGTAAGTGGGGCACTGCTTACGGACGTAATTATGTCCAATCTTAACAAAATAAAGTTACTAACAAGAAGAGAGCATTGTTAAAACTAATGTAGACGTCTTACGTTAATCGGATGTCGCTATAATTCCAGTTGTGAATGAAAAGGGGGGTTGAACTGTGTTTGCAAAACTTGAATTCTTTTGTTGTTTTGTTGAATTAATGCAAATTATTCGATGAATGAATAATCAGATTTAGCAGTGGATAATCACAACATAAGAACACATCAATTTATCCTAGTTCACCTTTAACTAGGCTACGTTCAATCCCTTCCTTCAGAAGGCCATTTACACTAATTCAAACTCCTTTGAATTACAACACCACTGACCCTTAAAGCCAGTCTTCCCAAATAGCCTGACAACCCCAGACTTTGGAGGAACAACAACATCTTGACTATACCAGCCAAATCTTCTCAAACAGTCTGACAACCCTAGATTTTTTAAGAACAACAACACCTTGACTATACCAGCCAAGTCTTCATAAACAGTCTGACCTAGACTTTTGAGGAACTTCACAACCTTAAACCTACAAGCTAAGTATTTTTCTAACAACCTGACAACCCCAGATTTTAGAAGAAACTTCAACAATATAGGATTTTATACAAGGGATCGAAAATTAGAACTAAGTAATTACTTCTGAAAAGTTGATACTCACAATAAGCTTAACTTGAACTTGAGTGTTTGCTTCTGAAAAATTTATGATGACAATCAGCCTTACACTCTAAGAAAAGAACACTGAGAAAATATTTATCTTTTAAGCAAGTGTTTCTCTCCTTTGAACTCTTTGAATACTTAAGAATTTTTTGCTCGAGTTCTTCTATTTTTCGATACTTTATTCTTCAGCATTAAGCCTCTATTTATAGTTGAAATTAGAGCTTCACTTTGATTTGTTGCTTTACTTCTGGAATGTATTTCGATTGATTTTTTTTGAGAATATTCTAGAGTATTTTGCTCAGATTCTGTTTCTGGAGTCTTTTGCTCCGATTCCGTTTTGAGCATACTTTTAGCTATATTCTGTTTCTTGAATCTTTTTCTCCAATTATGTTTTGAGCATTTTTCTCAGATTCTGTCATCAGACAAAAAGGAATGTTGCTGATTTTTTTTATTTTTTTTATAAAAGTATACGAAAATACATATAGCAATAAATTAAAATAAACTACAACCTTACTAAGCAACTAGTCAGGGATGAAGGTAAGGTTAAGGTTTTTCTTGATGAAGTCAAACCTATCTTCAGGTAATGGTTTGGTGAATATGTCAGCCAATTGATGGTCAATGTCTACAAATTGAATGTTAAGTACCCCTTTTTGAACATAATCTCTGATGAAGTGGTGTTTGATCTCTATGTATTTGGCTCTAGAATGTAGGATAGGGTTTTTCGTTAGGTTGATGGCTGAAGTGTTGTCACAGTATAAAGGGATGTTTGTTTCCATGATTTTGTAGTCTTCTAGTTGATGTTTCATCCATATGAGTTGGGAGCTGCATCCGGTTGCGGAAATGTATTCAGCTTCTGCTGTTGACATGACAATGGTGCTTTGTCTCTTACTTGTCTAGGATATTAAATTTTATCCTAAGAATGTGCAGTTTCCAGTTGTACTCTTTCTTTCGAGTTTATCTCCAGCATAATCAGAGTCACATTATCCACTCAGTTTGTATGTAGAAGTTTTCTTGTAGAACAAGGTGAGGTTGGTAGTGCCTTTTAGGTATCTAAGGATTCTCTTAACAGTAGTTAAATGGGATTCCCTAGGATCAGACTGAAATCTAGCACATACGCATACACTAAACATGATATCAGGTCTCGAAGCAGTGAAATAGAGTAGAGATCCTATCATTCCTCTGTAGAATTTTTGATCAACTTTTTGCCCTGAGTCATCTTTTCAAGTGAGCAGGTAGGGTGCATTGGAATAGCCATAAGTTTGCAGTCACTCATCTTAAACTTCTTGAGAAGCTCTTTTGTATATTTTGATTGATGAATATATATACCCTTTTAACTTTGCTGAATTTGTATTCCTAGGAAGAACTTAAGTTCTCCCATCATGCTCATTTGAAATTCCTGCTGCATCAATTTAGAAAATTCTAGCCACTGGAGCAAAAGTCTCAGTGTAGTCAATATCTTCTTGCTGACTGTAGCCTTGTGCAAAAAATCGTGCCTTGTTTCTGACAACTTCTCCTTTTTCATTCAGCTTGTTTCTGTCCAATAATGTTCTTTTCTAGTCTTGGAACTAGATCCAAAATATCATTTATTTAGCTCTTCTTGCATTGATAAGAATCCATCCATCTTCCCTCAGTGCTTCATCAACAAAAGTAAGCCTAATAGATGACAGTAAGCCAAACAAACTGATTTCTTTAAGTGATGATCTAATCCTTAAGGGATCACTTGCACTCCCAATGATTAGCATTTAGGGATGTGAAGATTTGTACTTCCATCCATATCTTCCTTCTGAATTATCTTCATATTCATCCTCTGAAATTTTTTTGGATGCTTGCTGGTAGCTTCTGCTTTTTTTGTTTTTAAGTTCTTTTGCTTGCATCATCTTCTTATTCTAGTAGATCTGCTTCAACTTGGTTTGGTTCTGGTAAACCTGCATTGGTTTCCTCTGGTTCTGGTTAACCTGCATCAACTTCCTCTTGCTTTGAATTTTTAGGTCAAGCTATTTGTCATATAACATAATACAAATCAAATAATTTAAGAATGAACTCAATACAGTCAAACCATTAATTCTGCTTCTGGTGGTTTTTGCTTATTTTTGAAACTACTGAAATACTGTTTCTTTTGAAGTGTTCACATTTTGTGGATCACTTGATTCATCTGACAGTTTGAAAACTTGCAGAGTACTTATCTAGCTTTGATTTTTAAGATCAAGCTTCTTGTTATCACAGTAAATATAAATATCAAACAATAATAGTATTTACAGCAAGATGTAACCTCTATGTCAACAGTTTCAGTTTTACTCTGAAATTCCCCTTGTTTCTGATTTTCAGATTCTGAATTTGTATGTTCTGTGATTAGATGGTTTGGATGAAGGGCTTTGAATTCCCTTCCTGGTTTGTAGTCTTGATGAATTTTACGGGAGTGTTTGAGGAACTCTCTTGATTCTGATTCTTCTTTTCCTATTGATATATCAGGTTCCTTTGATAATTCTTGAACTAATGATAATTCTGTTTCTTCTGGTTACGGAACTGATAGTAATTCTGATTCTTCTGGTAGTTCCAATTTTGTTGATATAAGTGATTTCTCTGATATTTCATGTTCCTCCTATGATTCTGGTTCTGGTTTTGATAGGTGTTGTGTTGACCAGTTCTTCTTCCACCAGAGTTACTTTGCTTCTGCTTGGTAGATGTTAGAACATAAACCTTTTTCCCTTCATATATTACCTGCATGCATTGACCAAGCACCATGACTGGTGTTTCACTTTGGTTGCTCAGAACATCTGCAACATAAACAATTTTATCTTTTGGTACCTAAATCTGGATGGGTCTAGGTATGTTAGTCTTGAATGGTTTCTTGTCTTTCCTTGATTGTATCATGAGACAAGACAATTTTGAGTGACCTTTCTTAGCACAAACAACACACAAAACATTATAAGGAATATGTTCAGTTACAGTTACAGATTCGTCAAATCCTAAGCCTCTTTTACCATTGTTACTAACTCCATAGATCATAGAAGCATATTTGCTTCTTTCCATACCATTAACAATAAAATCTTGTAAAACTTGTTCATGCATATCAGAATTACATACAATATTTTTAGTTGATGTTAAACAAAGATTACTTTTTAGAGTTAGGTTTTCAGACTTAAGCTCGGCAATATCAGATTTAAGAGTTGCATTTTTTGTTTTACATTCTACATTTTGATTCTTTAAAACATCATTTTCTTTGGTTAGAATTGAATTTTCTTCCATAAGTGTTTTCAGTTTTAAAGATAGTTTGTTGTTGATATTTAAAATATCATTCATTGCAATAATTAACTTAGATCAAGTAAGTTCAGAAAATACCTCTTTTTCATCTTCTGATGATTCGCTTCTAGAATCAGATTCTATATGGGATCCCGAAGCAGCGCTTGTGTGAGACATCAGAGCCAGTTCTGTTTCTGATTCACTTTTAGAATCAGAGTCTGGGTTGGATCCAGAGGCAGAATGAATGTGTGCCATAAGAGCCAATTCTGCTTCTTCTGATTTCCTTTTAGAGTTGGATCCAGAGGTAGAATGAGTGTGAACTGTCTTAGCCAATTTTGCTTCTTCTGATTCACTTCCAGAGTCAGATTTTATGTTGGATCCAGAGGCATAATTTATGTGAGCCATCATGGCTAATTATGCTTCTTCATCTTCAGAAGATTCATCATAATCATCCCATGTTGCCATTAGATTTTTCTTCTTGGGTCTGGAGTCTTTCTTTTGGCGTTTTCCTTTCTCCAAGTTTGTGCATTCTGACTTGATGTGTCCAGGTTCATTGCATCCATAGCAGAAGATACTTTCTTTGTCATGTTCATCCTTTCCTCTGTTGGAATGCTTCGAATACCTTTGGGGAAACTTCTTCCTTCAGTTTTGCCACATCTTCATAACCTTTTTGGTTACGAAGGCAATGTCTTCTTCTTCTGGTTTCTGATTCTGGTCCTCAGAATCACTATCTTCTGACTCTGCTTCTGCTTCTGCTTTTAGAACTTTCTTTTGTTTAGATTTAAAGGCTAGGGTTTTTTTTCTTCTTCTTGGGCTCATCTTCTTCCAGCTCTATTTCATGTGACTTGAGAGAGCTGTTTAATTCTTCCAGCTTCAGAGTGTTCAAGTCCTTTGCTTCCTGAATGGCAGTGACCTTTGGTCTCCACTTGGTTGGCAGACTTCTAAGGATTTTCTTCACTTGGTCAACGATGGTATAGCTCTTCTTGAGTACTCTTATTCCTGAGACCAGAGTCTGGAATCTGGAAAACATTGCTTCAATGTCTTCATCTTCTTCCATCTTGAATAAATCGTACTTCTTGACTAGAATGTTGGAATTTGCTTCTTGAACTTGCTTGTTTCCTTCGTAAGTCAGAATCAGACTATAATAGATGTTCTCTGTTAGTGCACTTGTCGAACTCCTTGATCATGAATGTTCTGGATTTGTGATGCAACTTGAACATCTTCTTCTAGTCAGCATCCATATCTCTCCTGGAAATTTTAACACCATCAGCATCTTCTGGAGTAGTATAACCATCTTCCACCAAGTCCCAAAGTTTAGGATCTTGTGAAATAAAAAAACTTCTCAGCCTGTCCTTCTAGTATTCAAATCGTTCTCCATCAAACAGAGGTGGTCTATTGATGTTTCCTCCAATAACTTCTTCATTGAATCCGGACATGTTGATCCCTTGGATCTTTCCTCAAACATTGTAAAGTGCTCAGCCTTGAGACCGAGCTCTGATACCAATTGAAGGTACAAACACGAGAAGGGGAGTTTGAATTATGTTTGCAAAACTTGAATTCTTTTGCTGTTTTGTTGAATTAATGCAAATTATTTGATGAATGAATAATCATATTTAGCAGCGGATAATCATAACGTAAGAACACAACAATTTATCTTGGTTCATCTTTAACTAGGCTACGTTCAATCCCTTCCTTCAAAAGGCCTTTTTCACTAATTCAAACTTCTTTGAATTACAACACCACTGACCCTTCAAGCCAGTCTTCCCAAACAGCCTGACAACCCTAGACTTTTGACGAACAACAACACCTTGACTATACCAACTATGTCTTCTCAAAGAGTCTGACAACCCCAGAGTTTTGAGGAACAACAACACCTTGACTATACCAGCAAAGTCTTCTCAAACAGTCTGACAACCCCAAACTTTTGAGGAACTTCACAATAAGCTTAACTTGAACTTGATTGTTTGCTTCTGAAAAATTAATGATGACAATCAGCCTCACACTCTAAGAAAAGAACACTGAGAAAATATTTATCTTTTAAGTAAGTGTTTCTTTCCTTTGAACTCTTTTAATACTTAGGAATTTTTTGCTCGAGTTCTTCTATTTTTCGATACTTTATTCTTCAACATTAAGCCTCTATTTATAGTTGAAATTAGGCTTCACTTTGATCTGTTGCTTTACTTCTGGAATGTATGTCGATTGATTCTGTTTTGAGAATATTCTGAAGTATTTTGTTCATATTTTGTTTCTGGAGTCTTTTGCTCCGATTCTGTTTTGAGCATTTTGTTCAGATTCTGCTTTAAGCATACTTTTAGCTATATTCTGTTTCTTGAGTCTTTTTCTCTGATTTTGTTTTGAGCATTTTTCTCAGATTCTGTTTTGAGCATACTTTTAGCTTCTAATGTTGTAGCTTCTGATTTTTTCTTCTAATGAGGTCCTCTGAAATTATCTTCTGACGGGATCCTCTGGTGATATCCTCTAATGATATTCCCTGATAATATGCTCTTGTGATATCCTCTGATGATATCCTCTGGTATTTTCTGGAGGTATCTTCTGGTACCATTTGGTGACATCCTCTGGTATCTTCTAGATGTTTCCTCCGGATGTTTCCTCTGAATGTATCCTCTAGATGTATCTTCTGGATGTATCCTTTGGATGCATTTTTATCTTCTGGTGACGTCATTTTCTGATGACATCATCTGCTTCTGATTTGTATCTTCTGGTGATATTTTCTGCTATGTCATCCTCTTATTTCTGCTTCTGGTGACATCATCTTCTGGTTTATGCTTCTGATGACATCTTCTAATTTTTCATTCTTCTTCTAAGTCAAAATACGATTTTCATAAAATATATTTGTTAACATCAAAACTTTAATTGCAAGAACGAACTTGGTTCCAACAATCTTCCTAGTTCCTGGTGCTAAACCAATTTCCATTACTCCTTATTGGATGTCACCTCTAAAGTTAAAAGAACTAAAAGCTCAATTAGAGGATCTCTTAGCTAAGTGTTTTGTAAGAACGAGTGTCTCTCCATGGGGTGCTCCAGTTTTATTAGTTAAGAAGAAGGATGGCGGAATGAGACTTTGCATAGATTATAGGCAACTCAACAAAGTAACCATTAAAAACCCTCTACCAAGGACAAATGACTTATTAGACCAACTTGGAGGAGCTACTATCTTTTCAAAGATCGACCTTAGATCAGGATACCAACAAATTCGAATAAAGTCTGAAGATGTTCAAAAGACAACTATTAGAACACGGTATAGACAATATGAATTTCTAGTTATGCCCTTTGGTGTAACCAATGCCCCGGCCGCATTCATGAATTATATGAACTACATCTTTATACCTTATTTGGATAAGTTTGTAGTAATCTTTATTGATGATATCATCATTTATTCTCGAAATTCTGAAGAGCATGAGTTACGCCTCAAGATAGTATTGCAGATCCATAGGGATAAGAAATTTTTTGCGAAACTAAGCAAGTGTGAGTTTTGGTTAAGTGTAGTAAAGTTCTTGGGTCATGTGATTTCTCAAGGAACTGTGATTGTTGACCCTTCTAAGATAGAAAGTATTTTGAATAGGAATCAACCTAAGAATGTTACAGAATTTAGAAGCTTCCTAGGGATGGCCGATTATGTAGGTTCATTAGAAAGTTTTCCCATATAGCTTTACCTTTAACCCGCCTCACTCGGAAAGACAACCTTTTAGTATTGGATGAAGATTGTGAGAAGAGTTTCCAAGAGTTGAAAACTCACATAACCACTGAACCTATCCTTGTGATTCCCGATTCAACCTTAGGCTTTGATGTCTACTGTGATGTATCCTTGAAAGGATTATGATGTGTGTAAATGCAAAACCGTAAAGTTATAGCTTATGCCTCTAGACAACTAAGACCCCATGAGGAAATCTACCCTACCAATGACCTTTAGTTAGCAGCCATAGTTTTTGCCTTAAAGATATGGAGACATTATTTATATGGAGCTAAGTTTGAAGTTTTTAGTTACTATAAGAGCCTGAAATACTTGTTTGACCAAAACAATTGAACATAAGGCAGGTGAGGTGGATGGAGTTTTTGAAATACTATGATTTTGAGTTAAAGTATCACCAGGGTAAAGCAAATGTGGTTGCTAATGCCTTAAGTCAAAAATCACTCTATGTAGCCCACATGATGGTTAATGAGATTAACATATTAGAAAACTTTAGAAACCTTAAGCTAAACATGATACCATTAGATGCAGGAATCCTACTATGTTATTTAGAAATATCTTATGATCTTCGTGATAGGATTAGGCAAGCTCAAGAGTATGATAGAGAGTTACAGTCCAAGATGACTCAACCAAACTTTTCCATTGCTTCATATGGGATCATCCTCTTTAGAGGAAGAATTGGTGTACCTAATGCTGAAAACTTGAGGAGAATGATTCTAGAAGAAGCCCATAGAAGTGGGTTATGAATTCACCCAGGTGCCACCAAGATGTATCAAGATCTTAAGAAGAACTATTGGTGGCCTGGGACGAAAAGTGAGATGGCAATGTATGTTGCCCAATGCTTAGTATTTCAAAGGGTTTAAAATGAACACCAAAGATCTACATGTTTACTCCAGCTATTAGAGATTCCAAAGTGGAAATAGGATCAGATATCCATGAACTTTGTAGTAGGGTTACCTCCTACCCAAGTAGGGTACGATTCTATATGGGTCATAGTAGATCGATTAACTAAGTCGACCCACTTTATTCAAGTGAAAACTACCTTCAATACCCTCAGGTTAGCCAAGATATTTATAAAGGAGATTGTAAGGTTGCATGGAGTGCCAACCAGCATTGTGTCAGACAGGGATCCTAAGTTTACATATCAATTTTGGAAAGCATTTCATAGACCTTTTGGAACTAGTTTGAATCTTAGTACCTCTTACCACCCTCAAATCGACAGTCAAACTGAGAGGACCATTCAAACATAGAGCTTGTATTTTAGAAGATGGAGGAAATTGGGATACACATTTACATTTAGTGGAGTTTTCCTACAATAATAGTTACCATTCAAGTATAGGTATGGCGCCTTACAAAGCCTTGTATGGACGTAAGTGTACGACCCTTTTGTGTTGGTCAAATGTTGGCGATAAAGGAATCTTAGGATCAAATGTTATCATGGAAGGGGGAGGATGTAGCATCATTTATTTTATTAGGTAAGTTGTTAAATTTTGAGACAACATTTATTTAAAGGGGGGATGATATAGCATCCCTCTTTAACATTAAATAATTGGTAGTAATTATTTTATATTTTACTTATTAATATACAATTATAATTTGTAAAAACAATAATATATATATAGTGATACATATTCTAGTTTGTTTTACAGTTATAAATAAGGGGAACTAGAAGAGTGAATAATAAATATGATCTATTTAGTATGAAAAATCCATAAGTCAAAAGCTCAATTCCCAAAACCAACACCACTTAATTCTATTTACACAACAACACCAACACAAAACACACACACCACAAAACTAAAAAAATATAAAATAAAAGAAAAGGGGGGGGGGGAACATTACTAAACTATGAGAGAAGAAAAAGAAGAAAAAGAGAGGATGACAGAAAGAGAGGGAGAGGAAGAAAGGGTAAAAGAGAAATGAGAAGGAGAAAGAAAAAAAATAAAAATAAAACATTGGTAAAACAAGAAGAAGAGAAAGGAAGAGTGCACTTTTTTGCTAGAAGTCAAGGTAGAAAGAGTTGAGAGTATCATCGTTGTAAGTTCAGAGGCGCACCTAAGAGAGGGAGTGAATTACGGGTTTAGAAATTTTCTGATTTTTAGAGACTGAGTGGATTTATTTTTTTGACTATGATTGTATAAAGCAAAGTGTAAATGCAGAAAATAAAGAACACAACAAATTTATCCTGGTTCCCCTTATAACCAAGGGTACATCCAGTCCTCTTGCACACAACAAGAGATTTTCACTAATGTTAGAATAAGTACAAGCCTAACACTAAGACTTCTGTTACAAATTCCTAACACTCTCCCTAAGATACCACACCACTATCTTAGTTTACAATATTTGAAGAAGGTACACCACTTTCTACAATAATAACTTGAATGATTTTGATTGAACTTAAATAAATATGCAGTTGATCTTTCTTTGTACAATGATAACAATCCAATACTATTGTACTTCAAGTGCGGCTAGAGAACCTTTGCAATGATATGACAATGTAGCAATATGCACTTGAAATATAAAAGTTTGACTCTTAATGGACCTTATATATTTTTCAAAGAAATTTCTGAAGTTGTTGTGAAAGTTGTTCAAGTGTTGTGATTAAACTCGAACCTATGAGGTATTTATACTCCTAAGACATCACTTCAGATCAGTGGCAATTGTTCCTAGAGGTTTGATGTATATATGCAATGATCCAGAATCATTATGAACTAAAAAATCACATTGATTCGCAGTTGTATTCGGCTACATCCTATGTAGAGTCGAATACACCTATGTAACGTTCATATTTTTCAAACAATTTTAAGCATGTATCCAAATACGAAACCTTGTAGTCGTATACAGATGAGTGAATTTTGCCACTGACTTGATTTTGTATTCGGCTACGACATCCTGTAGTCAAATACAAAAGTGCAGTTTTAGCTACTGACTTGGTTTTGTATTTGGCTACGACATCCTGTAGTCAAATACAAATCAGAAATTTTTTGCTATCGACTTGAGTTTGTATTCGGCTACAACATGTTGTAGTCGAATACTGATGTTAATGTTTTTACTATTGACTTCATCTGTATTCGACTACACATATATGTAGCTGAATCCACATTTGACTTTGTTTTAAAAATTGATTTTCCAAACATTTGTTCATACATTTCGAAAATTATTTTTTGGATGCATATGTAAAAGTATAAGGTTCTCATGTGCATTTGAAATGTAACAATATTAGATTGCATCATATACCTTAAACTCTAAGTCTTCTAGCATATAGACAATAGTTGACTTGATTGTTGACTTTATTTTGAACTTGCAACTTGATCACTTTGCTTGGTCTTTGTCTTCATAAAAAAACATAAGTATTCTTGCATATTTACAATCATCTTCCCAATTCTTTTGGAAATCAAGAGATGAGTATCCCTTTTCCTATTTTCCTTCATACATGTATGAGAAAATGTCTACCATAGATTAGGGATTTGGGGTTTAAGGGTTTGAAATGAAGAAAGGGATTTTTTTATGCTAGATTTAGGGGTTTTGGAATAGATGGTTAAAATAGTTCATGCATGTGAAGTTCTATGACTGAAATTGAGAATAGATTAATGTAGAATTTAGTTTCCTTGATGATATGAAAATATGCTCTTTTGATGTGTTTCAAATTAAAGACCTTGAATTTCACTATTGTGACAAATTAGGTTGAGTGAATTGACAATGTGACGTTGTTTTAATGTATTCATTGCCTGATTTACTCATAATTTGTACCATTTGTGTTTGCAAAAATTCATTAGGAAATTAGTGTTATTGAATGTGTGTGGTTAACTTAAAATTTGCATGACATATATGATGTTTTGGTCATAACATTTTCTCTAGATCTTAGTTTTTAATGGTTGTTTGTTTTCTGGAAACTAAACACAATTACCTTCAATTTGAGTACAAACTTAGTCATATTTGATTGAGTATTAATGCTTAAAAACGAGTTACAAGTTAGACCATAGTTGATGTTCTGTTTTTATGACCTTGTGTATTGTTTTGATAAATTTCAAGAATTGGGGGTTTAATTTGAAAAAATGTCTCAGTGTAATTAATGCCTTATTGTTTACTATAGCCTTGTGCGACAAGTTTGCCTTGTTTCTGATCACTGCACCTATTTCATTTAACTTGTTTCTGAAAACCCACTTAGTTCCAATGATGTTCTTCTTTGGTCTAGGTACTACATCCCAAACATCATTCCTCTTAAATTCATTTAACCCTTTTTGCATTGCAAGATTTCATCCATCATCTACCAATGCTTCATCTACAGAGGTAGGCTTCATTGATGAGAGTAAGCCAAATAACGTGGTATCTTTTAGTGATGATCTGGTCTTCAAGGGATCACATGCAATTCCAATTATTAGAGTTTCAAGATGAGTTGACTTGTATTTCCATCCAGATCTTTCTTATAACTTATCTTGACTTTTTTTGAGTTGATCGGATTCATCTTCTGAAGATTCGCCATCTTCTTTTAATTTTCTTGTATCCTCCGATTTTTTAGGTTCTTATGGTTTGTTGGATCTGCTTCCTCCGGTTCTGGTAAATCTGCACTATCATCATCTTGCTTTGACTTTTTAAGGTCAAGTTGATTGTCATCAAGTTTAACATGTATGGATTCTTCCACAATATGAGTTTTCATATTAAACACTCTATAAGCATTAGATCTTTCAGAGTATCCAATGAAGGTACACTTTTGGGATCTAGAATCAAATTTATCAAGGTTATCTTTAGTGTTCAACATATAACAAGTACAACCAAATTGTTTAAAGTAGGAGATGTTAGGCCTCTTACTTTTCCACAATTCATATGTTGTTTCATTCAATATTGACCTAATTAAGACTTTATTTTGAATATAACATGCAGTGTAAGTTGTTTCATCCCAAAAGTGTTTTGCAGCATTAATCTCATTTAATATGGTTTTGGCCATTTCTTGGAGTGATCTATTCTTTTTTTCTACAACTTCATTTTGTTGAGGTGTTCTAGAAGAGGAGAAGTTGTGAGAGATTATATTCTCATCACAAAAACCTTCAAAGAACTTGTTTTCAAATTCTCTTCTATGATCACTTCTAATTGTTACAATATTAAGACTCTTCTCATTCATTACTTTTTTTTTTGCAAAATGTGATAAACACTTTGTGGGATTCATCCTTACTTCTTAAGAATTTTACTCATGTCCACCTAGTGTAATCATCTACTATAACAAAGCTATATTCCTTTCCACTTAGGGAAGTTGTTTACATTGGCCTAAAGAGATCTATATGTAAGAGCTCAAATGACTTTGAGGTAGAGACTGAGTTCTTAGGGGTAAAGGAGTTCTTTGTTTGTTTTCCCTTTTGACAAACTTCACACATAATTTTAGTTTTGTAACTAAGCTTAGTTAGACCTCTGACTAGTTGAAATTTATACATTTTTTAAATTAATCTAAGGTTTGTGAGACCTAATCTTTTGTGCCAAATTAGTTTATCTTCATTTACTGACATAAGACACTTAACCTCTTGTTTCTATAAACTAAACAGCTTTATCTTATAAATGTTGTTTTGCCTCTAACCTGTAAAGAGTACAGATCCATCTTTTTGACTAATTTTCTTGCATGTTTATTTGATTAAATATAATATCATAATTATTATCACTTAACTAACTAATACTTAATAAATTATGCTTAAGACCTTTAACAAACAAGATAACTTTAATAGAAGGGGAAGTACCATTACCAATTGTACCTTGACCAATGATTTGGCCTTTTGCTTTCTCCAAAAGTCAATGTGTCTTCTTTGCTCAATGTTAGTTCTTGGAACATAGACTTTTCTCCCTTCATGTGTTGCGAGCATCCACTATCCAGGTACCATGATAGGTGTTTTAACGTGATTGTTGAGCACATCTACAACATAGACAATTTTGTTCTTAGGTACCCAAATTTAGTTGGGTTATGGTTTTTTAGTCTTGAAAGGTTTCTTGTCATTCCTTGTATTTAACATAGGACAAGATAATTTGGAGTGACCTTTCTTAGAGTAAGCAATACATAGGATATTAGAGGCATATGTGTAGGTTCAGTTATAGTTTCTTCAAACGCTAGACATCTTTTACCATTTCTATTAACTCCATAAATCATAGAAGCATACTTGCTTCTTTCCATACCATTAGCAAGAAAATCTTGAAATACTTCTTCTTGCTTATCAAAGTTACATGTGATATTTTCAATTGATGTTGAACTATGATTACTTTTCAGAGTTAGATTTTTAGCCTTAAGTTCAGAAATATTAGTTTTCAGAATTACATTTTCTGTTTTAACTTCAACACTTTGATTCTTTCAAACATTAACTTCTTCAATTAGGTTTGCATTTTCTTTCCTGAGTGTTTTCAGTTTTAAGGACAATTTGTGATTCTTGTTCAAGAAGTCATTTATAACAGTAATTAAATCAGATCGAGTTAAGTCAGAAAATACCTCAATTTCTTCATCTTCTGATTCACTTCCAGAGTCAGAATCTGTGTTGGATCCAAAGGCAGAGTTGGTGTGAGCCATCAGAGCCAAATTTGTTTGCTCTTCATCATCATAGGATTCATTAGAATCATCCCTTGTAACCACCAAACTCTCTTCTTGGGTCTGGAATCTTTCATCTGATGTTTCTCTTTCTCCAAATTTGGACTTTCTGACTTGATATGTCTAGGTTCACTGCATCCATAGCATATGATGTTTTTCTTGTCAAATTTATCATCATTTCCTCTACTAGATTACTTGGAATATCATTGGGGAAATTTCTTCTTTCTATTGTGCCACATCTTCTAAATTTTTCTGGATATGAAAGTCAGTTCCTCTTCCTATGAGTTTCCATTCTTATCCTCTAAATCATCATCCTCTGATTCTGCTAGTGCCTTAAGAACTTTCTTCTACTTGGATTTCAAAGCCAAGGTTGGTTGCTTCTTCTTAGGCTCATCCTCTACAAGTTCGATTTCATGTGATCTGATAGAGCTGATTAATTCTTCTAGCTAGAGTATTAAGATCCTTTGCTTCCTGAATGGTAGTGATATTAGGTCTCCACTTGCTTGGCATACTTCTTTGTATCTTCTTCTCATGATCTGTGGTAGTATAACTTTTCTCAGGCATCTTTAATCTTGAGACTAGAGTCTGAAATTTGGAAAACATTGTTCAATGTCTTCATATTCTTCCATCACGAACAACTGATACTTTTTGACTAGGAGGTTGGGCTTTGCTTCTTGAGCTAGCTTTCTTCCTTCATAGGTCAGAATCAGACTATCATAAATACTCTTTGTTTTCTCCTAGTTGGTGCATTTGTCAAACTCCTTGAAAGTAATTGCATTTTTCATGAATGTTCTGGACTTGTGATGCATCTTGTACATCTTCTTTTTATCAGCATCCATCTGTTTCCTTGGAATCTCAATACTATTAGTATTCTTTGGAGCCGTATAACCATCTTCCACCAAGTCCCAAAGTTTAGGATTTTGTGAAATAAAGAATCTTTTCAACCTGTCCTTCTAGTACTCCAAATGTTCCCCATCAAACAGAGGTAGTATTTTGATGTTTCCTCCATCAGCTTCTTCACTGAAACCAGACATGTTGAACCCTTGGATCTTTCCTCAAACACTGTAAAATGCTTAACCTTGAGACCAAGCTCTGATGCCAATTGAAGGTGCAAACACAAGAAGGAGGTTGAATTGTGTTTGACTAAGTGGATAACTTTTTCATTATTTGATTAAAGTAGTTAAGACTTGACAATTTACTTGGAGTAAAAGCAATAACAAAACTAAGGAGTGCAAGAATAAAGTGACACAATTAATTTATCCTTGTTCACCACTAACTTGGCTACATTCATTCCCTTCATTCAAAAGGCTTTAATCTACTAATTCAACAACTTGAATTTCAAAGGACCTGACCCTCCAAGTCAGTCTTCTCAAACAGCTTGACAACCTTATACTTTTGAGGAACACACATTTTGACTCTATCTTCCAAGTTTTCTCCACACAATTTGACAACCTCAAATTGTTGAAGGCATACTAACACCACTATTGAGTTTGATTACAAAAGTTTGGAACTTAAGTAGTTGCTTCTAATAAGTTGACTATAATAATGACTATACACTCTAATGAAGACACTTAGAAAATATTTCTCATTTGAATAAGTGTTTCTCTCTTTGAACTCTAAGATGAATTTGGAATTTTGAGCTTGAGTTCTTCTACTCCTTTTTTGATTTTCCGATGATCTTCTTCTTCAGCATTCAATATCTATTTATAATCTAGTCATTGTTTAATTATGAATTGCGTCTTCATTCCTAGCTTGGTCAAAAATGATCTTATTCAAAAATAATTATGAACAAGATGCTTTTTGATAATATGTTCTTTAGCTAATTCTTTATTTCTTAATCCAAACTAAACATTTCTTCTAGATTGATTTTGTTCAGATTGAGTTTGTAAATTTTTCATATTGATATTGTTCTTATTTTGTTAAGATGGAGTTTGTAAATTCTTCATATTGATACTGTTCGTATTTTGTTAAGATTGAATTTGTAAATTCTTCATATTGATATTGTTTGTATTTTGTTAAGATTGTTTTCGTAAATTCTTCAGATGAAACTTCCTTCCTATTGCTTGCTTTGATCAAATCTTCTTGTAAGTAATTCATATCTTCTTGTAGATAAATCTTGATCAAATCTTCTTGTAAATAATTCATATCTTCGTCTTGTAAACCTTGATTAAATCTTCTTGTAAATAATTCATATCTTATTGTTGATAAGATGTTGATCATATCTTCTTTAAATTATAACTATATCTTCTTTTCAACTTGGTCAAATATTTTCTTCAATTATAAATTTGAATCAAATCTTATTTTAGATTGTCTTCAAAAACACGAATCTTCTTTCATACTATGTGAAGTCAAATATAATGTTCTCATAAAATAGATTTTTTAACATCAAAACTCTAAGTATAAAACCAACTTGGTTTCAACAAATATATATTTAATAATAAAATTTATGAGCCACTTGACAAATTTTTGGACAAAATGAGACTTCAAATTTGCATGAGGTCAAAATGTGCCCTATGATAAGGAGCTTCATATGATATGGCGTAGTCGTGGTGTCACTTAAGATGACACTTCATCACTGTTAACATACCAACTTTATGGAGGTCCAACATTGACTGATGAATTTTAATATAATAGAGTTTTTAGTACTACGCAAATTTGAAGTCTCAATTTACTTGATTTTTACACTTTCAAGACTCAAATGGGTGGTTTACTTAATCAATAATTAGGCTTACATGATACCTAACTTTCTTTTCTACTTCTTTTTTTTTTTTGTGGGAGAGAAGGTTTTTTATGAATATCTTTCACTCGGATAAGAAGTGTTTTCCCATGCACATGATTGAGAAATTTCAATACTTCACTCCAACAAAGTTTGTGATTGGTTTAAGAGAAGTAGGAAAGAGAGAGTGAGGTGAAAGAGACATAATCAAGTAGGAAAAAAAGAGTACACTTCTCTTGATTGGTTTGGAAGAAAGATGGAGAACAGAGAAAAAAACAAGTGGGCCCTTCCACTTTTATAATCTCCAAAATAGAGAAGAAAGAGAGGAGAAATGCTTTTTACTTTTCAATTAAATGCCACTTTAAAAACGTTCTTTTACTTTTAAAAATAATTATTTCTCTCTTTTCTATTTCTTTTCTCTTAAACAATACCTCATTAAAAATAATCAACATTTTTGTAGTTTTTGAAATTTTGGACCAGATTGGGCCTCATTAAAACCTACTTGAACCAAAAAATGCTTTGGGGAAAAAGTACAACCAAAACAAATTATACATCAGTTTTAGAGTTATAGTCATAGGGATACATAGAAAATTGAATTTTATACCCCACACTTTGACTTATACCTCCCAAAATAATAAAAACCTAAAATTACCCATTTGAATTTCATTCCATCTACGGTTAAAAAAAATTACTCTAAAATCTACCCTCCTCAACTAAATCTCCGGTACGTAAATTTTTTTTTTTTCTGAAAAATCCGGTACAAAAATATAACTATCGAAAATTTCGTTTTGCCAAATTTCTGGTAGTACAAATAACATACCGCAAATTTCAAGGTACCAAATTTCCAGTAGTTATATTTACCGAAAATTTGAAATTTCTGGTAGTTACCTAACCAGAAATTTGAAATTTCCGGTGTGTATAATTTCTTCTTAATTTTTTGCTTTTTTTGTTGTTGTTTTTTTCTATTTTTGCTTTCCAGTTAGGGATGTCATTGTTGGAACCAAGTTGGTTCTAAGTACTTAGGATTTTGATGTTTACAAAAGCTCTCCAGGTAGTCTTATTTTGTACCTTGAATTATTACATTAAATGCCACCAGAAGATAAAGTTTCCAGAGGCAGAAGATGAGTTACCAGAGGATAAAAACAGACCAGAGGATACACCTCCAGAAGCCACCAGAAAATGCATCTAGAAGGTACCAGAGGATGCATCCTAAAATTATCAAAGATTACACCAGGATGTCAAAACACCACAAAAGGATATCTTTCCTGGCCCAGATCAGAAGGAAGCAAAGTCCAGAATGAATCTGGACCAGACCAGAGGAAGCCTGCCAGAGTGAGACTTGTTCCAGACCAGAAGGAATCAAATGTCAGATTTGGTCCAGAAGTTATTCTGACCAGAAGATAGCCTGGCAGTGAAATGTTAATCAGTCCAGACTTGATCCAGACTTAACCAGAGGATAAATTAATTGATCCAGAACAAGAGATTTAATCCAGATTTGGCCCAGACCAGAAGATAGCATGATTCAGAGTATGAAACTAAGTCCAGACCAGAAGAAATGATGTTCATATTTAATCCAGACCTGATCCAGAATTAAAGGTAAATGTCTAGACTGAAATATCATATGTCCAGAATTAATTTCAGTTCAATTCAGATCCAGTTCAAAATTGGTCCAGATCAGAGGGAAAAGTTCCAGATCAATGGTCAAGATTTAAGTATATGGCCCAGTGTTGGCCGAGATCAGAAGATCAGACCATGGCCCAGTGTTGGCCGAAATCAGGAGGTCAGAATGTGTGGTCCAGCATTGGCCGAGATCAGAGGATTGTAGCATATTAGGTGCAAGTCCAGGATGGCCGAAATCAGAAGATCAGAGGGTTAGGAAGTGTGGTCCAGGGTTGGCCGAAATCAGAGGATCACAGCAAATCACTTAGTATGGTCCAAATGTGGACTAGCGCAGAAGATCAAACGGTCCAGATTTAATCATGAGGATTAACGGTGGAGATTTAATTTAATTTGATCAAAGTATTAAAAGGATTTGTTACAAAAATAAAGTGAAGTCGTATGGGAGTTCAGAAGCTATTGGCGGGAAGAAACTAAAGACTTGATTGGCCAGTTATTTTTTAAAGCAAATCTGAAGCTTAAAAATATATGTTTTTTATTTAAGTGAAGCCCGATTGGTCAATATATTTTTCAAGAGAATCCAGCAAGATACAGCTCGAAATTAAGCTTGGAATAGACCCTAATTCGCATCTATAAAAGGAGGCTGAAGGCAAAATACTTAGCATCGAAAATTACAAAAGAGTCATACACTTCCAAAGCAAACACTTAAGTTTTCAGTGAGGTTAATTGTGAGTTCTAGCTTTCCAGAAGCAAGCACTCGTGTTATTTTCTTTCCCTTGTGTTAGATCTAAGTTGTTGAAGTAGAGGCTACAATCTGAGGGAGTCAGAAGGGGTAGCAGATTACTTGGCAATTAGATTCAAGGCGTTGTAATTCCTTCTACAATCTGGGGTTGTTAGATTGGTAGGAGAAGACTTGACTTAGGAAGTCAAGGTGTTGAATTCCTCAAGAGTCTAGGATTGTTAGACTTTTTGAGAAGACTGACTTGGAGGGTCAGTGGAACTGTTGTAATTCAAGGTTTGAATTAGTGAAATCCTTCAAGGTGAAGGGACTGGATGTAGCCTCGTTAACGGTGAACCAGTATAAAATTCTGTGTTTTTATTTTTATTTTATATCCGCTGCTAACTCTATTTTATTCATACATCAAGTTTTGTTTTAAAACTGCAAAAACAGAAAAAGTATCCAAGTTAGTCAAACACAACTCAACCCCCCTTCTCGTGTTTGCACCTTCAGTCATCTAAATCATAAGTCAATTTCGATCTCTTTTAGTTGATAACAGCTACTCGTTTTTGTCAGCCAACCTCTTTTGCCCATGATATTACTGCTTCCCGTAGCTCAAAAATTTCATTAGTTGTGAATGCTTCAGTCAAATCTATACATAATTGTAGTGTTTTCTCCATCCCTAATTGAAAGAAAAAAAAATTAAATATATATATACATCAAAAATTTCAAATTTCCGGTAATATATAACTACCGGAAATTTTATTTTACCAAATTTCTAGTAGTACAAAATTCATATCGGAAATTTGAAATCACCAAATTTCCGGGAATTTGTACTACCGAAAATTTGGCAAAATGAAATTTCCGGTATGTTATTTGTACTACCGGAAATTTTGCAAAACGAAATTTCTGGTAGTTAAATTTTCATACCGGATTTTTCTGAAGAAAAAAATTAACGTACCGAAAATATTGTTGAGGGAGGTAGATTTTAAAGTAAATTTTTTTAACCGTAGATAGAATAAAATTCAAATAGGTAATTTTAGGTTTTTATTATTTTAGGGGTATAAGTCAAAATGTGGGAATATAAAATCTAATTTTCGGATCCATATTATCTACATCTAGTCCTCTGTGGCCCATGATACAAAAAGGTATATTTTCAACCCAAACATTATTGGGCTTACACACACATGATGAGTAAACACAAACTTTGATGCCTCTGATTGGAAAGTGTTACCCCATACCCCTCTTTTATACCTATACCCCCACATATTTTTTAAAATACCAATAATACCCTGCATATTTTTTACTATTTATGTAAATTTAAAGCATTTTTTTTACCCCCCAATGATTTCCGGAGCTCGAAAAACAAAGATTCTCGGTAATTACCGGAAAACTTGAAAAAAGTTTTCCGGAAAAAATGCGTATTTTAAAACTACCGGAAAACTTGTAGGGAAGTTTTCCGGTAGGTTTTTTTTTTTTTTGCCAATTTTTTTTTGCCAATTTTTTTTTATTAATTTTTTTTTATAGATATGGATAATCCGCTAGTATTATCTAATAAAACATGTGTTGATACTACCAACGTTTTTAATACATAACAGATATGAATAATTATAATTACTATCGTAAAAATCTATTATTTCATTAATTATTATAATTTATTTTATATTTTATTTCAGATATTTGATACACGGGAAGCTGTTGTGAATTGGGCTAGAGAAATCGGTATCAAACACAAAGTGACTGTTATTATCACAAGATCAGATAAAGAGACTGGAAAAAGAGGGAGGAAAAATATTAGGTTGTGATAAATGAGGAAAACACAAGGGTGTTGATAGTTTACCTCGAATTTCAACAAAAAAGTGTGGTTGTCCTTTCAAGCTTAGATCAAAACCATTAAAAGATGGTTCAGGATGGACAGTAAAAGTAATTTGTGGAGTTCACAACCATGAATTACCTGATACTTTGGAGGGACATGCATTTGTTGGTCGTTTAGATGAAGAAGAGAAAAAACATGTACACGACTTAACAAAATATAATGTTGCACTGAGGCACATATTACTGTCATTGCAAGACCGAGATAAGAACAATTTTACTCAAATCTCACAAATATATACACAGAGGAGTATCATTCGATTGAAGGTGAGAGGTCATAAGACAGAGATGCAACATTTATTCAAGTTAATTGAAGATACAAAATATGTGTGTTGGAATAGAAAGCGGGAAAACTCAGATGTTATGAAAGATATTTTTTGGGCTCATCTAGATTCGGTGAAGTTGTTGAATTTGTTTCCTATTGTGTTAATTATGGACAACGCCTACAAAACCAATAAATACAGAATGCCATTACTTGAAATTGTTGGTATGACATCAACAGAGATGACATTTATGGTTGGATTTGCTTATTTGGAATGCGAGCGGGAAGAAAACTTTTGTTGGGCATTAGAGAGGCTAAAAGAACTGTTTGTTACACAAAATAAATTTCCTCATGTAATTGTGACAGATAGAGATCTTGCTCTAATGAAAGCAGTTGGTAATGTATTTCCACATGTTGAGAATTTGCTTTGTCAATTTCATATCGACAAAAATGTTGGAGCAAAATGCAAGCAACATGTCTTAAAGGATAGACAAGAGTTAATATTGAATATGTGGAAAGACGTTATGTATTCCAGTGATGAAAAAGAGTATATAATGCGCTTGCACATGTTTGAGCAGTCATGTGTCGATTGTAAAGTGTTTGTCGATTATGTGAAAGAAACTTGGTTGACTCCTCATAAGCAACGATTTGTTGAAGCATGGACAAATCGAGTCATGCATTTGGGAAACACAACGAGTAACAGGTATGACATCTCACTATAAAAATTCCATTTTGTAATTTTACTATATATTGTTGGATTGCTCCACGATGACAATTTACATGTAATGATAGGGTTGAGTCAACTCATTGGAAACTGAAGTTAATGTTGGAAAACAGCATAGGTGACATGTGTAGATGTTGGGAGGCTATGAACAACATGATAAGGTTGCAACATAAAAAAATCAGGGCCTCATTTCAGAAAAGTTTTTATGGTGAAGGTCGCGAACACAACAATCCATTTTATCAGAGATTGAACACATTTGTATCAAAAGAAGCCAAAACACGTATTGCTGAAGAATACGAGAAAGTTGAATCGGTGGGTACCGACAAATCTGTATGTGGGTGCTCTCTCAGAAGCACATACGGGTTACCCTGTGCTTGTGAATTGGCACAATATAAATTAATGGGCGAACCAATTCCTTTAGATTCTGTGCATATTCAATGGAGGAAATTAAGCATGGAATGTGAACTCACTCAAGACACAGAAGATGGATTAGAGTTAGATATGTCCGTTGAGATGGATGCCTTGTGGAAACGCTTTCGATCACTTGATGTTATAGGAAAAAGGGTATTGAAGAGTAAGGTGCGTGAACTTGCTTTTCCAACTACAAGTTCAACGTGTCCACCACCTGAAAAGGTTCAAACCAAAGGACGAGTGAAGAAGAGTAAGTCTAAGAAGCCGGATGGATATGATGTATATCGAGACCCTTTTTACTTTGAGCATGTTAATGCAACATAATGTGAAGATCCTACTTCCCAACCATATCAATCATCAAAAAAGAGACCTTGTCTTTCATCAAAGAAACAACCCTCTCAATCATCAATACATTTGTTCTTGAGACAATTTCCTGATATTATTCAACCATACATTGATGCCATAGTTAATGTGATAGCAGATGGAAATTGTGGCTATAGCGCTATTGCATCACTGCTTGGACACGGTGAGGAATCTTGTTCTTTGGTCCACCATAGATTGGACCAAGAGATTGCTTCTCATATAAGTCCATATGATAAACTGTTCCCAGGACGCATTAAAGAAATTAGAGATTCGTTGAAGATAACAGGCTTAGGTGTTCAACCGATAGATAAATGGATGTCCATACCTGATATGGGTTACGTGATAGCGACAACATATAATATTATTCTCGTCACGTTTGGTCAGACATTTTCTATGACTTTCTTTCCTATGAGGGGTTCACATTCAGGATCGACAAAAAATGATCGTATCATATGTATTGGTTTTGTCGACGCAAGTCACTGGGTTCAGGTAACACTATATTATTTTCTTAAGTAATGCTTTTTTAAAAAATAATAAAATTATTTATTATTTCAATATATTTTGCAGTTGAAGATGAAAGATGGATTTCCAATGCCAAATATTGCACCAGGTTGGAACCAATATCGCCACGATGAGGCAACTTCTTAGGCAATAGCATATATTGGGCGTCTACAACATTGGGGGTATTTAATACGCAATATGTCACGTGTTAGACAAGTTCCACTAAAAGAACCCGTAGATGCCATCTCATTAGATGATGATTGATTTTGTATGAACTACAATACTTTAAAAACATATATAAAATCATTTGTTATTAGTTCATTTTAGTTTTCTGTCGTTGTATTTTATCTTGTATTTTAATTAGTTTACTTTCGTTATATTTCATTCTAAATAATATAAAATTAATGAAATATAATTAAATAATACTAAACAAAATGAAATAAAAACTGTTTGGTGGCATAACAGCAGGTATCCGAGAGGTAGTCATAAAGGACTACGAGTGCACCAGTACCCCAGGCGTATGCACCTGTATCGTCCAAATCTCTGAATAAAGGGAGGTACTTCGCATCAATAAGAGTATGACTCTTATCTGTGAAAATAGTACTCCGTACTAAATTCAGCAGATACGCCCTGGCAACACAATCAAATCTCTCTGCTTGGCACTGCCTCACGAATACCACCCTCAACCATTCCAGTCGGTAGTGCCCCCCTCTGGTCTTTCTAGTCTCCTCCCAGATCTCTTCTGCAGACACTCCTAATAAATTAATGGCAAGATGACATGTCATTGTTCTATCTGCATCAGGTGGAGTGTAGAACTGACCCCTGACAGGCAATCCAAGAAGATTGGCAACATCATCCAAAGTAATCGTCATTTCACCGAATGGTATGTGAAATGACGATGTCTCAGAATGCCATCTTTCCACAAATGCAGAAATCAGGTTGTTGTCAATCGTCTTCAAACTACCCCGTTGTAATGGGCCAATCCCGACAAGGTCACCCAGTTCTCGATGACTCGCGGGAGTACCTGCGGCGTACATTGTTGCAGCTTTTTCCCATGTGCAACAATTTTCAGCATTGGTCGCTCCTGTATACAAAGAAAATATATGACATTAAAATTAAATATAGAACAAAAATAATAATTAATTAAAATATTTTTAATGCACCATAAATAATAATTAATTTAATATACCTGACCAAACCATAACCTAGCTGAAACATGTTGATCGTATCGAGTAAGGACGTGTTGGAACCAAGTTGGTTCTAAATACTTAGGATTTTGATGTTTACAAAAGCACTCCATGTAATCTTATTTTGTACCTTAAATTATTACATTAAATACCACCAGAAAATGAAGTTTGCAGAGGCAGAAAAAGCATCCAGAATGCATCCTGGAATTACCAGAGGATACACCAGGATGTCCAAACACTACCAGAGGATATCTTTGCTGGCCCAGATCAGAAGGAAGCAAAGTCAGAAGGAGACCTGGACCAGACCAGAAGGAAGCCTGCCATAGGGAGAGTTGTTCTATACCAGAATATGTCAAATGTCAGATTTATTCCAGAAGTTATTCTGACCAGAAGATGGCCTGGCAGTGAAATGATAAACAGCCCAGACTTGATCCAGACTTAATGAGAGGGTAAATCAATGGGTCCAGAACAAAGGAATTAATCTAGATTAGACCCAGACCAGAAGATAGCATGATTTAGGGTATGAAACTAAGTCCAGACCAGAAGAAATAATTTCCAGAACAGATCCAAAAACAGAAGGTAAAATGTCCAAACTGAAATATTATTTGTCCAGATTTAATTTCAGTTTATTCCAGAGCAAGTCCAAAATTGGTCCGGATCAGAGGGAAGATTTTCATATCAATGGTTCATATTTTAGTATTTGGCCCAGTGTTGGCCGAGATCAGAAGATCAGACCATGGCCCAGTGTTGGCCGAAATCAGAAGGTCAGAATATGTTGTCCTGTAGTGGCCGAGATCAGAGGATCACAGCAGGTCAGTTTGCTGGACCAGGATGGCCGAGATCAGAAGGTTAGGAAGTGTGGTCCAGGGATGGCCGAAATCAGAGGATCACAGCATATCAATTAGTATGGTCCAGATGTGGACAAGCACAGAAGATCTAATGGTCCAAATTTAATCAGGAGGATTAACGGTGGAGATTTTAATTTATTTTGATCAAAGTATTGAAAAGATTTGTTACAAAAATAAAGTGAGGTATTGTGGAATTCAGGAGCTGTTGGTGGGACGAATCTAAAGACATGATTGGCCAGTTATTTTTGAAAGAAAATCTAAAGCTTAAAAAAGATATGTTTTTTATTTAAATGAAGCCCAATTGGTCAAGATATTTTTGCAAGAGAATCCAGCAAGATTCAGCTCGAAATTAAGCTTGGAAGAAGCCCAAATCTGCATATATAAAAGGAGGCTCAAGGCAGAATACTTAGTATCGAAAATCACAAAAGAGTCATACACTTCCAAAGCAAACACTCAAGTTTTCAGTGAGGTCAATCGTGAGTTCCAGCTTTCAAGAAGCAAGCACTCTTGTTTTTTTCTTTCTCGTGTGATCTAAGTTTTTGAAGTAGAGTCTACACTCTGAGGGAGTCAGAAGTGGTAGCAGATTACTTGGAAATTAGATTCAAAGTGTTGTAATTTCTTCTACAATCTGTGGTTGTCAGATTGGCAGGAGAAGAAAAGTGTTGTATTCCTCAAGAGTCTAGGATTGTTAGACTGTTTGAGAAGACTGACTTGGAGGGTCAATAGAACTGTTGTAATTCAAGGTTTGAATTAGTGAAATCCTTCAAGGTGAAGGGTTTGGACGTAGCCTCGTTAACGGTGAACCAATATAAAAATTTTGTGTTTTATTTGTTACTTTATATCCGCTGCTAACTCTGCTTTTATTCATTCATCAAGTTTTATTTTAAAATTATAAAAACAGGAAAAGTATTCATGTTTGTCAAACACAATTCAACCCCCCTTCTCGTGTTTGCACCTTCAATTGGCATCAGAGCTCGGTCTCAAGGCTGAGCATTTAACATTGTTTGAGGAAAGGTCCAAGGGGTTTAACATTGCAGAATCCAGAGATGAACTAGGAGGCAACATCAACGGACCACCACTGTTTGATGGAGAATGGTTTGAGTAATGAATGGACAGAATGAGAAGTTTCTTCATATCTCAAGATCCTGAATTATGGAAGATGGTAGTCAAAGGATACACTGCACCTACTGATCCAGAAGATCCAACTAAAGAACTAGACATGGATGATATGAAACCAGATCAGAGTAGATTACACAAACTGCATCACAATTCTAGAAACATTATGATCAGTTCCATCACATTCAAGGAATTTGACAGATGCACAGATAAAGAAACAACAAAGAGTATATTCGACAGTCTAGTTCTGACCTATGAAGGAAGCCAGCAGGTTCAAGAAGCAATGGCTAACATACTGGTCAAACAGTATGAGCTGTTCAAGATGGAAGAGGATGAAGACATTGAAGCAATGTTCAGCAGATTTCATATTCTGGTATCAGGTTTAAATGTCTTGAAGAAAAGCTACACAACAGCAGATCATGTCAAGAAGATCCTCAGAAGCTTACCAGCCAAATGGAGACCAAAGGTTACTGCAGTACAGGAAGCAAGGGATCTGAATACCTTGAAGCTTGAAGATCTGATCAGCTCCCTCAGGTCTCAAGAAATAGAGCTGAATGCAAATGAACCTAAGAAGAAGAAGAATCTGGCTCTTAAGTCGAAACAGAAGAAAGCTGCAAGGGCAGCATCAGAATTAGTGGATGGTGACAGTGACAGTGACTGTGATGATATGGCTTACTTAACCAAAAAGATGGTTAAGATCTAGGAAAACAGGAAGAGAAGAAGCTTTAAGAAGAAACATAACAACAAAGGAAAGGAAGAATCTGACAAGAAGAGTATTGTTTGTTATGGATGCAATAAACCTGGACATATCAAGTCAGAATGTCCAAATCTGGAAAAAGGAAAACATCACAAGAAGAGTTCCAGTTACAGAAAGAACGGTTTGATGGCTGCCTGGGATGTATCAGAATGAGAAGAAGAATCATCTGATGAAGAAGAGGCAGAAACATCAATGATGGCACACCTCAGGTCTGCTTCTGGACCTCATAAAGGCATGATTTCAGGAAGGAAAGCAGGCAGAAGGAAGAATGAACGAAGCAGTCATTCAAGCAAGTTTGGAAGCACGTCAGAGGAAGCAATTCTGTCTCTGATCGCTCATACCAACTCAAGTTCTGGATACAGTTCAGGCTCTGGAACTAATTCAGAAGATGAAGACGATAAGGTATTTTCTGATCTCTCTAAATTTGAGTTAATTGATATTTTAAAAGATTTTTAAATGCAAATAATAAGATGGCTTTAAAACTGAAAACTCTTACGGAAGATAAGAAAAATCTGACCAAAGAGGTCCAGATTTTAAAGAATCAAAATTCTGAGTATGCAACTAAAAACAAGGATTTCAAAACTGAAGTTGCAAGACTCAAATCTGAGAACCAAACTCTCAAAAGCAATGTTTGTTCCACATCCAAAACTGTTTGTGAATCTGATATGCATGAGCAATTTTTTCAAAACTTTATTTGTAATGGAATGGAAAGAAGTAAATATGCATTTATGATTTATGGAAACAGTAACACTAGAAAGAGAGGTCTTGGTTTTACAGAAACGATTGCTGAAAGTAAAGTTGTTCATTCTGATATTTTATGTATTGTTTGTGCTAAGAAAGGTCACTCTGAATTATCTTGTCCACTGGTAATATCTGAACAAGATGAGAGAGCTGTTAAGACTAACAAACGTAGACCCAATCAGTTTTGGGTACCAAAAGATCAAATTGTCTATGTTGCAGATATTCTGAGCAACCAGAAAGAGACACCAACAATGGTGCCTGGACAATAGATGTTGGCAATGCACAAGCAGAAGAAGGTTTATATTCCAACATAAACCAAACAGAAGCCAAGTGACTCTGGTAGAAGAAGAACTGGTCAACACAATACCTATCAGAACCAGAACCAGAAACATAGGAGGAACTGGAAATATCAAAGATATCACACGAATCAAAACAGGAACTGGAACCATAACCAGAACTGGAACCAGTATCAGAGGTACAGGAAGTGGAACCAGTATCAGAGGCATAGAAACTGGAACCAGAATCTAAATCAGTACCAGAACCAGCATAATTACTAAAATCAGTATAATCACCAGAATCACCATAAGTTCCAGAATCACCAAAGGAACATGGTGTATCAGCCAAAGCAGAAAGAGAGGAATCAGAATCAAGAGAGTTCTTCAAACACTCCAGTGAGATTCATCAAGACTACAAACCTGGAAGGGAATTCAAATCCCTTAATCCAAACAATGTAATCACAGAACATACAGATTCAAAATCTAAAAATCAGAAGCAGGTGGATTTTCATAGTAAAATTGAAACTGCTAACATAGAGGTTACATCTTGCTGTAAATACTATTATTATTTGATATTTATGTTTACTGTGATAACAAGAAGCTTGATCTTAACAAATCAAAGCTAGATAAGTATTCTGCAGGTTTTCAAACTGTTAGAGGAACCAGGTGATTCACACGAATTGAATATCTCACCAGAAACAACATTCCTGTGGTTTCAAAAACAAGCAGAAACCACCAGAAGCAGAATTAATGGTTTGGCTGTATTGAGTTCAATTTTAAATTATTTGATTTGCATTATGTAATATGACAAACTGCTTGATCTTGACAAATCAAAGCAATATAAAAATAGTGCAGGTTCACCAGAACCAAAGGGAGCAGAAGCATAAGAAACAGAAGTACCTAGAAAGGTAAAGGATACAAACAAGTCAGCAACACATGACAAATCTTCAAAAGATAAATCTGATCAAGTCAGAAACAGCCAAGATAAGTCAGAAGAGAAATCTAGATATTTACCAGAATCTGAAGCTGTTACAGATTCACTAGAACCAGAAGCTTATTTATCAGAATCAGAAGCTGTTACAGATCTTCCAGAACCAGAAGTTGATACGAACCAAGCAATGTTGATGAAGCTTTGGCAGAGGAAGGTTGGATACTTGCAATGCAAGAATAGCTGAATGAATTCCAATGGAATGATGTTTGGGATCTGGTATCCAGACCAAACAAAAACATTATTGGAATCAAGTAGGTGTTCAGAAACAAATTCAATGAAAAGGGTGAAGTTATAGCTCAAGGATACAGTCAACAGGAAGGTATAGACTACACTGAGACTTTTGCTCCAGTGGCCAGGTTAGAAGCAATTAGAATTCTCTTATCATTTGCTGCTAATCATGATATAATGCTGTACCAAATGGATGTTAAAAGTGCATTCTTAAATGGCTACATAAGTGAGGAAGTCTATGTCAAACAGCCCCCTGGATTTGAAAACTCTGATTTTCCAGACCATGTTTTTAAACTTAAAAACTCTTTATATGGTTTAAAACAAGCACCAAGGGCATGGTATGACAGACTTAGTAACTTTCTGCTTAAGAATGAATTTAATAGAGGCCAGATTGATAATACACTATTTAGGAAATCCATTAAAAATGATATTCTAATTATCCAAGTTTATGTTGATGATATCATATTTGGATCAACTAATGGCACTTTGTGCAAAGAGTTTTCTGACCTAATGCAGAAAGAGTTCCAAATTAGCATGATGGGAGAACTTAAGTTCTTCTTGGGAATTCAGATTCATCAAGGTAAATCAGGTATACTCATTCACCAATCTAAATACACTAAAGAACTTCTTAAAAAGTTCAAAATGAGTGAATGTAAGCCTATGGCCACCCCCATGCACCCAATCTGCTCACTTGAGAAAGATGAAACCAGCCAAAAGGTAGACTAGAAAACATACAGAGGTAAGATTAGATCCCTTCTTTATTTAACTGCCTCTAGACCTGACATTTTGTTTAGTGTTTGTGTCTGTGCCCATTTTCAAGATAACCCTAGGGAATCCCATTTAACTGCTGTCAAACAAATTTTGAGATACCTTAAAGGAACCACCAACCTTACTTTGTTATACAAGAAAACCCTCACCTACAAACTCAAAGGTTTTTGTGGTTCCGACTATGCTGGAGACAAGCTGGAAAGGAAAAGTACAAGCGGCAACTGCATCTTCTTAGGTGATAATTTGATCTCTTGGTCAAGCAAAAGACAAAGCACAATTGCCATGTCAACAGCTGAAGCTGAGTATATATCAGCAGCAGGATGCAGTTCATAGTTACTCTAGATGAAACATCAACTTGAAGATTACAACATCTTTGAAACCAATATCCCTTTGTTCTGTGATAACACTTCAGCCATAAACCTAACCAAGAACCCTATCTTACACTCTAGAGCCAAACACATTGAAATAAAACACCATTTCATTAGGGACCATGTTCAAAAAGGGACTTTAAGCATCCAATTTGTGGACACTGATCATCAATGGGCTGACATCTTCACCAAAGCATTACCAGAAGATAGGTTCAAGTTCATCAAGAAGCATCTCATCATTTCCTCCATATCTGACTAGCTCAAGTAGTCATCTTAGGAGTTTTTAAATTTCTTATCATTTTATTTTCTGTCTTTTATTTTCTATTTTACTTTATGTAATTTGTAAAGAGAAAAACAAAAAATACAAAAATAGTAGGACCTCTTTTTGGCTGATGACAAAAAGGGGGAGAGAGAGAGAGAAAAAAAGGAGAAATAAAGAGAAAATGAGAGATACAAAGAAAGGAGGAGCGAAAAAGAAAGAGATGAAAAGGGAAGGAGTTGAAAAGGAGAAGAATCAGGGAGAGAGAAAAAGAAAGAGTGAAAAAGAAGAAGTTGAAAAGGAGAGGAAACAGGGAGAGAGAAAAAGAAAGAGTGAAAGGAGAAGGAGTTGAAAAGGAAAGGCAATGTGAAGAGAGAAAAGAAAGAGCGAATAAAGAAGGAGTTGAAAAGGAGATGAGAAGAAAAGAAAAGAAAGAGTGAAAAGAGAAGGAGTTGAAAAGGAGAAGAAAAAGTCAGTATCAGACTTAGGGGGAGAGATTGGTATGAGGGGGAGTAATTCAAGTCCTCGAGTTATAAACTAGCAAAATAAGTTAAGGTTTTGTCATCATCAAAAAGGGGGAGATTGTTGGAACCAAGTTGGTTCTAAATACTTAGGATTTTGATGTTTACAAAAGCATTCCATGTAATCTTATTTTGTACCTTGAATTATAACATTAAATACCACCAGAAAATAAAGTTTGCAGAGGCAGAAAAAGAATCCAGAATGCATCCTGGAATTACCAGAGGATACACCAGGATGTCAAAACACTACCAGAGGATATCTTTGTTGGCCCAGATCAGAAAGAAGCAAAGTCAGAAGGAGACCTGGACCATACCAGAAGGAAGCCTGCCATAGGGAGAGTTGTTCCAAACCAGAATATGTCAAATGTCAGATTTATTCCAGAAGTTATTCTGACCAGAAGATGGCCTGGCAGTGAAATGATAAACAGCCCAGACTTGATCCAGACTTAATAAGAGGGTAAATAAATGGGTCCAGAATAAAGGAATTAATCCAGATTAGACCTAGACCAGAAGATAGCATGATTCAGGGTATGAAACAAAGTTCATACCAGAAGATATAATTTCCAGAATTGATCCAGAACTGATCCAAAACAGAAGGTAAAATGTCCAGATTGAAATATTATTTGTCCAGATTTAATTTAAGTTTATTCCAGACCAAGTCCAGAATTGGTCCAGATCAGAGGGAAGATTTTCAGATCAATGGTTCAGATTTTAGTATTTGGCCGAGATCAGAAGATCAGACCATGGCCCAGTGTTGGCCGAAATCAGAAAGTCAGAATGTGTTGTCCTACAGTGGCCGAGATCAGAGGATCACAGCAGATCAGTTTGCTGGACCAGGATGGCCGAAATCAGAGGATCACAGCATATCAATTAGTATCGTCCAGATGTGGACTAGCGCAGAAGATCAAATGGTCCAGATTTAATCAGGAGGATTAACGGTGGAGATTTTAATTTATTTTGATCAAAGTATTGAAAAGATTTGTTACAAAAATAAAGTGAGGTATTGTGGAATTCAGGAGCTGTTGGTGGGAAGAATCTAAAGACATGATTGGTCAGTTATTTTTGAAAGAAAATCTGAAGCTTAAAAAAGATATGTTTTTTATTTAAATGAAGCCCAATTGGTCAAGATATTTTTGCAAGAGAATCCAACAAGATTCAGCTCGAAATTAAGCTTGGAAGAGGCCCTAATCTGCATCTATAAAAGGAGGCTCAAGGCAGAATACTTAGTATCGAAAATCACAAAAGAGTCATACACTTCCAAAGCAAACACTCAAGTTTTCAGTGAGGTCAATTGTGAGTTCCAGCTTTCAAGAAGAGAGCACTCTTGTTATTTTCTTTCTCGTGTGATCTAAGTTGTTGAAGTAGAGTCTACAATATGAGGGAGTCAGAAGGGGTAGCAGATTACTTAGCAATTAGATTCAAAGTGTTGTAATTCCTTCTACAATCTGGGGTTGTCAGATTGGCAGGAGAAGAAAGGTGTTGTATTCCTCAAGAGTCTAGGATTGTTAGACTGTTTGAGAAGACTAACTTGGAGGGTTAGTAGAACTGCTGTAATTCAAGGTTTGAATTAGTGAAATCCTTCAAGGTGAAGGGACTGGACGTAGCCTCGTTAACGGTGAACCAGTATAAAAATTATGTGTTTTATTTGTTACTTTATATCCGCTGCTAACTCTATTTTTATTCATTCATCAAGTTTTTTTTTTAAATTATAAAAACAGGAAAAGTATTCAAGTTTGTCAAACACAATTCAACCCCCTTCTCGTGTTTGCACCTTCAATTGGCATCAGAGCTCGGTCTCAAGGTTGAGCACTTAACAGTGTTTGAGGAAAGGTCCAAGGGGTTCAACATAGCAGAATCCAAAGATGCACTGGGAGGCAACATCAACAGACCACCACTATTTGATGGAGAAAGGTTTGAGTATTGGAAGGACAGAATGAGAAGTTTCTTCATATCTCAAGATCCTGAATCATGGAAGATGGTAGTCAAAGGATACACTGCACCTACTGATCCAGAAGATCCAACTAAAGAACTAGACATGGATGATATGAAACCAAATCAGAGCAGATTACACAAACTTCATCACAAATCTAGAAACATCATGATCAATGCCATCACATTCAAGGAATTTGACAGATGCACAGATAAAGAAACAACAAAGAGTATATTCGACAGTCTGGTTCTGACCTATGAAAGAAGCCAGCAGGTTCAAGAAGCAAGGGCTAACATACTGGTGAAACAGTATGAGCTGTTCAAGATGGAAGAGGATGAAGACATTGAAGCAATGTTCAGCAGATTTCATATTCTGGTATCAGGTTTAAAAGTCTTGAAGAAAAGCTACACAACAGCAGATCATGTCAAGAAGATCCTCAGAAGCTTACCAGCCAAATGGAGACCAAAGGTTACTGCAGTACAGGAAGCTAGGGATCTGAATACCTTGAAGCTTGAAGATCTTATCAGCTCCCTCAGGTCTCATGAAATAGAGCTGAATGTAGATGAACCTAAGAAGAAGAAGAATCTGGTTCTTAAGTCGAAACAGAAGAAAGCTGCAAGGGCAACATCAGAATCAGAGGATAGTGACAGTGACTGTGATGATATGGCTGACTTAACCAAAAAGATGGTTAAGATCTGGGAAAACTGGAAGAGAAGAAACTTTAAGAAGAAACATAACAACAAAGGAAAGGAAGAATCTGACAAGAAGAGTATTGTTTGTTATGGATGCAATAAACCTGAACATATCAAGTCAGAATGTCCAAATCTGGAAAAAGACAAACAGCACAAGAAGAGTTCCAGATACAGAAAGAAGTGTTTGATGGCTTCTGGGGATGTATCAGAATCAGAAAAAGAATCGTCTGATCAAGAAGAGGTAGAAACAGCAATGATGGCACACATCAGGTCTGCTTCTGAACCTCATAAAGGCATGATTTCAGGAAGGAAAGCAGGCAGAAGGAAGAATGAACGAAGTAGTCATTCAAGCAAGTTTGGAAGCACATCAGAGGAAGCAATTATGTCTCTGATGGCTCATACCAACTCAAGTTCTGGATACAGTTCAGGCTCTGGAACAGATTCAGAAGATGAAGACGATAAGGTATTTTCTGATCTCTCTAAATCTGAGTTAATTGATACTTTAAAATATTTTTTAAATGCAAATAATAAGATGGCTTTAAAACTGAAAAACTCTTAGGGAAGATAAGAAAAATCTGACCAAAGAGGTCCAAATTTTAAAGAATCAAAATTCTGAGTATGCAACTAAAAACAAGGATTTCAAAACTGAATTTGCAAGACTCAAATCTGAAAACCAAACTCTCAAAAGCAATGTTTGTTCCACTTCCAAAACTGTTTGTGAATCTGATATACATGAGCAATTTTTTCAAAACTTTATTTCCAATGGAATGGAAAGAAGTAAATATGCATCTATGATTTATGGAAACAGTAACACTAGAAAGAGAGGTCTTGGTTTTACAAAAACGATTGCTAAAAGTAAAGCTGTTCATTCTGATATTTTATGTATTGTTTGTGCTAAGAAAGGTCACGCTGAATTATCTTGTTCACTGGTAAAATCTGAACAAGATCAAAGAGCTGTTAATACTAACAAACCTGGACCCAATCAGTTCTGGGTACCAAAAGATCAAATTGTCTATGTTGCAGATATTCTAAACAACCAGAAGGAGACACCAGCAATGGTGCCTGGACAATGGATGTTGGCAATGCACAAGCAGAAGAAGGTTTATGTTCCAACATCTACCAAACAGAAGTCAAGTGACTCTGGTAGAAGAACTGGTCAACACAATACCTATCAGAACCAGAACCAGAAACATAGGAGGAACTAGAAAACTTACTGGGAAGTTTCCCGGTAGTGCAATTTTTTCCGGAAAACTTTTTTTCCAAGTTTCCCGGAAGTACGGGAAACTTGAAATTGAAGTTTTCCGAAAGTTTATAAAAAAATCTTACTTTTTCCGGAAAACTTCAAATGACGAAATGGTAAAATTTTCAAATTTTATACTTTATATGAGGGCAAAAACGTCTTTTCCCTATCCTTTGTGGGGGTATAGGTATAAAAGGGGGGGGTATGGGGTAAAACTTTCCTCTGATTGCTCGCGACTTATCTCAATTGCAAGAATAATGTTTTGAGCTTCGGCAGCGATAGTATAAAGACCATACTCTTTGGTGTTTGATCCGCAGAAGATTAAACTATCATCAACGTAAAAAAAGGTGTGCGATCTTCAAAGCCTCTTTAGCAACCATAATCACATGAATAAGATTATTAATTTTGAGAAGCAATCTGGAGAAAACTTCCGAACAAATAATACAAAAGTTGAGGGGAAAGAGGGTCTCTCTTTCTAATTCTTTCTAAACTTTTTTGAAATAAAAAATTGTTTTTGAAAGGTTAATTAAATTATTGTTCGTTGCCTTTCCCCCTTTTGATAATTTTTTAAGGCATAAAGTTATACTCGTTTTCCATTTTCAAGAGTTTTGGATGGATGATTTTAATTTTATTATTAATTTAAATTATTTTATTTAAACTTTTGTCCTTTTTACTCAATCAAATAATTGAGTTTTTTTAGTAATAGCATGAAAATTGTAACTTTTAGATATAACTTTAGAAATAGTTTAATAAAATTCAAATATCTTTATTGATTTAACAATTGTCATTAATTGACAGTGTAAAAATTATTTTCACTTAATACTGAATGTATAAGATATTTTTATATAAGTTTTTTTAAAAATGTTGTATGAGATAAAATATTTTTAAAAAGAAAACTTTCCATTAAAGCTTTTTAAATAGAACTTAATTTTATTACTAAATAAATTAATAAAATCAAATATTTCCAAGGTACAAGGCCCATCCACTTTGAGCTTTATCCTAAGAGTCCATTCATCGCATGATGAGTACATTAACACGTTTCCGTCTTCCATAAGAGCTCACCGAGTAATTCATTGATCACAACAGATATTGTTCAATTGTCTCAATAGAATTGCCTCTAATTCTCTTCAATGATCAAATTATAAAGAGAAAGGTTCTCACTATGACGCTACCACGAGCGTTTGAGTATTTACAGATACATACCATCTACCAAGGAGTAAGCATCGTTGTTCTTCTTCGCATGCAAGTCACTCTAACCACCGTACGAGATTTACCTCATATCATCAAGTATTTTTTAAATTGGGATGTTTGAATCTTTTTAATCGTAAATAATATGTGATTTAAATATATAATTAAAACAATCTTATAACTATAGTTATTAGCCTGCATGGACATACCACTGCATACACTAGTAGACCTACCATTGTATATAGGGAGTTTGGGAAAAATTGACACCGGATCACTACAAAAAGGACAGAACGAGTGGTTATCGTCACCACAGCCGATGATATTTGTCTCCAAGATGGTAGTGGCGGTTTTGTTTTTAGCTAAAAGTGAGTGGTTTCCCCTATGATGTGGATGCACAACCTTCAAATTTTGAATGTTGATTTTAAGATGAACTCCAAGAGGGTGGTAGATTAATTTCACAATAAAAAAAATGTGTCTAATTTAAGTGTTATACTTTCATAATGTAGACATGTTTTATCATCCAATTTTGTAAACTCTTACGGAGAGTTTATTAAGAGACAAACAAATTAATCAACTCATGTTTTAGCAAAGATAGCCACATCTTTAGCTAATTTTTATATTTTTATTGATATTTCAACATGTGTCCAACAAAATATTATTAATGAAGCGATACGAGCTTTCTTTGATAAAAAAAGAAAAAAAATTAATGGCATATTTGTTTAATCGGACTTTATAAATAGATTGGTATTTTTAAATAGACATTTTTTTAATACTAATATTGGTCTAACATTAGGGTGGACAGTTCAATGATTTGAGTTAAAGATTAAAGGAATCTAGGATTTGGTTTTAAATCCATGTAGTTGACAAAAAATGCTAACATATTTTAAATCTTAAGTCTTAGTTCAACTTGTAAATACTAATATTTATTTCTTTAAAAAAAATATTTAAGATAACAATTCATTACTATTTGATCGTTTAAAGAAAAATATCTGTCTAACCTTTGTTACCTAACACACCCTAATTGTAATTAGTAACATCAACTTTTTTTTTTGTACAATTGTAACGTCAACCCTATGCCACAACACAATAACACCGGCTATTAATACCTCCCTCACATAATTTTTAACGCTATGTAACAATGAACAGAGAATCAGCATATGCACTCTCTTTTCTAATTCTCTTACTATCTTCTCTATTCTATTTCAACCTCGTTACATTCGATCAACAAACTCTTTTTCGTTTTGATTTTTTGTCACACATCGCTCCCAATAATAATAATTCACAAAAATCAATACCAATTGAAGCGTGTGATTATTCCAAAGGCCAATGGGTTTGGGATGAAAATTATTACTCTCATCAATTGTACGATGAAAATTGTCCCTTTCTTGATCCCGGATTCCGGTGCCGGCTAAACAGACGGAATGATGAAGGTTTTCGTAAATGGAGATGGCAACCTGATAGTTGTGACCTTCCACGGTATGTATGTTAATGTTAATTTTATATATTCATATTATATCAAGTGATGATGCAACCTTTCTATTTTGTTGCGTGCGTGCATGCATGGCTAGAATAATTCATGTGTAATGTGTATGTGTTTTTTATTTGTTATGATATAGTTTTTGTGATTTTGAGATATGTCTAGACTTCGTAACGGATCAACTATTGCTTCACATTTGTGGAACCTTTATTTTGTTTGTTTCTTTTAGGAGAAGGGGTTTAAATTGGGATTGCAAAGTTTGTGTTAACTTTAGATCATACTATTAGGATTGAGAAATGTTTGTTTTGTATTAATGCCGCTATTGCAGCTGATTTAACCGACTAATGAGACTTCTTTCTATTAAAAAATATTGGGATTGGAAAGAGTCAATGATGGAAGGGAAAGCGGAGAATGATGAGGACTAATTTATAGAAACAATTGTGGACCATCGAAGCAACTCCAGCTCTGATTATTTCAATTTGGGTTGTTTAATCTATTTTTTATGAATTGACAAAAAAAAACCTACTTTTTATGACACCCTTCATGCCAACTCATTTTTGAGCACTAAGGAGTGCAACGATTTTTCATTCTAACCACGATCTTATTAATTTAAGTTGTTTAATCCCACTTTTAATACTCTCTCCTCTATCTTTTTTTATTTGCAATACTCCAGCATGTCAAGAGTAGATATGGCAACAGATGATGGAGTGGATTTTGCCTTTCTCACTCTTGCAAAGATTTTGGGTTTATCCGTACACACTCACACCTATTCAATATATAAAATTATAAATTTAAAAATTATATTTATTATAATTAATATAATAAAATAATTATTATTAGACAATAATAAAATTAAAATAATATTTTTTATAGAGATGAGATTTTAATTTTTAATATTTAAAATAATATTAAGTATATTCAATATGTGCAGATATATAAAATTTAAAAATTACAATAATATTATTAGCGGAGCGAGTTCGGGTGTAGGGTGGATATCAACACACCCACACCCGTCCCTGCTCTCAAATTTTAATTCTTGGGAAAATCTGCACCCGCACCCAATAAAATTGGGTTTTCTTCGCCCAAATCAATACGGTTTCGGATGGTACCTGCGGAGTACGGGTTATGTTATCATCCCTACTTAAGAACATCTTGCATGCATGTGGACTAGTTTTTTACTTAGTAACCCCTGTGACACTCCAACTATGAACTATTGAAGAAATGATGCTTAAATTTAAGAGTTGTGTGTGAGTAGCTCTTATTGGAGATACTCTTCGATCCTAATTTTTAGCAGGGTTATGTCTATGGATTAGTAAGTAAAATGAAATCAATAACCAAATTATGGTAGTTGTAATTTTAAAATCAAATTACCAAAGACAACAAATTATATGGTGAACCATCTTAATAGGTGGTCCACCATAGACTAGTATTTAAATATCATCTAAAATTCTAACAAAGATTGACAAAATTATTTAGAAATATAAGTTAATGGTCGTCCTTGTCATTATAGCGATAGTGACCATGTTGATATTGGTTTAACAAGTTGAGTTTCGAATGACACATTTGTTTTCCTTTATTTTTATCAAATTAACATATATTGAGTTATTGTTTCAACCATAGAGGATTGTCGTTGATCATTGTTAGAGTTTCAAATAACTAGTTTACGATGAACCGTCTAAAAAGTGGTCTAGAGTAGCATCCGCCTTATTGTTATTTGTTACAAAAGATGGTAAAGGGTGACAACTTTCACAAAACTAACTAGCTACCCTTGGAGGCTTGCACTCTCCTTTTAACATGTATGATACACTAAAAAATCATGACAAGTATCTGATTACAATTTCTCTGGATTCATTCCTTGTCTTCCACCCAGGTTCAATGCAAGTGACCTCCTAGAGAAGAGTCGCAATGGCCGCATTGTGTTTGCAGGTGATTCAGTAGGCAGAAACCAATGGGAGTCATTACTATGCATGCTAACAAAAGGGGTCTCAAACCTCTCAAAAATATATGAGGTGAATGGAAGTCCTATAAGCAAACACAAAGGTTACCTAGTGATGAGATTTGAGGAATACAACATGACAGTAGAGTATTACAGGGCACCTTTCTTGTCTATTATAGGTCGCCCACCACTCAACTCATCCAATGACATCAAAATGACTATCAGACTTGATGAGTTGCATTGGTATTGCAATAAGTGGGTTGGAGCAGATGTTCTTGTTTTCAATTCTGGTCATTGGTGGAACTCAGACAAAACTATCAAGACGTAGGTACACCAAGTATGTAGTTGTTATTTTTTTATTAGTAGAAATAGAACTCTGTACAACAAAGTTTATAACACTGACACACACTGTGCCAATCACTTGCGCAATACTCTGATGATATACAGTTATTTTGAATTCATTTGATTTGGACAAGCCAACCATTTTAAAGTTTTTGTGAATAGCAACAGATATGCTTAGAAACTAAAACATGTTTGTATCTTAGTTTATGTGATGATTATTTGTTTCATTTAAATATATTTTTTCAATAAAAATAACACATTTAAACAAGCTATATTTTGTAGGGGTAGCTACTTCCAGGAAGGAGGGAAGGTAAATATGAGTATGACAGTGAATGAAGCATTTAGGAGATCCTTACAGACATGGAAATCATGGGCATTGGGTAATCTAAATCCTTTGAGGAGTTTCGTCTTCTTTCGTAGCTATTCGCCCGTTCATTACAGGCAAGTATATTGACACATTGTTGTGGTCTTCACACTGTCACAAACTCATTAAAAAACATCTAAAAAGAAAAGAAAAAAAGCTCAATTTTACTAAGAATGTGAAAATTATATGAAGTGAAATGTGTGTACATTTTGTAAGCCTATCATACGGAAAAAAAAAAAAAAACTCAAACTCAAGCTAAAACTAACGCATCCAAACTCAGAACTTGAAGCACTCAAACTCGGGCTACAACCAACACACCAGCCAGAAAAGCGGCGGAGTCAGGAGGGGAACAAAAGCATATTAACTTACTTTATAATTCATGATAAAATTTACTAATCCCATTTTAATTTTAATCATCCCTTCGGAGTACATTTAGATAAGAGTCTGTACAGTGACATTGCAGGAATGGCACATGGAATGAAGGAGGAAACTGTGACAAGGACACAGAACCAGAAAAGGACCCTACACAACTTGAAACTGATCCATATTACAATGTATTTATATCTGATGCTATTAAAGAGATGCAATACGGAAGCTGGAATGTCCATTTTCTGAACATTACATATATTTCAGAGTCGAGGAAAGACGGTCACCCTTCTAAATATCGGGAACCAGGTACTCCGCCTGACGCTCCTCAGGATTGTAGCCACTGGTGTTTACCCGGAGTGCCAGACACGTGGAATGAACTTATCTATGTCGAACTCCTCTCGAAGAAATTTGGCAGCAACAAAAAATTTCCAGAAAGCGAAGAACAAAGCTGATCCGATTTTTCATCAGACCAGGAAGAATGTTAAGTTCTGTTAGCTATACATAAATCTGCATCGCTCCTGGATCATTTGACTTCACCAGTTTCCTCATCTGAATCTAGATCATTGATTGTCATTTGCTTCACTTTCTCAAGCTGCCTCAAGAGGTCCAACCTTTCTGGTGCATAGGTGGATGGAATCTGCAAGGAAGAAGGTCTACCAAATTCTTATGATGCGCGATTATCAGAGATTTTAAATTTGAATAGGAAGTCATAATGTGCATACCAGGGCTGGTACATATCTTTGAATAGCAGCCAACATGGCTGCATGTCCAACAGCAGTAACCTGTGTAAAGTAAACATTGTCCTCTTTAGTAGGCAACAAATAACATTGGAAAATGGTAATATGAAAAGAGCAAATAAGTTCATTTCTTTCGTACTTCTCTCTTTTACATTTTCTATAAGAAGAAAGTTCTTTATCTTCCACTTTAAATACTTATAAGGAGCAGAAGAATTAAAGATCAAATGAATTAGATCATGCCTAGTTTGACAGTCAAATTTATTAGGAGAAAAGAATGGAGGAAGCAAAACTCTCACTTATGCAGGATTCATAATTAATTGAATTGACCATTGATTCAAAAACTTTAGAGAATGTTGACACTTTATAATAATAATAATAAAGTTATTCATAAGCCTTTACTTAATAATATAATGCAGAAGCTATTACAAGAGTAGGTCCTTGACATGGTATTAGATTCTCTATATATTAAATGGTCAACAGCTCAATCTTTGTCGCTTAATCTTTGTAGACTTAAATCCTTGCTAAGAAAACTGGGACATGGTACATGCAGGCTTTACAATGCCATGCCGTTGCATGTTGATTTGTTTAAAAATTTTCAAATTTAATTTGCCAACCTGGGACTGTAGGCTGAATTAATCAGGTCAAATGACCCATATTTGAAAAACATGTGATTTAGAAGCCCAGCCTACTCTGAATATCATTTTATTATGAATGAACAGTATGCTTCTCTACCCACAACAGAACATGGTATTTCAAATATAGTTGATGAGAAAGGTGTTCAACTCACTGGAAGAAGCATTAAAAAACCGATAGGAACAACTGAAGCCATGTCAGTTAAGGTTCTTTTAAGTGCTTTCTTCTCCTTCTCAGTCAATTCATCCCCTAATAAGGACCTTTTGACCAAACCCGTGGCAGCACCAACGTCTATAGCAAGAAGTTGAGTTCCTTGCCAGACATCCTGTTTATTAAGGAGCAGACTTTAGATCTCAGATGTAAGAGACAAGAAATAATATTCAACTTAACTACAACAGTGAACATTGTCAAAGTTATCAGAGATGCGACACACACAGATGACATAATATTTCCTTTTCAGTTTTAGAAGACATAGGGTGAAGAAAAGAAGTTGCCAGCTTCATCTGATTATAATGTGATGAAGCAGATGAGTTCTTAAACCAAGATAAATGTCAGACTAAATCATCATACCGTTCCTGTTTCTTTTAGCTTGCCAAAAGATTTCTGTATGATGTTTTCTTGCTTCTGAACTCTGGCCATCTGAACACCTCCAGCATCACCACTATAACGGGCACCATCATCACTGATCATCAAATCCTGTCAAAGCAATATAAACACTCAAGTAAAAAAACCTTCGATGTAAAATAAACAATGAGCAGATAAAGTAGTCAATACTAATGGCATGCAGATTTAGTCACAGAGTAACAGTTGTTTGAATGAGAGTGTTACAGTTTTGTAAATAGCATTATTTTAAAATAAAACATTTCATTTTTTTAACTTTTGCTTGTATCACCCAGTGTTTTAAAACCAGAACCGATGATCGACCAGGTCAAGGCAGTGGGTCACTAGTCGAATCAGTAAGTCACTAGTTGAACTGCATAACTGTTGACCTGGTCTATATTTAAAAATTTAAAATTTGTGACATAAAAAATTTAATACTTTTTTGACTCAATTAACTTGATATTTGAAATTTCATATTATACGAAATTTAATACTTGAAATTACATATTATACAAAATTTAATTTTTATTTTATAACTCTTAAAAAGTTAAGATATAAAAAATTTATTTTCTTAAGATTTAATGTTAATATTATAAGTGTCCATAAGATATAAAAAATAAGCTTTGTGTTGACATAAGCGTCATAAATGGGAAAATAATAAATTTTTTTGGGAAAATAATAAAAAAATTTAGAAATGTTAGTTATAGTTATTGCTTATATCCATTAAACACATTTATTTTCCAACAAGAAACGTCCAGTGGTAAAGTTCCATACACGGGAAATTTTAAATATTCATAGGAATACTAGTTATTGGTTATATTCAATTAAAAGCATATACTTGGCAAAAACAAGTGAACAGCCTAGTGATAATGTCAATAGCTTCAGAATTCAGGCGCGGGGGTTTGATCCTAAGACTGCATTTCTGATTTTTATTTTAAATAAGAATAATTTAAGTAATTGAATCGGTCCAATACACCTACCGGACCAGGTCCCAAACTGATTGGTCGCGGGGGTGTGATCACACCTTCTATTTATAATGATGTTTCAATAATTACATTCAATGTCTACGAAGTTGTGTTGACTAGGACTACTAACAATTTGCCTAAGATGTTGCCCAATCAAGGAATAATTAAAACATACACTGAATAGTTAGAATGAGGCAGCATAGTAGGACAAAATAATGAAATATCTAAGTAAAAATAAATTGTATTCAATAAGAATATATATCCTCTTGTATATCAGCAAATTCAAATGTTTCACACATACCACGTTATTTTCTGATTGATAGGCACTTCTTTGAACCCTTTTCTCAAGCTCCATCAGCTCGTTCCTTAGAAGCTCAAAGCGGTGGATTTCATTGGGTTCTTGGCCCACAACCTCTACATTTGGTGCAGGCTGTTCAATATAATTTTCCTGCAAACAATATTACAGTAGCAAATGACTGATTGGACACGACACCATTATTGAAGAACATCTAAACAGTAGCAAAACAGTATTGTGACAAACATCTTATGCTAATACATTATTTAAATAAAAGTAAACCAAATTGACAGTTATATTTTCACAAACGATACGAAAAGGAAATCGACACTGTCAAATTATAAGGATCATAATGCATACATAAGCATCCACATCAGGTTCCAGGTCAGGCTTTCTGGTGACCGGAGGTACAAAGATGCTCCAGAACCCACGGGAATTTCCAGTATTTCTGAAAAAGACACATCTACCTTTTACATAGAGCTAAACTAAAAATAACATTAACCGAAAACAAAATAATGTAGTAACTGGCATTGTAACCAGTAACTACTAACTATATATGAAAAAAAGCAAGCCTTCATACCTTTTGCTCGAGTCCACCCTTACATTGTCATTGTTTCTGCTTTTCCTATGTATATTCCCGTCCTCTTCACTAACAGGTGTGATGGTTTGAGCACTATTAACTCCCTGAATGATTGTAATAGAAGTACCATTGGCAAGAAATACCAACTTTCTCAAAAGGCAAACATGTAACTAGTAGTATGCATGAGTCAAGCAAGATAACAATGAATGACAGTGCAAAGAAATGATAACATTGAGTACAACCCACATCACTCCACTATTTGGAAAAAGAAAATTATGAATGCACCTTAAATACCATGGCAAGAAGCAAACAACACTATCCAATCCAATCTACTAAAATTATATCCAATCTTCACCAAGACTTTTAAGCAAAGATACAAAGGGGACATATCTATCCAGGGTGGCATATCTATTCAAAAGGGACAATTAGGTCCATGACAATAATTAAAAAAGGCAATTTAATTCAGTTAATAGTTATTGTTTAAGTGCAGTTTTACTTTTCAGTTTTATACCAAAAAATTGCAATAAATTGCTAACTTGTTTTTTGGTGGAATAAGTTACTAACTGACAATACAATATTGTTCTAAAACTAAGTTGCTGTCATTTTTTTTAGTTACCTTAATTGATTTACTCATGCATTATTTTAGCTTATTCACTCGGTTCTCTTAATGAAATTTTAGCTCATACATTTGCATGTTGAGATCGGCTACATGGGTGAATAACGTTGTGATGAGATGATGTTACTATGATTGTCAAGTAGTATTTGTTTCTCAATCAAGTTAATGGTGCACGGCTCATTCAGAATCGTTGGCTGATAAAAATGGGCAATTTATTGAAGAAGGAATTATTTAGAGATTTTTTTTTGTTGCAGGGAACAAATTATCCCTTTTAAACAATTGTCGAAGACTTAATTGTTGGGGACCTAATTGTCCCTTTTTATTGGCAGGGATCTAATTGTCCCTTTTGAAAAAATATGTCCCGTTGAACAGATACATTAGTGATTCAGCTCACAAATCAACATAAAGAACCAATTTTCTACAGGTGGTTTAGGTAGGGACTAAGTTGTCCCCCTTTTTTTTTTCTCAGGGACTAAAATGTACTTTTATTTTTCTCAGAAACTAAATTGGGTCTCGTAGTTTTTCTTATAGACTAAAATGGGTCTTCACTCTACAAAAAATTAAAGAACGGGATATTTGGAAGTTGACACCCAAAGAAGATTCACATATCCAGGAAAAAACTAGAAGACATTAACATAAAACAAAAAAAGGAAAGATGCAAAACAGTTGATGTACTTTCAAGTAAAAAACCTTTGATGCACTATTCCAGGAATTGGTAAAGGAGGTTATGGAGGATAGTGTACCTCCTGCAAAGAATCAGCTTTTGCTCTGAAAGATGCCGCCAGGAATTCAGCTTCTTTCTTAAGTTTTCGTATTTTTTCCAAGTCAGAACAGGCTGCTTTCAAATGCTCTTTTCCAGAACTAGAGCTTGACACATGCAATTCTTGAAGCAAATTTTCAAGTTTTATCACAGCTTCTTCAACACTTGTCAACGCCTGAAATTAAATGTCAAAAAGAAGGTATCAACAAGAATATGATACATCAAAACAAAAGGTTTGTGATCCATCTAATGTATGTGATCCATCTAATGTATGAAGAATATTGATTGATATGTTTATATATGAAGATGTTAGATTATTATGCATTTATAAATTACTGAAATGGAGACGACAAAAGCTGCTATACAATTTATTTGCGTTGGTAACTTATTAGTATGACTAGGCTCACCACAGACGTGCACATTCATGCAGACCAACAGACAGATTAAAGTGTGTATATATATATATATATACATCTATATATATAAATATATACACACACACACACGGACTCTCATTTGTGTGAAATAAGGAGTAAACTAGTAAACTACACCTTTTCATTTAGGTCAAATACCTTGTTATTTCAATTCTTCAAACAATTGTTTTTTAACTTAACTTCCTTATTTTCTCTCTCATTTCCACAACTGTTCCATTCCCTAATTCATATACGAAAACGAATACTCTAGTTCATTGGATAAATTTTTCTTACTATTTGTAATCAATCATCCACTTTAAGGTTTTCAAACTTTTCATCACTACCACTCGAGGGTCCACCTCTGGACCAAATAGGAACCTCCTTGCTGTGTTGAATAAGGATAGACTGGCATTTGATGGCTCATGGCTGCTTGGTTTCAGAGCAGCGAGGAAACCAAATAATTGGAGGAAAGGAGCGAAAAATTATAGAAATTTGACTGTATAAAAGTATAAATTATATCAACATCCCTAAATTTAAGATGCTTGAGGAAAAGAAACAATTGGTTGGTGTAAAACTTTAAAGATGGTCTTATCATAACTATTTTTAAAGTGATACATATGATCGGTTGAACTAAACCATCTATACAATTGTTCACAAAACAATGGATGCTACAAGACTTTTATCAATTTTTATCTTGTGCACCTTTATCCTATTTCTTGCTACATTGGACGGGATAGGTAGGATAGTGATTTTATCAATTCGGGACATTTGGTACAAATCAATGGATAGTATAAGAGTCAATCTTGATCATATTTTTTATCTTATGCACATTTAGGCTATTTCATTTGGTACATTGGATGAAATAGCATAAGGCTAAACAGGATAACTTAGTTTCTAATCACATCCATCATTATCCCACAGTAAGCATGATGGAGTTATTATACTAATACAGCAATTATATTATTAAACAAATAATCATCTTGATAAATTTATACTATGTTATATATGCACTGATTGTATAAAAGGCTAGAAAGGTAAGCCCTATCATGTCTAATTTTATCCATGGTACCAGGTGGAGTTATATACTAAATCATCTAGTGCACCGTCGAAATAATAAAATTAAGTTTACAATACCTAAAAAGACAAAGTTTACAATATATAGACTAAGGGACATAAATATATATTAATGACTATCCTAAAATTAAGTAAAGACAATGCTAAAAATAAAAGGAAATAAAAGCTATACAAAAGTAAAAGATTTCTCTATAATACAACAATAAATAATATTAATCTTAAGGTCTATGTTTTCAGGCTTGACACTAATACTATTGAGTTCATAATTTAACAAACTTGGAAGAAGCACCTAAATTAAGTTCAAATTTTAAAATGCAGGAATCAAACCTCGTCAAAAGAATCTGACTCTTTCAATGTTGACTGAATTGTGGACCTATGTCTGTCAGCTATTTTCTTGGTATTACTCTCTGATGCCTTATCCCTGCATTAAATTTACAAAGATAATAAGTGGCCCAACTTTTGGAACAACAATATCATAATGATTTGATGTGTTATTCTAGCATCTAGGTTCAACTCTTGGTCTTCCATTTTGTCTTCAACTTTTGGAACAACAATTACTCACTTTTTTTAAGAGTAGTGATATGGCATATTTACTTTCACTTACGTGATTATTCAGTAGAATAAAATATCCACCAAAAGAGAATTTGCAGAATAAAATCTAATCCAATATGAATTTCATATTGAAGAAATGAAATATCTATTGTGGAAGTGAAAATAATGAAATTTCGTACTCGGAAGCAATTGCAACTAAACATGATGTTGCCAAAAACAGTTTCGTGATCAATATTTTATTCCAAAAATGTCAAGTTTGATGCCAGAATCTTGGTATCAATGAAATATACACATGCACTTATTGGAATGCAAAAAACACTGTAGATGCAGACTTTGCCGTATAGCTTACTTTATCATCCCAAGCTCTTCCATGCACTCCATCAACTTGTTATGCCTAACATTAAATAAAATAAGATACATATAAGAATTTATTAAGTTTGAAGCTAGTATTTCATTAAACTATAAATAAACATTGCTCTGGTACCCTGTAGACAGAAACTCGGCCGCTTTTACATTTGAGGGGCTCTCCAGCCATGTGCTATATTTAATAAAGCTCTGCATCCAATGAGAACAAACATCAAATGCTTGGGTCACTGCTTCGGCATTTGGAGGACCTTCTGGTTCACTTCTATGACCATGCAACTGTTTTGTGATGCTTGTGATTCCCGGATAAAAAGGAAGCCAATCCAGCTCTTCACAAACAACCTATGCAGTTAAAGGACTTCACCAGTTAACCTAACTTAATAATCAAGCATCTATGTTAAATGTAAGGACCATAATACTAACCTCAACATACAATTGATATGAACTAATGGATGAGAGCTGAGGGTAGTATAAAACACTGCCCCCAATAAGATACCTGTAAGAAATCAATAAATAAATAAATGCACATAAAAATTCATAGGATACAAAAACAAAGTTGCAGAAAGAGGTGCTGAAGTTGCATGAATTATTATGATGAATCATGACAAGACTCCTGAAACAATAAGAAACATAATATTCCAACAATAGTAATATATGTAACAGAAGTAGCACCTGATGAAATCTTCAATTGGATCATCGAGAGTACGAAAACCATTTGCCAAAAGAAAGGATCGTGTACTTCTGCCTAAAGCAATAAATAATCCAAATATAGCCAAATCCTTCTCCAAAACCTGCACTATGCTAACTTTCAGTTGAAGCCTTTTGTTACAAAATACATTAATGAATGGAAAAGGACTGAGCTCTATTATACTCAATTTAACTCATCACTTTATTCTTTTTATTTTATTTACATAAAGTGATTTCTCTTGAACTTTCAAATAGAAAGTAAACTTAGCACAATTTTTAATAAGCATATTCCTTCATGTTGAAAAAAAAATAGAAATCATTTCTATGTATTATACTCCCTCTTGACTCAAATAAAAAGTAGTCATATTTGATGGTCCAAAATTTAACTAACTTCACTCTATTTAATGCTATTTTTCTCAAAATATCCTTTAATGTAACAAGTTCCAATATAAAATTAAATGAAAAGAATGGGTAATTTAGGAAATCTTGTTAGTATTTTGATTCTATCAAGGAAATCAAATAAAGGTAACTACTATTCTTAATTTGTGTGCAATAGTTAGTTTTGCTTATAATTGAGTCTAGAGGTAATAAAATACGTTTGTTTTTCAAAGCCCATCCAGAAAACAAATTTCAGGATCAAGAAAGTCGTGAACTCCAGATGTCAATACAATCAAAAAAAATTACAGTCACATCACAGTCTCATAGGCACAAGACCATAATGATGTTAACAAATAAGAATAGGTAAAATGATACATTTAAAGAAAATTATAGGTCTCACTCAGGTAATTTAATGTAAGTGTAGTTATTGAATATGTATTCCTAGACATTAAATCCAACATCCCTTCACCAGTAGTGTCAAAACCAAGATGTCTTCAAAACTGAACATAACTAACCTCAATGCTTTCAGATGTTGTCAGTCTTGACCATATTTTCTCCTTATCAATAGCTTGCTGTAACTGCCTCTGAACAAGATTTACCCAGAAAACAACCTCTTCTGAACCCCACTCACCTTTTGCTCTACAAGCTGCAGCTCGTGGACCGAAATGTACAAGAAATTCTCTGTGTAGACCAACATCCTTTATAGAATTATAAGCTTGACTTACAGGAATTAAACCAACGAGCATGTTCATCAAACTACCAGCTATCTCTGTGCTCATGGAAAAGAATTGTGAGCAAGAAACTTTTGCCGGGCCAAGTTTAGCAATTGCAGCTATGCATGTAAGTGCAAGCAAGAGAAGTGATACGTCACTTGCACTGCTTAAACCTTTACTTTTTCCAGACCTGGGAATTCATTCCAAAAAAAATTACTTCTGCATTGTTGATAAATATAACACGAAGGAGCAAGAAAAGAGCCCTAAAAATTAACATCTCAGAATGTAGAAATGTTAAAAGAGAACTTACAAAGAAATGGCAGAAGTAAAGTGCCCGTCTCCTTCAAACTTAGTAACAAAGGATGTCACTACAGCTGGAACTTGCTCAGACCAAAACCACTCATATACTTCGGGTTGTTTGGCTGATAATTGCTCTCTAATTAAGCTCTCCAAGGGAGCAGATAGCCTTAGCAAACTGGACCAATGCAACATTTACACAATCTTTAGGCCGAAAGCAACTAGAGAGAGCACAATTAAATATTAAAACTAAACATATAAAGAAAGAATGAAAGAAAGAAAACCATGAGCCAGTGGAATACCAGCAAGTCAAATATTGGAATGCAGACAAAACAGTTTATAAGTATACAATCACTTTGTCTAATGATAAAAAATTTAAGTGAAGTTTAAAGTTTGTCTGTTATAAAACGTCCATATTAAAGGAACATCACAAGTTAATACGTAAATGGTCTATTATAAATTAAGGTAAAGCAAAGAATTTATATTTCCTTCTGATAAATATGTTTAATGCAAAAGAAACCGAAAAAATGAACCAAAATGCAAAGCAACATGCTACCTCCTTTGAACAAATGCATTGACATTTCTATCTCTGCTATCACCTTGGGATGAAATTTCACTTGCAGCATGCAATAAGGAGTACACTGCAGCCTGAAAAAATGTATGTAACCTGTTTCTCAGTTCCTCATAAATTTTGCCAATTTGGAAGCAGTGAGACATAGTGAGATATGATCAACATGATAGTAATAATTCTTGTAACAAAGGCAATAAAAGAAACATTACCAAAATTCATTTATGATAAAGAATCGGCAATGTATAATTTGCTTCCATCTATACAAATGATATTCGTTTGTAATATGTTAGTTAACTCGTAAATCAATTTTAGATTCCAAAAACAGCTTCTAGAACTCATGAAGGGCATTATGAGTTTATTGTCATGCCTTTTGGACTTACAATGCCCCTTCTACTTTTCAATCCCTTATGAATGAAGTGTTGAGGCTGTACTTGAGAAAGTTTGTGTTGAATTTCTTCGATGACATCTTGGTTTACAGTACAAATGAGCAAGAGCACCAAAGGCATTTAAGGGTTGTCCTAGCTTTGTTGAAAGAGAATCAGTTATTTGCCAACAAGAAAAAATGCACTTTTGAGCAGACTCAATTAGAGTATTTGGGTCATATCATCTCAGCAGGTGGAGTTGCAGCAGATCTAAAGAAGATTGAGGCTATGTTAGATTGGCCAACATCCAAGGACAACAAGGCCTTAAGAGGATTTTTGGGGCTGACAGGGTATTATAGAAGATTTGTCAGAGATTATGGCAAGATAGCTAGACCCTTGACCCAACTTTTGAAGAAAGACCACTTCCAATGGAATAGTGAAGACTAGGCTGCCTTAGAATAACTCAAGAAATTGGTGGCAGAATTACCAACATTCACTGTTCCAGATTTTTCTAAAACCTTTACCATAGAAACTGATGCATCTAACAAGGGCTTGGGTGCAGTTTAATTGCAGGAAGGGAGACAAGTAGCTTTTCTTAGCCAAACACTATCAGACAAAGCACAATCTAAGTCAGTTCATGAAAGAGAGCTGATGGCTATTCAAAAGTGGAGACATTACCTGCTAGGAAGGCATTTCATCATCATCACAGATCAGAAAAGCCTAAAATTTCTAACAAAATGAGTAATGGGTGAAGAATATTTCAGGTGGACTTCAAAACTCATGGGACTGGACTTTGAAATCCATTATAGGCCTGGAAAAGAAAATGGTGCGGCTGATGCACTTGCTAGAAAGATGATATTTGCAACTTTGTCTTCAGTTCACTTTGAAGAAGTGGAAGATTGGGAGTCAGAAACTTATCGAGATCCTAAGTTACAAAAATTGATAAATGATCTAATCCAAGATCCTAATGCTCATCCATGCTATACATTTCAAAATAAAAAATTGCTCTATGAGGGGAGATTGGTGCTACTAAAAGGATCTTCAAGGATTCCTATTTTGCTACAAGAATTTCACAACTCAGCAGTGGGGGGACACTCTGGCTTTTTCAGAACCTATAAAAGAATTTCTGAGGTCGTGCATTGGGAGGGCATGAGAAAAGTTATCCAGCAGTATGTGGCCAATTGTATGGTGTTTCAACTGAACAAGTATCAAGCTTTGTCTCCTGCAGTCCTTCTTCAACCACTACATATACCCAATCAGGTTTGGGCTAATATATATATGGATTTCATTGAAGGATTACCTAAGGTTCAAGGTAAAAATGTCATTCTCGTAGTGGTGGACAGATTGACTAAGTATGCTCATTTTCTAACACTTAGCCATCCTTTCACTGCAAAAGAAGTTGCTGAAATTTTCCTTCAAGAGGTAGTAAAGTTACATGGCTTCCCCACTACTATTGTGTCTGACAGAGATAAGATTTTCTTGGCCAGTTTTGGTCGGAGTTGTTCAAAATGGCGGGTACGAAACTCAAATGTAGCTCTTCTTACCATCCTCAAACAGATGGACAAACCGAAGTAGTCAATAGGTGTTTGGAAACATATTTGAGATGCCTCACAGGTACTAAGCCCAAAAAATGGCAAAAGTGGCTAAGTTGGGCAGAATTTTGGTTTAATATCAATTATCACACCTCTCTAAAATTAAACCCCTTTAAGGCACTATATGATAGAGACCCACCTCATCTCCTAAAAGGGACTACTATTCCTTCGATTGTTGAAGAAGTTAACATCATGACACAAGATAGGGACCAAATGTTGCATGATCTAAAAAGCAATTTGGTCACAGCTCAAAATCAGATGAAGAAGTACGCTGATCAGTCCAGGCATCTTATTTCACTAGTGGTAGGAGATTGGGTTTATTTGAAATTACAGCCCTACAGATTGCGGTCCTTAGCTAAGAAGAGAAATGAGAAATTAAGTCCTTGTTTTTATGGACCATATCATATTTCAAAGCAGATTGGAGCAGTTGCATTTGAGTTAGCTCTTCCACCAGAGAGTAAGATACATCAAGTGTTTCATGTGTCCCTACTTAAAAATGCCATCTTTTCTTCAACTACCCCTCAACCTTTGCCACCTATGCTTTCAGAGGAACTAGAATTGCAAGTAACTCCAGCTGCTGTACAAGATGTCCGCAACACTCCCACTGGCATAGCAGAAGTGTTGATTCAGTGGAAAGACCTACCAGATTTGGAAGCAACATGGAAACCTATTGAGACCATTATGGAGAAATCCCTTCTTTTCACCTTGAGGACAAGGTGACTCTTTTGGGAAGGAGTATTGTTAGGTCTCATATAACTAAATATTATAAGAGGAGGGTCAAGAGTTAGAATTTTAAGTGGGAACTGAATTTGTATGGCAGTTATTTATTATATAATCAGTTTATTGTGTCAGTTTAGGTTGTAAGTCAGTGCAGTAACTGCTTTAGAGCAGTTGTGGGGCAAATAAAAGTAGGAAATTAGGAAAAGGAAAGGCAAGAAATTACTAAGTGGTTATTGGGAAGGGAGAGGTCAAGCTCTCAAATTCTTGGAGTGGGTATTCTTGTAACACGTCTATCAATTCTGTCCTTGCAGAATTGTAACTGGCATTCTATTTAATTCAATAAAGAATTCAGTTTCCCAATATCAATTATGTACTGACCAGTTCTAACACACTATTGAATTAGCCTTAGGAGGATAGAACTTTAGTTTTGTCACAAAGTAATGGCTTTCAATGACCATAAAGCAGCGGTATTTGTATCACAATTCACACTAATGTTTTTAACAGTTGGATTGGCCTATTGATGCTTTGTATGTTTGTTCTAATGATGAATGAAGCAGACAATTTTAAGTTATCACAAATGAGTTGGTATTTCGGATAAAAATCTTAGAGACAGACACGGGAACACAGCATATAGTTCAAATATTAAGTTCTATTAACTCCAATAACTATGACCTCACGACTCAACGTACATCCCAATGAAAGTTTCATCACATAACTATAAATATGCCTGAACTGAACATTGCCACACATTACTGCATGTTTTTGTCAAAACACCAATAAGGCATGCAAAATAAAACTTAGTCGCGCTTGTTACTTTTAAAATTCATCTGGCGTATATTTGTCTAAACTCACACAAGTTAAACAAATGAATAGCATTGCCTTTGCAAAAAAAATAAGAGAATAGTATGCCATCACAAAGGCTGTCTGTCAAAATTTCATATTCACAAATCACAAATGCATGTCAAACTTTACAGATGATATGAATCAAACAATATTGTCGAAAAATTAAAATCCTGATGATACCTGACATGACAGTGCCTTCACCCACGCAGTTTGGTCGACTCCAACCCAAGCAGTTGAAAACCAGGATACACATGAGTACGATTTATGCTCCTTAATTGCTAGCTCAAAAACCCTGGCTGCATCATATAAAGCTTGCACAAGTCCATCATAAAAGTCTTCATCTTCGAGTGAACTATTCAGTTTCATCCTCATTTTTTCAAGGTTAGCACTAGTGTCAGCTTGTGGACTCCCATTGACAGTCATACCATCATCAAAGGTGGCAAATGGGAACATGCGTAGACTCCTACCAGGCTTAGAAAATGTTAAATAGTATTTTCTACAACCCACCAAACCATGACCATTGCTCGATAACAAATCATGCCGTATGAGGCATCTCTTTCTTGAACTGCCCCATTTACTAAATATTACGCAGTGCAAGTCCGACACTTTTGTCCCTACACAAGAGGAACCATTTGAAAGCCAACAATTCGAGGAGCTGCCAAATGACTAGCAATTAGAAACAGCATACACACATTACACATGCAGAACTATATACAAAAACTAGGCTCAGATGAATACAATAATTATAAGAAAAACAACATAGAACAAGTTCCTTCCACCATATTATTTCATGCAGCTTTGTAACCTATATTTGTAAATCTTAAAATTTAGGTTGAGCTCAAGCCTGCAAAACTGACTTGTAAGATGAGGAATGCCTCTTATTTATAATCACATTTCCAGGTCATATCTCATCTAATGTGCGACTCTCAACACACCTCTCACACTCAGAATTGGACAACTAGAGTGTGACGTGAGTAGCTCGATAGCAAGTGGTCCAACGGATGTTGGATAGGCTTTGATACCATCTTAAAATTTGGGTTGAACTTACCTCAACCCTACAAATTGGCTTGTAAGGTGAAGGATGAGTCACATTTGTAAACATATTTTCATACCAAATCTCATCTTATAGAATCAACTTATAAGGTGAGTTATAAGATGAGGGATGACTCTTATTTATAAAGATATTTTCCAGCCATATCTTATATCTCATCTAATATGTGACTCTCAAGAGTAAAGATTAGGCTTAATTGCAGTTTTAGCCCCCCCTATTTTTACTGATTCACCAAATTGGTCCTCCTATTTTAAAAGTCGACAGTTTTGATCTATCCCTTTGATTTTTTAACTAAAACATGATGACGTGGGATACTTTAAATAAGGTAATATATGATACGATGATGTTGAATGATTAACACCCATTAAATTGGAATAAAACGCCATAAAAACTTAGCTTTCAACTTCGGAAATTCTTCATATTTTAAATATAATTAATTACATATGAATAATTAATGCATCTACATAGTTCTATATCATAGAATTGTATGTCACATCATTAAAAATATGTCAAATCGTCATTTTTTTTAATTCAAATATATGAGTGAGAGACCAAAATTGTCGACTTTTAAAATATAAGGACCAATTCCGTGAATTGTTAATAATAGAGGACCAAAACTGCTATTAAGCCTAAAGATTATCTATTGACTTTTAAAAGCTAGTTAGTTTCAAAATATTTTTTTAATCATATTAATGCCAGTATATACAACTATAGCCACTAAAACTTGACAATCCTACACATTCATATTGTTACTACCTGATTTACTTGCAAGAAAACTATGCATCATAACTACTCTCTAAAATTCTTCACAAATTCTAGTAAAAACGTAAATATCCTCAGAGCAAAAGACAAAATTGTTGCAAAAACAAATTAAAAATAGGGAAAACCGAAGTGAACTAAAAACTTAAAGATTACAATTGTAGTTATTAATTTTCTCAATCAATTAATGTGTATCGTTTCAACCGTAATCTATCTCGAAAAGTAAACCTAAATTCCTCTTTAATATTTCTGAATCAGCGAAGAAGGACCGTAATATGTTAATAGAAACAAAGAAGAATAGCGAAATGGATTAATAGAGATATGGAATACCTTAAGGGTAGAAAGTTGTTGGTGGTGTGCGATTTAACTGCCATGTAACGGATGCAGAATTTAAAGAGAAAATAACTGAGTTTGCGATTACTAGAGTAGAGATAGATAGAAGTTAGAAGGAGGGAAATGGAATAGGTTGGGTGGTCCAAAACAGACACGAAAAGAAAGAAAGAAATAATGTAAATGATGATTTAGCTAGCATAAGGGAGGGTGTGCTTTATCTGAATACGTGGAGAACTAACAAATCACACACAATTACCAATTAGAACTTCTTCTTCTTCTTCTTCTTCTTCTTATTATTATTATTATTATTATTATTATTATTATTATTATTATTATTATTATTATTATTATTATTATTATTATTATTATTATTATTATTATTATTATTATTATTATTATTATTAT
>JBBPBO010000001.1:29327225-29700670 GCA_037974295.1 Cicer cuneatum | reverse complement strand
TGTTATTGTTATTATTATTGTTATTATTGTTATTGTTATTATTGTTATTGTTATTATTATTGTTATTATTGTTATTGTTATTATTGTTATTGTTATTATTGTTATTGTTGTTATTGTTATTGTTGTTATTGTTATTGTTGTTATTGTTATTGTTGTTATTGTTGTTATTGTTATTGTTGTTATTGTTATTGTTGTTATTGTTATTGTTGTTATTGTTATTGTTGTTATTGTTATTGTTGTTATTGTTATTATTATTATGATTATTATTATTATGATTATTATTATTATGATTATTATTATTATGATTATTATTATTATGATTATTATTATTATGATTATTATTATTATGATTATTATTATTATGATTATTATTATTATGATTATTATTATTATTATGATTATTATTATTATGATTATTATTATTATGATTATTATTATTATGATTATTATTATTATTATTATTATTATTATTATTATTCTTCTTCTTCTTGTTGTTGTTGTCGTCGTTGTTGTTGTTGTCGTTGTCGTCGTTGTCGTCGTTGTTGTTCTTGTCATTATTGTTCTTGTTGTGGTCGTCGTCCTCCTCCTCGTCCTCGTCGTTGTCGTCGTTGTTATTATTATTATTTTATTATTATTTCTCCCTAGTTTAATTTTTACTTTAAATTGTTTATTATTATAAAAGTTACATTAAATCTTTTTTAAGGTATAATAAGATTTTTAAATTTAATTTTACTCTTTAAAAAATTTTCTTTGACTTTTGATCTCTAAAATATTATTTTTTACATGATCGCTACTATTAAATCTAACTTGTGTGTGGATAATAGAAGTCCACTTGAGATTTTGTATCCACTATAATATACTTTTATTAATTTAATTATTATTTTTATCGAAATAGTATTTTTTTAATGAATTAATTGAAATAATATTAAATTATGGAATTTAGGGTTTTTAATATAAATAATTCTCAAGTTCTCTATATCAATTATATGAAGTTCTAAGGATAAATGGAACGATTAAAAAAAGAAAATGATTATTTTGGGAAGTGATGCAACCGGTTGATAATGAAATTTGGAGAATTTGGGATCAACATCGTGACGTAAAATATTATGTAGAGTAAAAGTCGAAAGAAAAATTTTATATGGATTAAAATTATATTTTACAAGAACTAAAAAATATATTTAATTCTAGAATTTAAATTTTAAATTAATCGATAGTCACGATCCAAACAACAAATTTTATAGAGCATTTATAGAGGTATTTGTTATAACCTCAAGTCCATTTTTAGTGTATTGTTCGTTTTAGAGTGTTGTTTGTACGCCTTTTCGATTGTCCTTAGATAAAAGGTGTTTCCATCAATAAAAAAGTGTGCGTGTTGTTTATAAACTACCCTTAGCCTCCATTTTCCATAAATGTGAAACTTTTTATTGTATTGAAACAATATACTTCAGTCACCGCTAGTATGTCAACCCTCGTGGTGGCTTAGACCCTTGTTTCCCACTAACATAGTAATTGTTCTTATCCAAACTACATTTTTGAGATATTATCTACTTTAAGATCTTTTGCATAAGGTAGATGAGTATGAGTGATATTTATAACTTTTTCTTAAAAAAAATTATCTTTAGAATATTTCATATTTTTATAAATTTTTTAAAAGAGAATTAAAACAAAATTTAAAAGATAAATTATTTTGAGTAGTTTTTCATAAAAAAAAATATATTTTAAGTATTTAATATTTTTGCTAATATTTATAACTCTTAAAAAAAATTATCTTTAGAATATTTCATATTTTTTATAAATTTTTTAAAAGAGAATTAAAAAAAAATTTAAAAGATAAATTATTTTGAGTAGTTTTTCAAAAAAAAAAATATTTTAAGTATTTAATATTTTTGCTACAACTTTTTGGAGAAGATAATATTTCAAAAAAATCTCTAAAACAAAAGCTTAAAATAAAATGTTGTTTTGAATAACTTTTTATCAAAATCATTTTCCAGTATTCTTTGTTTGAAAAACAGTGATTTTTATTGTGTTCAAACTTATAACAATTAATATCTAGGAAAAATAGGGTAGCCGCCAAACTTTTCTTAGCATTTTGTTTCTCATCAATTGGAAAGCGAGGGTTCACGGCTATTTTTTGACTTAAAATTACTCCTCTAATTTGTTTGGTCTCTCATTTTATTTGAACAAGTGGTTTCTACATATATTCAGTTTTTCTTTTCACATTTTGTTAGTGATTTTGCTTTCTAAGTGCGATTTTCTCTTGTTGTGGTTTTCGTTTGGTTCAAATTAACATATTAACTTATATTAAATACAAATTTAATTAATAACTTTGGCGTTGTCAATGTTTTATACTATTAACGTGAACATTGCAAGTTTTGTATTCACATATTCATTCTTTTTTGATTTTAGCAATTTTGAATTTGTATTGTTTTAGATGTATTCTATCAATTTTAATGAATAAAAATCATTTTTTTTAGTAAAAATAAATAATATCTAAGTTACTAAATGTCAAAATTATATTTTTAATATGTAAAAAATTAATCTGAAATAATTTTTACTATTTTTGAATCGATTCTCATAAAAATCATTTTTAAAAATATAAAGTAAAAATAACTTTTATAATTTATAATAAACAAACCCAAGCCTAATTGCTACATTAGCAAGAAAGAATCTCAATATAACTGTCGCTTCATATTTTTATGGTAGCATTGGTTATTCTACATCACTTTCATATCTATTATACATTTTTTCCTTAATTTATGTGAAAATTTAAAAAATAACGTTTAATATGCAAAACAAGAGTATTAATGGCATAAAATATTGAAAATATATCTACTAGACTTTTGTCAAACCGATCAATCAGATTTTTGGTCTTTTTTCATTTAAGTCCTTCAACCTTGTTTCTAAAGTTTACTCATTAATTTTCCTTGAATGTGTATGGAGCCTCATCATAAATGGGTCGAAGGGGCGGAGAAAGATGATATAGCACAAGTGGTGGAACATCTACAGATCACGTTGGCAAAAAATGTGTGTTTCTACAATGGTAAGGTGAAAGGGTGTCTACTTAAGAGAGTTCGATAGTCTTGTGGGGTTACATGCTTATGTGCTTTGTGTGATAATGTGTTTTGATTATTGTTTGATTGGTGTGAAATGTGATGATGTGAGGATGTACATGTGCATTGCTTCTATAAGGTGATATGGGTAAATTGTGTGATTGTGATTGAATTAAATTCAAGGTGTTGTTGAGCCATGGTTTCTGAATTGAGAATTTAAAATTGATGGAGATTTCAAGGATTGTGATCTAAGAAATGACAAAGAGATGCTGATTTTAATTTTGAAGTTTTGATAAAAATATACAACTTTTAATTGAGAGTTTTTGTAAAGTTTTTACAAAGGTTAAAAGATATTAATAGTAATTTCTAAACTAGTTTCTGTTAAGACAAATTCTCATTTTAAAGTTTTGATGAAAATAAACAAAAGTTAATTAAAGATTGTTAATTATGATTCTAAATATATTGTTAATTTAATATGTGCTTTTGAGTGTATTAATTCAAAGATAGGTTTCAAAAGAATAAAAGAAATCAGCATAAAGATCAATCATTCTCCATCAGTTAAACAAAGTTGTTGCCTCTGAAAATTACATGGATATGATTACAACATGGCAGGGAACACATAGGATCTATTCAAATCAAAGAGGACATTCCAATTGCAAAAGAAAAAGACTCTCAAACAAGCATGTCCAGACAATTCTGGAAATGACTGTCAAGACTGTTAAACAATCTTGAAGTCAAGACAGTTTCCAGTATGTCCAGAAAAAAGTCCAGATTGATTATCAGTCTCTAGGATACTTAAAGTTCAAAAGTCCAGAATGATCATCAATCTCCAGTCACTTTTAGCAGCTTCAGTACAAGCTACCTACATCAAGTTTTCATGATCGTTTTCAATCTTTTTTAATTGATCAAACGCTCCAGTTCAAGCCAGTAATATTATCACTTATCTAAAGCATTAAAGGATCATTAATTACTCAAGAAAATTTGATCTAAAACGCAACACACATCCCAGTCAAAACAGAAAATAAAAATAGTCAAAAGTTGGATTATTTTTATTCAGAAATATTGCCTCTAGTCAAGCCTGACAAGGGCATTACCAATAGCTCTATTGACCTCCATTTAATGCTCTCAATCCTATAAAAGGAAGGCCACAACTCAAGGAAAACGCAGAAGTTCAAGTGCTAACAAGTCTCTAAAAATCATTCACATTTACATACTTGAAATTCTCTTATCACTTACAAGAGTCAGTTTGATTAAGTTTTGGTTTACTATGATACATTTGTACTGAATTCTTTGTAAAGAATTGAATCTCAAACAAGAGTTGAGACATCTCATATTTTAACAAAACAATCTCATCATTATTGTAAAACTCAAACTATAAGAGTTAAGTATAGTTTGGGGTAGATTGTAAGAAATCCTATCAAGGTTGGTAGGTGATTTGATTAATCTCTTTCTAGGTGGAATTAGATTAAGTTCTGTAACAAAGATCAAGGTTGATCTAGGCTAGGTGCTATAAAACCAAGAAGGTTCTTGTTTTAAACACTTAGTGGAAAATCTCACAATTGTGAGGACTGGGCGTAGCCCAAGTTGGGTGAACCAGGATACATCCGTGTGTGGTATCTCTTATCCTTTATCTCTTTATTCAGTTTGATTATTTTTCAAGATTAAAAATATAAAACTGTTTTCTATTTTACAACTAATCAAGAACATTCTCCAGTTTTTTGATAAACCAAGAACGTTCCATTCTTGAGTTCAAATCTTAAGTTTTTCAGGAAATTTTAAAAAGGGAGATTTACAATTCAAACCCCCTTCCTTGTAAATCAATATTGCTACTTCAATTGGCATCAGAGCTCGGTCTCTAAAAAGAACACCTAACAAGTGTTAGAGAAAAAGATCCAAAAAAATGTCCAAAGCAAAATACATTGTTGACGGAGGATCCTCAAACAGACCACCATTCTTTGATGGTACTGATTACTATTTTTGGAAAAGCAAAATGCAATTGTTTCTTAAATCACAAGACACGCGCATGTGGAACATCATAATTGTAACACCCCGAGTTTTTTAACAGCGCGAGTGTATTTTTTTTAACCGAATAAATAAATAAAAGAATTTTCGAATTAATTCAAGATAGTAAAAAAAATTTAAATTAAATCATTTTATAAAATAATACGTCATGATTCAAATGTTGAACGAAATTAAATAATTACATCATAAGTATAACTAAGTAATTAAAATTTTGGGAATTAATACTTCTAGTATAATATAAGATAATACATCACAAAAGTCGGTGTCATAACATCTCAAAAAAATATCAGAGTGCAGAAAAGATGAGCGGAAAAGAGATACAATAATTCCAAAATAAATAATTACGTTCCCCGAGCTCAAGACCCTATACAACAAGTCTAAACTGATCATACACTAAAGCTACAGTAGCAAGGATTCCCTCTACATCCCATACAAGTCTCGTCTGACTCCGCAGCTCGCCTCGATGTGACGTCCTCCTCCTCATCATATAGGGAAGGATCAGTCTCCTCCGAAGTCAGATCTATCCACGATCTGGGTCTCTTCGGCAGTGCCTGAATCTCAAAACAATCATATGATGTCCTATATGGACCCGGAATGTCAACTGCTGCTAGCGTCTGTCCTTTATTCTTCTCTCCCGCCTCGGGTTCACGCACATCCCCTCCAGCTACCGGGTTAGGAGTCACCACACCCACCGTGGCCTCCGTCTCAACCCCTTCAGTCGGATCCTCCGCATCCGCAAAAACTCTGTACTCCTCCAATATCAATTTGGAAGGTACCGGAAAGTCAATCCTCGCGTGAGTGTGCTCTACATAATCCACTACCCCGTCGGTCCTGCAAGTCCTCGCCAATCTCCCCGTGTAAGTCGCCCTGCTTGAGACAGGGTCATATACCCAAGCAGTCTGCAAATGACGGTCAAGGAAATCTATGCAATGCCCAATTTTATGCATTGATAGTAAAGGGTCACCGACCGAAATTAACAATTACCACATAACATTTATGTCTGATAAAACGGATACACTCATGGCATATTATATAACAACGATGATAAATAAGGATGCTCCTTTTTGAAAATACATGACATTTGTACCTTTGCAAAAAAGCAACCAAATTAATATAAAAATCATGTTGCAAGTACAAATACATTCAACAAAATACAGCAACTCATTCAGCACTTAGAGTTCATAAGTTACTTACACACAACGATTTCCACCCGTCAACATCATATCCAATCATGACTCACTAGTCGATCATCCCAATGCAATATGTATATGCCAATGTAAACAACTTCTTGGAATTACCAAGGTGCAGTCTCTTACAGACTAGCACATGTGCAGTCTCTCACGGACCAGCACGATTCACATATGTTAGGCTCTCACAGGCCAACATTACCATGGTGTAGTCTCTCACATACCAGTACACGTGTAGTCGCTCACAGACCATCACGTTTTATGTATACCAAGGTGCAGTCTCTCACAGATCAGTACCAGTGCAGTCGCTCACAGACCAGCACACGTGCAGTTGCTTATAGACCAACACGTTTTACGTATGTTAGCCTCTCACAGGCCAAAACATACAGAAGTTAAATCCTCGCACGAATAGAATGGACCACCACGAACACGCGGCCATTCCGTAGCCCATCACGGTTACTACTTAACTTCGCGGACCATCACAGTTACCGCATTAACTTTGTGGCCCATCGCGGTCACCACCTGACTATGCAATGCATGGACATGCTATGTTTTCTCTTCACTGAAAACAGTATGCAAATACCAGCTGAAAATCCAGCCACTCCATCACCTCCTCAAACCATTTCAAACCATCTCAACACTTTCATTATCACCACATAAACAAAGAATTCAAGAACCTCATCATCACCACCTCAAACCATCTCAAAAACTCCATTTTAATTCATCACAAGCCTTCCCAAATGTTTCCCCAACTCTTTAAGTTCATAAACCAATGTTTAAAACTGGAATTTTTGAAAAAAAACTAATATGTATTCGAATACAGCTTCCTTGTATTCGAATACAAAAGCTAAAATAGTGAAAAATCAGCATTCTGTATTCGAATACGAGGTTTTCGTAGCCGAATACAAATGCAAAGTCAGTGGCAAAAACAACAAATCTGTATTCGAATACAACAGGGTCGTATTCGAATACAGATGCGAATACAGTGGCAAAAATTGCAATCTTGTATTCGAATACGACAGGGTCGTAGCCGAATACAGATGCTAAGTAAGAAGCAAAAATCACCTATCTGTATTCGAATACAAGTTTAAAATTTGAATAAAATAGAAGCTTTGCAAGCATGTATTCGAATACACCAATGCCGTATTCGAATACACCTTCGAATACAATGATATTTTCCAGAAACTTCACACGTTTTCAAACTATTTTCTTTGAAAAACCAACACACACCAAAACATAATCACCATTCTTTTGAAACCACAAAACTCATAACATTTCTCCTCAACAACAGATTTTCTAGAAACACCTCCACCCATTTTAAAATCCTTTTCTTTTGAAAACCACTATCAACACCAGAATGTTAATAACACAGCAGAAAACATAATCACCATTCTTTTGAACCACACAACTCAGAACATTTTCTCAAAACATATAAATGTTTATACTCATCAACACAATAAGAACCGATTTCCAGAAAACCTCGACCCATTTTAAAAATCCTTTTCTTTCGAAAACCACCATCAACACCAAGACAAAATCACAGCTTCTTAAACCACCAACACTAGAATGTCAACAACACAACAGTACAACCATGCATTTTATGCATTTCAACTCATGCATTTTGATCATCCCCAAAACGACATGCAAGGCACTTTCCAGTATCCCCACACAACCAAAACAACATTGATGTATCAACCAAAACAGCAAACATCACAGATCATCAAAACATCAACAGCATGCATTTTCATCATTTATAACGACATGCAAAACCGTTTCACTTTAAAAACAACAAAAACAAAAACATCATCAATGCCACAACAACATGCATTTACAACCCTAAATGCAATCTAGAAAGTTGGAAGGTGCCCCTTACCTCTATTACGTTTTATGCGCTCGTTTACGCTACTGTGACAACAGTCGGTGAAACTCTCGTTTGCATCGCTGCTACAAAAGTTGGTTCTCTAGCTCCGTAACGATGAGAGGAACAACTTTTGTTCTTGACACTTTCTGGTTCGGCGCTTGGATTTCCAAGTAATTTGACTTTTGAGGATGCTCTTTTTGTTAAAACAGAATGGGATGAGAAACAGAATGGCGCATGCAGTGAGGAAAAGAGGAAATACGTCGACACGTGAAATACGTCGTGAATATTCGACAATATTGGAGGTAAAGCAATCCGATAAGCCACTGGTCCAATTCGTGCAGTAATCTGGTATGGTCCAATAAATTTCGGAGTCAACTTTCTTGATTTAATAGCTCTGCCAACTCCAGTTGTAGGCGTGATCCTTAGAAATACATGATCACCCTGTTCGAATTCTAAAGGTCTGCGACGCTTGTCCGCATAACTCTTCTGACGATCTTGTGAAATCTTCATTTTCTCTTGTATACTCTTGACCTTCTCTGTAGTATGTTGCACCATCTCAGGTCCAACAATCATACTTTCTCCGTCCTTATACCAGCATAAAGGCGTCTGACACTTGTGTCCATACAAAGCCTCATAAGGTGCCATTTCAATACTTGCGTGAAAATTATTGTTGTAAGTAAACTCAATCAATGGCAATACATCATCCCAACTCCCTCTGTCATCCAATACACATGCTCTCAATAAATCTTCCAAAGTCTGATTCGTCCTCTCAGTTTGTCCGTCAGTTTATAGATGGTATGCCGAACTTAATTTCAGTTTCGTTCCTAACGCTTCATGCAACGCTCCCCAAAAATGAGACGTGAACTTTGGATCACAGTCTAATACGATACTCAATGGTACTCCGTGTAATCTCACAATCTCAGCAATGTAGATTTCTGTCAGCTTATCTACTTTATAAGTGGTCCTTACCGGTAAGAAATGTGCGGATTTTGTCAATCGATTCACTATTACCCAAATCGAATCATTCTTTTTCCTTATCTTGAGTTTGAGTGCTTCTAGAGTTATGTGTTGTGGAAGACACTTATAATTATCAAACCTGAGTTCACGATTCACGCGAAAGACAAAAGCATGGGGCATATCTTGGTGTGAGGACGCAGGGTGATGTTAAGAGACACAAGCTTTCTATAGAAGCAATAAGTAGTAGAGACAAATTAATTTAGAGTATGAGATTCATAAGGGGAATCTCAAAGGATAGAAATTTGATTGAGAAATTCTTCAATCAAATCTGCTTCGAAAGTAATCAACTTTGAGTTTGGGTAAAGTCTGCACTGTTATATATATATATATAAAAGCCATATTTAGTGAGAATGATTTTTTATGTGAGAGTGAGAGAATCAGATATCAACTATTAGATTAAAACATATGGTTCAGATTAAAATATTCATTTAGAATAACACAAGTATCTCTCTCTATTCTATCAATTCTCATTTTCCTTTCTTTCTTTCATCTTCTCCAACCCACTCATCCACCATGCCTGAGTGAATCTAGTTACACATTTAGTTTGAAAACAAAGACTTGACCGTTTGATTAAAACCCCAAACTAAAAAAAATAGTGCATCTTCATCTCTTTCTCTTTTTCTCCAAAAGCTTATTCATGCATAGCTATGCACATTTAAATTTTTTAGGTTGCTCACCTTCTTACATTAAACACAAACACATCAACATAGCATTCTCTAGAAACAGGGCTTCAATTTTTTTAGTATATTGAAAATTGGTTCAAAAAGAATGGTTTCCATTCTTAAGAATGTTGAAACTCATCTATTAATGCAAGACAAGATGTGACAACCTAAATTCCCAACATTTTCCTGTTATTCAAATTGGCTACAAATTTTTTTCTAACCCAAATTGTCTTGTTTGACATCAACATATAACAGATTTTCTTTGCATAATCAATTTCATGACACCATCAATTCACATCATGATAATTGATGAAGAAGTTGTAAGGGGCAAAAGAACCATATTTTTGGATCAATTTCAGTGGAAAAGAAAAAACCATTTGTTTAGAGATTGGAGCACAAAAAATAGACAAAGAACATGAGAGAGGAAACTCTAGTGAAATACTGAAATAAAATGAATCAATGTGTGTTTTGTTTACAACTCTTGATAGACCACAAGGTTGATATTGGGATGGGAGGAGATGAAAAGGTATAATTAAAATCTAAGAATATGTGGAACCTAACCAAAACGTTATACACGAGAGAGTGGGAGAAAGAGATAGTCAGAGATTAGGTGCACATAATCACTAAAATGAGGTTTTTAATCTAGTTCATGTCTATTTATCTAAAGGCTAATAATTAACTCTCTCACTCTCACATATAATACCCATTCTCACATAATATATATCGTAGAGTTGAAATTGTATAGGATTTGATCTGTTGGGTTGTAGTCATTTGGAATTTTTCTTGAGTATGTAAATGTACGTGTTTGACTTTCTTTAAAAATTTTTAACGTATCTTTTGACTTATTTGTGTTAAATGAAGATATTTATTTGTGAGATGTGTTGTTTTATTGCATCCTACGTAAGCTCAGGTTTTCAAAATGAATGAAAGAGAAAAAAATTCCATGAGTTTTCAATGAATAAATAATATGATGTAGGAAGGTTCGCGGCCAGGATCGAGGAAGAAACGCCTTTGCGGATAAACGCGGCGGGAAATGCGGAAAACGATCGTCCGGTGTTAGATTGCCTATTATTATACCTTTCCGGATAGGGAGTCGCACCACGGTCACAAGTCATCGCTTGCCATGAGATATGGGCTCCAGATCCTTTTTGGGCTCATCTTGGGCCTCAAAATAACATTTTAAGTTTATCCTGTAATTTCAGACTTTTCCTGTTTTGCCTAATTTTCGCGCTAGAGTTTTGATTAGGTATTTAAACACTTTCTATGCTGTAACCGAGGGAAGAACCTTTTTTTTAATTGAATATTCGATTTCGAGAGTTTTCTCTCTTCTAGTGGATTCTAGAGCTTTATCAGATTTAGCGCTTGCTAATCTTTTGTGATTTCGACTTCGTTAGGTGGCATCAAAGGCTGGTTTTCTCCTTTTTATTTTCGTAGCTTGAACAGCCATGAGAGATCAACCAGTCACAAGAGCAGACATCGAGGGTATCACCGCGACTTTTACCACGGCTCTTACTGCTTTGACTACGCAGATGGCGACTTTGACGGATCAAATGAACGCCATCAATGATAGGAGGGATGTTAAGAGGGACAGAGGCAGGAGAAAAGAACCGCCCAGGCGTCCACATGGAGGCTTGCAGGCTCGTGTTGAATCGGACTTTAGTTCCGAAGAAGAGATCCCGAAGGAGAATCAGGGTAGCGATAATCAACAAAATCGCAACAACTACAGAGTCAAGGTTGATATCCCGTTGTTCTATGGAACTATGGGGGTTGAAGAGTTTCTGGATTGGCAGATTGACGTTCATCGGTTCTTCGACGTGATGGGTGTGCCAGAAAGCAAGCAGGTGAAGATGGTGGCAATTCGATTGAAGATCACCGCTGCTGTGTGCTAAGATAAGCTTGTTGTTCAGAGGCAGCACCAGAGGAAAGCGCCAATCAGAACGTGGAGGTGAATGAAACAGTTGATGTTGGAGCGTTTCTTACCTAAAGATTATGAGCAGATTCTGTACAAGATGTATATCGATTGTGTTCAGGGTAGAAGGAGTGTGACCGAGTACACAGCAGAGTTCCTGCGTTTCTCAGAACACAACGAACTAGCGGAAATTGAGGATAAGAAGGTGACTTGCTATATTAATGGCTTGAAGGGGTCGATCCAGGAGAAGATGGGTCTACAGACTGTCTGGACCGTGACGGAGGCCTCTACGCTAGCCTTGAAAGCGGAACTGATAGAGAAATTCCCAAGAGATTTCTCATCTTTTTGCAGAATCACTTCGCATGGTAATTCTGAAGTAGCGGGTCATAAGGATGAGAGCGTTGCTGCTAAGGATTCTAACTCCTCGGCAAAGGGAACTGGTGGAATCAGTAGTGATACGCCCAACAAAAGGGCGAACCAGAAGTCAACCAACCCATACGCAAAACCGACGGGAGATAAGTGTTTTTGTTGCGGTGGGCAGGGTCACAGGTCGAATGTTTGCCCTTCCAAGAGAACGACTGCAGTCTAGAATGAGGAGTCTGAGGAAGAGGAAGAAGGCAACGTGTATGATGGTGTTGAGTTCGCTGAAGAAGCGGTGAACTTTGTGCTGCAGAGAGTCATGTTGTCTTCAAAGGAGGAGGGGCAAAGGAATAATCTTTTTAGAACATAATGTTCTATTAAGAATAAGGTGTGTAATCTGATCGTGGATGACGGGAGTACAGAGAACTTGGTCTCCTAGAAGCTGGTGGAATACCTAGAGTTGTCGATAGAATCGCATGCCAAGCCTTATGCTTTGGGCTAGGTGAGTAAGAGTTCGCAGGTCAAGGTGACGCATACTTGCAGGGTGCCTATTTCCATCGAAAGGCATTACAAGGAAGAAGTAGTGTGTGATGTTCTGAATATGGATGTGTGTCATGTCATACTGGGGAGACCTTGGCAGTATGACAATGATATCTCATATAGAGGCAGAGATAATGTGATGATGTTCACCTGGGGAACACACAAGATAGCTATGGCCCCGATTTCTGGCTTTAATAGACAAACAGGGAAGGAGAAGTCCAGTTTTGTTGTTATGACGCAGGATGAGCATGACCTGACTGAGGCCTTCAAGGAAACTGAGTGGTTTTGCCCAGTGGTGGTCAAGGGTTTGTTGAGTGCTATGAAAGAGGAGCCTGAACCACCGAAAAAGGTGCAGGAAATCTTGACGGATTTTGAGGAGTTGATCTCAGATGAGCTACCCAGCAACTTGCCTCCTATGCGAGATATTCAACATCAGATTGATTTAATTCCGGGTTCCAGCCTGCCGAACCTGCCTCATTACCGCATGAGTCCCAAGGAGAACGAGATATTGCAGGAGCAGATTGAGGATTTGCTTAAGAAAGGGTTCATTAGAGAGAGTACGAGCCCATGTTCAGTTCTAGTGCTTTTGGTGCCTAAGAAGATTAATTAGTGGCGGATGTGCGTTGACGGCAGAGCCATCAACAAGATAACGATCAAGTACAAATTTCCCATTCCTCGTCTGGAAGACATGCTTGATGAGCTATCGGGGTCTAAGGTGTTTTCGAAGATAGATCTACGGAGTGGCTATCATCAGATCCGAATTAGACCCGGGGATGAATGGAAGACAGCTTTCAAGAGCAAGGATGGCCTTTACGAGTGGTTGGTTATGCTTTTCGAGTTATCCAGCGCCTCCAGTACTTTCATGAGGCTGATGAATCAGGTTCTTCGCCCTTTTACTGGTTCTTTTGTGGTGGTTTACTTTGATGATATTCTAATTTATAGCAAGACCAAGGAGGATCATCAAGGGCATTTGAAGCAAGTGCTACAAGTCTTGCAAGAGAACCAATTATACATCAACCTAAAGAAGTGCATCTTCTGTACCAACAAGCTGTTGTTTCTGGGTTTTGTTCTTGGTGAAGATGGGATTCAGGTGGACGAAGAGAAGGTGACTGCTATTAGAAACTGGACTACACCTAAGTCTTTGACGGAAGTACACAGTTTCCATGGCCTGGCTACCTTCTATAGGAGGTTTGTGCGCGACTTCAGCACCACTACTGCGCCTATCACCGATTGCCTGAAGAAAGGAAAGTTCCAGTGGGGACCTGAATAAGAGCAGAGCTTTGCGATGATCAAGGAGAAGCTTTGAGCGACGCTAGGCAGAAGTGGAGCACTTATGACCAGGAGTTTTATGTAGTATTTCGAGCTTTGAGGCAATGGGAGCATTATCTGATTTAGAGGGAGTTTATCTTGTTCACTGACCACCTTGCCCTAAAGTTCCTCCACAGTCTGAAGGTGATAAACAAGATGCATGCTCGCTAGGTGAGTTTTCTGCATAAATTCCCATTTATCATTCAGCATAAATCAGGCGCTCAGAACAAGCTTCCTTGTTGATTACCTTAGCTCAAGAGATTGTGGGTTTTGAGTTGCTAAATGAGCTATATGAGTCTGATACTGAGTTCAAGGAGTTGTGGCTCAAGTGTACAAATCAACATCCCAGCGCAGATTTTCATATTCGAGAGGGCTACTTGTTTAAGGGGAATCAGCTCTGCATTCTTAATTCTTCTTTGAGGGAGAAGCTGATTCGAGATCTGCATGGTGGCGGTCTTATAGGTCATTTGTGTTGGAACCAAGTTGGTTCTATACTTAGAATTTTGATGTTTACAAAAGTACTTTTATGTAATCTTATTTTTGACTCAGAATAATAATGAAAAATGCCACCACAAGATGTCGTCACCAGAGACAGAAGATGATGTCACCAGAAGATAAAATCAGAAGTAGAAGATGAGGACACCAGAGGATAAAATCAGAGAATGACACTAGAGGATACACCTCCAGAAGATATTAGAGGATGCCATCAAAGGCAAAACATCAAAGGAAAAATATCATCATCAGAGGATATCTTTCTTGGTCCAGATCAGAAGGAAGCAGAGTCCAGAAGGAGACCTGGTCCAGACCAGAAGGAAGCTTGTCAGAGGGAGACTTGGTCCAGACTAGAAGGAAACATAAGTCAAATTTGGTCCAGACTTAATCCTGACCAGAAGATAGCTTGGTCGTGAATATAAGATTTAATCCAGACTTAGTTCAGACTTGATCCAGATTTAATCCAGACTTGATCATAGTATAAATGTCCAGATTAAAAGATCAATGGTCTAGATTAAAATATCATAAGTCTAGATTAAATTCAGATTCAATCCAGACTCAGTCCAGATCAGAGGGTAAATGTTCAGATTAAAAGATCAATGGTCCAGATTAAAGTATCATAGTCCAGAGTTGGTCGAGATCAGAGGATCATACGGTCCAGATTTTAATCATGATGAAAATCAGTGAAGACTTGATTAAAATTCGAAAAAGACTAGATTAAATTTTGATAGAAATTTGATCAAAGTATTAAGGGGATTTGGTACAAAAATAAATTGAAGTCTTGGAGGGAATTTAAAAGCAATTGGAAGGAAAAAAAATACGGTCCAGAATTAAACAAGAACAGGATTGGCCAAAGTTATTTTCAGAACAAATCTGAAGCAAAAAGGTTCAGATCAAGCATAAAGCTCAAACCCGATTGGCCAAGTTATTTTTTCAAGAGAATCTGGACAGATACAGCTCGAATTTGATCATGGAAGAAACCCTAATTTTCATCTATAAAAGGAGGCTCAAGGCAGAAGACTTAAATATCGAAAATAAAAAAAAGGAGTCATAAACTTCTAGAGGCAAACACTCTAGTTTTCAGTGAGGTTAATTGTGAGTATCAGCTTTCCAGAAGCAAGTACTCTTGTTTTTCGTTCCCTTGTGTCAGATCTATATTGTTGAAGTAGAGTCTACAATATGAAGAGTCAGAAAAAGTAGCAGGTGACTTAGCAATTAGATTCAAGGTGTTGAAATCCCTTCTGCAATCTGGGGTTGTCAGATTGGTAGGAAAAGACTTGACTTGTGAAGTCAAGGTGCTGTGTTCCTCAAAAGTCTAGGATTGTTAGACTGTTTGGGAAGACTAACTTGGAGGGTCAGTAGTGCTGTTGTAATTCAGAGGTTTTGAATTAGTGGAAAAATCCTTCAAGGTGAAGGGATTGGATGTAGCCTAGTTAATGGTGAACCAAGATAAATCTTTGTGTTGATTATTTTACTTTATCTGCTGCTAATTATGCTTGCTTATATATCAGATTTTAAATAATCATCAAAAACAAAAAAAGAATTCAAGTAGTACAAACACAATTCAACCCCCTTTCTCGTGTTTTCACCTTCAATTTGGGGAGAGATAAGAACATCGCTAGTCAGGAGGAGCGGTATTACTGGCCTCATCTGCCTGTGACGTGGGCACTATCGTCAAGCGCTGCTACACTTGTCAGGTTTCTAAAGGTCAGTCTCAGAACACTGGTATTTACATGCCATTACCTGTTCCTGATGATATCTGGTTAGATCTTTCGATGGACTTTGTATTGGGGCTACCTCGTACACATCAAGGAGTAGATTCTGTATTTGTGGTGGTCGACAAGTTTTCGAAGATGTCAAACTTTATTGCCTGTAAGAAGACCGTTGATGCATCCAACATAGCCAAGTTGTTTTTCAAGGAGGTTGTGCGTTTGTATGGAGTCCCTAGGTCCATCACTTCAAACTGAGACACCAAGTTCCTCAGTCATTTTTGGATTACTCTATGGCGGATGTTTGGTACTGCACTGAATAGGAGTTCTACAGCTCATCCTCAGACTGATGGGCAGACAGAGGTCACCAACCAAACACCGGGGAATATGATTCGGAGTGTTTGCGGGGATAAGCCAAAGCAGTGGGATCTGGCTTTACCCCAGGTCAAATTTGCTTAGAACAGCGCAGTGCACTCAGCTACAGGAAAATCGCATTTCTCTCTGGTTTATACTTCTTCACCACGGCATGTGGTCGATCTGGTGGTGCTACCCAAGGCTCATGGGGTGAGTATCGTAACTGAATGTATGGCCAAGGATGTGCAAGCCGTTAAGGAAGCTGTCAGGGGAAGTTAGAGGCTACTGGGCAGAAGAACAAAGTCGCTGCTGACAAGTGCAGGAGAGCTAAGGTCTTTGTTGTGGGAGATGATGTGATGGCGTTCCTGTGTAAGGAGATGTTCCTAGTTGGCACTTACAAGAAGCTTCAGCCTCGCAAGTACAGGCCTTTCAAGGTGCTGAAGAAGATCAATGACAACGCTTATGTGATCGACTTGCCGGAATCCATGAATATCTCCAATACCTTTAATGTGGCTGATATTCATGAGTTCCATGAGGATGCTGACCTTTATCCAGGTATGAACTTGGGGTCGAGTTCTTTAGAGGTGGAGGAGACTGATGTAGGAAGGTTCGCGGCCAGGATCGAGAAAGAAACGACTTTGTGGACAAGCGCAGCGGGAAATGCAGAAAACGATCGTCCGGTGTTAGATTGCCTATTATTATACCTTTCCGAACAGGGAATCGCGCCACGATCAATAGTCATCGCTTTGTCATGAGATATGGGCTCCAGATCCGTTTTGGGCTCGTCTTGGGCCTCAAAATAACATTTTAAGTTTTTCCTGTAATTTCAGACTTTTCCTGTTTTGCCTAATTTTTGCACTAGGGTTTCGATTAGGTATTTAAAGACTTTCTATGCTGTAACCGAGGGAAGAACCTTTTTTTAATTGAATATTCGATTTCGAGAGTTTTCTCTCTTCTGGTGGATTCCAAAGCTTTATCGGATTTAGCGCTTACTAATGTTTTGTGATTCCGACTGCGTCATAATTTCTTATCATGTTTTCAGATAAATCACCAGTACTTAATTAGTTATGCATTGAGTTAGTCGCAACACCAAGGCGGTGTTACAATGATACAAATGATCTTTGTTGAATTGTTGGCACGCTTTCAATAGCTGAGAAAATATTTTCAACACATGAGGTAGCCAACCAAATTACTACTCATTGTCTTCAACATTTTGACAGTAGTTCCATATTTCCTTTGCATTGCATTAAAAAAAGTTTCATTCATTTTCAGAGACCTCATTACAAAATGAACATATTGTTGGAACCAAGTTGTTCCATAAACAATAACTCATAATTTTTTTATTTTATTACAACAAAGCATATAAGAACAATTTATCCTTTGATGTTGATTTATGTCTGAAGATGATAATATTCAGCGACTATCATAACATTATTTGATCATATTGTCTGAAAAAAAAAAGAATGGAGACAATGTATCTAGTGCTATACAAACACTTTTTCTAATTATATGTATATAGTATACGAAGAGGATAACGTCTGGTCTTGAGGAACATTTTGTACAAAAACGTATTCAATATACTGGAGGAATGAAAGTCAAAACACATTAAATATTATATTTAGCGTACAAGGTAAATTTTGGACGCCAACTAAACTATTTTGAATGAGCCAAATTTGGAACAAGCCAACCTTAAAATGCTAACATCCATTAGTACCAAAGCCAATAAGTGCCAATAAGGGTTCTTAGAAATCTTGCTATATGAAACAATAAATTTATTTCTTGGATGACTATATATAGTGTACTCCAATATTGAAGAAAGCATTGATTGTGAATTGATTGAATATACAAACTCTCAAGAAACTTGAAAAATATTGTGGATGCAAAAAGAATAAAAAAAAGACTTTCAAACATATCTCATATTAAAAAGTGTGAAAGTCAATCAAGAACTAGAAGCAACTTGAGAGTCAAGAAACAAACTGATAAACATTTTTTTTTGTGAAGAAAGTTTTCGTTCACTTTATTTGAACTTAATATTTGTATCTAATATTTTGAGAGTATTATCTTTGCAACTTCTTTATTTGAAAAGTAAAATTGGTTGGTAGTTGTAACACCTAACTTTAGAAATAATTCTTGAGAACATTTTTTTTTTATCTAAATGCGAAAATAACAAAATTAAAAATTTGAAAATGCTTACAAGTAAGAAACCTTTCTTTAAAATCACTTAAATATTATACAATACTAAAATTATTTTACAATTTTGAAATGACTCTTGAGATAATAAAAATAAGTCAAAAACCATAAACTATACACTTTATGTGATCCAGCTCCGAATCAAAATACATTGAACTCAATAAAATATATAAAAAATAGTTTATATATAGATATTTCTAGCCATGTTAGAATGCTAAGCATGGAAAATCCTCTCAACAAGTTAAATATTATTTAGTACTTTTTATTAATCTTTATCTTCAATTAAAGTAACCGTTTGTTCTTTAACTAAAAATCCTAAATGTTTTTTGTCTAAGCCATCAAGTGTGAGGTTGCATGACAATGCCGACATCTCTAACATGGGTTATTGTTAGACTACAAGAGGTTTTCCATCTTGCCATGACATGTTCATAGCATATTTTGGTGAGATTGTTCATAATTAGGTCCTATAAGCAGTGCCCCCACCTACCATAACTCACGTGTCCCTTCGTATATAGGAGAATTCATCTAACTAAGATGAACCCTATAATTCCTCACCCTACGTTGTGCATCTAATACATAATATATTTGCATATAACTATTTCATATAAATAAAATAGCATACGAGTAATTAAACTATATCATTCACCCAATTACACATGTGTGCATACTATAGAGTTCATATAACCATCGTAACTTTATTATAAAAAGTTGAACCTCATCATGCATCATGTATAAAATGGACACTCTATCAACAAATTCTACTACGTATAGATGAAAAATAATTTAAATAGGAAGATACATCAAAAGGGGATCAAAACCAACATTTACAAAGCACAAAACAATGCAAAAACAAGTTTCAGGCAGCACCCGCCTACATTGGCTGCGCTCAACGCTTTAGTTCTGTTTGCTAGGGTGCCTAGTGCCCATACCAGCGCCCAGTGACAGGGTTTCACATCCTAAAATTGGTCCTTACGCAAACTCCCTTCAATTTCTGCACTATAACTCATTCCTAACAATAATACTACACCAAGATATCATTCTTTACATATACAATATCAATTAATCCACATGAATTAAGAATCCAACACAATACAACTAAAACATTGATCATACTACAAGGGTTCAAGAACACAATTAAAAAACTCATAACACCATAAAATCATGAATCATAACAATCTCACTTAAAACTATTGCAATAATTTCTCAACAGCTAAAGAGGGGGAAATATAATAAAAACCCAATTTTCCAAAATTAATCACATGCAAAAGAGGGGGAAATATAATAAAAACCCATTTCCATCAAACATCCATGATTTAACAAAGCCTAAGCACACATATGAGAGTTTGTTTTAAGTAGAGAAACTAAAAGATAACATGGGATTCTATGTTACCTTTTGGTTTCTCTACTTAGAAGATGATGGACTCCAACCAAACTTGGCTCCAAGATTCCTCATGGTGCAAATTAGTAACAATTTGATTATAAAATGTTTGGGTTGTTATAGTAGTGATTATTTTCCTCAAAGGCTTCAGGGATTTAAAGCGGGACTTAAGAAGATTGAGTATCTTCAAAGTTGTCAGGGACTTACTCAAGTCATTGTAAATCAAATGATTTAGTAGAAAATCCTTCTAGGTTGAAGGGATTAGCGTAGCTATTAAATTGGTCGTAGATTAATATAAATCACCATGTACATATCTTTTTTCCTTTATTTGCATCCTTATTTGAAAGCTCTTTTCAAATTATCTATTTTATAAAAAAGTTTTCAGTACTTTGCTTTAAGAAAGGCTTTTCATGACTTGTGTTTAAGAATTTAGGGTCATGCTAACAAGTGTTATAAGAAAAACAAAGGAAAAAAAGAACTTTTGAGTGAAAAATTTGAATTTTTATAATTCCAAAAGATTAAATGTGCCACTTCCAAGATTTCATTTCTATATGTAGACCCTTAACAAGTTCCCCAAGGGTACTTGTTAACATTTTCCAAAAATTTATTATATATCAACACAATTCAAACCATATTTCTTGTGTTTTTTCATCATGTTCACATACTGTTTGGACATTGCCTCCTATAGTTAAGAGTTTACCCATTGTTGGCAAACACCTTCTTGCCACCCTGCATATGAACGCCTTGACTTCTTTGTGAGGTACTCACAAATTCCAAATTGCTTTCCATTCACCTGAGTGCCTTAATTTCGTAGAATCAAATCAATGTTTATCATATATCTATAAGTTGATCAAACTGTATAATTACCATCCTTATTCCATCTCCTAATGCACTTACCCTCGAACATTAAATCAAGCAATAGAATTTCCATCACCTTCAATATATCACGTTATGACAAAATTGCCTAGTTAAGCCCTTCATTCCAGTTGCTACACGAAAAATGCCAATTATTGACGGTTAAAAGTCATTAGTAATTAGCTAAAACTATAGTAATTCAATATAATTAGTGGTTTATGTGGCGTCATTGATTCCACCAATTGAAAGGCGATTGCAAAATTTTGTGGTGGCCGCAGCTGCCACAAAGCCATACATGATTTTCTTGGTTAACATTTGTGAGAGACTTGACTTCCACAAACCGTTAGTGACTTTGACCACCACAAATTATTGAAGGTCCTGGCCTCCACAAACCTACATGAGTTTAATAAAATCTATTGTGAGATTTGTAGCCGCTACAAATTTGTGAGAGCTTTAGCCGCCACAAATCTATGCGAGATTAAAAAATAATCATTTGTGAGGGTTTTAGTTACCACAAATTTGTGAGAGTATAAAAATATTTCTTTGTGAGGGTCTTGGTTGCTACAAAATGGATTTTTTTTTTGAAGAAAAATATTTTAAAAGAATTGTGATGATAAAAATATCAACTTTGTCATATTAGCAAAAAAATAATATAATTAAAATAAATAAATTAAAGTTGTTATTTTAACATAAGAAAACATAAATGAAAAAATTACTGAAATTCGATAAGGATAAAATAAAATTATAGTAAAGAAAAAATTATACAGAAGGAGAGAATAATAGTAGAGAAAAGGTAATAAAAAAGTTGATAGGGAAGATAGAAGGGAGAAATAACGAGAAAAATGAGAAATATAAAAATAGTTATATATATATATATATATATATATATATATATATATATATATATATATATATATATATATATATATATATATATATAAAGTGAGTGAATTTTTATGAGAGCATTGACCGCCACAAACTTGATTCTTTTTTCCTCCATACTATTTGTGGCGGTTTCAAGACACCACTAAGCACAAAGATTGCCATAAAATAAATTATTTTTCTTCATCTTTGAGGTCTTTTTTTTGTCACTAATATCCACATAATTGGATTCCACAACTAAGAGATTTTTGTGCCAGTAATTATTGAGTGTCTTGTGGTCACCAATATCTTTTTAGAGTTGGTCATGTGATTTTCTTGTTGAGTGTCTTCTACTATGATATCACTCACATGGATATCATCAAGCCTCGCTACGAGAACGCATTTAATAAAATGAATAGTTTTAGATTGTAACCAAGGATCGCTAGACATTGATATTCCTCTTGTGACCTAATTTCCGCCGAAGGTCACCTTGAACTATTACCCGAGATGTGTGGATGTTATGCCAAACAAAACATAGATTCTAACCCAAGTGGATCCCCGATACTTCCTTCTTGGGAAATATTGGACTTTGAAAACACGTGTGACAAAATTGATTGGTGGTAAACATCCACTTGTGCTTCCCTAACATAACCAAGTTGAACCCATAAAAAATGTCAGAAATTCACACCTCAGAATTCTTTTCTCATGGCTAAATGCTCACAACTAAGCCAATTTATTCCCCTATTCGTACCCCCACTAGAATGGTAGTGCTAATACAATTTATTACCCATCAAATCCCTGAGAGTAGTAGGCAACATAAAAGTGCTAATACAATAACTTAGAAAGATGTTTGTCATTTCACTGTTGAATTATTCTCCACATTCTTGAAGTAGCAATTTACAAGAAAGGGGGATTGAATTGTAAATTAACCTTTTGAAATTTCCTGAAAAAATTAACTCAAGATTGATCTTGGTTGTAAATAAGAAAAACGGAGAACGTTCTTGGTTCTGATCCAGAAACGGAGAACGTTCTTGGTTAGTTGAAAATGACAGTTTTAGTTAATCTATTGAACTTGAAAGTAAATAGATAAAGGAAGGGATATAACACATAGATATATCCTGATTCACCCAACTTGGGCTACGTTTAGTTCTCACAACTGTGAGATTTTCAACTAAGTGCTCCAAGGCAAGAACTCTCTTAACTTTTACACAAACTTTCTGCAGATCATTCTTGATATGTTACAACCAATACCTTTCAATCCAGAAATGAGTTTTTCACTGATCTATCCTTCAATCTTTACAAAGGATTAATCACACTACCTTCTCTATAACATAGAAGGATTTTTACAACTTCTCAAGACTAGTTTTTACTTACTTTGTCTTGAGATTACAATGAAATGATAAATTGTTTGATAAAATCTAAATATCCTCAACTCGTGTTTGAGTATTGATTATGATCTTTGAAATTCAGCGTGATCTTAGAGCACAATAGTAATTGGATGATGCAGTTTTCAAGTACTTGACAGAACTTGAGAAAATGTGTGTAAAAAGGGTGGAAGCTCTTGAATCTGATTATGAATGATGAGATAATTGCTTTTATGAGTTCTGGTCTTTGCCTTCACCTTGAGTTCTCTTTTATAGACTCAAAAAGAGCTTATGACAACTCATTTGCCCGTTGGGAACAGACTGGTTGTTCTTTGTTAGTGATTAGGTGAGAGCAGGACAAAAAGTAACAATGTTCTTCATCCTACTTCTGATGTTTAAGAACAGACTTGGTTCTTTCTCTATGTGGCAACTGAGTCTTGATCTTAGTGATGCATATTCTTGGCTTTTAAATTTGTAGAGGGATCTTCCAATACTGACTTGCTCTTAGCATGATTGAGAAAGCATGATTGAATTGGAACTGCATAAAAATTGAATCTGAAACTGCATTTGCGTTTTTGTATTTATGGAGCATCTCAAGAACATTCTTCGTTTTCTTCAAAATTGTCCAGAACGTTCTTGGTTTTACTGACTTAGCTTGTTTCTTCTTTGATATGATATGATTATATTTCTTGGTGCCTATATTGATAAATACACTCAAGCACACTTATTAGATACAAAAACATGCTTTAGAATCATAACTATAATTCTTAATTAATCTTTGTTTATTGCAAGACCCTTAAATTTAAAATTAAATTATGAATTTAATATTTAGTGTATTTTGGGAATATTTGTAAAATATTTAATATATGTATATTTTATGTAAATATATATATATATATATATATATATATATATATATATTTATTTATTTTGGAGGTTGAATTAAAATTATTGGATGAAGGATAAATTAATTTAATTACGAGTAATTAAATTCCGGGCAGTTAATTAAGATGTTATCTGTTAATTACGACGAGAATGGTTAAGTAATTGATGGTCAAGCAATATTATAATATTAATGTTGGGTGAGGTGGCACATATATGCCTATATATATATGAGTGAGAAGCAAGGAAATAAGGCAGAAAACATTTCCCTCCTTTCTCACTGCATGCGCCTACCTTCTTCTTTCTCCCTCATTCTGTTTTAACAAAAGAGCATCCTCAAAAGTCAAATTACTTGGAAATCCAAGCGCCGAACCAGCAAGTGTCCAGAACAAAAGTTGTTCCTCTCATCGTTACGGAGCTAGAGAACTAACTTTTGTAGCGGCGACGCGAACGGAAGTTTCGCCGATTTTTGTCGCGGTAACGTGAACGAGTGAAGAAAATGTAACAGAGGTAAGGGGCACCTTCCAACTTTCTAGATTGCATTTAGGGCTGTAAATGCATGCTGTTGTGGCATTGATGATGTTTTCGTTGTTGTTTTCAAAGTGAAACTGTTTTGCATGTCGTTATAAATGATGAAAATGCATGTTGTTGATGTTTTGATAATCTGTGATGTTTGTTGTTTTGGATGATACATCAATGATGTTTTGTTTGTGTGCAGATACTGGAAAATGCTTTGCATGTCGTTTTGGGGATGATCAAAATACATGGGGTTGGAAAGGGCTGTACTGTTTTGCGACTGTTTTGGAGGGGAAGATTGTTTTCTGTTGTGTTGTTAACATTCTGGTGTTGATGATGGTTTTCAAAAGAAAAGGATTTTAAAATGGGTAGAAGTGTTCTGGAAAAATCTGTTGTTGTTGTGTTGAGGAGAAATGTTCTGAGTTTTGTGGTTCAAAAGAATGGTGATTCTGTTTTTCTATTGTTAACAATCTGGTGTTCATAGTGGTTTTCAAAAGAAAAAGGATTTTAAAATGGGTGGAGGTGTTCTGGAAAATCTGTTGTTGTTGTGTTGATGAAAAATGTTCTGAGTTTTGTGGTTCAAAAGAATGGTAATTCTGTTTTTCTGTTGTTAACAATCTGGTGTAAATAGTGGTTTTCAAAAGAAAAAGGATTTTAAAATGGGTGGAGGTGTTCTGGAAAATTTGTTGTTGTTGTGCTGATGAAAAATGTTCTGAGTTTTGTGGTTTCAAAAGAATGGTGATTATGTTTTGGTGTTGTGTTGTTTTTTTCAAAGAAAAAAGTTTGAAAACGTGTTGAAGTTTCTGGAAAATATCACTATATTCGAAGGTGTATTCGAATACGGCATTGTTGTATTCAAATACATGCATGCAAAATTCCTGTTTTACTAAAATTTAGAACTTGTATCCGAATACGACCCTCTGTATTCGAATACAAAGGAGTGATTTTTGCTTCTAACTTAGCATCTGTATTCGGCTACAACCTTGTCGTAATCGAATACAGGATTGCAATTTTTGCCACTGTATTCATATATGTATTCGACTACGACCCTGTTGTATTCGAATACAGATTTGTTGTTTTTGCCACTGACTTCATATCTGTATTTGGCTACGACAACCTCGTATTCGAATACATAATGTTGATTTTCACTGTTTTAGCATCCGTATTCGAATACAAGGAAGCTGTATTCGAATACAGATTGTTTTTTTCCCAAAATTCCAGTTTTAAACATTGGTTTTGTTGAAGAAAAAACCTTTTTGATATATGTTTTAATGACAACAAACCTTTTAAATTAAATGATTAAGTTTTATGAATGGTGGTCTACTAATGATTTCACTTAAGTTTGTTTAAGGAACATAAATGCATAAGTGAACAAAGCAAGAATCGAAGAAAACAGCAGCAGAGAACATTCTTGACATATTCTGGAAAACGGAGAATGTTCGCAAGACTGTGATAGCATAAAGACCAAACTTTCTCCACCACTTAATTAAAGTTATTGCATATGGAATTTACATCAGTACTGAGAGTACATGACAAGGTACAGATGTGATCAATTAGAATCAAAAGGAACCATTCTAATCACAAAGAAAAAAGGCCATGAATCAAGCTGCCAAAGCAAGACTGAACAGTCTCCAGAATGTTCAGAATTAACAGCATGTTAATGATTCAAGGAAAGCCAAGAAATTAGCATAAAGAACACTCTTGACACAATCTAGAAAAACATAAGATGTTACCCGATAAAATTACCAGAAGATACCTCAAGAAGAGGATACCAGAGGATACCTCACGAAGCTGTCATTAGAGGATACCTCACGAAGCTGCCATCAGAGGATACCTCACGAAGTTGTCATCAGAGGATACCTCACGAAGCTGACATCATAGGATACCTCACGAAGCTGCCATCAGAGGATACCTCACCAAGCTGCCATCAGAGGATACCTCACCAAGCTGCCATCAGTGGATACCTCAACCAGAGGATATCTCAACCAGAGGATATCAGAGGATACCTCAACCAGATGATATCAGAGGATACCTCAACCAGAGAATACCAGAGGATACCTCAACCAGAGACATATCTGTGTGTGATATCTCTTCCCTTATCTTTATTTACTTTCAGTCTGTTAATTATCAAGTTAAATAGATAAACTGAACTGTTGATTTTAGTTAACCAAGAACGTTCTCTGTTTTCTGGTGAAAATCAAGAACGTTCTCCTTTTTCTGTTTTCACAACCAAGATCAATCTTGAGTTATTTTCTTAAGTTTATAACAGGAATTTTAAAAGGGCGAATTTACAATTCAAACCCCCCTTTCTTGTAAATCGATATTGCTACTTCAGGTTTATGAACTTAAAGAGTTGGGGAAACATTGGGAAGGCTTGTGGTGAATTAAAATGGAGTTTTTGAGAAGGTTTGAGGTGGTGATGATGAAGTTCTTGAATTCTTTGTTGATGTGGTGAAAATGAAATTGTTGAGATAGTTTAAGATGGTTTGATGAGGTGATGGAGTGGCTGGACTTCCAACTGGTACTTGCATACTATTTTCAGTGAAGAGAAAACATCGCATGTCCATGCATTGCATAGTCAGGTGGTGACCGCGATGGGCCACAGAGTTGATGCGGTGACTGTGATGAGCCACGAAGTTAAGTAGTAACCATGGGTTATAGAATAGTTCCGCGTGTATTAGACGGTCTATTCTATCCGGGGTCAGAGTAGTTCCGCGTGTATTAGACGGTCTACTCTACTCGGGCTACGGAGTGGTTCCGCGTGTATTAGATGATCCATTCTATCCGTGCGAGGGTTTAACTTCTGTGTATTTGGCCTGTGAGAGGCTAATACACGTAATGTAGTGACCCTGATGGGTTATAGACTAGTTCCGCGTGTATTAGACGGTCTATTCTATCTGGGTTCAGAGTAGTTCCGCATGTATTAGACGGTTTATTCTATCTGGGCTACGAAATGGTTCAGCGTGTATTAGACGGTCCATTTCATTTGTAAAATCGTGCTGGTCCGTGAGAGACTACACCTTGGAAATTCCAAGAGTTGTGTACATTGGCATTTACATATTGCATCGGGGTGGTTGACTGTGAGTCATGTTTTAATATGAATTGATGAGTTGAAACCGAGGGTGCAAGTATGTTATGAAATCTGAGTTTCTAATGAAATGTTGTGATTGTTGATTGTATTTGTACTTGCAACATGATGTTTATAGTAAATTGTTGCTGTTTTGCAAGGTACAAATGTCATGTATTTTAAAAAGTGAGCATCCTTATTTATCATCATTGTTATAGTATTGAATTATGCCATGAGTGTATCTGTTATATTTGATATAATTTTGATGTAGTAATTGTTAATTTCGGTCGGTGACCCTTTACTATTATTGTGGAAAATTGGGCTTTGCCCTCAGATGATACCCAAATCCGTACCTCTGACGGTTACACTAACGACGGAGACGTCGTTAGTTTTCCTTGATCTTCACGTACGGCGTATTTGTGGACAACGCAGAGGGATGGACAGTTGGGTGAAGACAAGACTTGTAGAGGATGCGGTAGAAACCGTGCTACTGTAACTTTAGTGCATGATCAGACTAGACTTTTTGTATAGGGCCTAGTGTTGAGGGCTGTATTTATTTATTTTGGGATCATTGTATATTTTTCCGCACTCTGATAATATTTTGGTGGGTCCAGGATACAGCTTTTGGATGTATTTTTGTTTTGGTATATTTTGAAGATTAAATTCCCAAAAATATCTTACTTGATTAATCGTGATGTAGTTATTTAATTACTTTTTTATTTTGGATTACGATGTTGAACGATTTTTAAGTTGAATTGATTTTGATCATTCTGAATTAAATTGAAAAAAAAATTTCTTTTCTTTATTTTGGTTAAAAAAAAAATACGTTCGCGCTGTTTAAAACTCGGAGTGTTACATTTATCATCAAAATTATTTAAGTTGGAATTTTGTCTCAACAATTCTATCTTCAAGTAGCCAAAAATGACTTTTTTCTTCCTACCTATAATGAGTGAAAGACCTAGATATTTACTAGTCTCGTGCTCTCCATAACTCCTAGGTTAGCTACTATGCTTTCCCTAATATCAATAGGGGAATTGGTGCTGAAGAATATTTAACTTCCTCATATTTATAGCTTGACCTAGACATAGTCTTAAGTTATCAAGTATGATATTGCTCTTGTATTCATTTGCCTTAAAAAACAAAACATAATTGTCAACAAATAATAAGTGTAAGGGTGGGTGCTTGTCTACACACGTGAATGATGCCATGAAGGTTCCCTTTAGCTTCACCTCTAGCTCTCCTAAGAAGAGAGGTAAGCAATCCCGCACACAAAATATACAAATAGGGTGACAAAAAATCTATTTGTCGAATCTCTCTCCCTAGTTTCACCGAACCAACACTTGTCATCATTCAATCTAAATTTGTCTAGAAGTGATTCAACACAAAGTGTCATTCAATTCGCCTACTTTTGTGAAAATCCATCTTCTAGAGAACACCCTTCGTAAATTAGTCTTTTAAGTGAAAGTATTTCATTGAGTATGACCACCCCCAACTACACTTCATGTAACTTCAATCAACTTTATCATGATATTTTCTAAAATAGATCTTTGGCAAATAATACAACCTCTCCTTTTAGTTATAAGTACTTTTTAAGTAAAAAATATTTCTGAATATAAGTTCTCTTTCAAATTACTAGCTAAATGCATTTATTATTTTTTGTAAAATATACTCTTTATTTTAGAAAACAAAAAAAAATTGAATTATATTTATGTATAAAGACTATTTTAAAAATATTAATAAATAAAATTGACAAATTAAATTAACTAAATATTTTTTTTAGTATATGTGAAAAAACAATAAAAATTTATAAGAGAGAAGGTCTTCTATTAACAATCGAAAATTATATTTTTTAAAATATTTTTTTTTAATGTAGTAGTTGAGGTAAATGAAATACTTTTTGGTTATAACAATAAAACTTTGGGCCTACATATCTATAGAAGACACCGTAGTAGAATTTAAGATCAGTATGATCAATATATGCTTGAAGAACACGAAATCAACGCAACAAAAATGTAAATTATGTAATGAATCTTCCAATGAAGTGACACAATAAACATTGTATTTTACTTTTGTTGGAAATGAGGAACAAAAGAGCTAGTTTGTGAATTGAAAAATTAGAAGTCCCACATAGGAGGGATTACACATTCTAGTAGTGTTTATAAGGTGTGGAGGTATGACACTTGGGTTTGGGTGGTGAATTATTATTTTTTAGTAATAAGAAAATTAAAAATTAATATTTATTTTCTGAAAAAATGAATGCTTGCGTTTTTACTTAATTGGCCCTCCACCGAGTCAACACTTTATTTCTGATCCTGTTATTCATTCCCTGTATTTCGCACAATTCAGTTTTGGTCAAAATCCTACCTTGGTTCTCGGTTGTTTTGTGGCCAAGTACTTGGTCAAAACCCTGAAAATTTCAGAGTCAACCTAACCTAGAAAAATGAGGCATGAATTTAGTATGAGTCTGGTCTGATGGATCACGAAATCCATCAGATTCAGTAGCAAATGTCCTTTATAAATAGAGGGTTCTACTCAGTTGTAAAAAAAAACACCAAAAGAAACTCTCATTTCTTCTTAGGCTTTTCTCTTCTTCTCCCTCCATATTCTTACTTCTTCTTTTTCTTTCTTTCGAGTGGTCTTAGTACCATATTACGAGTGACAGCCATTAGACTGCCATACTGAGGGTGTAATTCTAAAACGGTTTTTTCACGGTGCAGTGAAACTCCAATACAGAGTAACTGTTGGAACCAAGTTGGTTCTAAGTACTTAGGATTTTGATGCTTACAAATGTACTCTATGTAAACTTATTTTGTTCTTTGAATTATTAAGTTAAATTCCCCAGAAACTGAAGGAATCAGAAGCAGTGATCAAAGGATTCCAGAAAAATGAATTCTGGAATGACCAGAAGATACTCCTGGAATGTCAAAACATGACCAGAAGATATCTTTGATGGGCCAGATCAGAAGGAATAAAAATCAGAATGAAACATGGATCATACCATTGGAAAGCCTGCCAGATGGAGAGTTGTTCCAGACAAACAGGAATCAAATATCAATTTTATTCCAGAAGTTATTCTGACCAGAAGATGGCCTGGCAGTGAAAAATTACACAGTCCAGACTTGTTCCAGACTTGACCAGAAGGTATGTTTATGAGTCCAGAACAAGAGGATCAATCCAGATTTGGCCCAGACCATAAGATAGCATGATTCAGGGGATGGAACTAAGTCCAGACCAGAAGAAATGTATTCCAGAATCAATCCAGACCTGGTCCAAAATCAAAGGTAAAATGTCCAGACTGAAATATTTTTTGTTCAAGTTAATTTCAGTTTGTTCCAGACCAAATTCCAGAATCTGTCCAGATCAGAGTAAAGACTTCCAGATCAATGGTTCAGAATTAATTATTTGGTCCAGTGATGGTCCAGATCAGAAAATCAAACCATGGCCCAGTGTTGGCCGAAATCAGAGGGACAAAATGTATAGTCCAGCAAAGGCCGAATTTAGAGGATTATAGCATATGAGGTGCGCATCCAAGATGGTCGAAATCAGATGATCAGAGGGTCAAGAAGTGTGGTCCAGGGAAGGCCGAAATCAGAGGATCACAGCATAACAATCAGTATGGTCCATATGTGGACTAGCGCATGAAGATCCAATGGTCCAGATTTAATCAGGAAATTGATACGGTGGAGAATTTAATTTATTTTGATCAAATGATTAAAAAGATTTATTACAAAAATAAAGTGAGGTGTTGTGGAATTCAGGAGCTGTGGCGGGAAGGAACCAACAGATTTAATTGGCCAGTTATTTTGAAAGGAAATCTTAAGATATGTTTTTTATTTAAATGAAGCCCAATTGGTCAAGTTATTTTTGCAAGAGAATCCAGCAAGATTCAGCTCGAATTTAAGCATTGGAAGAGGCCCCAATCTGGATCTATAAAAGGAGGCTCAAGGCAGAATACTCATCATCGAAAATCACAAAAGAGTCATACACTTCCAAAGCAAACACTCTCAAATTTTCATAGAAGTCAATTGTGAGTTCCAGCTTTCAAGAAGCAAGTACTCGTGTTATTTTCCTTCCACTATGTCAAATCTAAGTTGTTGAAGTAGAGTCTACAATCTGAGGGAGCCAGTAGAGGTAGCAGGTTACTTGGCAATTAGATTCATAGTGTTGTGATTTCTTCTACAATCTGGGATTGTCAGATTGGCTGAAGACAGGAGTTGCATTCCTCAAAGAAGTCTAGGATTGTTAGACTGTTTGTGAAGACTGACTTGGAGGGTCAGTATAAAGGTTGTAATTCAAGGTTTGAATTTGTGAAATCCTTCAAGGTGAAGGGACTGGACGTAGCCTCGTTAACGGTGAACCAGTATAAAAACTGTGAGTTTTATTTTTACTTTTATCCGCTGCTAACTCTACTTTTAATTATACATCAACTTTTGTTTTAAAAGTATAAAAACAGGAAAAGTAATCAAGTTAAGTCAAACACAATTCAACCCCCCTTCTCGTGTTTGCACTTTCAATTGGCATCAGAGCTCGGTCTTAAGGCTGAGCACTTAACAGTGTTTGAGGAAAGGTCCATGGGGTTCAATATTTCAGAAGAATTGGGAAACAACATCAACAGACCACCACTGTTTGATGGAGAAAGGTTTGAGTATTGGAAGGACAGATTGAGAAGCTTTGTCATATCTCAAGATCCTGAAGTATGGAAGATGATAGTTAAAGGATACACTGCACCTACTGATCCAAAAGATCCAACTAAGAAACTAGACATGGATGATATGAAACCAGATCAGAGTAGATTACACAAACTTCATCACAAGTCTAGAACCATCATGGTTCAAGAAGCAAAGGCTAACATATTGGTCAGAAAGTATGAGCTGTTCAAGATGGAAGAGGATGAAGACATTGACGCAATGTTCAGCAAATTTCAGACTCTAGTATCAGGTCTAAAAGTATTAAACAAAAGCTATACCACTGCAGATCATGTCTGGAAGATTCTGAGAAGTCTGCCAAAGATTACTGCAATATAGGAAGCTAAGGATCTGAGTACCTTGAGGCTGGAAGATCTAATCAGCTCACTCAGGTCTCATGAGATAGAACTGGAAGAAGATGAACCTAAGAAGAAGAATCTGGCTTTGAAGTCGAAACAGAAGAAAGCTGCAAAGGCAGTATTAGAATCAGAGGATAGTGACAATGACTGTGATGATATGGCTTACTTAACCAAAAAGATGGTTAAGATATGGGAAAACAGAAAGAGGAGAGGTTCCTAGAAGAAACATAACAGCAAGGAAGAATCTGACAAGAAGAACATCATCTGTTATGGATGCAATGAACCTGGACATATCAAGTCAGAATGTCCAAATCTGGAAAAAGGAAAACAACACAAGAAGAGTTCCAGATACAGAAAGAAAGGTCTGATGGCTGCCTGGGATGTATCAGAATCAGAGGAAGAATCTTCTGATGATGAAGAGGCAGAAACAGCAAAGATAGCTCACATCAAGTCTGCTTCTGGACCTCATAAAGGCACGAATTCCAGAAGGAAAACAGGTAGAAGGAAGAATGATCGAAGCAATCATTCTGGCAAATCTGGAAGCACATCAGAGGAAACAATTCTGTCTCTGATGGCTCATACCAACTCAAGTTCTGAATATAGCTCAAGCTCAAGAACAGAATCAGAAAATGAAGACAATGAGGTATTTTCTGATCTGTCTAAATCTGAATGAATTGAGACTTTAAAAGACTTGTTAAATGCAAACAATAAAAGGTCTTTAAAATTGAAAACTCTTAGGGAAGATAAGGAAAATCTAACCAAAGAAGTCCAAGTTTTAAAGAATCGAAATTTTGAGTATGCAACTGAAAACAAAAATTTTAAAACTGATGTTGCAAGACTCAAATCTGAAAACCAAACTCTGAAAAGTAATAATTGTTCCACTTCTGAAACTGTTTGTAAATCTGATATACATGAACAAGTTTTTCAAAACTTTATTTCCAATGGAATGGAAAGAAGTAAAAATGCATCTATGATTTATGGAAACAATAATTCTGGAAAAAGAGGTCTTGGTTTTACAGAAACAATTACTGAAAATAAAGTTGTTCATTCTGATGTTTTATGTAGTGTTTGTGCCAAGAAAGGTCACTCTGAATTATCTTGTCCAATGGTAAAATCTTAACAAGATTAGAGAGCTGTTACAACTAACAAACCTGGACCCAATCAGTTCTGGGTACCAAAAGATCAAATTGTCAATGTTGCAGATATTCTGAGCAACCAGAAGGAGACACCAACAATGGTGCCTGGACAATGGATGTTGGCAACGCACAAGCAGAAGAAGGTTTATGTTCCAACATCTACCAAACAGAAGCAAAGTCACTCATGTAGAAGAAGAACTGGTCAACACAATACCTATCAGAACCAGAACCAGAATTATAGGAGAAACAGGAAATATCATGGATATCACTCGTATCAGAAGAAGAACTGGAACCAGAAGCACATAAACTGGAACGAGAACCAAAACTGGAACCAGTATCAGAGGTATAGGAACTGGAACCAAAACCAACACTAGAACCAGAACCAGGACTGGAGGCACAGAAACTGGAACCAGAATCAACATTGGAACCAGAATCAGAATCAATACCAGAACCAGAACCTGAACAGGTATCAATATCAAAGGTTGAGGTATGATCATCAGAACTACTTTAATTATCAAAATAAGTATGATTATCAGAATCACCATAAGTTCCAGAATCACCAGAGGAATATGGTGTATGAGCCAAAACAGAAATTAAAGAATCAGAATCAACAGAGTTCTTCAAACTCTCCAGTGAGATTCATCAGGACTACAAACCTGGAAGGGAATTCAAATTCCCTCATCCAAACCATGTAATCTCAGAACATATAGATTAGGAATCTGAAAATCAGAAGCAAGAGGATTTTCAGAGTAAACCTGAGGCTACATCTTGTTGTAAATACTATTATTATTTAATATTTACAGTGATAACAAGAAGCTTGATCTTAACAAATCAAAGCTAGATAAGTATTCTACAAGTTTTCAAAACATCAGAGGAACCAGGTGATTCACACTAATTGAACACTCAGAAGAAACAACATTCCAGTGGTTTAAAAAACAAACAGAAACCACCAAAAGCAGAATTAATGGTTTGGTTGTACTAAGTTCATTTTTAAATTAATTGATTTATATTATGGTATATGACAAACTACTTGAAAAATCAAACCAAGATAAAGATAGACAGGTTTATCAGAACCAAAGGGAGCAGAAGTAGAACGAATGGTTTGGCTGTATTGAGTTAAATTTTAACTTATTTGATTTGCATTATGTAAAATGACAAACTGCTTGATCTTAACAAATCAAAGCAAGATAAAAATAGTGCAGGGAGCAGAAGCACAAGAAACAAAAGTACCTGGAAAGGTAAAGGATACAAGCAAGTCAGCAACACATGACAAATCTTCAAAAGATAAATCTGATCAAGTCAGAAACAGCCAAGATAAGTCATAAGAGAAATCTGGATATTTACCAGAATCTAAAGCTGTTACAGATTCACTAGAACCAGAAGCTGATTCATCAGAATCAGAAGCTGTTACAGAACCAGAAGCTGATGCGAACCAAGCATTGTTGATGAAGTTTTGGCAAGAGGAAGGTTGGATACTTGCAATGCAAGAAGAGCTGAATGAAATTCAAAGGAATGATGTTTGGGATCTGGTATCCAGACCAAACAGAAGCATTATGGGAACCAAGTAGGTATTCAGAAACAAATTCAATGAAAAGGGTGAAGTTGTAGCTCAAGGATACAGTCAATAGAAAGGTATGGATTACACTGAGACTTTTGTTCCAGTGGCCAGGTTAGAAGCATTTAGAATTCTCTTATCATTTGTTGCTAATCATGATATAATGCTGTATCAAATGGATGTCAAAAGTGCATTCTTAAATGGCTACATAAGTGAAGAAGTCTATGTCAAACAGCCCCCTAGTTTTGAAAATTCTGATTTTCCAGACCATGTTTTCAAACTTAAAAAGTCTTTATATGGTTTAAAACAAGCACCAAGGGCATAGTATGACAGACTTAGTAACTTTCTGCTTAAGAATGAATTTAATAGAGGCCAGATTGATAATACACTATTTAGGAAATCCATTAAACATGATATTCTGATTATTCAAGTCTATGTTGATTATATCATATTTGGATCAACTAATGGCACTTTGTGCAAAGAGTTTTCTGACCTAATGCAGAAGGAGTTCCAAATGAGCATGATGGGATAACTTAAGTTCTTCCTGGGAATTCAAATTCATCAAGGCAAATCAGGTTTACTCATTCACCAATCAAAATATACTAAAGAACTTCTCAAAAAGTTCAAGATGAGTGACTATAAGCCAATGGCCACCCCCATGCACCCAACCTGCTCACTTGAGAAAGATGAAACCAGCCAAAAGGCAGACCAGAAAACATACAGAGTTGGAAAGGAAAAGTATAAGTGGCAACTGCACTTTGTTCTGTGATAACACTTCAGCCATAAACCTAACCAAGAACCCTATCTTACACTCTAGAGCCAAACACATTGAAATAAAACACCATTTCATTAGGGAGCATGTTCAAAAAGGGACTTTGAGCATCCAGTTTGTGGACACTGATCATCAATGGGCTGATATCTCCACCAAGGCATTACCAGAAGATAGGTTCGAGTTCATTAAGAAGCATCTCAGCATGACCTCCATATCTGACTAGCTCAAGTAGTCATCTTAGGAGTTTTTAAAATTTCTTGCAATTTTATTTTATGTCTTTTAATTTCAGTTTTTACTTTCTGTAATTTGTAAAGAGAAAAACAAAAAATACAAAAATAGTAGGACCACTTTTTGGCTGATGACAAAAAGGGGGAGAAAGAGAGGGAGAGAGAAAGAAAATAGAAATAAGTAGAAAAGGAGAGATAAAAAGAAAGAAGGAGAGAAAAAGAAAGAGAGAAAACAGAAGGAGTTGAAAAGGAGAGGAAACAGGGAGAGAGAAAAACAAAGAAAGAAAAAGAAAGAGTGAAAACAGAAGGAGTTGAAAAGGAGAGGAAATGTGAAGAGAGAAAAAGAAAGAGAGCAAAAAGAAGGAGTTGAAAAGGAGAAGAGAAGAGAAGAAAAGAAAGAGAGAACAAAGAAGGAGTTGAAAAGGAGAGTATCAGACTTAGGGGGAGTAATTCAAAGTCTTCGAGTCATAAGTTAGCAAAATAAGTTAAGGTTTTGTCATCACCAAAAAGGGGGAGATTGTTGGAACCAAGTTGGTTCTAAGTACTTAGGATTTTGATGCTTACAAATGTACTCTATGTAAACTTATTTTGTACTTTGAATTATTAAGTTAAATGCCCCAGAAACTGAAGGAATCAGAAGCAGTGATCAAAGGATTCCAGAAAAATGAATTCTAGAATGACCAGAAGATACTCTAGGAATGTCAAAACATGACCAGAAGATATCTTTGATGGCCCAGATCAGAAGGAATAAAAATCAGAATGAAACATGGATCATACCATTGGAAAGCCTGCCAGAAGGAGAGTTGTTCCAGACAAACAGGAATCAAATATCAATTTTATTCCAGAAGTTATTCTGACCAGAAGATGGCCTGGCAGTGAAAAATTACACAGTCCAGACTTGTTCCAGACTTGACCAGAAGGTATGTTTATGAGTCCAGAACAAGAGGATCAATCCAGATTTGGCCCAGACCATAAGATAGCATGATTCAGGACATGGAACTAAGTCCATACCAGAAGAAATGAATTCCAGAATCAATCCAGACCTGGTCCAAAATCAAAGGTAAAATGTCCAGACTGAAATATTTTTTGTTCAAGTTAATTTCAGTTTGTTCCAGACCAAATTCCAGAATATGTCCAGATCAGAGTAAAGACTTCCAGATCAATGGTTCAGAATTAATTATTTGGTCCAGTGATGGTCCAGATCAGAAAATCAGACCATGGCCCAATGTTGGTCGAAATCAGAGGGACATAATGTATAGTCCAGCAAAGGCCGAATTCAGAGGATTATAGCATATCAGGTGCGCATCCAAGATGGCCGAAATCAGAAGATCAGAGGGTCAGGAAGTGAGGTCCAAGGAAGGCCGAAATCAGAGGATCACAGCATAACAATCAGTATGGTCCAGATGTGGACTAGCGCATGAAGATCCAATGGTCTAGATTTAATCAGGAAATTTATACGGTGGAGAATTTAATTTATTTTGATCAAAGGATTAAAAAGATTTATTACAAAAATAAAGTGAGGTGTTGTGGAATTCAGGAGCTGTGGCGGGAAGGAACCAACAGATTTAATTGGCCAGTTATTTTGAAAGCAAATCTGAAGATATGTTTTTTATTTAAATGAAGCCCAATTGGTCAAGTTATTTTTGCAAGAGAATCCAACAAGATTCAACTCGAATTTAAGCATTGGAAGATGTCCTAATCTGCATCTATAAAAGGAGGCTCAAGGCAGAATACTCATCATCGAAAATCACAAAAGAGTCATACACTTCCAAAGCAAACACTCTCAAATTTTCATAGAAGTCAATTGTGAGTTCCAGCTTTCAAGAAGCAAGTACTCGTGTTATTTTCCTTCCACTATATCAAATCTAAGTTGTTGAAGTAGAGTCTACAATCTGAGGGAGTCAGTAGAGGTAGCAGGTTACTTGGCAATTAGATTCATAGTGTTGTGATTTTTTCTACAATCTGGGATTGTCAGATTGGCTGAAGACAGGAGTTGCATTCCTCAAAGAAGTCTAGGATTGTTAGACTGTTTGAGAAGATTGACTTGGAGGGTCAGTATAAAGGTTGTAATTCAAGTTTTGAATTAGTGAAATCCTTCAAGGTGAAGGGACTGGACGTAGCCTCGTTAACGGTCAGTATAAAAACTGAGTTTTATTTTTACTTTTATCCGCTGCTAACTCTGTTTTTAATTATACATCAACTTTTGTTTTAAAAGTATAAAAACAGGAAAAGTAATCAAATTAAGTCAAACACAATTCAACCCCCCCTTCTCGTGTTTGCACCTTCAGTAACTATGCTGTTTTATCCTGGGGACGGCGTGGTTGATAGTCTGTCTTGCACAATTTGGACAGTGCCGCGAAACGTCTTAAAGAGAGCGACCTAGTCCGCGACTCAACCCAGTAATATTTTTCGTGGCATAAATTGTTTTTAAACTGTTTTCAAAACTTGAAACAACAACTTTGGTAATAATAGTATAAAAACGAGTTCAGACGGCCACACTTCGATCATGCTACCTGCTGCTCCACTTAATTCTCAATATTATATTATATTATATTTATGGGAAATTGTATCTATTTCTGCAAATACATTCTTTTAATTTTTAAAATACATTTATTTTTTTATATTCATTAGAAATATTGTACATAATATTTTTCTATTATTTATTAAAAAGACATTTGATTACAGATTTTGATTGTGCCACTTTAAGAACATATTATACTTTTTAAATTGTAAATACAAGATTAATTGACGTACATTTATAAATTAAAGTGAAAATTTTAATCGTATCATATAATAAATAACAGAAGTAAATATAAGTGTGACAAAAATTGATGCGATTTTTTAATAAATATAGAAGAGTTAAATGTTTGTTTCAAAACTATATGAAATATAGGGGTACCGAACTTGTCAATGCAATTTCCTCTATTTATTCTTATTCTTACTATAGACGATTCCTTTCCTCACAGAAAACGATGTTTCGATGGAAAATCTATTTGTCCTCTTTGAAGGCAAGATGTTTTTGAATGATTGAGTCAAGATTTCTATATAATCTAAGTGTTTATATTAAAAAAAGATTGAAAATAAATTAATTAATTTTGCAGGGAAATTGAAGAAAAGAAAAATTTGTTTATAAAAAAAGCTAATAATATTATATAAAAAAATTTTATTCAGAGCACAAGATATGCTGCGAATAATCGAAAGAATATTAAATTTCAATAAGATAGGATAAACAAGTGTGGTCAAAACTAATGACATACACCATGGTGCCAAGACCAAACATGAACATCAAGCTCGTATAATTAAATTAAGGCATGATACGAATCGATACAAGCAATTGGCATTTGCCACCAAATAATAAAATGAAACTCAAACCTTGCTCCCGTGATTTTGTCCACGAGGACCGAGCTTAGCACCCTCCACCAACTAGTGTACAATAATATATATATATATATATATATATATATATATATATATATATATATATATATATATATATATATATATATATATATATATATATATTTTATTAAACACACCATCATTGCGAACTTTCCATAAAGTTCAAATACAAGTCAATCAGATGACCTTTACATTTTGTCAAGATTTTTTATTACAAGAGAATAATCCTTCAAATTGAATGGTATGTACAATTGGGTAAAGCACTTTGAGTACCCAATCATGGTAAATGTCGGGGACAATAATCGACAAAAAATGATGTAATGATTCCTCATTTGCACAATCTCCACCACACAAATGAGACTGATCACCAGAAAACAGAGAACATTCTTGGTTAGTTAAAATCAACAATTCAATTTATCTATTTAACTTGATAATTAAAAGACTGAAAGTAAATAGAGATAAGGGAAGAGAAATTTTACACGGATATATCCTGGTTCACCCAACTCGGGCTACGTCCAGTCCTCACAACGGTGAGATTTTCACTAAGTGCTAAAACAGAGATCAATCTTGGTTTTACACACCCTGTTTCAGATCAACTTTGATCTGTTACAAAAACAAATCCTTTCCACCCAGAAAGGAGTTCAATCAAATCACCTATCAATCTTTAGATAGGATTTTACAGTTCACCTTTTAATCATACAAGGATTTCCAACAAGCTTACTCAAAACTATACTTCACACTATAGCCTTGAGTTTACAATGATATGATTTAAAGTGTTTTGTCAGAATCTGAGCAGGCTCAACGCTTGTTTGAGTTCTGATTCTTTGACAAAGAAATACACGAGAATGATTCTAGGAGTCGAATAGGAAAAATCAGAACTGACTCAATGTATGTGAGTGAGATAAATTCAAGTATGATTGAAGTGAGTAATGAATTGCTTAATACTTGAAGCTCTGATTTTGGACAGAATCGGAGTATGCTCAACTCTTGCTTGAGTTCTGATTCTTTGACAAAAGAATTCAGTAGAATGATTCTGATATGAAGAAGAAGAAGAACATAACTAAGTCTTTTGTTTGTGATTGAGAAACTTTCAACTATGTAAGTGTATGTAATTGATGAATTGATTTGAACTTGAAGCTCTTGAATATGATTACGAATGATGAAAAAATCGCTTTTGTGAGTGCTTGTTGTTGCCTATATCTTGAGTTCTCTTTTATACACTCAAAAAGTACTTTTGACAGCTCATTTGCCCTTTGGGAATAGCTGCCTTGTCCTCTGTAAGTTATTATGCGAGAGCAGGCCAAAAAGCAAGAACGTTCTTCATTCTGCTTCTAATGTTCAAGAGCAGACTTGGTTCTTCATTTGTGTTGCAAATGAGTCTTGATCATAGTGATGCGTATTCTTGACTTTTAAATTACAGGGATCCTCTGGTGATATCCTCTGGAGGTATTTTCTGGTATCCTCTGATGACGTCATCTGGAGGTTTCCTCTGGTGACGAATTTTGGAGGTATCCACTGGATGTGTCTTTTGGTATCCTCTGGTGACGTCATCTGGAGGTATCCTCTGGTGACGACTTTTTGAGGTATCCACTGGATGTGTCTTCTAGTATCCTCTGGTGACGTCATCTGGAGGTATCCTCTGGTGACGACTTCTGGCGGTATCCTCTGGTGACGTCATCTGGAGGTATCCTCAGAAGGTATCCTCTGGTGACGACTTCTGGAGGCATCCTCTGGTGACATCCTCTGATGATGTCATCCTCTGGTGACATCATAATGCTGTCCAGAATGTTCTTGGATCTTCAAATTTGATCTTGCTTCTCTCAACTGATTTTTGATTTGAATTTCCTTCAAGTCTTCTGTGATTTTTGAATCAAATCTCCTTAATACTTTGATCAGATTTCTATCAAAAATCAATCAAACCTTCTTCAAATTTTAATTAAGTCTTCGCTTGATTATGATTTAAATCTGGACCATATAATCTATTGATCTGGATCAAGTCTGGACCATGTGATCTGATGTGTACCATTTTGCTTCCTGATATGGACAGTGTAATCTTCTGATATGGACTATGTGATATTCTGATATGGACTTGTGATCTTCTAATATGAACCATGTGATCTATTCTAGACCATGCTATCTTCTGGTCTGGACCAAGTCTTCTGTTCTAGACTAAATATAGAACAATATTCCGTTCTAGACTGAGTTATCTAAAGGTGCAAACACGAGAAGGGAGTTGAATTGTGTTTGCAAAACTTGAATTCTTTTGCTGTTTTGTTGAATTGATGCAAATTATTTGATGAATAAATAATCAGATTTAGCACTGGATAATCACAACATAAGAACACATCAATTTATCCTGGTTCACCTTTAACTAGGCTATGTCCACTCCCTTCCTTCAGAAGGCCTTTTACACTAATTCAAACTCCTTTGAATTACAACACCACTGACCCTTCAAGCCAGTCTTCCCAAACAGCCTGACTACCTCAGACTTTTGAGGAACATTAACACGTTGACTATACCAGCCAAGTCTTCTCAAATAGTCTGACAACCACATACTTTTGAGGATCTTCACAACCTTAAACCTACAAGCTAAGTTTTTTTTTCTAACAACCTGACAACCCCAGATTTTAGTTCAACACTATAGGATTTTATACAAGGGATCGAAATTAGAACTAAGTAATTACTTTCGGAAAGATGATACTCACAATAAGCTTAAAGTGAACTAGAGTGTTTGCTTATGAAAATTTATGATGACGATCTGCTTTACACTCTAAGAAAAGAACACTTAGAAAATATTTATCTTTTAAGCAAGTGTTTCTCTCCTTTGAACTCTTTGAATATTTAGGAGTTTTTTGCTCGAGTTCTTCTATATTTCGATGCTTTATTCTTCAGCATTAAGCCTCTATTTATAGTTGAAATTAGGGCTTCACTTTGATCTGATGCTTTACTTCTTGAGTGTATTTCAATTAATTCTGTTTTGAGAATATTATGGAGTATTTTGCTCAGATTCTGTTTCTAGAGTCTTTTGCTCCGATTCTGTGTTGAGCATTTTGCTCAGATTCTATTTTGAGCATACTTTTAGCTAGATTCTGTTTCTTGAGACTTTTACTCGAATTGTGTTTTGAGCATTTTTCTCAGATTCTATTTTGAGCATACTTTCAGCTTCTAATGATGTAGCTTCTGATTTTTGCCTCTAATGATATCCTCTGGTGATATCCTCTAATGTTTGCCTTTGATGACATCCTCTGGTATTTTTTGGAGATATATTATGGTACCCTCTGGTGATATTTTCTCGATGTTTCCTCAAGTATCATCTGGATGTTTCCTTTGGTATCCTCTGAATGTATCCTCTGGATGTATCTTTCGGGTGATATCTTCTGCTGACGCCATCCTCTGATTTCTGCGTTTGGTGACGTCATCTTCTAGTTTATGCTTCTGATGACATCCTCTGATATTTGCTTCTGATGACGTCATCTTCTGATTTATGCTTTTGATGACATCTTCTGATTTTCATTCTTCTTCTAAGTCAAAATACGATTTTCATAAAATACATTTGTTAACATCAAAACTTTAATTGCAAGAACCAACTTGGTTCCAACATTATCTTCTAAACTCTATTTCCTTCTGGTCTGACCAAGTTTCCTTCTAGATAAGATTACCTTCTGCTCTGGACCAAGTTTCCTTCTGGACCATGTTTCCTTCTCATCTGGGCCGTGAATAATATCCTCTAATAATGTTATTGTTTCTTCCCTATGATGATATCCTCTAATTGATGATATACTTCAAGATCGTTCAACGTTCTTGGCACTCAAAGTAGAGAAGGATGTTCAGTATGCTGGAGATGATTGTATCATTCTAGACTGATGTTATCATACTGGAGGATGATGTTTGATCATTCTGGAGATAGTTTTTAATCATGTTGGAGAAGGATGTTTAACATGCTGGAGAATGATAATCATTCTGGACAGAAGATCATTTTGGACAGCAGATCATTCTGGACATTCTATAGACTGATCTGATCATTTTGGAGATTGATCTGATCATTCTGGACATTTCTGGAGACTGATCTGTCTTGTTGGAACAGTTTGATTCATAGCCTTTTTCCTTAAACAAAACTCAAGTGCAATAATTAGTAGATCACTATTCATAAAACTCAATCATTTAATTCAAAAGGTTTGTTGTCATTAAAACATATATGAAAAAAGTTTTTTCCTCAACAATCTCCCCCTTTTTGATGATGACAAACCTTTTGAATAAATCATAACTTTTATGGATGGATATAAATAAAATGCAAGAATGTTCATAGATATGTAATTAAACTCCCCCTAAACACATGCAAGAGTTTAATTCTTATCATTCTAATTAAACTCCCCTTAAATATATGCAATAGGTTAATTCTTAACATTCTTAATTAATTTCTTTCATCCTATATCCATCATATATTTTTCTCCCCATTTTGACATCTATCAAAAAGGTTGGGGAATAGACATAAAAGTATAAAATATGGAGTAATAGCATGAGTGCACTACACATAGAAATCATGTGGTTAACCAATGCATTCATATATAAAACTAGTTTGCAATCAAGATATGGATAATGATAACAACAACAATATGACATAATTGTATGCAAGCATTTTAACGCACTTTGAAAAATAGCCAATGAATGTATATTCTTCTCATTTTTTAGAAAGAAAACAATGAGTAAACTTCAATTTAAAGAAGAATAATATTTTCTAAAAACTCCCCTTGAATAAATTTTGTAAATAATTCAAAGTTCCATAAAACAAGGAAAATGTCACTTTGCTCTTTGTCCTCTTTCACACGAGATCACCTTTCAATTTGAATACGATCAAGCTTATTGTTAGAAATAGATCGATTTTTCATTTTTAAAACTAGAGAGAATGAGCGCATACAAGGAAGCGAAATAAGATGGATGTGATATCATGTCAAATATAATTTCTCTCTTTACAAAACATTCTTATGCTAAAAATGTTTGTATTTTTCAAAAAATAATTTTTAAATGGATAATAAAAAATATGCCAAAGGATTTGCTCACATTAAAGAAATGTTTTTCCCAAAGTTTTTTGTAAACACACAAATAAACAATAAGGCATATGTTCCAGTTTACTTTCATGAGACTTTTTGATTATTGCTATTTTTATCTATCATTCTTAAAATAAATTTAAACACTTGAGATTAATTTTCACAGAAGAAGTAAGCAACAAATAAGATTCATTTGCAAAGACATATATTAATATGCTTCAAAATGTTCACCATATCAATTTTTGACTTTCATGGCATAATCTTCTTGGATTAGTTTTTGAGTTTTAAAGCCACAAGAAACACAAATCATTTTCATGAAGACCAAACACATATTCTCTTGTTGAAATCCTTCAAAAATGAATCCTAAAAAAGGATATAAATTTAAAATATGTTGAAGAAAGATTTTTTTTTTCTTTTCAAAAGCCACATTATAAACTTAATTTTTTGGTTTTTTAAAAATCCATATTCAAAATATTATACTCAGACAACAAGCAATGTATAAGATATTCAATATATTCAAAATAATTGGGGAGAACATGATAGAAAATACTTTCAAATTCATAAGAAGGTGAATGATGTTAATTCATTTAACATGATAATTTGAAAGATGTTATTGTGCAAAATAAAAAAAAAATTCAATGAAGTATTCTTGACAAAACATCCCTTTGTCTAATTATTAAAGACACTAATTTATTTTAAATGTCTTTATAACAAGAACAATAATTTTGAATGTCAAATTGGGTTTGCACACTTGTTTATCATAAAAAGTGTATGAACAAAGAGTGAAAACATGTTGAATTTAGAATAGAAAATAGGCATATGCACATACAAGTAATGACAAAGAGTAATGTAATCAATTTAAACTTTTAAAGTCATACTTGCATAAAAAATAACATGCATTTTTAATTTTAAGAACACCCAATCAATCACATGATATAAAAAAATATTCATTCTTATCATGATGCAAATATTATAAGAATTCGGGATTGAGTGTACCTCCTTTAGTGGTCTAGTTCAAAGACGAGAAATCTTTGAATATTTTGGAGCTTCTCTTCATTATCTTTCATTTATTTTGATTGATTGTCAAAGTGGGACAACTTATCTTTTGTTGTTGAGAGAGTTCTTCCAATGATGAATCAAAATTGTCATACACTCTCAAGGGTATTTTTAACCACTTCAAAATTAATGCTTTATTCCTTTATTCACACAAGCGTTCATCCAATAGGATGATTGCTCCATAATCAAGTCTATGCCGTATACAACACCTTGCTGCTTGATTTTAAAGCTTGGAATGCTTGGTGGCAGTGTCACTCATTTCGCTTAAGAGATGTTTGGATATTTTGAACGTGTCATAATACTTCTTCTTTAGTGAAACTTGAATATCATTTATGTTGTTCTGAGGCATGTTAACCACTGTAGTTACATCTCCAGCAGCAGCAACTTTGGACCTCCAGCACCAAATTCCTCTCAATTAGTTCTTCCAATAATTTGATCATGATGAAATGATTTGGAGGAAAGGTTAATAGTGAGGTAGGTATATGAGCAAATGGTTCAAGCTTATTGTTCATGTTCTTCAACCATATCATCATGATAGGAAGCATTAGTTTTCATTGGATGAAATATATTTACTGCCAAGAACATTCTGCTTTTGTGGAGAACGTTCTGCTCATGTGGAGAATGTTCTGGTATGAACCTTTTTTTGCTTAAATTGATCATTCTCTTAGATTCTTCTTCATATAGCTTGTTTCTGAATACCCATCTTGTTCCAATGATAGATTGATCTTGTGGATCTACAACAAGAGTCCACACTTTATTCTTGTCAAATTGAAGAAGTTCGTCCTTCATTACTTCAATCCAAGATTGATTAACTATGACTTCTTTAATTGATTTTGGTTCAACTTGGGAGATCATTGCCATGTTATTGTTAACAGCATCTTTGAATGACATTCTTGTTTTAATTCCATCAGTTGTATCTCCAATTATTTGAGTTTGAGGATGATCACATATCGTTCTCCAACTTTTAGGTGGAGACTGAAACAGAGACTGTTTATTAATCTCGGTTTCCTGCAGTTCATTTTGTTGCTGCATACCAGATTGTTCTTCTTCTTCCTCATTTTTCTTACCCATATTCAGATTATCAAATTCATCAAACAAAATATGCATACTGATTTCATCTATAGTTTAAACCATGAGATTTTATATTCTATAATATTTATAGAATGTAGAGTATTCAATAATTAGACTTTGATGGCATTTTAAAACAAATTTGCCCATATGTTCAAGATATTTTCTAATAGAGCCAAGATTAAAAATATGGCAAACAATTTTTGTATGGCTTCTCCCCAAAATTATTTTTCAACACTTGATTCATTTTAAAATTGTTCTAACCATTTCTTGTAACTAATTTTTTTAAAAACAACTTCATATTGTTGGAAATTCTTCGACAAGCAAATTATGTGAAATATCATTTTCATCAAATAATTATTTGAAGAATAATGTTTCAAATTTCCTTTGATCATTTCTTATAGAAATGACAATTCTTTTTCAAAATTCTTAAAAGCATGATTTGGTTGGAAATTCATCTAAGTATAAAACATAAGGATTTTTCTTTAAAATGAAGATGTTTGTTTTACTTCAGCCATGTGGTGTTTAAAAAATAACTTTAAAAGCAATTTTATAAAGTTATATCAAACATCCTTAATCTATGCAAAATTATTTCAATAAATGATACATGTACTTTTGATTTGTTAATGTTTCCAAAGGTTATAGACACTCCAAATTTTTGTAATGAGAGGAGACATCATACTTTTCCATTCATGTGTATTGAGCATGCCTTGTTTATGTATCAATGTTCTTTCTTGATTCTTGGATAGTGTTCCTGCATCACAAGTTAGTAATGACTTTGGTACCCATATTTGTTTAGGTCCTTGATGGTTAGTATATCTTCTTTTAGAAGATTTTTTAAAATTTGATCTCTTTTAAAATAGCAAGTTGACTCGAAGTGGTCATTCTTGGAATAATAGGAACACTTTGTTGTTGGTTTTGAAGAAGGTTTGAAAATATGAGTTTTAAACGTCTTTGAAATTGATTTTGATGAAATTCCAGAACGTTCTCCGTTTTTCAAACTTTTTGGAGAAAGTTCAGCTTTTGTTCCAGAACGTTCTCCGTTTTGAGAACAACCTGGAGAACGTTCCTTTCTGCAGATTTTTCAAAATTGGTTCAGCTTTATTTGCAGAATACTCTTTCCTTTTAACTATCCTTTTGTTTTTAATTTTTTCATCTCTTTTCTTAAAGTAACAAGTAAATTCCAGATGTCCAATTCTTTTACAATATGAACATTTGGTTTTGCATTTATCTTCCTTTCTTTCTGGCACAAAAAAGTTTTTATAAATCTTTTCTTTTTGAGAAGTTTTGAAACATAAATTATCTTTCTCAAATATCCTTTCTTTAGATATCATGTTCTTTTGAAATGTTTCAGTGTTTTTTACACAGTTGGTTAAATCATTTTTTAGTTCATGAACTTCTATTCTTAAAGAGGTACTTTCTTCCTTAGTTTCAGAACATTTTGGAAGATGATTTTTTATGGTTTTCTCATTGAAAATATTTTCTTGCTCAACCATTTTTAAATGAGATTGTTGCAGGCTATGAATGACCTTTCTGAGTTCGTCATTCATAGCTTGGACTTTCTCTTTTTCTTCTTTTTCCTTACGGAGTTGATCTTTTCATAAACCATATTTTTGAGCAAGAAAGTTTGAATCACATAAACGATTATCAAATTCTTTTTCCATTTGTTCACATGTAGGACAGAGTTCAAAGATGGTTACATCATTATTCTCTATGTTTTCCATTAAGCACATGTTGACTTCTGAAATTACTTCTTCTTCTTGAATCTTTTCCTCTGACACTTGTTAGGTGCTTAATCTTTAGAGACCAAGCTTTGATGCCAATTGAAGTAGCAATGTCGATTTACAAGAAAGGGGGGTTTGAATTGTTAACTTGCCATTTTAAAATTCCTGTTAAAAACTTAAGAGAATAACTCAAGATTGATCTTCGTTGTCAAAATAGAAAACGGAGAACGTTCTTGGTTTTCACCAGAAAACAAAGAACGTTTTTGGTTAGTTAAAATCAACAGTTCAGTTTATCTATTTAACCTGATAATTAAAAGACTGAAAGTAAATAGAGATAAGGGAAGAGAAATCACACACGGATATATCCTGGTTCACCCAACCCGGGCTACGTCCAGACTCACAACGGTGAGATTTTCACTAAGTGCTAAAACAGAGATCAATCTTGGTTTTACACACCCTGTTTCAGATCAAATTTGATCTGTTACAAAAAAAATTCTTTCCAGCCAGAACTGAGTTCAATCAAATCACCTATCAATCTTTAGATAGGATTTTAGAGTTCACCTTTTAATCATAAAAGGATTTCCAACAAGATTACTCAAAACTGTACTTCACACTATAGCCTTGAATTTACAATTATATGATTTAAAGTGTTTTGTCAGAATCTGAGAAGGCTCAACGCTTGTTTGAGTTATGATTCTTTGACAGAGAAATACACGAGAATGATTCTAGGAATCGAATAGGACAAATCAGAACCGACTCAATGTATATGAGTGAGATAACTTCAAGTATGATTGAAGTGAGTAATAAATTGCTTAGCACTTGAAGCTCTGATTTTTGACAGAATCTGAGTATGCTCAATTCTTATTTGAGTTCTGATTCTTTGACAAAAGAATTCAGTAGAATGATTCTGATATGAAGAAGAAGAAGAAGAACATAATTGAATCTTTTGTTTGTGATTCAGAAGCTTTCAAGTATGTAAGTGTATGTAAGTGATGTATTGATTTAAACTTAAAGCTCTTGAATCTGATTATGAATGATGAAAAAATTTCTTTCGTGAGTGCTTGTTGTTGCCTATATCTTGAGTTCTCTTTTATTGACTCAAAAAGTACTTTTGACAACTCATTTGCCCGTTACGAATAACTGGTTTGTCCTCTGTCAGTGGTTAGGTGCGAGCAGGTCAAAAAGCAAGAACGTTCTTCATTCTGCTTCTAATGTTCAAGAGCAGACTTGGTTCTTCCTTTGTGTTGCAAATGAGTCTTGATCATAGTGATGCGTATTCTTGACTTTTAAATTATAGGGATCCTTTGGTGATATCCTCTAAAGGTATCCTCTGATGACGTCATCTGGAGGTATCCTCTGGTGACGACTTCTGGAGGTATCCTCTGGATGTGTCTTCTGGTATCCTCTGGTGACGTCATCTGGAGGTATCCTCTGGTGACGACTTCTGGAGGTATCCTCTAGTGACGTCATTTGGAGGTATCCTCTGGAGGCATCCTCTGGTGACGAATTCTCGAGGCATCCTCTAATGACGTCATCCTCTTGTGACATCAGAATGTTGTCCAGAATGTTCTTGGATCTTCAAATTTGATCTTGCTTCTCTCAACTAATTTTGATTCGAATTTCCTTCAAGTCTTCCATGAATTTTGAATGAAATCTCCTTAATACTTTCATAAGATTTCTATCAGAAATTAATCAAGTCTTCTTCGAATTTTAATTAATTCTTCACTTGATCATGATTTAAATCTGGACCATATGATCTACTGATCTGGATCAACTCTAGACCATGTGATCTGATGTGTACCATTTTGCTTCTTGATCTGAACAGCGTAACCTTCTGATCTGGACTATGTGATATTGTTATCTGGACCTATGATCTTCTGATCTGAACCATGTGATCTGTTCTGGACCATGATATCTTCAGGTCTGGACCAAGTCTTCTATTCTGGACCAAATCTGGAACATGTGTTGTGTTCTGGACTGAGTTATCTTCTGAACTGAGTTTCCTTCTGGTCTGACCAAGTCTCCTTCTGGACCATGTTTCCTTCTGATATGGGCCATGAATAATATCCTCTGATAATGTCATTGTTTCTTCTCTCTGATGATATCCTCTGATTGATGATATACTTCAAGATCGTTCAACGTTCTTGGCACTCAAGTTAGAGAAGGATGTAACAAGGCTGGAGAATAATGTTCAGTATGCTGGAGAATGATTGTATCATTCTGGATTGATGTTATCATACTGGAGAATGATGTTTGATCATTATGGAGATAGTTGTTAATCATGTTGGAGAAGGATGTTTAACATGCTGGAGAATGATAATCATTCTAGACAAAAGATCATTTTGGACAGTAGATCATTCTGGATATTTCTGGAGACTGATCTGTCTTGTTGGAACAGTTTGATTCATAGCCTTTTTCCTTAAACAAAACTCCAGTGCAATAATTAGTAGATCGCCATTCATAAAACTCAATCATTTAATTCAAAAGGTTTGTTGTCATTAAAACATATATCAAAAAGATTTTTTCCTCAACATTATCTTGTATAACAACTGATTTCATCAAAGAGATATAATCCACAAAAGTATATTTTGCTCCCAACACACATAAATTTCTTCTTCACTTCCAAGCCTCCCCATATAATTCCCACCCAAGCCTAAACATTTCCTCAACTAACACAAACTTATTCTCAACCAAACCAAATAACTACCTGAATCGATCACATAATGCACCCCCTTTCAACTAGTTGTCAAACTAGAAATAAATTTTTCTCCCATTACCTACCACTCAAGTCAAGTTATTATGAAACCAATTCTCCCTCTCACCACCCAAACCATTACATACACCATTGATATCTTTCCACCAAGTAGATTTCATACTAGATCAACTCACTACACCTTACCACTCCAAACCACATATTTTATAACACTTTAAACCATAAGCCATTTTGATAAGTTCTCAACTACCAACCTCATTTACCTAATAAAACATAATTAAAATCATTCACCCTATCTATCCCCAACCCACCTTTTTCACACGATAAACACACTATGTCCCATTTAACTCAATGAATTTAACACGCCTCCTCACTACCCTCCACAAAAGTGATGTAAGAAGTGTTTCGATGTGAGAAATGGTACCTGTCAGAGTTTTGAAGAAAGAGCGAAAGGTAAACCAATAATGCAGACTTGAACAATTTGTTGGTTCAAAAAAATAATAAAACCTACATCTGAAGGTTCACTATTGTTTATCTGGTTCAAAGTATAGTTTTGTTGGGTACTGATGCTCTAAAGATAAAATCAATTCAAAATTTAAATTTAATTTTAAATAATTAAATATAAAAATGATATGATATTGAATGATTAGACATTGAGTGTTGTACCCAATAAAATATTATGGTACCACAATGTTCAACTTAATTCAAAATTAGGGTTATATATTTTTAAGGGTTAAATAAGTTTTTAATATCTATAAAAAAATTAACTCTTTTTAGCCCCACAAAATTATTATGCAAGTATTTTTAGTTTCTATTAAAATGTTGACATATCTTTTTGAATTAGTTTTTATAGACATGTTTACAACATTGTAAAAAGTCTCCCCCACAAAAAATGAATTCAAAATTCAATTTCTAGATCTATATTTTCGTTACTTTTATCTTAAGTGTATGATATTTAAAAAATTCACATTTCATTTATCTTAAGTTAACAAAATTTAAATGTTTATGGATAAACTTTTTACATTGTTTTAAACGTCCTTGCAAAAATCGTTCAAATATTTAAAAATTCAAAGACAATTAAACATGTTTCTTTCTAGTAAGAACTAAATCTGTTTACAGGAAAATTTTGTATGAACTTAAAAATGCATTTTTTTATGGCGACTAAAATTGAAATTTCAAAATTTTATAGAGACTAAAAATCTATTTAACCATATTTTTAATTCTTATAAAATTTTAATTTTTTTTATTTTTTAATAAATCAAAATATATTAACGAAGTACAAGTCCTACTTCTACCCACAACTAAGTAACAACGGTACAATAAAGAAGTAAACTCCTAAGCTTTTTTCAGAGACACTGCAACAAACTCAAGCAACCCATAGGATTATTTTTTTTTGTTGCGTTTTTTTATATTGAAATTTTTTTGTTGCAGTAAAATTTTCTTTGAATATTAGTCTCCATTTAAAAATTTTCATCAACGTACAATTTTGGTCTACGAATTCCTCAAATTTCATCATGAACTGGTTAGTATCACTCATAGACCAATCATATACAGTTTTTAAGGCTTTGAGTTTGTTCGATGCTCTCTTTGGGACCACGTTCATGCAATTGATTTAAAGAATTTGAGAATTTTTTTATTCTTAAAAACATTAAATTAAAACTCATTATATTATAAATTATAATTAAATTAACAAAAGCATGTTTAATAAATAATAAACTATCTATAGCATGTAAAAAGTTCGTGCGTTAAGTGTTACACGGAATTTCGTTATCCACACAAGTTAGAATTTAAAAGCAAAGACTTAAAGTATTGATAAAAATCTTGAGGTTAAAATTCAAATAAATTTTTTTTAAGACTAAAAATAAAATATTAAAATTTTATAAAAATTAAAATATGTTTAATCCTTAAAACTATAATGCATTTATATACTACTACAAGGAAACATTTCTATACTTACGGACTTTAGTCTGTGGGTACATTATTAATTACCCACGGAACAATCGTGAGTAACTTTGTTATTAAATAAAATTTTTTTAAGACTATTCCACGGTTAGTCCGTGGGTAATGTTAAAAAAAAATGAAAGTGACCTTAATTTTTCAAAATATTTTCGTATTTTATGTTTCCACTGATTGTCCGTGGGTAAATTTAATATGTAAATTTTTTTAAAATTGTTTAATTTTTTAAAACTGATAAAATGTAAAAAACACCCTATTCACATAAGTGACACTAAACCTGCTAAGGACATAATGAGTGCCACAAAACCTCAACCTTACCGCCGCCACCAAACCTCAACCAAAACCTCAACCGTTACACTTGCCGCCACCAAACGTCAACCTTACCTACCGTTACACCTCGCCGCCATGGACACAACTTTACCGTCTTCGTAACTCTCGCATACAAGCTTTAGCGCCGTTCTCGCGACCTTCAGCGCCATTTTCGACCTTCTCTTTAGTGTCATTCGGTTTCTTATATCTACGATTAGGTTAGTTTCCATTGCTTTGATTTTTGTTAGAATCTCAAGAAATTTGAATGTGATCTACTGTGAGCTTTGATTTTGATTATTCTGATTTAGGGTTTTTCTTCTGATTTAGTGTTTTTTTGTGTTGTTAATAATGTACTTCTGATTTAGTGTTTTAGTGTTTTTGTGTGTTGTTAATAATGTTCAATGAAGCCAAAGAAAACTACAGGTATGATCCTTGTTATGTGTATTTCGGGAGTAGACTTGATTCCTTTGTTTATTGATGCTTTGATGATTTTGGTCCTTTGGTTGTACTTGATCCACAACACCTATCATATTTTCACAGACAACAGTAAGAAGGAAACCACCAGAAGTACAGAAAAAGCTTCATTGCACACTTGAGGAGTTATGCTTTGGAACTGTCAAAAAGATTAAAGTTACTAGAGATGTTATCAAACACCCTGGGTATGTTTTCTGTTGTTATGGTTGCTGTAATTGACACATATGATGCTATGCAATGCAACACAGGGTGTAGAAAATTTCAAATACATTTGGGTGTAGAAAATTGCAACATAGTTACTTTTGGTGGAGGGTTAATGAATATAACAAGGTATCACAACTCATTAACCATCCATTGAACACAATTAACCACAACTTTAGGAAAAATGCATTCACTAACGAAGAAGACGATTCTTAGGCCAGCTACCTAGGAAAGCATAAAATATTGCAAACACAGGTACACCCCAACACCAATGGAAATAAAAAGAGCAGAACTGCAGAAAGGTTTTGAACCTAGTTGTTTTGGAAATAAGATGAGGTATGGGAAAATATTCAAAAGGTTATTACTCATTACCTCATTGGGATCAATAACAAGCCCATTCATCAACAGAGAGCACTGAATCTTAGACAAACCAAGCTTAAATACTAGCTTGGAGCTTTCTTGTGACAATTCCTTCAACTCTGGCTCCTTCTCCAGCTTTAATAATATCTCTTGAGGACGGGATTTTACCTTTGGTCTACAGAAAATAGTGAGAATATTTAACTCGTTGAAAGAACAAGATCAGAAAAAAAGAAGAAAGAAGACATCTTTATTGAATGGCTGTAAAAATGAATTTCAGGTGTTCGAGATACCTGCACTCTACACAACATTGATCTAATTCGATGCCAAATATATCTTCCTGCCCCCTTTTATAATTCCTACCCTACAGTTAACTAACTAAATGCAGTTAGTTAACAGTTACACCTGTTAAAATTATACAGGGGTCTCATTGCCTGTTTCCCTCTTATTTCCCGTATTGTACACCCTTCAAATAGGAAGTCTCATTTGTCTATCATCCATAACTTTAAATAATTGACAAATAAAAACACATAATGCTATGCTATTGGAAAAAAGAGAAGTGTCATATTAGAGAAGGTCCAAACTAGTTGATAGAAAAAATCCAAAAGACTTTACAATATTGTTTCCATAAATGTTGATTCAACGTGGTGCTGTTCAAGTTGAGCATCATCTACATGATCATCTGATTCAATGCAGAATTTGTTAACCTACAAAACATGTACATAGTTTAATATGACTTTGAGCAATGTCAACATGTGTTCACAAAAAGCTTATCCATGGTACGGTTATATCATTTTTAATTTTTATCCAAATAAGAAACAACACGTTAAGCTGTAACCTTCCAGGCATAATAGGGCAGTGCATATAATAAAAATAAATGAGGTTTTTTCTTGTTTTCTCTCTTAACAGGGTAGGGATGAAACCACTTAGGAGTCTGTGAGTCCTCTTTCAAACTAGGTCCTTTGGTTATATATAATTGACATCAAACATTGATTATTTACAGAAATTAAATATGTACTACTTAACTGTGTTTGGTATGAGGAAATGATTAATTATTAGGAGAGTAAAAATAAACAAACCTTGTTATCTTTGACATTATTCAAAAGGCTAGTGTAGTATCTTATGCCGTACATTTTGCTAAAAGCTCTTCCGCAAACTTTAACATTGCATCATTTTCCTCAACAAACTTTGCATATCTTTCCGTCTCCTTGACTACCGCAACAACCAAAAATAACTTATTCTCCGCATCTGCAATTCTGTAGGCTACAGTTTCAGAAGCTTCCTTCATTGTCTCATCATATTTAGAAATACTAGATGATGCTGGCGAATCCATTTCTTGTGGTGTAGGTGATTTTGGGTCATCAGCTAACTTTGTTCCTGTGGACCTTGGTATATAATGTGACTATCAGAGAGTAGAATAATGTCATCAAAATGATTGTAAGTCTCTGGTGGTGGCTGTAGGAGTGAGATGATTGCAGTTCCTTTGAAAATGTGGATATACTGCTTCACTGAATTCACAATTTGAAAGGTTGTTGAGCTATCTAAACCAGTAGATATTTCATCCATGAATAGAGCTTTAGCTGGTCCAACCAACATCTCCCCTACATGTATAAATTTAACTAATAAATAATCAATTTATTGAGGTGATTAATCATAAAGCGCATTTAGATTGAAATCATATTTGTTTTTACCAGTTGTAACACGTTTCTTTTGTCCACCAGAGATACCTCTTAACATTGCACTTCCTACAACAGTATCAACAAATCTCTAGTCCAAAAACCTGCAAATGTATATAGCAAAGTAAGAAGAGACTTTAAAACATACTATTACAATGTAGTCATGGTGACCAGAGAAAAGGTTTTGAAAGTATAAATTAATTTACCCTTAGGACATAATCTGTTATCAAATTTGCCTTCTGACCTTTAGTTGCAATAGCCTGAACATTATGAATCAAAAGGACAATAGAAGATCCAGTAAGTATACAAGAAAGGGTATGAATGCAATTCAAATAGAAAGGAAAATAAACATTTACATTACCTTCATGTAAACATCAATATCTTGATCAGGCATGATATTTTCCTGTTTTTCTCTTCTCGACAATTCAGCTAGCAAGTCTGCAAAATGTTAAAATATTAAATCACAATACTTACAACTTACAAGAAAGAGATGCTTGCAAGGTTCAGAAAAGGATATCATTTAGCATTCAAATATATATGCATTATATATAAATATTATTGCTGTCATTTGTTCTTTTTAGTTATTTCTTTTTATTCATTTTTCTACTCATTCAAGTAAAAAATTAACAAAATCATTATATAAATAATGATTTTCATTTGCAATTATCAGCTATTGATGCCATCTATGTGAATCATATATTTGTGGCGGAAGCAATGTTGTTCTTTTATCATGTTTTCTGCTTGAGGAGGCTATGCTTTTCAATTTGTATGATTTTTTTCCTCTGCCCTTGCTTATAAATGTAGTTTGCTGTTTAAATTATGTCTATTTTCTACTGTATCATTCATCTGATCGTGCCATGACTTGGCGGTATATATAGCTTAGCTGACTAGCGTGTGAGGTCTTTGATGCTTCATCAACAACCATCCATGAAGAGAAACTAGGTTGATGTTGATAAATGTATATGGGATGATTACATTTTGATGTTTGTGATTTATTGTTGTTGATGTTGACTTGTGCAATTTAATGAGATAGTAATATTGAGTTTTAGAGGTGGGATAACTTTTGGTTTTTGGGCAGAAACATATACATTCAATATTAAATAAAGGCAATTTATGTTGATATATGCCTACTTGCTATCCACCGCACTCATGATACTCGAAAAAGTACATTTATGATATATGATATATTCTTGTGATTACGCTAAATTGTATCCTGATGGGCGAAACTGTTTGGAATGATCTTCAGAAGATATGGATGGATACGTCATATAAGGAGATATCAATATAATAGTTTACGCATTGTCTGTGGTTAAAGTTACCCACGGAAAATCTGTGGGTAACTTTACCCACGGAAAATCTGTGTGTAACTTTACCCACGGAAAATCTGTGGGTAACTTTACCCACGGAAAATCAGTGACTCATATTACCCCACGGAAAACCGGTGAGTCATATTACCCACGGAAAATCGGTAAGTCATATCACTCACGGACATTCCTTAAGTAACCATATCCTACTGATTGTCCGTGGGTAAATATTTACCTACGAGCGAAATAGCTACAGACCCGTGTTCGTGGGTAATCCGTGGGTAATTTTACGTTACCTACGGACTTTCCGTGGGTAAAGATAAAATCTGCCGTAGGTAATAACAGTTTTTCTTATAGTATAAATTAGTCTACTTTTATTATTTAATATTTAGTTCAAGCATACATCAATTTTTATATACTTACCAATTTTTTTTAAAAAAAAAGAAGAAGCCTATTACCTTGTCCTTGGATTCTTTATGATGCACCAAATTGTTTTCATTGTATTCTATCTAGTATCCAAGAGGTTTTTCAAAATATATTAATAATCATCCTTACATAAAGGCACCTCAATAGTTAACTACTAATACGGTATACCGATTAAATTTTTGGTCGGGTCTTTTTCTAAACAAAACTTCCCTTAATAATTCAGTTTTTTAATAAAATTATATCTACACTATAATTATAGGATTTCCAAAACTAACTATCAATTTTAGTGTAACCTATTTCTCTACAAATTTTTACTTAAACAACACAATTTTTATAAAATTCAAATTTAAAAATATCTAACACGTATATTGTCAATGATTTTCTTATTCTTTATCATTCGATTGATTTAAACGTTTGTTTAATTTTTTGAAGCACTTATTATTTTATTAAAACCACATCTTATTATTAATACAAAGATCTAAAAATGGTAAAAACAAATCATATATATAAAAATTTAGACTACATTACACACGTTAAAACATGTACACAATTAAGCGTAAGTAAATAGAAATGCAATTAAACGAATATGTCAGGGTCTGTCTTTCTACTAATAGAAATAAGATGAATTATTCTAAGACTATTTTTGCCATATATTTATTTTGCCACATTATCTAAAATTATTTTGTTTTATTTTAAATAATTTATTTTGCCACATCATTTATGTGTTTTTTTTACAAAGGATATAACTTAAATTAATCAAATGATCAAATTGACACTTTTAAAATGTTTCATATGATGCCAACTAATTTATCTGAACTAACTTTTCTGTTGCGTAGCATATCCATAATAATGGTTTCAAATAAAAATGCAAAAATCGTTTTCATAACAATTATTTCTCTTAAACTTATCTGTTACATTGGTCATGTCATCATTTTAAATAAGAATTAAATACATAATCTTGAATGTAAACTTTTCTATTTCTTTTATCTCGTACTATATATGAGTAATAACATATATATGAGTAATGTTATATTAAATAATATATTTTATTTATGCATTTTTAATTATTACTTTTTATTTTTCTCATTATATTAGAAGTACTTATTTTAATAATAATTAAAATCTACAGTGTTTTAAAAAATCTCAAGTTTAAATTTCTTAAAATTTGAAAATATCAAACTCGATTAAACGAAATAAAATCAAGTGGTTCTTTATTGATTTGATTTTCATTAAAAATAATTACAAAAATCAAACAAACCCAAACAAACAATTTCTTTCCGTGTAAAAGTTGAATAAAACTGACCTGTTATATTGTTAATTATTACTATATATTTTCATCTCTTTTCATAAGCATAAGTTGGATATTTCACATATATTAAATAAAATAGGGTGTAATTAGTATGTATATTTGGGATATAGTTATTACTAAATTATCAATTTGTATAGATATATTTTATACTATTTTTTTTATATTTTAATATAAATTAATATTCACTATGATCATTTATGAAATATATAGATTAGTTAATAAAAGTTGAGTTAATGTATTTAGTTAATATTATAAAAATAAAAAATATATTAATTTTTATTGACTCTTATAAAAAGAATTGGAGGTTGTAGTATTAATACAAATAAATATAAAAATAATAATAAATATAACTACTAATTTGTATATAAATTTGAGTAAAGGATAAAAATCGAAGATTGTATTATCAAATAACATATTTGTATCAAGAAAGTTGTCAAGTAGTAGTTAATTAATGAGTTGCCGTATACGATGATATAGATATCATATTATTATAAAAAATTAAATGATTTAATAAACTTGCTCGTATGATCATTGCATTTCGGTGACAGGTCAATTTAGTGCGTCAACCACGAATCCACGATCGATCAGTTTCTGTAGAGAGCTGAGTGCGGAAGAAAATGAAGTAAGCTAGAAGGTTAATTTCGTAATTAAATAATTATTCAATGGTATGAGTATGATCTTTCAACTTGCTCCCAATACTCACACTATATAAAGAACCCATTACGCCTCATTTAACAAACACTCGGACATGCCCAAAGCTATTATGTCTAACATTTCCGGCAAACCCATTACGGCGGAAACAACCACAATCTCCGCCATCTACAGTGACATAATCCAAACAAACATTCTTACGCGCCTCGACGGTCCCGCTTTAGCCTCCATCGCCAGCACGTGCTCCCAATTCCACTATCTCTGTTCCACCGAACACCTCTGGGAAAACGCGTGCTACTCCACGTGGCCTTCAACCAACACGCCATGTGTCCGCCACGCAATCTCCACTTTTCCCAATGGCTCCCGCTCTTTCTTCGCGGACTCTTTCTCCTCTCATCATTTGGCAACAACAACAACAATAGAAACCGCTTCGATGAATCTGGACCATACACCGCGTTTAATCTCGGCCGTTGATATTTTCCATCGCCAACGTCTTGTGTTTTCGAAAGTTGTTGAGACTGAAACCGTTACCGGGTGGTTCCGGTGCTCCCCGTTTCGTGTTGACATGCTTGAAATAAAGGACGTGATTAAGTATCCGGTTCAGGACATGTGTCGTAATATTGGGGATGAGTTGAGGCTGAGTTGGATTTTGATCGATCCGGTGAGTAGGCGGGCGGTGAACGTGTCGAGTGGGAAAGCAGTGACGGTGCAGCGACACTGGCTGAGCGGAGAGGTGAAATTGCAGTTTGCGACGGTGGTTTATGGAGAGATAGCGACGGCGTTGGAGGTGGCGCTGTGTAGCGTGGCGGTGACGTGGGTAGAAGAGAGTATGGAAGTTAGAGAGGTTAGTTTGCAAGTTGAGGACATGGATGGAAAACACGTGAATGGGAGGGACAGTTTGGTAATTTTGAAGAGAGCGTTGGAAGGTGGAAGAAATTGGAAGGGAGATGGGGAGGAAGGTCATAGGGAATTTGTGAAGAAGAAAAAAGAGAGGGAGGAAAGAAAGAAGAGGGCAGAAAGGAGATTGGATATGTTGTGTCTTTGTGTGGGCCTTGTTTCATTGACCTTTGTTGCATTCTTTGCTTTGTGAAGAACGTGGTAGTGGTAGTGGTTAATCACTCCACTAGTGGAATGGAGTGGTCACATACACTTTAATCAATCACCCAAGATACCCACTTTTTTTTTTTGGTTCTAAGAACCACGCAAATTGAAATGGTGGTGAGTGAAAATGTTGATTAGAAGAATATAATTGTTTATTTTGGGAGTTTTGTTTATTTATTTGTATGAAAAATTACACGATAATGTTTACAAACATGTGAGACAATGATTAGGAGACAAGAAGTAAAAATAATAAGATTATTTAGTTTAGTGTAAAATATGTTATGTTAATCCCCTCAGTTGTAGAATGTTTCTTTTTTGTCCTTTATATCTGGAAAAGTATACCAATCATAGTTTGGGTTGACTCACTTATGTAACACTTGAAATAAAAACTTATATTATTTTATGATGTTATGTATGATTATAGTTATATGTGAAATATCTTACTAAAAAGTTGTACTGAAGATTGTTAAAAAAAAAGTTATAGTGAAAATTCTTATTACTCTGTTATTAATTTGACTGAGTTTTTTAAGGCGAAAATTAGAGTTTAAAAGTATTAAATAGTAGCAAGAATGACAAAAGGGCATTAAAAGTTCATCAAGTTAGAGTAAACTCTAATACATAATATATATAGGAATTAAATTACATCTGACTTGAAAAGAGACACTCATTCAATAATATTATGTCAAACTAGTATCGTATAAATTATATCTATAAATTTTGAGATTAAAATTTATCAAAATTAACGTTATATACAATTACATTATTGACATTGATCTTAATGTATTATGATGACAAAGAAAATGTGTTGGAACCAAGTTGGTTCTAAGTCTTAGGATTTTGATGTTTACAAAAGGACTCAATGTAATCTTATTTTGTACCTTGAATTATTAGAATGCATCCTGGAATTACCAGAAGATACTCCAGGATCACCAGAAGATGCCTGCCAGAGGGAGAGTTTGTCCAGACCAAGAGGAATCAAATATCATATTTATTCCAGAAGTTATTCTGACCAGAAGATGGCCTGGCAGTGAGAAATTAAAACAACCCAGACTTGTTCCAGACTCAACTAGAAGATAAGTTAATGAGTCCATAACAAGAGAATCAATCCAGATTTGACCCAGATCAGAAGATAGCATGGTTCAAGGTATGAAACTAAGTCCAGACCAGAAGAAATGATTTCCAGAATTGATCCAGACCTGATCCAAAATCAAAGGTAAAATGTCCAGACTGAAATATTACTTATCTAGATTTAATTTCAGTTTAATCCAGACCAAGTCCAGAATTGGTCCAGATCAGAGGGAAGATTTCCATATCAATGGTTCAGAATTAATTATTTGGCCCAGTGTTGGCCGAGATCAGAAGATCAGACCATGGCCCAGTGTTGGCCAAAATCAGAAGGTCAGAATGTGTGGTCCAGCAGTGGACCAGATCAGAGGATCACAGCAGATCAGTTTGCTGGATCAGGATGGCCGAGATCAGAAGATCAGAAGGTTAGGAAGTGTGGTCCAGGGATGGCCGAAATAAGAGGATCATAGCATATCAATTAGTATGGTCCAGATGTGGACTAGCGAAGAAGAATCCAATGGTCCATATTTAATCAAGAGGATTAACGGTGGAGATTTTAATTTATTTTAATCAAAGTACTAAAAAGATTTGTTACAAAAATAAAAGTGAGGTATTGTGGAATTCAGGAGCTGTGGCGGGAAGCAACTAAAGTTTTGATTGGCCAGTTATTTTTTGAAAGAAATCTGAAGCTTAAAAAAGATATGTTTTTTATTTAAATAAAGCCCAATTGGTCAAGTTATTTTTGCAAGAGAATCCAGCAAGATTCAGCTCGAAATTAAGCTTGAAAGAGGCCCAAATCTGCATCTATAAAAGGAGGCTCAAGGCAAAATACTTTGCATCGAAAATCACAAAAGAGTCATACACTTCCAAAGCAAACACTCAAGTTTTCAGTGAGATTAATTGTGAGTTCCAGCTTTCAAGAAGCAAGCACTCGTGTTATTTTCTTTCCCTTGTGTTAGATCTAAGTTGTTGAAGTAGAGTCTACAATCTGAGGGAGTCAGAAGGGGTAGCAGATTACTTAGCAATTAGATTCAAGGTGTTGTAATTCCTTCTACAATCTGGGGTTGTCAGATTGGTAGGAGAAGACTTAACTTGAGAAGTCAAGGTGCTGCATTCCTCAAAAGTCTAGGATTGTTAGACTGTTTGAGAATACTGACTTGGAGGGTCAGTGGAGTTGTTGTAATTCAAGGTTTGAATTAGTGAAATCCTTCAAGGTGAAGGGACTGGACGTAGCTTCGTTAACGGTGAACCAGTATAAAAATTCTGTGTTTTATTTTTACTTTATATCTGCTGCTAACTCTGTTTTTATTCATACATCAAGTTTTGTTTTAAAAGTGTAAAAACAGGAAAAGTATTCAAGTTAGTCAAACACAATTCAACCCCCCTTCTCGTGTTTGCACCTTCAAAATGATCACAAATTAATGTTAAAATTTATAAATATAATCTATATTATAGTAATTTTTAATACAACAATTAGTTTTCAATAAATATTTGGAGGGATCAAATTACACCTAAAATGACACTAAGAGTTACATTTATTCAATAATATTGTGTCGGATAAATATTTTTTAAAATCGACCAATAGATTGAAGGCTAATATCATATAAATTGTATCTGGAAATTTTAACATTAATCTATAGTCATTTCCTATATGAACAAGATTCATTGTGATTAACGTCAATGATGTAATTGTATATAACGTTAGTTTTGACACATCTTGTTAACATAGGAAATGATTATAGATTAATCTCAAACTTTGTAGATATGATCTACATGATAGTCATTGTTAATCTAACGGTTGATTTAGAAAAGTATTTATTATGTATGATATTATTAAATAAGTATAATTGTTAGTATAACTCTTTGAGTGTAATTTGATCCCTCTTCATATATATATAGTATGAGGAGGATCAAATTACACTCGAAGAGTTACAGATACACTCATTCAATAACATCTTGTGGGATAAATATTAATATTTTTCAAAATCAGTCATTGGATTAAAAGCTACTATAATATAAATAATATATATATATATATATATACAACTATATTGTTGACGTTGTCATGACAAGTGTTTTGACTCAAAAGCTCACAATTAAATTGTTGTTCATTGTGGCATATATGTCACAATGAACACACCATCTTTCTTCTTCTTCTTTTTGTTGTAGAAATTCCATGAACTTGAGAAATAGATAATGTTACTTCCATGACCTTTTCAATTGAACATTTGTGAACAAGACATAGATTGAATCTAGAATTTCATCAATCTCTTCCTTTTTTGCTTCATTGTTCATGTTTTTCTCTTGCTTATTTTCTTCTACCACAACAATGAAGTCATCTTCAATTTCCAACTTCTCATTCATCTTCTCAAACTCAACCACTTTCTCAAATAAAATCTCACATTGAATTTCAATTTTTTCAAAACCATGTTCATCTTCATGAATTCAATCAAAATATCCTTGATGTGAAAATCATTGTCGTCTAATTCTTTGAGATACAATTTGAGGAGATAGAATTTGTTCCCAATTGATCTTTTTCATGTAACACTCATCATCTTTTGCTTCTATGACCCATAATTTTTCATCTTCTGGTTGTGGGACAAAGTAATCAAAATTAGTTCCATTTGTATGTCTTTCTCTTGGACAAAGTAATCAAAAATAAGTTCCATTTGTATGTCCTTCTCCGCAAAAGTCACATCTAAGAGATCTCAGATAAAGGAGGTCTTTTTCAAATGTATCTCTCAAAATATGTCCCAAGTATCATACTATTCCAACACTTGTAATAGAATATAATCATTAAAATCTTCCATGCTCTACATTGGATAGTTATCTCAAACAAAGAAGAAATATACCACTAGCACACGACATTAACAAGCTAAAAAAAAATTTAAAAAAGAAGTTTGTTTTAATAAACTAAAATAAAAGAAAAATAAAAATTTAATTGAAGAGTAAAAAATTCCAATCAAGAAATTAAATTAAAATTTAATAGTGATATGACAATCCCTGAAAACAGCGCCAAAAACTTGATAACATTTCAACAAGTGTACGAAATCGTTGTAAGTAATAATAAAAGGATAACACCGAGTGTCGAACTCAAGGATTGTATTATGCTAAAAAGAGGAATTATAAAATGGCAAGTACTTAATTAAACAAAAGTTTCTGAATTGATTGAATTATTGTCAAACTAACAAGAGAAGTATGATTGAACTTTTGTAATGAGGAAAATGTAGTTCACTTTGAATTCAACCTTAGTTTCTAATTAGATCCTGATTAATGACTTCCTTTATTGAATTATTTCCAAAAGCATATTCAATACACTCGAAGGATGAATATCAATGCATTAAATATTATATTTAATTTATAATGTATATTTTGGTGCCAACGTACCTATTTTGAATGAGCCAAATTCCATACTAGAAATGTCACAATTTGTCCGTAGCGAAGCAACTTGAATTTCTTAAAAACCACGCTATACGAGACAATTGATTTATTTATTTAAGAGCTATATAACGTAAACTCCAACAATGAAGAAATAAATGCAAAATGATTGTGAATAGATTGCATATACTATTTCTCAAGCACTTGAAAAATATTCTAGACACAAAATATTACAATATTTTCAATCATATAAAAAATTACCAGTATTTGTCAAGAAACTGAAATGATCCGAGAGCCAATGAACTAAATTGAAAAATATTTTTTTTTTGTTAAGAAAGTTTTTGATTACTGTATTTTGAGCTAAATCATTGTATTCACTCTTTTGAGAGTAAATCTCACTAACTTCAAATTCAGTTTGAGAACTTCTATTTTTGCCGAGTAGTGGGTGTTCCCTCAAGGGCTTGATTTTTGTATGCCAAATTTGAGAAGATTGGAGTATAGTCAAGGTTGAATGAAATATACTCTTGTGTTTGTAAATCAATTGATTCAGTAAAAATAATCATGGTTGAAGGGACTAGACATAGCTATCAAGTCAATAGTGATCTAGTATAAATCACTTTGTTCATCTCTTTTCCTTGCTTGCATAGTTATTTGAAATTCCTTTTAAAACATGTGAGTATGTTAAAAAGGTTTTTAGTACTTCTTTCTTAGAAAGATTTTAAATATATCGTGTTTTAAAAAAGATTTTGAATATTTCACAATTCGAATCCCTTTCTTGTGTTTTTTTACCTCATTCAATTGGCATCAGAGCACAACTTTTTGACTGAACACCTAACCATGTGCCTACATAAATCTTGTAATTGTGAGTAGTGAAAAACACATTTTCTTTTCATGATAATGAATGTGAAAGTGATTGAGATCACATCTCTCGTCTTCCATTATTCAAAGGTGATAACTTTGCTTATTAGAAAGTCAAGATTGAAGCATATGATCCGTCACATGATCCTAAGTTGTGGGATATGGTTTATGAAGAATAGACTTTTCCAAAATATGAAGGTGGGATTGAAATAACCATAAAGGTTTGACTATAGAGCAAAAGAAGCAATTCAATCTTAATGCATTGTTAAGGTATTACCTGATGTGTGCTATAATCAAAATTGAGTATGACAAGTGTGGCCAGAATGTAAGGTCAAAAGAGATTTTGGATTCCTTGTGTGTAGCCGATAAAGGGAATGAAAAATTAAAAGAATCCAAAACCAACATTCTAGTGAGGCATATGTTATGTATTAGAAGTATGGTTTTGGGTTCATCCTAACTTGATGAACACTAAATGTTCCCTCAATGTCATCATCTAGGAAGGGACGTTTAATTTCGAGAAAGTGGGGCACCACTTTAGGTCCGAATTATAATCAATCTTATCAAAATATGTTATCGACAAGCCCTAACTGAAGGTGCAAACACGAGAAGGGGGGTTGAATTGTGTTTGACTAACTTGAATACTTTTCCTGTTTTAACACGTTAACGAGGTTGCGTCCAGTCCCTTCACCTTGAAGGATTTCACTAATTCAAACCTTGAATTACAACAGTTCTACTGACCCTCCAAGTCAGTCTTCTCAAACAGTCTAACAATCCTAGACTCTTGAGGAATACAGCTCCTTTCTTTTCCTGCCAATCTGAAAACCCCAGATTGTAGAAGGAATTACAACACTTTGAGTCTAATTGCCAAGTAATCTGCTACCCCTTCTGACTCCCTCAGATTGTAGACTCTACTTCAACAACTTAGATCACACGAGAAAGAAAATAACAAGAGTGCTTGCTTCTTAAAAGCTGGAACTCACAATTGACCTCACTGAAAACTTGAGTGTTTGCTTTGGAAGTGTATGACTATTTTGTGATTTTCGATGCAAAGTATTCTGCCTTGAGCCTCCTTTTATAGATGCAGATTAGGGCCTCTTCCAAGCTTAATTTCGAGCTGAATCTTGTTGGATTCTCTTGCAAAAATAACTTGATTAATTGGGCTTCATTTAAATAAAAAACATATCTTTTTTAAGCTTCAGATTTTCTTGCAAAATAACTGGCCAATCAAGTCTTTAGTTTCTTCCCGCCAACAGCTCCTGTGTTCCACAATACTTCACTTTATTTTTGTAACAAATCTTTTTAATACTTTGATCCAAATCAATTAAAATCTCCACCGTTACTCCTCATGATTAAATTTGGACCATTTGATCTTCTGCGCTAGTCCATATTTGGACCATACTAAGTGATATGTTGTGATCCTCTGATTTCAGCCATCCCTGGACCACACTTTCTAACCTTCTGATCTTCTGATCTCGGCCATCCAGGTCTAGCAAACTGATCTACTGTGATCCTCTAATCTCGGCCACTGCTGGACCACACATTCTGAACTTCTGATTTCGGCCAACACTGGGCCATGGTCTGATCTTCTGATCTCGACCAACACTGGGCCAAATATTTAAATCTGAACCATTGATCTGAAAATCTTCCCTCTGATCTAGACCAGTTCTGGACTTGGTCTGGATTAAACTGAAATTAAATCTGGATACATAATATTTCAGTCTGGACATTTTACCTTCTGTTTTGGATCAGTTCTGGATCAATTCTAGAGATCATTTCTTCAGGTCTGGACTTAGTTTCATACCCTGAACCATGCTATCTTCTGGTCTTGGTCAAATCTGGATTAATTCCTTTGTTCTGGACCCATTAATTTACCCTATGAATAAGTCTGGATCAAGTCTGGGGTGTTTATTATTTCACTGCCAGACCATCTTCTGGTCAGAATAACTTCTGGAATAAATCTAACATTTGATATCTTCTTGTCTGGAACAACTCTCCCTCTAGCAGGCTTTCCTCTGGTCTGGTCCAGGTCTCATTCTGACTTTGCTTCCATCTGATCTGGGCCAGCAAAGATATTCTTTGGTAGTGTTTTGACATCCTGGTGTATCCTCTGGTAATTCCAGGATGCATTCTGGATGCATTTTCTGCCTCTGCAAACTTCATTTTCTGTTGGTATTTAATGTAAGAATTCAAGGTACAAAATAAGATTACATGGAGTGCTTTTGTAAACATCAAAATCTAAGTACTTAGAACCAACTTGGTTCCAACAATCTCCCCCTTTTTGATGATGACTAAACCTTAACTTATTTTGCTAGCTTGTAACTCGAAGACTTGAATTACTCCTCCTCAGTCCAATCTCTCCCCCTAAGTCTGATACTGACCTTTTCAACTCCTTCTCTTTTCACTCTTTCTTTTCTTCTCTTCTCCTCTCCTTCTCAACTCCTTCTTTATTCGCTCTTTCTTTTCTCTCTTCACATTGCCTTTCCTTTTCAACTCCTTCTCTTTTCACTCTTTCTTTTTCTCTCTCCCTGATTCTTCTCCTTTTCAACTCCTTCCCTTTTCATCTCTTTCTTTTTCGCTCCTCCTTTCTTTTTATCTCTCCTTTTCTACTTATTTCTCATTTTTCTCTCTCTATCCCCCTTTTTGTCATCAGCCAAAAAGAGGTCCTACTATTTTTGTATTTTTTTGTTTTTCTCTTTACAAATTATAGAAAGTAAAACAGAAAATAAAAGACAGAAAATAAAAATACAAGAAATTTAAAATCCCCTAAGATGACTACTTGAGCTAGTCAGATATGGAGGTAATGCTGATATTCTTCTTGATGAACTCGAACCTATCTTCTGGTAATGCTTTGGTGAAGATGTCAGCCCATTGATGATTAGTGTCCACAAACTGGATGCTTAAAGTCCCTTTTTGAACATGGTCCCTAATGAAATGGTGTTTTATTTCAATGTGTTTGGCTCCAGAGTGTAAGATAGGGTTCTTGGTTAGGTTTATGGCTGAAGTGTTATCACAGAACAAAGGGATATTGGTTTCAAAAATGTTGTAATCTTCAAGTTGATGTTTCATCCAGAGTAACTGTGAACTGCATCCTGCTGCTGATATATACTCAGCTTCAGCTGTTGACATGACAATGGTGCTTTGACTATTGCTTGACCAAGAGATCAAGTTATCACCTAAGAAAGTGCAGTTGCCACTTGTACTTTTCCTTTCCAACTTGTCTCCAGCATAGTCGGAATCACAGAAACCTCTGAGTTTGTAGGTGGGGGTTTTCTTGTATAACAAAGTAAGGTTAGTGGTTCCTTTAAGATATCTCAGAATTCGTTTGACAGCAGTTAAATGGGATTCCCTAGGGTCAGCTTGAAATCGGGCACAAACACAAACACTAAACAAGATGTCAGGTCTAGAAGCAGTTAAATAAAGAAGGGATCCAATCATACCTCTGTATGTTTTCTGGTCTACTTTTTGGCTGGTTTCATCTTTCTCAAGTGAGCAGGTTGGGTGCATGTGGGTGGCCATAGGCTTACATTCACTCATTTTGAACTTTTTAAGAAGTTCTTTAGTGTATTTAGATTGGTGAATGAGTATACCTAATTTACCTTGATGAATCTGAATTCCCAGGAAGAACTTAAGTTCTCCCATCATGCTCATTTGGAACTCTTTCTGCATTAGGTCAGAAAACTCTTTGCACAAAGTGCCATTAGTTGATCCAAATATGATATCATCAACATAAACTTGGATAATTAGAATATCATTTTTAATGGATTTCCTAAATAGTGTATTATCAATCTGGCCTCTATTAAATTCATTCTTAAGTAGAAAGTTACTAAGTCTGTCATACCATGCCCTTGGTGCTTGTTTTAAACCATATAAAGATTTTTTAAGTTTAAATATATGGTCTGGAAAATCAGAGTTTTCAAATCCAGGGGGTTGTTTGACATAGACTTCCTCACTTATGTAGCCATTTAAGAATGCACTTTTAACATCCATTTGATACAGCATTATATCATGATTAGCAGCAAATGATAAGAGAATTCTAATTGCTTCTAACCTGGCCACTGGAGCAAAAGTCTCAGTCTAATCTATACCTTCCTGTTGACTGTATCCTTGAGCTACAAGTCTGGCTTTGTTCCTTACTACTTCACCTTTTTCATTTAGTTTATTTCTGAACACCCACTTGGTTCCAATAATGTTTTTGTTTGATCTGGGTACCAGATCCCAAACATCATTCCTTTGGAATTCATTCAGATCTTCTTGCATTGCAAGTATCCAACCTTCCTCTACCAAAGCCTCATCAACATTGCTTGCTTCAATTGTTGAGAGTAAACCAAACAGACTGGTTTTTCTATTTGATGATCTGGTCTTTAAAGGTTCTGCTGCACTGCCAATAATGAGAGATTCTGGATGTGAAGACTTGTACTTCCATCCATTCTTTCCCTCTGACTTGTTTTCAGAGTCAGCATGTTCTTCTTCATCTTGATCTTTCTCAGATTCTGCTTCTGGTTCAGCTTCTGGTTCCTGTACCTCTGGTTCACCTGCAATTTCCTCATCTTGCTTTAACTTTTCAGAGTCAAGCTGTTTATCATCAAACTTAATGTGGATTGATTCTTCCACAATATTAGTTTTTTTGTTAAACACTCTATAAGCTTTTGATCTCTCAGAGTAGCCAATAAAGATACACTTTTGAGATCTAGAATCAAACTTAGCTAGGTTATCTTTAGAGTTCAACATAAAACAGATGCAGCCAAATTGCTTAAAGTAGGAAATATTGGGTTTCTTACCTTTCCCCAGTTCATAGGGAGTTTTATTTAAGATGGACCTGATGTAGACTTTATTCTGAATGTAGCAGGTTGTGTTGACAACTTCTGCCCAAAGGTAGGTGGCAACCTTCATATCATTCAGCATGGTTCTGGCCATCTCCTGCAGTGATCTGTTCTTCCTTTCTACCACTCCATTCTGTTGAGGTGTTCTGGGGGATGAGAAGTTGTGAGAGATGCCATTCTCATCATAGAATTCTTAAAAATACTTGTTCTCGAATTCACCTCCATGATCACTTCTGATGGTTATGATCTTAATACCCTGTTCATTCATAACTTTCTTACAGAAAGAAATAAACACTTTGTGAGATTCATCTTTGTTCTTTAAAATTTTTACCCAAGTCCACCTTGAGTAATCATCAACAATCACAAAACCATATTTCTTACCACTGAGGGAAGCTGTTTGAACAGGACTAAACAGATCTAAGTGAAGCAGTTCAAGTGGTTGAGAGGTAGAAACACATTTTTTAGTTTTAAAAGAGCTTTTAGTTTGTTTACCTCTTTGACATGCTTCACACAGAATCTCAGTTTTGGAACTTACCTTGGGAAGCCCTCTTACCAATTGGAGTTTGCTCAACTCGGATATAAGTCTAGGGTTTGCATGCCCTAGCCTCTTGTGCCAAATCAGATTCTGCTCACTTATAAATAATAGGCATTTAACCTTTTGCTTAGCAAGACTAAAAAGATCAATTTTATAAACATTATCCTTCCTAGTGCCAGTAAATAAAACAGTCCCATCAATTTGACTAACAACTTTGCAAGTTTTTTGATTAAAGATAACATCATAATTGCAGTCACTTAATTGACTTATGCTCAGAAGATTATGTTTTAGCCCTTTAACTAATAGAACATGTTTAATAGACAAGGGAGAAGAGGTGTTACCAATAATCTGACCTTTCTGGTTTCCTCCAAAGGAAACTTTGCCTCCATTCTTCATAGTCAGATCAAGAAACATAGATTTATCTCCTGTCATGTGCTTGGAGCAGCCATTGTCAAGATACCAAGTTTTGTGTTGCTGACCAGACCTTGCCTTTTCTTTGTCAGAATCAGAGTCAGAGTCCGACTCAGATTCAGACTTGGCTTCTGTTCGAGCCATTAGGGCCAGTTCTTCTTCAGGCCTGTTTGAGCAGTTTCCTTGATTCTGCTTTGGTTTATAAATCATGTTCCTCTGATGATTCTGGAACATGTTTTGATTATGGTAATTTTGGTGAATCCAGTGATTATGATAACCTTGATAATTCTGATGATTCTGGTGATTTGGGTGAATCTGGTGGTTTTGATGAATTTGGTAATTCTGGTGATTCTGGTAATTCCTGATCTGATTCTGGTTCTAGTTCCAGTGTTGATTCTGATTTTGGTTCCAGTATTGGTTCTGGTTCCGTGTTGATTCTGATTCTGGTTCCAGTATTGGTTCTGGTTCCAGTGTTGATTCTGATTCTGGTTCCAGTATTGGTTATGGTTCCAGTGTTGGTTCTGGTTCCAGTTTATGTGCTTCTGATACTGGTTCCAGTTCTGATTCTAGTTCCAGTTCTGGTTCTGATTCTGATTCCGGTTCTGGTTGAGTTGACCATACCTTTTTCCATCAGACTCAGATTGCCTTTGTCTTGTTGTAGCAGGAACATAAACCTTCTTCTGCTTGTGCATAGCCAACATCCATTGTCCAGGCACCATTGTTGGTGTCTCCTTCTGGTCGCTCAGAATATCTGCAACATAGACAATTTGATCTTTTGGTACCCAAAACTGATTGGGTCCAGGTTTTTTTAGTCTTAACAGCTCTCTGATCTTGTTCAGATTTTACCAATGGACAAGATAGTTCAGAGTGACCTTTCTTAGCACAAACAATACATAAAATATCAGAATGAACAACTTTACTTTCAGCAATTGTTTCTGTAAAACCAAGACCTCTCTTTCTAGTGTTACTGTTTCCATAAATCATAGATGCATATTTACTTCTTTCCATTCCATTAGAAATAAAGTTTTGAAAAAATTGTTCATGCATATCAGATTCATAACCAGTTTTGGAAGTGGAACAAGCATTACTTTTGAGAGTTTGGTTTTCAGATTTGAGTCTTGCAACTTCAGTTTTAAAATTCTTGTTTTCAGTTGCATACTCAGAATTTTGATTCTTTAAAACTTGGACTTCTTTGGTCAGATTTTTGTTATCTTCCCTAAGAGTTTTCAATTTTAAAGACATCTTATTATTTGCATTTAACAAGTCTTTTACAGCATCAATTAATTCAGATTTAGAGAGATCAGAAAATACCTCATTGTCTTCATCTTCTGATTCTGTTCCAGAGCCTGAGTTGTATCCAGAACTTGAGTTGGTATGAGCCATCAGAGACAGAATTGCTTCCTCTGATGTGCTTCCAAGCTTGCTTGAATGACTGCTTCGTTCATTCTTCCTTCTGCCTGCTTTCCTTCTTGAATTCGTGCGTTTATGAGGTCCAGAGGCAGACCTGATGTGTGCCATCTTTACTGTTTCTGCCTCTTCTTCATCAGACGATTCTTCTTCTGATTCTGATACATCCCAAGCAGCCATCAGACCCTTCTTTCTGTATCTGGAACTCTTCTTGTGCTGTTTGCCTTTTTCCAGATTTGGACATTCTGACTTGATATGTCAAGGTTTATTGCATCCATAACAAATGATGTTCTTCTTGTCAGATTCTTCCTTATCTTTGCTGTTATGTTTCTTCTTGGAACCTCTCCTCTTCCTGTTTTCCCAGATCTTAACCATTTTTTTGGTTAAGTAAGCCATATCATCAGTCACTGTCACTATCCTCTGATTTTGATGCTGCCTTTGCAGCTTTCTTCTTTTTCGACTTCAGAGCCAGATTATTCTTCTTCTTTGGTTCGTCTGCTTCTAGTTCTATTTCATGAGACCTGAGTGCGCTGATCAGATCTTCAAGTTTTAAGTTGTTCAGATCTTTGGCTTGCTGAACTGCAGTAACCATTGGTCTCCACTTGGTTGGTAAGCTTCTTAGAATGTTTTTAACATGATCTGCTGTTGTGTAGCTTTTCTTCAAGACCTTCAGTCCAGATATCAGAGTCTGGAATCTGCAAAACATTCCATCAATGTTTTCATCATCTTCCATCTTGAACATCTCATACTGTTTGACCTGTATGTTAGCCCTTGCTTCTTGAACCTGCGGGCTTCCTTCATAGGTCAGAATCAGACTGTCGAATATGCTCTTTGCTGTTTCTTTATCTGTGCATCTGTCAAATTCCTTGAATGTGATGGCACTGATCATGATGTTTCTAGACTTGTGATGAAGTTTGTGTAATCTGCTCTGGTTTGGTTTCATATCATCCATGTCTAGTTCTTTAGTTGGATCTTCTGGATCAGTAGGTGTAGTATATCCTTTGACTACCATCTTCCATAAGTCAGGATCTTGAGATATGAAGAAACTTCTCATTCTGTCCTTCCAATACTCAAACCTTTCTCTATCAAACAGTGGTGGTCTGTTGATGTTGCCTCCCAGTTCATCTCTGGATTCTACCATGTTGAACCCCTTGGACCTTTCCTCAAACACTGTAAAGTGCTCAGCCTTGAGACCGAGCTCTAATGCCAATTGAAGGTGCAAACACGAGAAGGGGGGGTTGAATTGTGTTTGACTAACTTGAATACTTTTCCTGTTTTAACACGTTAACGAGGCTGCGTCCAGTCCCTTCACCTTGAAGGATTTCACTAATTCAAACCTTGAATTACAGCAGTTCTACTGACCCTCTAAGTCAGTCTTCTCAAACAGTCTAACAATCCTAAACTCTTGAGGAATACAGCTCCTTTCTTTTCCTGCCAATCTGACAACCACAGATTGTAGAAGGAATTACAACACTTTGAATCTAATTGCCAAGTAATCTGCTACCCCTTCTGACTCCCTCAGATTACAACTTAGATCACACGAGAAAGAAAATAACAAAAGTGCTTGCTTCTTGAAAGCTGGAACTCACAATTGACCTCACTGAAAACTTGAGTGTTTGCTTTGGAAGTGTATGACTATTTTGTGATTTTTGATGCAAAGTATTCTGCCTTGAGCCTCCTTTTATAGATGCAGATTAGGGCCTCTTCCAAGCTTAATTTCGAGCTGAATCTTGCTGGATTCTGTTGCAAAAATAACTTGATCAATTGGGCTTCATTTAAATAAAAAAACATATCTTTTTTAAGCTTCAGATTTTCTTTCAAAATAACTGGCCAATCAAGTCTTTAGTTTCTTCCTGCCAACAGCTCCTGTGTTCCACAATACTTCACTTTATTTTTGTAACAAATCTTTTTAATACTTTGATCAAAATCAATTAAAATCTCCACCGTTAATCCTCATGATTAAATCTGGACCATGTGATCTTTTGCACTAGTCCACATTTGGACCATACTAAGTGATATGCTGTGATCCTCTGATTTCGGCCATCCCTGGACCACACTTTCTAACCTTCTGATCTTCTGATCTCGGCCATCCAGGTCTAGCAAACTGATCTGCTGTGATCCTCTGATCTCGGCCACTGCTGGACCACACATTCTGACCTTCTAATTTCGGCCAACACTGGGCCATGGTCTGATCTTATGATCTCAGCCAACACTGGGCCAAATATATAAATCTGAACCATTGATCTGAAAATCTTCCCTCTGATCTGGACCAGTTCTGGACTTGGCCTGGATTAAACTGAAATTAAATCTGGATACATAATATTTCAGTCTAGACATTTTACCTTCTGTTTTGGATCAGTTCTGGATCAATTTTGGAGATCATTTCTTCAGGTCTGGACTTAATTTCATACCCTGAACCATGCTATCTTATGGTCTGTGTCAAATCTGGATTAATTCCTTTGTTCTGGACCCATTAATTTACCCTCTAAATAAGCCTGGATCAAGTCTGGGCTGTTTATTATTTCATTGCCAGACCATCTTCTGGTCAGAATAACTTCTGGAATAAATCTGACATTTGACATCTTCTGGTTTGGAACAACTCTCCCTCTGGCAGGCTTTCCTCTGGTCTGGTCCAGGTCTCCTTCTGAGTTTGCTTCCTTCTGATCTGGGCCAGCAAAGATATCCTCTGGTAGTGTTTTGACATCCTGGTGTATCCTCTGGTAATTCTAGGATGCATTCTGGATGCATTTTCTGCCTCTGCAAACTTCATTTTCTGGTGGTATTTAATGTAAGAATTCAAGGTACAAAATAAGATTAGATGGAGTGCTTTTGTAAACATCAAAATCTAAGTACTTAGAACCAACTTGGTTCCAACACTAACAAGTAGGGAAACCTCTTATAGTCGTTATGGCAACCATTGTAGGCCAGGTTTAGACTTTCGGTTAAATGCTCACCCTCGGTAGTTTAGAAACTCATATTTAGATCAAGACCTAATAGGTGTCTTGAATAATGTTAAAACTAAGAAAAATTAGTATTCACGGTTTTAGAACTTAATTAATGTTTATGAATAACTTGATAAGAGGATTTTTCATGCTTATCATACCAGCATGACTAGAAACATCTTTAAACTATTTTTCATATAATTTTGTGATGTTGAGTTTTGTAATCACTATGGTATTGAGGGTGGTGTTTCCAAGAAGCAACTTACATTGACAAGTTGAAGAGTATATCCAAATTACTCATCAATCCTTAAATGTATTATGAGTCAGAATTAAATCACGTCAAAAGTCTAAAATTAAGAATTCTTTATTTAAGTTCTTTTATCGTAAAATTATTTATTTCCTTATGTGTAAATCACTTTATTTATAAGAGATTTCAAATGTTTTAATCATATCATTTAAATTTTTACTTTGAATTTTTTTAAAACCCTCTATTAAATTTAGGTACAAAATATCAATAAATTTGATTTTTTATACAAAATAACATTCTAATAAATAAATATTTTTATATAGAAACACATACTAAGCAATTCCATTAAAAGAATTAGGATCGATTGAGAATACATAGGATTCTTAATACCTCAAAATACATCATTTATTAAGAAAAAAAAAATGTACGCATTATAATTTTTTATTCCAAGTAAAGCAAACAGATCACTTTGGAGATAGAATCAAAGATGGTCCTGATTTTTTTATATACCAATTAGAAGAAAGACATATATCATAATCTTTACTCGCTATATATAATATCATACTAATGTAACTCTTCACTATTTCACCAAATGATACAGTACAATCATGCGTTTCCAATAAAGCTAATATCAAAATGCCAACCAAAACTCTCACCATGATGAAAAACATGGACTCCAAAGATCATCATCTCTGAATTTACGATGAATGATTAAGTTCAAATTGTTTTCCAAAAGGTTAGTAACATTCATATACACCACTCTAAACACATTGTCACTGATAGCAACATCAATACTCATAGCAAGAGAAACTTTGAGATAAATAAAGACATTGCACCAAATAATTTTAGAAGAAAGGCAAATATATATAGGAGATTTATGGAAAGAATAGATTAAAATATTTTATTAATTGTACTATTTCATTGAGTCTAAAAATAAATTCAAAGAAAGCATTAACTATTAATATAAAATTTTAGATATTTAAATAAATTTTAAAGATTAATAATGTTTGTAATTAATGCTTGATTGGAGAAAGTAAAAACTATTAGGCTTAAATGCAATTTTAGTCCCCTATTTTAACTGATTTGTAATTTTTTTCCCTCTATTTCTAATTTCGCAATATTGGTTTCCCTATTTTAATTGATTCATAATTTGGTCCTTTTATTTTTAATTTCGTAATTTTGGTCCCCCTATTTTAACTAATTCGTAATTTTGGTCCCTTTATTTCTAATTTCAGAAATTTGATTCCCCTATTTTTACTGATTCGTAATTTTAGTCTCTCTATTTTTAATTTCACAATTTTAATCCTTCTAGTTCTTAAAATTGAGAAATTTAAGCCTAACTATTTTTTAAAAATATTAACAAAATAGTTTTTATATTATTTTTAAATATAGAACTATTTCTAAAATATTTGAAATTTTTATTTAAACAAATATTTTTTATATTATTTTTAAATAATAGGGGTGGTGGATGGAGGAGCCACCACGGCAGCCATCCACCACCAACCACCACTATATTTAAATTAATAATTAATAAATTATGATTTTTTTAAAATAATAAAATTTTAATTTTTGTTTTTTATTTAATAAAATATTTTTTTTCTTAAGAAAATATCTTATTTTCAGTAGAATTCTGTTTTATGACAAAAATAAATTTTTATTTAAATTCTGTTTTCTTTTAAATATGATAAAAATATTAGTAATAAAAATCGTAATTAAAACTTCTAAAAACAATTTTTAAAATAATAAATATTGAAATCAGTTTTTAAAAAATAAAACTATTTTTAGAATTTATTAGTTTTAAAATAATTAAAAATATTTTTAAATAGTTTTTTATAATAAAAATTATTTTTAAATAAATATCTAATATTTTCTTTATAATATTTATTTTTTAAATGTAATCCATTAGATTTTATTAAATAAAATATGTCATCCATTAGATTTACAAAATGTCGCAATTTTAAAAAATAGAGGGACCAAAATTGTAAAATTAAAAATAGATGGACCGAAATTACGAATCTGTTAAAATAGGGGACCAAAATTGCGAAATCAAAAATAGAAGGACCAGAATTACGAATCAATTAAAATATGGGATTAAAATTACGAAATTAAAAATAGAAGAACTAAAATTACGAATCAGTTAAATAGAGGATTAAAAATGCAGAATTAAAAATAAAAAAACCAAAATTAAGAATAAATTAAAATATGAAAACTAAAACTGCATTTAAGCTAAGATATTAAACAAAATAAACTGAATGAGAGTTAAGATTTTATTAATCAAATATATAATTTATGAAAAATAATAATTTTGATTACTTTATTTTAAGTGATTTGGTAATGTTGTAAATTTTACTAAATCTATACTATATAAAAATGAGACTTATTTTATATAATATATAATGTACACATAGCGATTTTATTTTCTCTCTTGCATTTGGCAGTAAATGCTATAATTATAATTTTTAAAATTTGTAAAAAAAAGTCAATATATTTTTGTGGAATACAAATTAAAATGCATGATTTCGTTTCCGTTTTAATTTCAAAACACAATCACAAAAACGAAAAAAACTCAATATATTTTTGCAGATTATATTAATATCAATGATATAAATTTATTGATAATTATTAAATGGCTTAATATTTAATTGGTCACTATTAATACACGCTTTTTTGTTTTAGTCCCAGCAATTCTTTATATCTCTAATAATTGAGAGATTAAAATAAAAATTATATATATATATATATATATATTATAGAAACTTATTGAAATAAAAATCAATTTTACAGAAATTAAAATAAAAGAACAAGGAAAAAAAACAACAAATATTTAGAAAGTTATAGGAACTACAAAAACGACTAGAGACCAATCATATATTTAATCATTTTATTAAAAATATTGCTATTCCAAGATGAATAAATATTTAAATCAACCCTACAAACATGCTGCTTCTAAGGCAGATAATTTTTGTTATAACTTTGTCAATTGGTGTTCCAACCCTATAATATGACTTGAATAAATTTTTGTATTGAGTTAGAGAACCACTTATACTCTCTATAATATATAATATATTTGCTTATTTAAAAACATCAAGTATATCAATCATATTAAAAAATATTTGTATTCCTAGATAAATAAATAAATAAATGGAGTAAAAAGAGATGAATAAATAAAAAATGTGATGGAGAGGATTCATATCATGTCACATTTTGAGAGATCCTCATTTAATTAAATTATTATAAAAATAAAAAGAATAAACTACTAATTTGATAGTTAAACTATCACTCTTTTTTCGAATAAGTCTTTAAACTATTAAAATATCCTAAAAAGTTTTAAACGATTATTCAATCTAACTATATCAGAAGATTCATAACATATCACATTTTAATATTTTAATTTTTGATTAGACAATTGTTTATTATTTAGTCATTAAATTACAATAATACATCAATATAGCCTCTAAAATATTATAAAAAATAATTTAACCTCTTAACTACACAAATAAAACGATTAAAACATGTAAACTATTAAAATATTTATATCAATACATCGTCAACAATTTTTTCATATTCATGTAGATTAAAGTTATTACAAGTGGATAAACATCTAAACTAGAAAAGTACATTGAACTAGTAAACAAAAATTAATTATGCGTAGGTTGGAAACCCGAAAGAAGGTTTCAAATAGAAAGGTGAAATGTGGAGATGAATGTTGACCTCAACAAAAATATCCAAAAGAATAGTTGTGTCCTAGTTTAATTGGTTTATTGATTTTATGGGCATATTAGTTTACATGTTTAGTTGATGAACTAAAATGTGTTGTTATGATACATTATGTATTATTTTTATTTATTTTCATAGTTTAAGACAAAGTTTTAAATTACAACCACTTCGCGTGATATGAGTGTAGTATTTCGGTTGTGGCGATGTATGCATTGCAACAACCACAATACTCGCAATCAGAGTGATTTCATCTTAATGCAACCGCAATTTAAAATCATGATTTAAGGACTTAACTATAAAAAAAATAATCGATTCACATGCTTCCAAATGAAAAATTTGACTTAAGGACTAAATATTAGAAACTCCAACAAGATACAAATGCTTAAGGACTAAATAGTACAAACTCCAACAAGATACAAATGCCTAACAGACCGAAGACAAGAATAAAAAAAAACTGTATCAACATCATCACAGTCTCCCATATTAACCAAAGTGTCAGCGCAATAGTTTAATTTTTGATACACTTAACTCAATTTAATTTACCATTCTAACTAAAGAAGATGAAGAATCTTTTGAACTAGTCTTCAACACCTTTCATTCACTGCTCCCATATTATAAATGCTACAAATGACCGATTTCGAATTTGCACACAGGACCACGACAGTGAACCCTTTAGCTCTATCTAATTTTAACCCTTTAAGGAGCACAAGCACCAATCAACTTAGAAAAACCCCATAACCACTCACCATTTGTACCACATATAACACCACCACACACCCTTACATTACCACCTCTAATGCAAATCAAATCACGTTATAAAAAAAAGATTACTAGTGTTTTTGGTCTTTGTAATATGGGTCGAATCTAATTTTACTCCTTTAAATTTTTATTTTTTAATTTAACTGTTGTAATTTTAGATTCTTCCACTTTTAGTCTTCAGTGATGTCTACTTATCAGAAAACGATTATGTGAAAAAGTGAGGTAGTAAATAAAAAAAATTCTTATTATTTTTAATGAATAATAGATGTGGTGTATTCAACTTATTTTTTAGAAGAATTTTTTTTATAATTTATTTTAGAATTGCTGCGAATCTTTATTATAACTAGAGCATTTTATCTTCTATTTCAATTTGAGGTTTAGGGTGTCACAAATTGATACAAATTTTCAAAAGTTTTGAATTTTAATCTTTTAGCAATTGAACGTTTAATCTTAATTTTAATCCCTAATATCTTAACATACTACAAACTAAGATTAAGTATCAAAAATAAAAAATCATTTTGATTTATGTGTCTATATCTATCTCTAGATTACTTAGTAAAAAATTGTTAATCTCAAAGCATTCAAAGAGTTAGTTCACGTAGTAAACTATAGTTTTCACTAGCGGAAATCTTGCATATTTCATTTCTTAATAAATTAATTCTAAACGAAGTTAGTTTATCGTTCTATTCTATGCAACACTCTAAATTTTCTTTTTATCCTATTTTAGTAATATTATAATAAATTATACTATATGTGTGGTTGTTGTGGTACGAAAATTTTCTATGTTTTTGCCTTTGTGTGTTTTCTTTAGTAAATTATTCAAATTATTGATATTAAATATATTTATGTTATTTGAAAAAAAAGTAAAAGTAAAATAAGACCACACGTAAAGGTCTCTGCCGATACACTAGCCTACTAACCACTTTGGAAACTTATATGTCAATGTTTGTTGAAAAAAAAAACACACACACGCTAATGTGTAGGTTTTGTACCAGCTCCGCCTCCGACATTCCATTGTCCCAACGTCGGCCACCTCCGGCAGCCTTAGCTGCTTCGCCGCCGTCAAATGTTAACCAGAAAGCATCCCCACCACTCCTATCATGCTTAATGAGAGCAATGAAAACTTGGATGGGTTAATTAAAGAAATAGTAACAGAGCCAAGTGAACAAGGAGCAAAATAAATAGAGACACGACAATGATGATAGTGTAACGAGAAAAAAGATCCACTGAATTAATACCCACTATAAAACAACACACACATATACGCTTACAAAGAGTAACAAAAGAAAAAAGAACACCATATATGTAATGATGAAAACAGAGTAATAAAAAAAACTAAAAAGATGATAATGGTGTTGATTTTCATAGAGAAGAAGTAGTACAGCGGGAGAAAACAGTGAGGGATAATGAGATGCTTTTTGGTTGACGAGGATCAGCAGCGTGACGATGACAAAAGAAATAGGATTAGTAGGCGTTTGGTTTCAAAAGAAATAGAAGCAACCCCATTCTATAAGGTGAGTGTATTTTGATACCTTTATAAATTTTCTATCATATTATTTTGAAGGTAAATTTTGATTACACTATATTTTTGTATTGATTAAATTAATGAGTTGCTTATAGAATTATGGTGTTGTTTTGGGACTCTCACATCTTACTCTAGTCTTTATTATATGATTTTCATTTCTCTATTTTCTTTTAATCTTTTTCTACAAATTTACAACTTTTTTGTGCAAAATACTTATTACCTTGAATTATTGTCCTACTATATTATCTAAATTTGAAAACCTTGAATTACTAAAATTAATAGTGACCACTAGCCCCTATCAATTTGTTCATGCTAATTAGTTTAGTTGAAGCAGTGGCAGTATATATAAAATAAAACATGATCCGTCTCTATCAATTGTCGGCATATTTTTTTTCCTATTTTAAGTTAAGATAGTAATATATACATTATTTATATATGCGCTATAGTTTAAATTTTGTTTTATATTAAAGAGACTAATTTTGGTCTACACCCAAAAGGCTTTAGTTTATTTTAAAGAGAAATTCTATTTATCTCTCGTGAATTTATCTTAAATGATACTAACACGTTTTGAAAAAATATTCTGCATTTATCAACAAAATTGTGCATAAATATTTGTTTTATATTATTATTTCAACTTTATTTATCATTTATAAAAAAAACACTAGAATACATACTCCAATTGTACTACTAAGAACATAATCACATCTTTCCAAATTGCAAATACCAGATGTATAGTCGTACTTTTACAAATTAAAACAAAAACTCTAATTGTGTAAATGACATGAATAGGTGTAAATGTGACAAAAAAAATGTTTAATGTAGTTTTGTGTGTGTGTGGATATATGTGAGGTGAATGTTTTTTTAAAACTAGAGAGGTTGTTAGTGTCATTTAAGGTAACATCGTGTAAATGCAATTTCCCTTGATTTTAATTATAATTTAAAATTGTGCAGTGTTAAATATTATTAATTTCATTACATGTGACATATTGTTTACTTTATTTAAAAATAAAAAATTATATATATTATATTAATTTAGCATTTTCTGAATTTGTGGTTCTAAAATAAAAAAAGTATGATTAGGTTAATATATATGTTTTTATACTATTAAATATATTTTTGTGTTGTCTTACTACTTTCGTGAATTATCAGAGAAAATGATTGACGAAGACGCGACACATTAAATAAACAGAAAGGATTTGTTGGAGAAATTTTCAATTGAGGTAACGAGTGAAAGAAATTTCAATTTTATGAGTATAATATAATGTGGGATGAACGGGAATGTCAAAATTCTCAAAGATTCGTCAAAAACTTACCATGTATGGTCGAACCCTATTGAGTGATAATTAATTAAGAAGATATGAATTGTAACAATGAGAACTAAAATATGACTTATAAATCTATAGAATTGATGTGAATTAATTTATGTAAAGATTGCGTGATATTTGATTTTTGTGAATTCATTTGCTAACTACTATTGTATGGATGATGTGAATTAGAGCGTTCTTGTTTACTTTAATGAAGTTATGATTTACTTAAATGCACTACTTGCTAGATTTCCTACTTTATGATTGATAGGACTTGACTATTCATTAAATATGTGTAAATTAATGCTAAGATTTGATTGATATATATATATATATATATATATATATATATATATATATATATATATATATATATATATATATATATATATATATATATATATATATATATATATATATATATATATATATTGAAGGTGCAAACATGAGAAGGGGGGTTGAATTGTGTTTGCCAAACTTGAACTCTTTTTGCTGTTTTGTTGAATGTTGATGTAAATTACTTGATAAATAAATAATCAGATTCAACAGCGGATAATAACAACATAAGAACACAACGATTTATCCTGGTTCACCATTAATTTGGCTACATCCAGTCTCTTCATTCCGAAGGCTTTAATCCACTAATTCAGAACACCTTGAATTACAGTACCTGACCCCCCAAGCCAATCTTCCCAAAAAATCTGACAACTCCAGATTTTTGAGGAACAACCACACCTTGACCCTACAAGTCAAGTCTTCCCAAACAGTCTGACAACCCTAGACTTTTGAGGAACAATAACATCACCTTGATCCTACAAGTCAAGTCTTCTCCTACCAATTTGACAACCCCAAATTGAAGAAGGAATCTACACCACTATCGGGTTTGATTACAAGGGTTTGGAGCTTTGCAATGTTGCTTCTGGAAAGATGATTCCAATAGTGACTCTCACTCTCTGTAGTTGCTTCTGGAAAGCTGAATGCTGCAATGACTTTCACGCTCTTTAGTTGCTTTTGGAAAGCAGATTGTTGCACTGATTCTCACTCTCGAAAAATCACTTAGAGAATATTTCTTTTGCATTTAAGTGTTTCTCTCTTTTGAACTCTAGGATGGCTTTGAATTTGAAGCTTGAGTTCTTGTATTTTTTTATGCTTACTACTGCGACCTGAAGCCTCCTTTTATAGCTGAAATATGGGCTTTGTCCAATCTTAATTTCGAGATGAATCTTGCTCATATTTCCTTTGAAAATTCTTTTGACCAATTCTGTCTCTTTTTAATTTTTAACTAAATCTTCTATGCTTAGATCTCCTTCGAAAATTATGTTGACCGATTCTGTTTCTTTTTAATTTCGAACCAAATCTCCTTCGAATTTCCATCAGGTCTTCTATGAATCTGAAACACGTTTTAAATCTAGACCTTGTGATCTTCTGATCTGGATCATGCTATCTTCTGTTCAGGACCAAGTCTGGACCATGACTTCTGATCTGGACCATGTGTCCTTTTGGATCAAGTATTCTTCTGATCTGAACCATGAGTGATATCCTCTGATGATGTCATTGATTCTTCCTTCTGATGATATCCTCTAATTTTTGCTTTTGATGACATCCTCTGCTTGCTTCTGATGGGATCCTCTGGTATCCTCTAGAGGTATCCTCTGATGATATCTTCTGGTATCCTCTAGAGGTATCCCCCGGTAACATCTTCTGGTATCCTTTGGAGGTATCCTCTGGTGACGTCTCTGGTGTCATCTTCTGATTTTTGCATTCTTGTCATCCTCTGATTTTTGCTTTCTTCTTGTCATCTTCGAGTGACATCCTCTGGTGGCAGCTTTGAGTGACATACTCTGATGGTATACTTCCTCTGGTGGCAGCTTCGGTTGACATCCTCTGGTGGGTTACTTCTTCGAAGACATATATGTTATTTTCATAAAATACTTTTATTAACATAAAAACTTTAAGTGTAAGAACCAACTTGGTTCCAACACACACACACACACACACACACATATATATATATTAGGTCTTTGAAATGAATATTATCTTATCATCATATAAGTAAGGTCTAACTAGCCCATTGATTATGGAGAAGTACAACTGAGTGAACCTAATCGTGGAGGGCCACGGTCGAACTGTAAGGTAAAACCGATAGATCTTAGGGTTATCCTTGGTGGGGATTTCTCAGATGGATTAGCGGGTTATTCCATACGGTCGGGAGCTACCGTGCAACACATAAGTACCTGAACCATAGCATATATGTGTATTAGGTTGAGTTGAGGGGGATCTGGTATCCTCTGGTGATATCTTCTGGTATCCTCTGGAGGTATCCTCTGGTATCATTTACTGGCTGTATCTTCTGGAGGTATCCTCTGGTGACATCCTCTGGTGACGTCTCTGGTGTCATCTTCTGATTTTTGTATTCTTGTCATCCTCTGATTTTTGCATTCTTCTTGTCATCTTCGAGTGACATCCTCTGGTGGCAGCTTCGGTTGACATCCTCTGGTGGGTTACTTCTTCGAAGACAAATATGTTATTTTCATAAAATACTTTTATTAACATAAAAACTTTAAGTGTAAGAACCAACTTGGTTCCAACACACACACGCACACACACACACACATATATATATTAGGTCTTTGAAGTGAATATTATCTTATCATCATATAAGTAAGGTCTAACTAGCCCAATGATTATGGAGAAGTACAACTGAATGAACCTAATCGTGGAGGGCCACGGTCGAACTGTAAGGTAAGACCGATAGATCTTAGGGTTATCCTTGGTGGGGATTTCTTAGATGGATTAGCGGGTTATTCCATACGGTCGGGAGCTACCGTGCAACACATAAGTACCTGAACCATAGCATATATGTGTATTAGGTTGAGTTGAGGGGGATCTACGAGGGCATGGTCATTCATGAATTGTTCGTCCACTCGTGTGGCATAGTATCAAGCCTCCTAACCATGTATTTCAGAGCATAATAATACCAAATGATGAAGAAGTATATAATATAGGACATGCATAACATTGCATTTTTGTGACTGTTTTATTGTTATTGGTTTGAACTAACCTTTTATGTTCTTGAAGATTTTGAATGCTATGTTATGACGTGATATTGTGCCAATTTGATCACTTGTGTGCTCTTCTCGCGTATATATACTATTACATTATTTTGAAACTCGCTTCTCTTTTTTTATGTTTGGCGATTGCGATAGACATATATGTGCCACAAGTTGCTGGTGACGCCTATACTATTGGAGTGTCGGAAGACATTTTATTTTGAAGACTTATATTATCTATTTTATGCCGACGTCATTGTTGAATGTCTTTTTATTTTTGGGATTTCTACTTTGATAGTGATATCAGGTTGAGATTATTTTTACTTTTATTTTTTTAAACTTATTTACGTTTTGTTTTGATAGGATCTTGTTATCTAATACCATAACTTCGAGTCGTTAAATATGATGGACTTTTTAAGGATTATTGTGATGTGCCAAGTAACTACATGATTCTCTTTGCATGTAAAGGTTTTTTTTTTTGAAAGTTAGCGTATTTTTATGAGGAACTCACTACTAGATGTGATAAAATTCAAAAAATACTATTTTGGAGTTTAGGGTGTCATAAGCAATGGTTTCCGCCAGGAGAGATCTTCTAGAGTTGCTACACCTTCTAATTTGTTGAATATTTTGTGCCACATGAGTGTAACTCCAAAACTTCTCAAAACATTATTCCACTCAAAAGCTTCACCTGTTGCTAATACCAAAAAACAAAAAAACATAGCAAGAATTTGTCTGGTTAGGAGGCAAACAACCCATTTGTGCTCAGATACTCATATATCAACGAAATCCAATACTTCCTTTACTAAAACTTGAAAATGGCAACAAACCGAACAAATTTGGATGCAAAAAACTGCTTAAATATACATAAAATGTCAATAATCATTTTGTTTGAGCTTGTATATGATTGTGTGATATTTGTTAAGTGTTGAGAATTTGTTATGTAAGTTTGATTGTGTTTTTATTAGAGTCAACATGTAAGTTAGTTAGAATCAAGCTATGTGTTGATTATAATCAACCTGTGTGTTGGAGAGAATCATGCTTGTATGTTGTGGATGAGTTTCAGATACATAATGTCTAGTACTTCATTAGGAAGTTCAATATGATACCTAAATCTGTTAAGAATGGTCTTTAAGTTCAATATTTCATTTTGTATGGTCTAGTTAGAAAAATTAAAAATAATACCTAAATCTTCTTTTATGAATGATCTTTAAGTTCGTGTTCGTCTCTTTTTCGTGCTTGCATATTTATTAAAAATCACTTTTAAAGCATATTAGCTTCATCGTGTATTCAATATTTTGAGAGTTTTGTAACTTCTACTTCAATTTGAAAACGTGTATTTTGGAAACGTAGTGGTAGTTCCCTTAATGGCTTGATTGAACTAAATCGAACTTGAGAATATTGTAGTATAGTCAAGGTTGACTAAAGTAACTCTAGTAGTCATATATAAGTTAATTTAGTGGAAATCCTTTAAGGTTTAAGGGACTAGACATATCTACCAATTAGTAGTGAACTAGTATAAATAATTTTGTTCATCTATTTTCCTTGCTTGCATCTTTATTTAAAAATCATTTTAAAACGTGAGATTTTGTTAAAAAGGTTTTTGGTATATCTTTTTTAGAAATATTTTTCATAGCATGGGGTTTGAAAAAGATTTTAAATCTTTCACACTTCAAACCCAAATTTCTTGTATTTTCACCACGTTCAATTAACTTTCGTGCATAGTCTCTTGGCTAATTACTTGACAATATGAGATAAAGTATCTTGTATTCATGAGAAAATAAAAAACACATTGTCTTATCATGATAATGAAAGTAAAATTGATAGAGGTCGCATATCTCATTATTGGGAAGTCAAGATTCAAGCATTCTACATGTGACATGATCCTAAATTGTGAGATATGCTAGACGAAGGGTATACTCATTCAAAAGAAGGTGACACGGTTGAAATGCCCCAAAAAATTTGACCATGGAGGAAAAGAAGCAATTCTATCTTAATATATTGTCAAGGTATTATTTAATGTATGGTTTAAACAAAACTGAGTTTGATAAGTATTGCAAATTAGGATGCCACAACAAAAGAGATTTGGGATTCCTTGTGCCTACTTATAATGGGAATGAAAAAGTAAAAGAATCCAAGGCAACCTACTGGTGAGACAATAAGAGCTTTTCAAAATGGAAGATGTTCGAAGACATATAAGCAACTATTGTGAGATTTTAAACATTGGATAATGGTCTTATGCTCTTGGGCAAAAGTTATACAATTGTGCACAATGTGAAAAAGATATCGAGGATTCTGCCAAATCAATGAAGACCTAAACTAACTGAAGTAACAATACCAATCACAAGGAAGAAGGTTTGAATTGTGATCCCTTTTTTAAAATCTTAATACTTGAACTTAATTCAAATTAACTCAAGATCAATCTTGGTTTCAAACAGAAATTCCAGAACTCTCTGGATGATTAGAGATAATTAAAACAAATTAATTCTAGGTGATATGTGATTTGTGAGTGAAAAAATAAATAAGGATAGGATAAGAAGATCACACAGTGATGTATCCTAGTTCACCCATGATGGGCTACGTCTAGTCCTCACAATCTATGAGATTTTCCACTGTTGTGCTTAGCACCAGAAAGTTCTTGCTTTCACATTATCTATCTTGATCAGTGTCAGAATTATCCTTTCAACATTGAAAGGATTTTTACAATTACCTTTCAGTCGAAAAACGATCTTACCATTTACCTTTTAATAACTAAAAGGATTTTTACAACACAGTCAAATTGTCTTAAGAGATAAACTTGAGTTAAAAATGATATGTATGATAAAAGAGTTTAAGAACAAAAGCTACTCAACATTTGTTTGAGATTGATTATCAGTAAGAACTCAATAAAGTGATCCTTGAATATAATGAGAGAGAGCTGGAATTTTGCTTAAGAGAAAAGCTTTGTTGCTTGAGTATGAATGTTTAAGTATGGAATGATTGCCTTTAAAACTGTTGTAGTTTTCTTCTCCTTGTTGTTCCTTTTATAGATGAGGATAGGTTTAAAAAGGCTCTATATAGTCGTTACTGAACCTCTACAAGCTGTTAGTTCGCTTTGAAGTCTATTAAACACATGTGTTATTGGGTCTATAATGTTTTTTTTATAAAATCATAATGTTCTAGCTTATGTGTTTTATGCTTCAGCTCGAGTTCTAAGCTTGACTACTGATTTGAGTAGTCTAGATACTCTTTAAGACGAGGTTTGGACTATGGAGAATGACCTGTCTTAATGATGTCTATTAAAAGGAATAACTAGATTGTTCTTCTGATGAATCTCTAGTTCAAGTAAAACATGATGTTCTTGATTTCTTTCATGGTGAGATAATTGATTTTTGTATGAATATATTTGATCACCTATCTTTGAATTAATCACTCAAAAACACAAGTTAAATAGCAACATAATCATAATATTGATTAGTGATTAATTAACTATTTGTTTATCCTCAAAACATTTGATTTGGGATTTTGCTTCAACATGTTGGAACCAAGTTGGTTCTAAGTACTTAGGATTTTGATGTTTACAAAAGCACTCCATGTAATCTTATTTTGAACCTTGAATTATTAAATCAAATGCCACCAGAAACTGAAGTAATCAGAACCAGAAAATCAAAGGGTTCCAGAGATTGAATCCTGAAAGTACCAGAAGATACTCCAGGATGTCAAAATATCACCAGAAGATATCTTTGCTAGCCCAGATCAGAAGGAAGCAAAGTCAGAAGGAGACCTGGACCAAACCAGAAGCAAGCCTGCCAGAGGGATACTTGATTCAGACCAGAAGCAATCAAATGTCAGACTTAATGCAGAAGTTATTCTGACCAGAAGATGGCTTGACAGTGAAATAATAAACAACCCAGACTTGATCCAGACTTAATCAAAGGGTAAATTAATGGGTCCAGAACAAAGGAGTTAATCCAGATTTGACCTAGACCAGAAGATAGCATGGTTCAGGGTATGAAACTAAGTCCATACCGGAAAAGAAATGATCTCCAGAATTGATCCAGAACTGATCCAAAAGAGAAGGTAAAATGTCTAGATTGAAATATTATTTGTCCAGATTTAATTTCAGTTTAATCCAGACCAAGTCCAGAATTGGTCCAGATCAGAGGGAAGATTTTCAGATCAATGGTTTAGATTTAAGTATTTGGCCCAGTGTTGCCCGAGATCAGAAGATCAGACCATGGCCCAGTGTTAGCCGAAATCAGAAGGTCAGGATGTGTGGTCCAGCAATAGCCGAGATCAGAGGATCACAACAAATCAGTTTGCAAGACCATGATGGCCGAGATCAGAAGATTAGAAGATCAGAAAGTGTGGTCTAGGGTTGGCTGAAATCAGAGGATCACAACAGATCACTTAGTAAGGTCTAGATGTGGACTAGCGCAGAAGATCAAATGGTCGAGATTTAATCATGAGGATTAACGGTGGAGATATTAATTTATTTTGATCAAAGTATTAAAAAGATTTGTTACAAAAATAAAGTGAAGTATTGTGGAATTCAGGAGCTGTTGGCAGGAAGAAACTAAAGACATGATAGGCCAGTTATTTTGAAAGAAAATCTGAAGCTTAAAAAAGATATGTTTTTTATTTAAATGAAGCCAAATTGGTCAAGATATTTTTGCAAGAGAATCCAGCAAGATTCAGCTCGAAATTAAAGCTTGGAAGAGACCTTAATCTGCATCTATAAAAGGAGGCTCAAGGCAGAATACTTAGTATCAAAAATTACAAAAGTGTCATACACTTCCAAAGCAAACACTCAAGTTTTCAGTGAGGTTAATTGTGAGTTCCAGCTTTCAAGAAGCAAGCACTCGTGTTATTTTCTTTCCCGTGTGTTAGATCTATGTTGTTGAAGTAGAGTCTACAATCTGAGGGAGTCAGAAGGGGTAGCAGATTACTTGGCAATTAGATTCAAGGCGTTGTAATTCCTTCTACAATCTGGGGTTGTCAGATTGGCAAGAGAAGACTTAACTTAGGAAGTGATAGCGTTTCAGCAAGTGTACTGAATCGTTGCAAGTAATAATTAAAACGGTAGTACCGAGTGTCGAACTCGAGGATTGCGTTTTACTGTCGAATTATCTTTAATTACTGAAATTGAACAAAAAGTTTCTGAATTGATTTAAGTAATATTTAAAATGACAATAGTAATGAAATTGAACTTTTATAATGAGAAAAATGTCAGGGATGAGTTTCACCTTGAGTCCAACCTTGGTTTCTAATTTGATCCTAGTTATTGAATTCCTTTAATGAATTATTACCGAATTCTCTTTAGTATTTCTGCCCTAATGTCTTAGTGGCAGAACCTTTAATTCCAAAATAACCCCTAATTCCTTACTGGATTTAAAATTATAATTAAGCTTTACGGTACAGAAATTCTCTTTTTAAATTGTTGTCTTTGCAACTAATTCAATTGGTTTCATGACTTGCATCTATACCTAGACTACAATCTCATGAATTTCTCATCTCAAGCATTCGTAAAGTCCACTCCCGTTTCAAATTACGAATCGTAGAAAATTTTAATGTTGATCAGGCAATAAAAAGCATTAAGCACAGAGATGAGAAAAATAATTCAATAAACATATTCATATAACAAGGAATCAAATCAGACAATTAAGGTATTCATCTAGTTTCACTTATCCCTAACAAGTAGGATTTAGTTACTCATTACAGAGATTAAAGAGATAGAGATTAAAGAAGAATTACAAGAAAGATTCATGAATGATTCTTGATAAAACTCCTTCAATGGTGTAGAATAGCTGTCTCTTAGCTTCTCTGCTAGGGCACAAGTCTCTAAACTTCTCAATTGACCAAAAGATCCTTAAAAAAATTAGAAAAACTCGATTTTATGCAATCTGCAGCGTGCCGCGCGCCCCAGGCGCATGCCTTGCGCTTCAAGCGCATTTAAACAGAATCAACAGCGTAGAAATTCGCTTCAGGCGCATGCTTTGCTCTTCAGACGCACAACATCTTCAGTCTGACGTATACTGCATATTTCTACTATTTTGACTCCGAATTTTGCTCCGGTGTCTTCATGAAAGTTGTAGCTATGGATGTTAGCTTTCATTTGCACTTGGTTTGACTCTAATTGGACATCTACAACTCCATATATCACTGAAATACTCCACATAGGTCATGTTGATTTCTCACCAGAATTCAGCACTGCACTAAAAACAAAGAAACGACGCAAAACTCCGAAAAATCTCTACTTAAAGGTAAAGGTGAAGACTGACTTGGAGGGTCAGTGGAACTGTTGTAATTCAAGGTTTGAATTAGTGAAATCCTTCAAGGTGAAGGGATTGGACGTAGCCTCGTTAACGGTGAACCAGTATAAAAATTATGTGTTTTATTTTTACTTTATGTCCGCTGCTAACTCTATTTTTATTCATACATCAAGTTTTGTTATAAAACTGCAAAAACAGAAAAAGTATTCAAGTTAGTCAAACACAATTCAACCCCCCTTCTCGTGTTTGCACCTTTAATTGGTAATAGAGCCTGGTTTCAAGGCTGAGCACTTAATAGTGTTTGAGGAAAGTTCCAAGGGGTTCAACATGGCAGAATCCAGAGATGAACTGGGAGGCAACATCAACAGACCACCACTGTTTGATGGAGAAAGGTTTGAGTATTGGAAGGACAGAATGAGAAGTTTCTTCATATCTCAAGATCCTGAATTATGGAAGATGGTAGTCAAAGGATACACTGCACTTACTGATCCAGAAGATTATATGAAACTAGATCAGAGCTAGATCAGAGCAGATTATACAAACTTGATCACAAGTCCAGAAACATCATGATCAGTGCCATCACATTCAAGGAATTTGACAGATGCACAGATAAAGAAACAGCAAAGAGCATATTCGACAGTCTGGTTCTGACCTATGAAGGAAGCCAGCAGGTTCAAGAAGCAAGGGCTAACATCTGGTCAAACAGTATGAGCTGTTCAAGATGGAAGAGGATGAAGACATTGAAGCAATGTTCAGCAGATTCCAGATTCTGGTATTAGGTTTAAAAGTATTATAGAAAAGCTACACCACTGTAGATCATGTAAAGAAGATCCTCAAAAGCTTACCAGCCAAATGGAGACCAAAGGTTACTACAGTACAGGAAGCTAGGGATCTGAATACCTTGAAGCTTGAAGATCTGATCAGCTCCCTCAGGTCTCATGAAATAGAGCTGAATGCAAATGAACCTAAGAAGAAGAAGAATCTGGCTCTGAAGTCGAAACAGAAGAAAGCTGCAAGGGCAACATCAGAATCAAAGGATAGTGACAGTGACTGTGATGATATGGCTTACTTAACCAAAAAGATGGTTAAGATCTGGGAAAAGAGGAAGAGAAGAAGCTTCAAGAAGAAACATAACAACAAAGGAAAGGAAGAATCTGACAAGAAGAGTATTGTTTGTTATGGATGCAATAAACCTGGACATATCAAGTCAGAATGTCCAAATCTGGAAAAAGGAAAACAGCACAAGAAGAGTTCCAGATTCAGAAAGAAGGGTCTGATGGCAGCCTGGGATATATCAGAATCAGAGGAAGAATCGTCTGATGAAGAAGAGGCAAAAACAACAAAGATGGCACACATCAGGTCTGCCCTTTGGACTTAATAAAGGCAAGAATTCAGGAAGGAAAGCAGGCAGAAGGAAGAATGATCGAAGCAGTCATTCAAGCAAGTCTGGAAGCACATCAGAGGGAGCAATTCTGGCTCTGATGGCTCATACAAACTCAAGTTCTGAATACAGCTCAGGCTCTGGAACAGATTCAGAAGATGAAGACGATAAGGTATTTTCTAATCTCTCTAAATTTGAGTTAATTGATACTTTAAAAGATTTTTTAAATGCAAATAATAAGATGGCTTTAAAACTGAAAACTCTTAGGGAAGATAAGAAAAATCTGATCAAAGAAGTCCAAGTTTTAAAGAATCAAAATTCTGAGTATGCAACTGAAAACAAGGATTTTAAAACTGAAGTTGCAAGACTCTAATCTGAAAACCAAACTCTCAAAAGCAATGTTTGTTCCACTTCCAAAACTGTTTGTGAATCTGATATGCATGAACAATAATTTCAAAACTTTATTTCTAATGGAATGGAAAGAAGTAAATATGCATCTATGATTTATGGAAACAGTAACACTGGAAAGAGAGGTCTTGGTTTTACAGAAATGGTTACTGAAAGTAAAGTTGTTCATTCTGATGTTTTATGCATTGTTTGTGCTAAGAAAGGTCACTCTGAATTATCTTGTCGAATGGTAATATCTGAACAAGATCAGAGAGTTGTTAAAACTAACAAACTTGGACCCAATCAGTTCTGGGTACCAAAAGATCAAATTGTCTATGTTGTAGATATTCTGAGCAACCAGAAGGAGACACCAACAATGGTGCTTGGACAATGGATGTTGGCAATGCACAAGCAAAAGAAGGTTTATGTTCCTGCTACAACAAGACAAAGGCAATCTGAGTCTGTTGGAAGAAGGTCTGGTCAACTCAACCAGAACCAGAATCGAAATCTGAACCAAAACTGGAACCAGAATCAAAACTGGAACTAGAATCAAAACTAGAACCAGAATCAAAACAGGAACTGGAACCAGTATCAGAAGCACAACAAATGGAACTAGAACCAGAACTGGAATCAGTATCAGAAGCAGAGGAACTGGAACCAGAATCAACTCTGGAACCAGAATTAGTACTGGAACCAGAATCATAATCAACACTGGAACCAGAACCAGAATCAGATCAGGAATTACCAGAATTATCAAATTCATCAGAACCACCAGATTCACCCAAATCACCAGAGTCATCAAGGATATCAGAATCACTAGATTCACCAAAATTACCAGAATCAAAACATGTTCCAGAATCATCAGAGGAACATGGTTTATCAACCAAAGCAGAATCAAGGAAACTGCTCAAATAGGCCAGAATAAGAACTGGCTCTAATGGCTCGAACAGAAGCTAAGTTTGAATATGAGTCTGACTCTGACTCTGATTCCGACAGAGAAAAGGCAAGGTCTGATCAGCAACACAAAACTTGGTATCTTGACAGTGGCTGCTCCAAGCACATGACAGGAGATAAATCTATGTTTCTTGATCTGACTATGAAGAATGGAGGCGAAGTTTCCTTTGGAGGAAACCAGAAAAGTCAGATTATTGGTACAGGAACTGTTGGTAACACTTCTTCTCCCCTTTCTATTAAAAATGTTCTGTTAGTTAAAGGGTTAATTACAATCTTCTGAGCATAAGTCAATTAAGTGATTGCAATTATGATGTTATCTTTAATCAAAAAACTTGCAAAGCTGTTAGTCAACTTGATGGGACTGTTTTATTTATTGGCACTAGGAAGGATAATGTTTATAAAATTGATCTGTTCAGTCTTGCTAAGCAACAAGTTAAATGCTTATTGTCTGTGAGTGAGCATAATCTGATTTGGCACAAAAGGTTAGGCATGCAAACCCTAGGCTTATATCCGAACTAAGCAAACTCCAGTTGGTAAGAGGGCTTCCCAAGGTAAGTTCCAAAACTGAGATTCTGTGTGAAGCATGTCAAAGAGGTAAACAAACTAAAAGCTCTTTTAAAACTAAAAAATGTGTTTCTACCTCTCAACCACTTGAACTGCTTCACTTAGATCTGTTTGGTCCTGTTCAAATAGCTTCTCTAGGTGGTAAGATATATGGTTTTGTAATTGTTGATGATTACTCAAGGTGGACTTGGGTAAAATTTTTAAAGAACAAAGATGAATCTCACAGAGTATTTATTTCTTTTTGTAAGCAAGTTATGAATGAACAGGCTATTAAGATCATAACCATCAGAAGTGATCATGGAGGTGAATTTGAGAACAAGTATTTTGAAGAATTCTGTGATGAGAGTGGCATCTCTCACAACTTCTCATCCCCCAGAACACCTCAACAGAATGGAGTGGTAGAAAGGAAGAACAGAACACTGCAGGAGATGGCCAGAACCATGCTGAATGATATGAAGGTAGCTACCTACCTTTGGGCAGAATCTGTCAACACAGCCTGCTACATTCAGAATAGAGTCTACATCAGGTCCATCTTAAATAAAACTCCCTATGAACTGTGGAAAGGTAAGAAACCCAATATTTCCTACATTAAGCAATTTGGCTGCATTTGTTTTATGTTGAACACTAAAGAAAACCTAGCTAAGTTTGATTCTAGATCCGAAAAGTGTATCTTTATTAGCTACTCTGAGAGATCAAAAGCTTATAGTGTGTTTAACAAAGAAACTAACATTGTGGAAGAATCAATCCACATTAAGTTTGATGATAAACAGCTTGACTCTGAAAAGTCAAAGCAAGATGAAGAAATTACAGGTGAACCAGAGGCACAGGAACCAGAAGCTGAACTAGCAGCAGAATTTGAGAAAGATCAAGATGAAGAAGAACATGCTGACTCTGAAGACAAGCCAGAGAGAAAGAATGGATGGAAGTACAAGTCTTCACATCCAGAATCTCTCATTATTTGCAGTGCAACAGAACCTTTAAAGACCAGATCATCAAGTAGAGAAACCAGTCTGTTTGGTTTACTCTCAACAATTGAACCAAGCAATGTTGATGAGGCTCTGGCAGAGGAAGGTTGGATACTTGCAATGCAAGAAGAGCTGAATGAATTCCAAAGGAATGATTTGGGATCTGGTACCCAGACCAAACAAAAACATTATTGGAACCAAGTGGGTGTTCAGGAATAAACTTAATGAAAAAGGTGAAGTGGTAAGGAACAAAGCTAGACTTGTAGCTCAAGGATACAGTCAACAGGAAGGTATAGACTACACTGAGACTTTTGCTCCAATAGCCAGGTTAGAAGCAATTAGAATTCTTTTATCATTTGTTGCTAATCATGATATAATGTTGTATCAAATGGATGTTAAAAGTGCATTCTTAAATGGCTATATAATTGAGGAAGTCTATGTCAAACAGCCCCCTGAATTTGAAAATTCTGATTTTCCAGACCATGTTTTCAAACTTAAAAAATCTTTATATGGTTTAAACAAGCACCAAGGACATGGTATGACAGACTTAGTAACTTTTTGCTTAAGAATGAATTTAATAGAGGCCAGATTGATAATACTCTATTTAGGAAGTCCATTAAAAATGATATTTTGATTATTCAAGTTTATGTTGATGATATCATATTTGGATCGACTAATGGCACTTTGTGCAAAGAGTTTTCTGACCTAATGCAGAAAGAGTTCCAAATGAGCATGATGGGAGAACTTAAGTTCTTCCTGGGAATTCAGATTCACCAAGGTAAATCAGGTATACTCATTCACCAATCTAAATACACTAAAGAACTTCTTAAAAAGTTCAAGATGAGTGACTGTAAGCCTATGGCCACCCCCATGCACCCAACATGCTCACTTGAGAAAGATGAAACCAGTCAAAAGGTATACCAGAAAACATACAGAGGTATGATTGGATCCCTTCTTTATTTAACTACTTCTAGACCTGACATCTTGTTTAGTGTTTGTGTCTGTGCCCGTTTTCAAGCTAACCCTAGGGAATCCCATTTAACTGCTGTCAAACGAATTTTGAGATACCTTAAAGGAACCACCAACCTTACCTTGTTATACAAGAAAACCCCACCTACAAACTCAGAGGCTTTTGTGATTCCGAATATGCTGGAGACAAGCTGGAAAGGAAAAGTACAAGTGGCAACTGCACTTTCTTAGGTGATAATTTGATCTCTTGGTCAAGAAAAAGACAAAGCACCATTGCCATGTCAACAGCTGAAGTTGAGTATATATCAGCAGCAGGATGCAGTTCACAGTTACTCTAGATGAAACATCAACTTGAGGATTACAACATCTTGGAAACCAATATCCCTTTGTTCTGTGATAACACTTCAGCCATAAACCTCCATATATGACTAGCTCAAGTAGTCATCTTAGGAGTTTTTAAGTTTCTTGTAATTTTATTTTGTGTCTTTTATTTTCTGTTTTACATTATATAATCTGTAAAGAGAAAAACAAAAAATACAAAAATAGTAGGACCTCTTTTTTGGCTGATGACAAAAAGGGGGAGAGAGAGAAAAAAAGGAGAAATAAGTAGAAAAGGAGAGATAAAAAGAAAGGAGGAGCGAAAAAGAAAGAGATGAAAAGAGAAGTAGTTGAAAAGGAGAAGAATCAGGGAGAGGGAAAAAGAAAGAGTGAAAAAGAGAAGAAGTTGAAAAGGAAAGGAAACAGGGAGAGAGAAAAATAAAGAGAGAAAAAGAAAGAGTGATAAAAGAAGAAGTTGAAAAGGAGAGGCTATGTGACGGGAGAAAAGAAAGAGAGAATAAAGAAGGAGTTGAAAAGGAGAGGAGAATAGAAGAAAAGAAAGAGTGAAAAGAGAAGGAGTTGAAAAGGAGAAGAAAAAGCCAATATCAGACTTTGGGGGAGAGATTGGTCTGAGGCGAGTATTTCAAGTACTTCGAGTTATAAACTAGCAAAATAAGTTAAGGTTTTGTCATCATCAAAAAGGGGGAGATTGTTGGAACCAAGTTGTTTCTAAGTAATTAGGATTTTGATGTTTACAAAAGCACTCCATGTAATCTTATGTTGAACCTTGAATTATTAAATCAAATGCCACCAGAAACTGAAGTAATCAAAAGCAGAAAATCAAAGGGTTCCAGACATTGAATCCTGAAAGTACCAGAAGATACTCCAGGATGTTAAGACATCACCAGAAGATATCTTTGTTGGCCCAGATCAGAAGGAAGCAAAGTCAGAAGGATACCTGGACCAGACCAGAAGGAAGCCTACCAGAGGGAGACTTGATTCAGACCAGAAGGAATCAAATGTCAGACTTAATCCAGAAGTTATTCTAACCAGAAGATGGCTTGGCAGTGAAATAATAAACAGCCCAGACTTGATCCAGACTTAATCAGAGGGTAAATTAATGGGTCAAGAACAAATAAATTAATCCAGATTTGACCTAGACCAGAAGATAGCATGGTTCAAGGTATGAAACTAAGTCCATACCGGAAAAGAAATGATCTCCAGAATTGATCCATAACTGATCCAAAACAGAAGGTAAAATGTCTAGACTGAAATATTATTTGTCCATATTTGATTCAGTTTAATCCAGACCAAGTCCAGAATTGGTCCAGATCAGAGGGAAGATTTTCAGATCAATGGTTCATATTTAAGTATTTGGCCCAGTGTTGGTCGAGATCAGAAGATCAGACCATGGCCCAGTGTTGGCCGAAATCAGAAGGTCAGGATGTGTGGTACAGCAATGGCCGAGATCAAAGGATCACAGCAAATCAGTTTGCAAGGCTAGGATGGCCGATATCAGAAGATCAGAAGATCTGAAAATGTGGTCTAGGGTTGGCCGGAATCACAGGATCACAGCAGATCACTTAGTAAGGTCCAGATGTGGACTAGCGCAGAAGATCAAACGGTCCAGATTTAATCATGAGGATTAACGGTGGAGATTTTAATTTATTTTGATCAAGGTATTAAAAAGATTTGTTACAAAAATAAAGTGAAGTATTGTGGAATTCAAGAGCTGTTGGCGAGAAGAAACTAAAGACATGATTGGCAAGTTATTTTGAAAGAAAATCTGAAGCTTAAAAAAGATATATTTTTTATTTAAATGAAGCCCAATTGGTTAAGATATTTTTGCAAGAGAATCCAACAAGATTCAGCTCGAAATTAAAGCTTGGAAGAGACCTTAATCTGCATCTATAAAAGGAGGCTCAAGGCAGAATACTTAGTATTGAAAATTACAAAAGAGTCATACACTTCCGAAGCAAACACTCAAGTTTTCAGTGAGGTTAATTGTGAGTTCCAGCTTTCAAGAAGCAAGCACTCGTGTTATTTTCTATCCCGTGTGTTAGATCTAAGTTGTTGAAGTAGAGTCTACAATCTGAGGGAGTCAGAAGGGGTAGCAGATTACTTGGAAATTAGATTCAAGGCATTGTAATTCCTTCTACAATCTGTGGTTTTCAGATTGGCAGGAGAAGACTTAACTTAGGAAGTCAAGGTGTTGTATTCCTCAAGAGTCTAGGATTGTTAGACTGTTTGAGAAGACTAACTTGGAGGGTCAGTGGAACTGTTGTAATTCAAGGTTTGAATTAGTGAAATCCTTCAAGGTGAAGGGATTGGACGTAGCCTCGTTAACGGTGAACCAGTATAAAAATTTTGTGTTTTATTTTACTTTATATCCGTTGCTAACTCTGTTTTTATTCATACATCAAGTTTTGTTATAAAACTTTAAAAACAGAAAAAGTATTCAAGTTAGTCAAACACAATTCAACCCCCCTTCTCGTGTTTGCACCTTCACAACAATCTCCGCCTTTTTGTTGATGACAAATATGTTAATTAGATTTTATTTTGAGATGGAGAACAAACAATAGAGGATTATGAAATTAAGGGCCTTGGAGAATCAGGAAAAGATGGAGGAGGATTTGGAAGAGGTGGTTCATGTCCCAGTTTGGGATCAAGTTGCCCTTAGCATTGTGTTCTAAATGATTATGTTGGGCAGGTCCAATCTTTTGTAATGAAGAAAGTGATATATGATCAATGCATCCTTTTTAGAAACATATTCATGACTGCCACAGTGAGGGAGAATGGATTGTTGACTAATATTGTTGAAGATTTTGGGGGGAGGTATTAAATCTGAAGGGACAAAATTTGTTGAGCTTGGAGTGAAAAGTTTATTGAAGAATGCATCCTTTTGGACATTGAGAGCAACACAAAAGTCTTTTCCAAAGATGGTTGGTCATTTCAGTTGGGAAATGCATAATTTCAGCCAAAATTTTAGGAATTAGACGAATTTTATCCGCTTTTTGACATGTGACAAGCAAGGCTTTGTTAGGAAAAGTTTTGGGCTTTGCAACAGAAGGCACAAATGGCATCTGGATAGTAAGAATATGAGATTTTGAGGAACTTGGACCGGCCTAGAGCATCAACGTATTGTTTGACTGGGGTTCCTTCAAAGTGAAGATTATCAAACACATAAACTAGTCCAATTCCAGCTGGTCTTTCAGCTAATTTGTTTTTGTAGATTTTTTGAGATTTCGATGAGAGAAGTCGTGGGATGAGGATTTTAGAAGCTGCTTTCTGATGTGGGTTTTGTGGGGTTTTTGTTTTTTGTGTAGAACATTCTAGTCGGATGGAAAAGGTTATGCACTTTCTGGTGTTTTTAGCAGATTGTTTAGAGATCTGTTGATTTTTAATTTTTTGTTTTTCCATAAAATGTGATAGAGTGGATGATGACTTAGCGTTACATTTGGAGGGTGAAGTTGATGGTGTATGTTGAAGAATGGATTTTGGTTTCTTTGAAGGTGATTTGGAAGGGGGAAAAGACGTGCTATTGATTTTGAGGGTGATGTGGAAGGTTTAGAGGATTTTGGTGGTGATTTAGAAAGAAGGGTAGATTGTTTGAGTGGAGTAGGGGAACCAGATTCATCATCTTAGATGGTGTATATTGTTGTGTCCACACTTTTTGATTTTATGGAGGTGCCAAGACCAGCCATGATTCGCATGGATTGTCGTTTGGTTGGAGGATTGCCTGATCGAGTTATTTTAGATTGTTTTTGGAAATGTGGTGGTGCTTAATTGGTGTTTAGAGGAATTCGTTGAAAGAGAGGAGGAAGTACATTATTGAGTGGAGCTAAGGAGATGGGAGACGAGCTGGGCTCAAGATAGGATGAGAGGTAATTAGAAATGGTTTTATCAAAGGGAGAAGCTTCTAGAGGAGTAGAACAAGGTGGAGGAGATGGTGATCGAGGTGGTGAAGGTGTTGGAGTTTATGAATATGGGTTTTTCTTTCCAGTGGATTTAGTACGAGCCATGGAGTTTGAGAAAGAAGAAAAAAATAAAGGTTATGAAAATGGAGGTTTTGATGAATAGATGTTTGAGGTAGAAGAAGTAGATTTTTGGGAGAGAAGGGGAAAGAGTGACACACGTGGGAAGTTAAAGGAATGAGTGGTTGAGAAATGACTATTGATATTGGGAAGGAGGAAAATAGGTTATGATAGGGCTAGAGTAGTCATTTTTTGGAGAATCAAAGGAAGGTGTCATTACATAATGTTTGTTCCCTTTGTTGTTTTAATTTTTTTTAAATTGAATAAAAAGATAAACTAATAAAGAAAGAAGAACGATGCAAAGAAGAAGGAAATGGAGATTGTTCTCCATATTGACAAGAACATTCTGTTCAGATTTTGCCAAGGATATTATTGTGATTTTTTATGATTTTCAATTTTTCTTTAATAAAATTAAAATAATCTTCCTCTAGGGGTTTATTGAAGATGTCAACAAGTTGAGTTTTGGTGTCAACAAAAATTAATTCAACTCCTTTCTTGTTAACATAATCTCTAATAAAATGATGTTTTATTTCAATATGTTTTGATCTTGAGTGTTGAATTAGGGTTTTTTTTGACAATTATTGCACTAGTATTATCACAGTAAATTGGAACATTTGTGTAACTTACAAAAAAATCTTCCAGTTGATTTGTGATCCATAAGACTTGAGAACAAGAATTTGCAACTGAGACATATTTAGCTTCAGTTGTTGACAAAACAATTGTATTATGTTTTCTACACGACCAACTTATAAATGCTTTTCTAAGAAATTGACATGCATCACTTGTGTTTTTTCTTTCAATTTTATCCACAACATAATCAGCATCACAATAGGCTATTAGTTCCCTTGTTATACCAAATGCCAAGATCAGTAGTACCAACAAGATATCGAAAAATTCTTTTTATAACACATAAATGAGATTCTTTAGGTAGAGATTGAAATCTAACACACAATATTACTGCAAAAAAAAAATCTAGTTTGCTTGCAGTTTGGTGTAACAAGGAACCTATCATTCCCTTGTATTCTTTTTTAGAAATGGATTTTTCTTTGTTCATCTTCGTCAAAATTTGAATATGGATGCATAGGAGTTGTCATTGGTTTGGATTCATTCATTTTTTATTTTTTAGACGACCAACTTATAAAGGCTTTTCTAAGAAATTGACATGCATCACTGGTGTTTTTTCTTTCAATTTTATCCTCAGCATAATTAGCATCACAATAGGCTATAGGATAAAATTGAGTTCCCTTGTTATACCAAAGGCCAAGATCAGTAGTACTAACAAGATATCGAAAAATTCATTTTATAGCACATAAATGAGATTCTTTTGGTAGAGATTGAAATCTAACACACAATCCTACTGCAAAAAAAATCTAGTTTGCTTGCAGTTAGGTGTAACAAGGAACCTATCATTCCTCTGTATTCTTCTTTAGAAATGGATTTTCCTTTGTTCATCTTTGTCAAAATTTGAAGATGGATGCATAGGAGTTGTCATTGGTATGGATTCATTCATTTTTTAGAAGATCTTTGATATATTTTTCTTGACAGATAAAAATTCCATTTTCATATTGTTTGATTTGCAAGCCAAGAAAAAAAATCTTAATTCTCCCATCATGCTTATTTCAAATTCACTTTGAATGAGATTTGAAAAATTTTCACACAATTTTTCATTTGTTGGACCGAATATGATATCGTCAACATACACTTGAACTATTAATAAATCAATTTTATCAATTTTTCTAAAAAATTTAGTATCGATCTTGCATCATTTTCATATTGTTTGATTTGCAAGCCAAGAAAAAAATCTTAATTCTCCCATCATGCTTATTTCAAATTCACTTTGCATGAGATTTGAAAAATTTTCACACAATTTTTCATTTGTTGGACCGAATATGATATCGTCAACATACACTTGAACTATTAATAAATCAATTTTATCAATTTTTCTAAAAAATTTAGTATCGATCTTGCATCTGGAAAAACCATTTTTGATTAAAAATGAATTTAATTAGTCCTTCATACCAAGCTCTAAGGGCTTTTTTCAGTCCATATAAAGCTTTAGTAAGTTTAAAGACATGGTTTAGTTTCTTTTTATCTTCGAAACGAGGAGGCACTTTTAATATCCATTTGAAAGAGTTTAATAAGTTAATGGGATGCTTATCTAAGAAGGATTCTTATGGCTTCTAACCATGCTATTGGAGCAAATGTTTCATCATAATCAATACCTTTTTGTTGATTATAGTCTTCAGCTACAAGTCTTCCTTTATTTCTTATTACATTTCCTTCTTCATCCAGTTTGTTTATGAACACCTATCTTGTTCCAATAATAGTTTGATATCGAGGATTTGGATCAAGAGTCCAGACTTGGTTTTTCTCAAATTGGAGAAGTTCTTTTTCCGTTGCTTCAACCCATGAGTAATCAACAATGGCTTCTTTGATTGATTTTGGTTCCATTTGACAGATCATTGCCATGTTGTTGTTATTGTCGTCTTTGAAAGACATTCTTTTTCTAATGCCATCAGATGTGATTCCAATGATTTGAATTTGTGGATGATCTCCTACCATTTTCCAGCTTCGTGGAGGAGTTTGAGATGGAAATTTATGATAAATCTTGTTTTTCCGAGGGATTATATGTTGTTGTTGTTGTTGCTGAGATTTTTCTAAATCCTCATCATCTATCTTTTGTATATTAAGATCATCAAATTCATGAAATAACACACGAATACTTACATCCATTGTTTTTGTTCTTAGATTATATATCTATAATGTTTGGAATTACGAAAATATCATAAAAAGATGGCTTTGTCTGATTTTGTGTTAAACTTTCATAGATTTTCTTTGTTATGTAGGATATAGTAGTAGCAACCAAAGGCATGAAAGTATGAGATATTTGACTTTATATTTTTCCATAATTCATAAGGTGCTTTGTTGAGAATTTTTCTTATTGAGATACGATTTAAAATGTACCAAGAAGTGTTGATTGCTTTAACCCAAAAATATTTCTCAACATTTGATAATTCCATGATGGTTCTCACCATTTCTTGTAATGTTATATTCTTTCTTTGAACAACTCCTTTTTGATGGACAATTCTTGCACAAGAAAGATTGTGAGAAGTACTATTTTAATCAAAAATGTTTTTAAAGAAGCATTTATGATGGGAGAAAGGTACCTGGACAATGGATGCTCCCGACATATGATGAGAGAAAGGTCTATGTTCCAAGACCTAACTTTGATCAACGGAGGCTTAATCAATTTTGGAGGAAAGTAGAAATGCCAGATCATTGGACAAGACACAATTGGGAAAAATCCCTTAACTTCTATAAATAATGTACTATTAGTAAAAGGACTAAAACATACATAACCTACTTAGCATAAGTCAATTAAGTGATAGTGATTATGACAATATTTAATCAAAAGTCCGGTAGAGCTATAAGTCAAAATATTGGTTCTATTCTATTTATTGGCTAGATGCAAGGGAACCTTTATAAATCCAACCTTTTTAACTTAGCAGAACAAAAGGTCATATACTGTGTCTGTGAGCAATGAGGAACTAATTTAGAAAAAGAGATTAGGCTATGCCAATTTTAGGTTAATCTCAAAATTAAGAAAATCCCAACTTGTTAGAGGCTTGCTAAATCACAAGCTCAAATCAGAAGTTCTTTGTGAGGTCTGTCAAGCATGGAAACAAACTAAAAGTTCTTTTGCATCAAAGAATATTTTTTCCACAAGTAGACCTTCAGATCTTTTTCAGTTTGATCTTATGGTCTATTTAAAAATGCCTAATTGAATTGTAAAAAATATGGACTAGTCGCTGTTGATGATTACTCTAGATGGACATGGTTTAAGTTTCTTAAACACAAGGATGAGTCTCATAAGGTGATCACTAACTTTTGCAACTATCCGTAGTGACCATGGTTGAGGTTTGAGAACAAATTCTTTGAGCCATTATGTGAAGAGAATGGAATATTGCACAAATCCCCTAGAACACCTCAGTAGAATGGTGTTTTGGAAAGAAAGTATCGTACTCTTCAAGAAATTGCTCATATTGTGATGTGCAAAATGAACGTTCTTAAGGATTTTTGTGCAGACGCAGACAATACCTCATGTTACATTTAGAACAAAGTTTGTATCAGATCTATATTGAATAAGACTCCTTATGAACTATTGAAAGGTAATAAGACTAAATTATGAATTGACGATAGTGAGACAATTGTTTTAAACGAGGAATGTAGTTCCATAATTCAAAATAAATAGCCTCCCAAACTTAAAGATCTTGGACGTTTTTCTATTCCTGTGTTATTGGTGATATGAGTTTTGAATGTGCTTTGTGTGATCTTGGGGTTAGTGTAATCCCCGTGCCTTTGTCAATTTGTAATAAGCTTAATGTGGGTGAGTTAAAGCCCACAAACATTTCCATACCGCTAGCTGAACGATCTACCAAGTATCCATTGACAATGTTAGAGGATGTTCCTGTCAAAGTAGGAAAATTGTTAATACCGGCTGATTTTGTGGTGTTGTTAATGGAAGAGGACTCCCAAGTCCTTATTCTTCTTGGGAGAACTTTTCTAGCCGCAACAAGAGTTGTTATTGACGTGAAACATGGGAAACTTCTCTTCAACGTGGGTGATTAAAAGATTGAATTTAATTTGTCTAACCTTATGATAAGTGCTTCTCTTGAAGATTCTTGTTGCAGGGTCGATTTAATTGATCATTATGTTAAGGAGTGTCCTTTAGGACCACTCTCGCAAGATGGGCTAGAAGCATGCTTGATTGGAAGCACAAGTCATGAAGACTTGGCAAAGGAAGCTGACGCATATGTTAACTTGTTGGATGAAAATCCTACTCTTCCAAACTTAAATTTTGAGGCATTAGCAGCAGAAAATTTTGTACCTCTCCCAAAAGAGGCTCCACAGGTAGAACTTAAGCCTTTGCCCTCAAATCTCAGGTATGAATTCCTTGGCAAAAATTCTACATTTCCAAAAGCTGCTTGGAGTCCTCAAGATGTATCCAAAAGCTATTGGGTATACTATCGAGGACCTAAAAGGAATTAATCCATCCATTTGCATGCATAGGATATTACTTGAAGAGGACTATAAACCCCCCATTGAGCCTAAAAGGAGTTTAAATCCTAACGTGAAAGACGTTGTGAAAAAAAAGGTACTTAAACTCGTAGATGTTGGGGTAATTTACCCTATCTCTGACAGCAAATGGGTTAGTCTCGTTGAAGTAGTTCCAAAAAAGGGAGGTCTTAGTGTTATTAAAATTAAAAAAATGAATCCAATGTAACTAGGACAATTACAGGGTGGAGGATGTGTATAGATTATAGAAAGTTGAAAAAAGCACATCGTAAAGATCACTTTCCTCTCCCATTTATTGACAAATGTTAGAAAGGTTAGCAAAACATTCACATTTTTGCTATTTGGATGGTTATTCTGGATTTTTTCAAATTCCCATTCATCCTAGCAATCGAGAGAAAACCACGTTTTGTTGCCCTTATGGCACTTATGTTTATAGGAGAATGCCTTTTGGTTTGTGCAATGCCCCTGCTACTTTTCAATGGTGCATGATGTTATTTTTTTCTTCTAATTTTATTAAGGATATAATGGAAGTATTCATGGATGACTTTTCTGTGTATGGATCTAGCTTCAATAGTTGTTTGGCCATTCTCGAAAAGGTATTTGAAAGGTGTGAACAAGTTAATCTTATGTTAAATTGGGAGAAATGTCACTTTATGGTTAGAGAAGGAATTATTCTTGGACATTTGGTGTCTTAGCAAGGTATTAAGGTACACAAAGAAAAAATTGAGATAATAGAGAAAATTTCACCTCCCACCTCCGTAAAAAAAGTGAGAAGTTTCTTGGGGCGTGTGGGATTTTACCGCCGATTCATTAAAGATTTTTCAAGGATTTCTAAGCCTCTAAGCAGTCTGCTCCTAAAGGATGCAACTTTTGTCTTTGATGAATTTTTTCTTGAGTCATTTTGCAGGTTAAAAGAAGCATCGATATCCGCCCCGATTATGCAGCCACCTGATTGCAGTCTTCCATTTGAAATAATGTGCGATGCTAGCGACTTTCCTGTAGGTGTAGTGTTAGGGCAGTGAAATAAAAAGAAAGTTCATGTTATCTATTATGCCAGTAGGATTTGGGGTGAAGCTCGAGTTAACTATGCCACAACCGAGAAAAAATTATTGGCAATAGTGTTTGCCATTGACAAGTTTTCGTTCCTAGTTGATGGGATTGAACATAATTGTCTACTTAGACCATGTAGCCATTAAATATCTCATGAGCAAGAAATATGCTAAGTCGAGGTTGATCCGATGGATACTACTTCTCCAAGAGTTTGATCTAGAAATTTGAGACAAGAAGGGGATTGAAAATGTTGTGGCCGATCATGTCTTAAGGCTACATGAAAAAAATGAAAATGAGTTGCCGCTGGATGATTCATTTCCTGATGATTAATTGTTTACTCATGCACAAATAGAAGCCCCATGGTATGGTAATTTTGTGAACTATCTACCAGTTGGAATATTACCCCCAGATTTGAACTTTCAACAAAAGAAGAAGTTTTTCTCAGATCTTAAACACTATTATTGGGATAAACCTATGCTTTTTAAGAGAGGGGCTGATGGAGTTTTCAGAAGATGTGTCCCGGAAGAAGAAATGGGAAGCATCGTGTTTCACTGTCATTCCTCTGCTTCCGATGGACATGCTAGTTCCTCAAAAATTGCAGCAAAGATACTTCAAGCAGGCTTTTATTGGCCCACACTCTTCAAAGACATGCATCGTTATGTGCTTCAATGTGATCAATGCCAGCGTATCGGGGGAACATATTAAAAAGAAATGAAATGCCTTTAAACAATATCTTTGAAGTTGAAATATGAAGTTGTTTCTGGGTAAACTATGTTCGACGTGGTCTATGCCATTTCAAATCCTCAAGGTGTTCTGGTTTGGAGTTGTAGAAATCTGGAGTAAGGCCACTGGAGTTTTCACTGTGAATGGTCAAAGGTTGAAGCATTATATAGTTGGGAATCCAACAGAGAAAGGGGTAAATCTTATCCTTCGATCTCAAACTTAAGATTTACAAAATGAAGGTCAAGCTAAGGACAATAAACAAGCATTGCGTGGTAGGTATCCCACATTTTTAATTTTTCAAAATTTTCTTTTGTTTTCTAGGGTGACCTAAAACAAGAAAATTGCAGAAAACTAGATAAGGCATCATAGATTACTACATGACAATGGGCATAATACATGCACATGGCCATTTTCCACCACCACCATAATCTTGTGAGCTTTGCTACCCCTTTCCCTTTCATAACTATTTTACTTTTTACATTAAGGACAATGTCTGGTCCAAGCATGGGGGGATACATTTTCTTGTTTGTTTGTTTGCTCAACTTGTTAATTTTTTATGCAAAAGAGCCTTGAAGTTAAGTAGTGTAGTCATGGGGCATCATGATCAAGAAAATGAAAGAAACTCAAGTTCCAGCAAGCATTACTGCTTGACCGTAATGGCCATTACGACCATAATGGATGAATGAGAAAAAAAACAAGAATCTTCCACTCCAAGCCAGCAAGGATTATTGATTGGCAGTAATGACCATTATGGCCATAATCGGCTCATCTTTTACTGCTGAACCTATTACTGTGTAGCAGTAATCACCATTATGGCCACTCATAATATGGTACTATGACCACGACATAACAACCCAACCGCTCTAAAAGGACAGCGGTATTATGACCATTCAAAAATCGAAGGGACTACGACATAAAAACTGCTCTAAAAGGAAGTGATATTAGAACCACTAAAAATCGAAGGGACAAAGAAAGGGGAGAAGTGGCTCAGAAATTCGAGCAGAATATAAGAGAGAGAAAAGAAAAAGTTGGGAAATGCATCCACCTTTGTTGTACTTTTCACAATAGATTAGCACTCTTTATATAGTGATGGAAGCAAATCTAGGGGTGTGCATGGTCCAAAAACCAAACTGAATTAAACCACATTAATAGTGTAGTTCAGTTTTTAAAAACCACTTTAAAAAAACCGGTTATTTTTTGAACCAGTTATAGTTCAGTTCTAAACTGGTTTAGTATGTTTGAAACCGGTTTTTTATTAAAACCAATTCGAACTGGTTTTTATTGAATTGTTTAAAATCGATTTTTCATTGAATTTTTTAAAAGATTTATTTTAAAACCAGTTTTAACTGTCAGTGTCAATGTCGATGCAAGGACAATCATGAACTAGAACAAATAATTCACCAAAAAAGTTGTTATAAATCAAATTAGTTCAACACATCCAATTAATCATCTAAACGAGCTAGTTGATGTTTTTGATTTGCCGTCTAAACTTAGTTTCTTAAATGGAGACTTAGACTCTTCAAGTAGTTCAATCTCAAACAGTACATCTTCAATAGCCAGTGTCAATTTCTTATCTTTATCAGCATTGTGATAGCAGTCTCTTCTGTTGGCATCAAGAACAACATTTCTCCAAACATAATCACTGTTAATTAAAGTAGATGCTTTCCTAATATTCAAAGACATTATCTGCAAAAAAGTGAAAAACAAACTCAGTTTTAACCAACTTGAAAGTTGGAAGCAACTTAACAAAATGAACATAATAATTCATACCTAGCTCTAGTCATAGCCACATTTGTTTGGAGAGAAGAGACTACATCAACCCAAACGAAAATTTCTACTACATCAACCCACCACTCTTCCCAACTTTCACAACCCATTACCACAACCATTCTAATTAATTTCTATATAACCTTTTAAATCAATCCAAAACCAAAAGAATAGTAAAACACAAAATATCCATCACATGGAAAAACAAATTAATCCATCTTCTCTTCCAAACTTTTCCATTCCAACATACCAAGATCTCAACAATACAATTAAGCAATTATATAAGTATAAAATTAAAGCAACATGGTTAAGTAATGAAGAGTAAAGTACCTCCATCCATTGAACCAGAGAATATGTGTTTCAACTGACTAGGGTTCTTAGTCATACATGAAATAGCACCTACATGTCCATCCATTGCTCCTATAAAAGGCCTTGCAAAAATCTAAATTCACAACAACAACAACAAAAAAAACACAAAAATTAAAAAAGTGAAAATGATGAACATGCATAGTAAATATTCACATGAAAAATCAGAAAAAATGAGGTGAAAATTATGACCTTGTCTAACTTGACAACATTAACAGCACAAACATATTCCAAATTACCTAGAGAAGACACCACTCTACCACAACATTAACAGCACAACCACATTTGTTATGTCTATTAGCTCTAGTCAAGTATCAATTATTAACGAGTGTAACAGAGGCCCAACTTCCGGCATCTTGGGAAGAAAGTATTTCTGCAAAACAAAAATAAAACAAACATTTCATTATGTATCAAGTAATAATATAATAAGTAATAACACAATGTTAAATACACCTTTATGTATCTTACCTTGCTCAATTTGCTCAAGATTTTCAAAATCCTCACTAGTAATAAATGATAAAGATGCTTCGTCAAGCCAATCTTGGGTACAAATAAGGGCTTCCACAGTTGTCGGTGTCAAAGAGCTACGATAAGGATCAAGTACTCTTCCTCCGGTACTGAAAGCAGATTCAGAGGCTATAGTGGATATATATAGCCAACACATCTCTTGCAATTCTTGCAAGTATAGGAAATCGGCTTGAGTTCACCTTCCACCATCTAAGTAAATCAAAATCTGGACAAGGTTTTTCTAAATGTTCTTCCAAATACTCTCCTAATTCAGATTCTGGTGTACTGCACTTGTCTGATTTGTAGAATTCAGAACAATCATAAGGATCATCAACTTCATTAAAAGCACCTGACAAATTAGAAGAATTACCTAGAGGTGACACCACTCTACCAGAATACTCATCATAGATAGACTTCAAACATGAATCTAACTTTTCTTTCAAAGAAGTGGCGTCATTACTAGTGTAAATCTTTTTTGCCATCCATATCACAAGTTTTACTTTTTGTCGAGGGTCTAAAACCATAGCAATCAACAACAACATATTCAGGCAAGTAGGATCTCCCCAATATTTCTCGTATTTCGCCTTCATCTTTTTAGCCATTGACTTGGCTTTTTCATCTTCGTTATTACACATTTCAGAAATTTTCATCCCGACACCGAAAACCTGAAACATATACAAGTTGCTTGTTAAATAAGAAGATCCTGAAATGCGTAGTTTAGCTTCATGAAATAACTTCAGGAATGGAAGAATTAAAGCAACATGCTCCCAATCTTCAGGTGTAGGCACACCTTTTTCCTTATTCACTTCATTAACATATTTCTGGTATTTGAATTCAAACTCTGTAAAGGTCTTTTCATGTTTCAAAGCAGCATTCAACATTGTGTATGTTGAGTTCCACCGAGTCTCACAATCTAATCCAACATAACCTTTATAATTTAACTCAGGATCAATACATTGCTTAAATCTATCAAACCTCGAAGGAGAACGTCTAACATATTTCACAGCTCCACGAATTCTCAAAATAAACTCATTTATTAAGCTTAGTCCATCCTTCACAATAAGATTTAATACATGTGCACAACATCGCGTGTGAAGGTACTCTCTGTTCAAAACTAGACCATTCTGCGATAGAAGCCATCTTTTGAGATGTTGAATTCCAACATCATTTGAGGAGGCGTTATCTACTGTCACACTAAGCACACGACCTAACTCCCAACCATTCAAACACTGTTTAACCGTTTTGGCCATTATTTCTCCCGTGTAGTTAATGACTTGAAGAAAATTTAAAATCTTCTTTTGAAACTTCCAATTGTTATCAATGAAATGAGCCGTGAGACACATGTAATTAAAGTCTTGGGTGGATGTCCAAGTGTCGGTGGTGAGACATACTCGATGACAATGTTGTGACAAAATATTCTTCAAGCTTGTTTTTTGTGTGTCCCATTGCTTTAAAATATCACGTGCTAGTGTAGTGCGTGATGGAAATTTAAACCTCGGTGGTAAACCATTAGAAAATTTATGAAAATATGGATGTTCCACTTGTCGAAACGGGATTTCCATGGCTACAAACATGTTCATCAAGTCAATTCGACTTACTTCTTGGTCAAATTTGGGAAAAGAAGGGGATGAACTAACAACTTCCCTACTTGCCATTGAACATGAAGCTAATTCATGCTCCCTATTCGCCACATTTTCTAGATAATCTTCACATCTAGTCAAATGGGCTCGCATCGCGCTTGTTCCACTGCTGTACTGAATCGTGCGACCACAATAATTGCATGTTGCTGATCTTTTTTTGCCTTGTTGTGGGGTAAAATGATTCCATGCTTCCGACCTATTTTTACGCTTAGGCGGCAACATAACAGTGTTTGAAACTGAAGGAGGAGGAATAGAATCCAAACTCCCTTCCATGTCAGAGTCTACAATGTTATCATGACCATCCATGTTGACGTTCTATTGAAAAAATTGACAAGAGATACATGTCAAAAATTGACACGAGATAGACAAATTTATCCAAAAAAAATAATGTAAGGCAGCACCATGATAAATATTTTAATGGACTAAGTGAGAAGTTAAATAAAGAGAAGCAATAGATTAAATATTCAATTTGAATGATTTATTTTTTACAGGCAATGATATATTGAATTTTTCCTTTGAAGCTGCTTTAGTAGCAGTAGGCTGATATATTCAATTTTAACTTTATTCACCAAATCTTGAAATATTTGTAATCATAGATGAATTTGATGGCTTAATAAATAAAAAATTGGCACTCAAACAATATATCACTAATAGAAAGACTAACATGTCTTGATTTTGTAATTATGAGAGGCTGTTTGTAAATATTTGTTTTAGGACTAAACTAAATTTCACATTTTTTATGGAGGATTAGAATGAGTCTTTACTCAATGTTTTAATTGATTGTTCATTTTTTGATTGTTAAATAAACTTTCAATTATTTTACATAGGATTGCCAACAATGACGAAGGTGGGAAGAGTGAGGTGTTCCATGGAGGGAAAGCCTTCTTCTGTTGAGGAAAGCAGCAACTCAAAGATGGGAATGGGAGCATCTTTGGTAGCAGCTGCATGTGCTGTAGCAATGTCAAGCCCAACAGCAATGGCCTTGGTGGATGAAAGAATGAGTACTGAAGGAACAGGTCTTCCTTTTGGACTCAGCAACAACCTTCTTGGTTGGATCCTTTTTGGTGTGTTTGGTCTTATATGGGCTCTCTATTTTATTTATGCTTCGACACTTGAAGAGGATGAAGAGTTAGGATTGTCTCTTTGAAGCATGAACTTGAAGCATGGATTGTAGAAAGTCCTCCAGTTGTTTTCTGTTATATGATATATATGAAAAAAACTTGTATTGTTGATAACCTCTTCTTTCCTTAAACCCTCAATCTTCTTTGCTTGTTTCACTTGTTTGTTTAATTTGTTCCACTGACACACACAGCATGAAAAACACAAATAAATCTTCAATTTAGTTTTTGAAATATCAGTAACACCACAAATTGCAACTTCTTTTTTATATCTATCTGCTACATGGATTTCAGCTTTTAATGGTGACCTTCTACCCTCTTTCACAGTTTCAGACACTTGAAATTAGCAATTAAGCATCTACAAATAAACTGTCAGTTTTATTTTCTAATGTTAATTTGGTATAGAACCATAATAATAACAAAGCAAAAGTGTGACATAAACTAATTAATACCAACCCAAAGGACTAAAAACAAATAATCAAAACTAGGAGCACTTGGATAAATAATTCGAGTATCTTGAATCAAATTACCAAGAGCACTTAAATCAAATTACCAAAGGTTCAAAGTTAGAATCTAACACCGAGTGAATACAACATGGTTATACTCTCACAGAGTGAGTTTAACCAGTTTGAGCGATTAGTCTGCAGTTGTGCGTGGGGAATGGTCGGTTTACACAAAATAAAGAAACAAATTGAAATATGCATATTCATTCATAGTAGCTGCCAAATTTATCATGACAAATTCAACAGAAGAAATAACAATACAAGATAAATAATCAGTAATGTTATTGCAGGGTTGCAACTCTTCTTAGTAGATATACAGTAGGCAAAATCCCGAAGGCATTTAAACACATCCCCTCAATTAATGCATAACAAAAACAAATAATGCATAACAGAAACAAAACAAATATATAGAAGATTACCTTGATTTGGTAAATTGTGACTGTTGCTTTGGCCTGTGAGGAACCTATGGCGTTCAAACAACTGAAAAAATCCACTGATACATCCAATTTGTTTCTGCAATTTTGAAAAAAACCAGTAAGAACAAGAACTCCGAAAAGCCACATCCACTGGAATCATCATCAAGAACAAGCACTAATCTAACATCATACTAAACAATTATCATAACTAGTAACACACACAAGAAACAAGCAAAAACAAATAACAAGATCACCTACATTTCATAGTACGTGTTGAGCTTGTGTTGTTGTTAAACCATAGGTGGGGTTGAAGGGTTGATTCCATTGTAGATTTTGCAGTCTATCACATAATAACTACCCCTCATATAGCCTTACTTCCTCTGGATACGTTCCTCTCAATAATGCATAGGAATCACTTAAAAGATGGACAAAAAGACTATAGATAGAACAAAACGTGTAAACATGCACTATTTACCCAACTTTCCCACCATGTCTAAGAATAACCATAGAAACAGTAGTAACAAATTTTTATCCACATCTTCAAGCAATTTCTAGTTTTAGAATCTTAAGTGAAATCCATCAACAGATTACCAGGGAACGAAAAGAGACATTAATGTCCCCCACAATAGGTCTTTCAATCAGTATATAAAGCCTCACAACACAAGTATCAAACTCACCATCTTAATTTACAAGCCATTCTTAAACTACTATAGCAATATCAAACCATTTATGTGTGATTCTTCTCTTATCCATAATTCTTCTTGAAAGGTAAACTTCTTTTTTCTATGTTTGTCAGGCACATCTTAAATATTTTCTTTTTCGTCAATGTTATATGCAACTTTCTTATTATATGCAGTGCCTTATGGTTCATTCATATTGAAACTAGGATACTCAAAATTCCTATAACTAAAGAAAAGTTGATAACATTGTTATGCTTTTTGATAGAGTATTCTGTCACCCAAAACTATATTTCCTTATGCAAATAACATAATAGATCACTTTGCATGCCTTCTAATATAAGCTGGGATCATAAGTCATAACTTATAAAAGAAGAATTGTCGAGCTAAAGGACATCAAAAGAATTTAAAATAGCAAGTTCAAGTTTCGAATACTGAAAACTAACATAACTAATATTTCCCTATCAAAAGAAAAATGTTGAGTTCTTAACTCATAACTTAAAAGAGAAGAATTGATAATATTTTCCGTTGTCATATCAATTCTAGGCTACATGCACAGGGAGTTGAGTCATAGAAATCTAACATAGCTGCATTGAGAACTGATGAAACCTGGATTTCTTAAATCTTATCACTTTAGATGTTTCTATATTGAACATGAAAATGAGCTGGTCTGGAGGAGATTGGATGTGTGGTGCTTGCGAGCACATAAATTTCAAGAAGAGGGAAGCTGGTCTTACAAACAACAACCCTTCAACGGTGACGGAAGAGAAAATGAAAAATAGAAACGAAAACGAGTAAAAATGGCACGCGACACTTACGATGGTAGATGGCGACGGAGATGCGGTGGCGAAGTTGAGACGGAGATGCGGTGGCGAAGTTGAGACAGAGATGCGATGGCGAAGTTGAGATGGAGATGCGATGGCGAAGTTGAGACGGATACGAAAATGATTATGTTGGCCAATGACGACAAAGATGACGACGGAGATGTCCTCTGGCCGCCGGAGAGAGTAGGAGGAGGAGAGCAGAGAGCAGAAATTGATTTTGGGCTAGGGTTCAACCATTTTGAATTTTGGGGCTAGGGTTTAGTTTTTTGATGTGTTCAATGAAATTTTTTTTTATGATATTGAATAGAAAAAGGTTCGAAAGTGGATCAAACTGGTTTTTTAAAAATGGTTTAGTTAACTAGACTTTTTAAAATTTATGGTGCAGTTCATAAACCATTTAATTGGTTTGGTTTTTTCTGGTGCAATGCAATCCAATTTATGAATGCAGTCCAATTAACTACATTTTTCGCACACCCCTAAGCAAATCCACATAAGTTTTCTATCCAATGTGGGACTTCAACAAAAGTTTGAAAATTTTTTATATAGTGATGAAAACTACTCAACATATAAGATTTTTCCAATTTGGGACTTCAAGAATTTTTAAATTCACTCATTATGTTCCAACAATCCCCCACTTGAATTAAAAAAAAGTGTTTCTGAAGTAGTGTCAAATGCTTCTATAAGATTGTTGTTGGAACCAAGTTGGTTCTCACATTTAATGTTTTGATGTTAACAAAAGTATTTTATGAAAATAACATAATTGACTTCGAAGAAGAAAGCAAAAATCAGAGGATAGCACCAGAAGATGCCACCAAAGGATGAAACTAGAAGATGAAGTCACCAGAAGATACAACCAAAAGATACCTCCACAAGATAAAGCCAGAAGATGTCACCAGAAGATACCTCCAGAGGGTAACAAAATATATCGCTAGAGGCTACTTCCAGAGGATACCAGAAGAGATCACCAGAGGATACCATAATATATCATCATAGGACACCATAGGATATCATCAGAAGCAAGAATTAGATGATGTCATCAAAGGCGAAAATCAGAGGATATCATCAGAGGGAAGATCAATGACATCATCCGAGGATATCACTCATGGTTCAGATTAGAAGAATACTTGGTCCAAAAGGAGACATGGTTCATATCAGAAGGAAACAATGTCCAGATCAAAAGATAACATGTTCCAGACTTGTCCAGATTAGAGGAACACATGGTCCAAATTTGAAACATGATTCAGATTCATAGAAGACTTGAGGAAAATTCGAAGAAGACTTGATTGAATTTGGAAAGAGATCTGATCAAATTTTTACGAAGATTTGATTCAAAAATCAAAGAAGACTTGGTGGAAATTCGAAGGAGATCTGAGCAAAGAAGATTAAGTTCAAAATTAAAAAGATACAGAATTGGTCAAAATAATTTTCAAAGGAAATATGAGCAAGATTCATCTCGAAATTAAGCTTGGACAAAGCCCATATTTCAGCTATAAAAGGAGACTTCAGGCCGCAGCAGAAAGCACAAAAAAATACAAGAACTCAAGCTTAAAATCCAAAGTCATCCGAGAGTTCAAAAGAAAGAAACACTTGTGCGAAAAAGAAATATGTTCTAAGTGTTTTCAGAGAGTGAGAGTCAATGTTATAATCAGCTTTTCAGAAGCAACTACTCAAGAAAGTCATTGCAATATTCAGCTTTCCAGAAGCAACTATGCTAAGTTCCAAACCCTTGTAATCAAACCTGATAGTGGTGTGAATTCCTCCTTCAATCTAGGGTTGTCTGATTGTTAGGAGAAGACTTGGCTTGTAGGGTCAAGGTGTTGTTATTCCTCAAAAGTCTGGGGTTGTCAGGCTGTTTGAGAAGACTTGGCTTGTAGGGTAAAGTTGTGTGATTCCTCAAAAGTCTAGGGTTGCAGGCTGTTTGAGAAGACTGGCTTGGAGGGTCAAGTGCTGTAATTCAATGTTTTGAATTAGTGGATGAAAGCCTTCTGAATGAAGGGACTGGATGTAGCCAAGTTAATTGTGAACCAGGATAAATCTTTGTGTTCTTATGCTGTTATTATCCGCTGTTGAGTCTGATTGTTCTATCTCAAAGTAATTCACATCAACATTCATCAAAATAGGTTAAAAGAATTTAATTTTGGCAAACACAATTAAACCCCCTTCTCATGTTTGCACCTTCAATTGGCATCAAAGTTCGGTCTCAAGGCTAGGCACTTTACAGTGTTTGAGAAAAGATCCAAGGGTTCAACATGTCTGGATTCAGTGAAGAAGATACTAGAGGAAAAATCAACAGACCACCTCTTTTTGATGGGGAACTGATCGAGTACTGGAAGGACAGGGTGAGGAGTTTCTTTATTTCATAAGATCCCGAACTTTGGGACTTGGTAGAAGATGGCTATACTGCTCCAGTAGACATTGAAGGTGTTGAAATTCCCAAAAAAGATATGGATGTTGGCTAGAAGAAGATGTACAAGATGCATTACAAATCCAGAACGTTCATGATCAATTCAATCATGTTCAAGGAATTTGACAAGTGCACTAAGAAAGAGACAGCAAAGAGCATCTATGATAGTTTGACTCTGACTTATGAAGGCAGCAAGCAAGTTCAAAAAGCAAAGGCAAACATCCTAGTCAAAAAGTACGAGCTGTTCAAGATGGAAGAAGATGAAGACATTGAAGCAATATTTTCCAGATTCTAGACTCTTGTTTCAGGATTAAAGGTACTCAAGAAGAGCTACACGACTCCTGACCACGTGGAGAAAGTTCTTAGAAGCTTGCCAACCAAGTGGAGACCAAAGATCACTGCGATTCAGGAAGCAAATGACTTGAACATTCTGAAGCTGGAAGAATTAATCAGCTCTCTCAAATCACATGAAATTGAGCTCGAAGAATATGAGCCCAAGAAGAAGAACAAAACCCTAGCTTTGAAGTCCAAACAGAAGAGAGTTCTAAAAGTAGAAGTAGAATCAGAAGACAGTCATTGTGATGACTAGAATCAGAAACCAGAAGAAGAAGAGATTGCCTTCATAACCAGAAAAGTTCTGAAGATATGGCACAACAGAAAGAAGAAGTTTCCCCAAAGGTATTCCAAGTATTCCAACAGAGGAAAGGATGAACATGACAAGAAGAGTATCATCTGCTATGGATGTAATGAACCTGGGCACATCAAGTCAGAATGCACAAACCTGGAGAAAGGAAAACACCAGAAGAAAGACTCAAGACCCAAGAAGAAAAATATGATGGCTACATGGGATGATTATGATGAATCTTCTGATGATGAAGAAGCAGAACTGGCTATGATGGCTCACAACAACTCTGCCTCTAGATCCAACATAGAATCTGACTCTGGAAGTGAATCATTCTGCCTCTAGATCCAACACATATGCTGACTTTGGAAGTGAATCATAATTGGCTATGATGGCTCACACTCATTCTGAATAAAGAGGTATTTTCTGAATTCACTCGATGTAATTTAATTACTGCAATGAATGATATTTTAAATGTCAATAACAAACTGTCTTTAAAACTAAAAACACTTAAGGAAGAAAATAAAATTCTAACAAAAAAAGTTACTGTTTTAAAGAATAAAAATGCAGAATGTAAAACAGAAAATGCAGTTCTTAAAACTAAGAGTGCTGAACTTAAGGCTGAAAACCTGAATCTAAAATGTAATCTTTGTTCAACATCAAGTGAAAGATATGCATGAACAAGTATTACAAGATTTTATTGCTAATGGTATGGAAAGAAGCAAATATGCTTTTATGATCTATGAAGTTAGTAACAATGGTAAAAGAGGCATAGGATTTGATGAATCTACAACTGAAACTAAACCTATTTCCTCTGATGTTTTGTGTGCTGTTTGTGCTAAGAAAGGTCACTCCAAACTGTCTTGTCCCATGATAAAATCAAGGAAAGACAAGAAACATTTAAGAACTAACAAAATAGGACCCAACAAGATTTGCGTACCAAAAGATAAAATTGTTTATGTTGCAGATGTTCTAAGCAACCAAATTAAAACACCAGTCATGGTGCCTGGTCAATGGATGCTTGCAATATATGAAGGGAAAAAGGTCTATGTTCCAACACTTACCAAACAGAAGCAAATTGACGCTGGTGGAAGAAGAACTGGTCAACACAATACCTATCAGAACCAGAACCATATGCAGAAAAGGAAATATCAAAATAAACAGAGAAGTCACAAATATAAACAAAACTGAAACTACCAGAAGAATTAGAATTATCATCATTTCTAGAACTATCAGAGGAACCTGATATATCAGCAGAAAGAGAAGTGTCAGATTAACAATCAGAATCATGAGACTTCTTTGAACACTTTAGTGAAATTCATCAAGACTACAAACCTGGATGGGAATTCAAAGCCCTTAATGCAGAACTTTAATCACAAAATATGCAGATTCAGAATCTAAAAACCAGAAACAAGAGGATTTTCATAGTGAAACTGAAACTGTTGACATAGTGGTTATATCTTTCTTTAAATATTATTATTTTGATATTATGTTTACTGTAATAACAAGAAGCTTGATCCTAAAAATCAAAGCTAGATAAGTATGTTGCAGGTTCTTAAACAATTTAAGGAACCAGGTGATCCACATAATGTGAACACCTCAGTAGAAATAACATACCAGTGGTTTCAAAAACAAGAAGAAACCACCAGAAACAAAATTGATGTTCTGGGTGTATTGATTTCATTCTTAAATTACATGATTCTTATTATGTTATATGACAAACAGCTTGACCTTGAAAATTCAAAACAAGATGTTGATAGTGCAGGTTTACCAGAACTAGAGGAAGTTGATACAAGCAAATAAGAAGAACATGACACTCTAATCATTGGAAGTGCAAGTGATCCTTTAAGGACCAGATCATCACTTAAAGGAACCAGTTTTTTTGGCTTACTCTCATCTATTGAGCCTACCTCTGTTGATGAAGCATTAGCAGAAAATGGATGGTTCTTGCAATGCAAGAAGAGTTAAATGAATTTGAGAGGAATGATGTTTTGGATCTAGTACCAAGACCAGAAAAGAACATTATCGGAACCAAGTGGGTTTTCATAAACAAGCTAAATGAAAAAGGTAAAGTTGTCAGAAATAAGGCACGACTTGTTGCACAAGGCTACAGTCAGCAAGAAGGTATTGACTACATTGAGACTTTTACTCTAGTGGCCAGGTTAGAAGTTATTCGTATCCTACTTTCCTTTGCTGCTAATAGTAACATTACATTATTTCAAATGGATGTTAAAAGTGCTTTTATAAATGGTTATATAAGTGAAGAAATCTATGTTAAACAACCCCCAGGTTTTGAAAGTTTTGATTTTCCAAATCATGTTTTTAAACTTAAAAAATCTTTGTATGGTTTAAAACAAGCACCTAGGGCATGGTATGATAGACTTAGTAACTTCTTGCTTAAAAATAACTTGGAAAGAGGACAAGTAGACACTACACTTTTTAGAAAATCAATAGAAGATGATATTCTTATGATTCAAGTATATGTTGATGATATTATCTTTGGATCTACTAATGGAAGTCTCTACCAAGAATTTTCTAAATTGATGCAGTAGGAATTTCAAATGAGCATGATGTGAGAACTTAAGTTCTTTCTAGGGATACAAATTCAGCAAAGTGAAAAAGGTATATACATTCATCAAACGAAATATAAAAAAGAGCTTCTCAAGAAGTTTAAGATGAGTGATTGCAAACCTATGGCTACCCCAATGCACCCTACCTGCTCACTTGAAAAGGATGACTCAGGCCAAAAAGTTGATCAAAAAAACCTATAGAGGTATGATAGGATCCTTACTTTACCTCACTACTTCTAGACCTGACATCATGTTTAGTGTTTGTATATGTGCAAGATTTCAGTCTAACCCTAGGGAATCCCATTTAACTGCTGTTAAGAGAATCCTTAGATACCTAAAAGGCACTACCAATCTTACCCTGTTCTATAAGAAAACTCCTACATACAAACTGAGTGGATACTGTGACTCCGACTATGCTGGAGACAAACTTGAGAGAAATAGCACAAGTGGAAACTGCACCTTTCTAGGAGACAACTTAATATCCTGATCAAGCAAGAGACAAAGGACAATTGCCATGTCAACAGCAGAGGCTGAATACAAGTCAGCAGCCGGATGCAGTTCTCAACTCATTTGGATAAAACATCAGCTGGAAGACAACAAAATCATGGAAACCAACATTCCCTTATATTGTGACAACACTTCAGCCATCAATCAAACCAAAAACCCTATACTCCATTCCAAAGCCAAACACATAGAGATCAAACATCACTTAATATGAGACTATGTTCAAAAAGGGAAACTCAATATTCAGTACGTAGACACTAACCATCAATGGGCTGACATATTCACCAAACCACTACTTGAAGATAGGTTTGACTTCATCAAGAAAAACCTAAACCTTACCTTTATCCCTAACCGATAGCTTAGTCAGTTTTTGTTTTATTTTACTTGTAATATATTATTCATGTTATTCACAATGAAAAAAAGAGTAGAAGATGAAAAAAAACCAAGGATCTCCTTCATTTCTTTTTGTCTGATGACAAAAGGGGGAGAAAATATATTTGATAAAGAGTAGAAAATTTGGGGCATTAAACTTAGGGGGAGAAAAATTCAAAGTGAAGCTTAGTCTTAGGAGGAGTCAAAGAAATAAAAAGAAAAATAGTTATAAAAAATACAAGTATTTCCATCATCAAAACATGGGAGATTGTTGGAACCAAGTTGGTTCTCACACTTAAAGTTTTGATGTTAACAAAGTATTTTATGAAAATAACATAATTGACTTCGAAGAAGAAAGCAAAAATCAGAGGATAGCACCAGAAGACGCCACCAGAGGATGACGTCACCAGCAGATGATGTCACTAGAAGATACCTCCAGAAGATAAAGCCAGAAGATGTCACCAAAAGATATCACTAGAGGATACCTCCAGAGGATACTAGAAGATATCACCAGAGGATACCAGAAGATATCAAAGTGAAGCTTAGTCTTAGGGGGAGTCAAAGAAATAAAAAGAAAAATAGTTATAAAAAATTCAAGTTTTTTCATCATCAAAACAGGGGAGATTGTTGGAACCAAGTTGGTTCTCACACTTAATGTTTTGATGTTAACAAAAGTATTTTTTTTGAAAATAACATAATTGACTTCGAAGAAGAAAGCAAAAATCAGAGCATAGCACCAAAAGATGCCACCAGAGGATGACACTAGAGGATACCACCAGAGGATGCCGTCACAAGAGGATGCCGTCACCAGAGGATGAAGTCACCAGAAGATACAACCAGAAGATAAAGCCAGAAGTTGTCACCAGAAGATACCTCTAGAGGATACCAGAAGATATCACCAGATGATACCTCTAAAGGATACCAGAAGATATCACCAGAGGATACTTCCAGAGGAGACTAGAAGATATCACCAGAGGATACTAGAAGATATCATCAGAGGATACCTCAAGAGGATACCATAGTATATGATCAGAGGATCCCATCAAAAGCAAGAATCAGATGATGTCATCAAAGGCAAAAATCAGATGATATCATCAATAAGAGGATATCATCAGTGGGAAGAATCAATGACATGATTAGAGGATATCACTCATGGTTCAGATAAGAAGAATACTTGGTCTAGAAGGAGACATGGTCTATATTAGAAGGAAACATGGTGCAGAAAAGATAACATGGTTTAGAAGATAACATAGTTCAGATTAGAAGATAACATGGTCCAGATCAGAGGATAACATGGTCCAGATCAGAGGATAAGATGGTCCAGATCGGAGGAACACACAGTCCAGATTTAAAACGTGATTCAGATTCATAGAAGACTTGATTGAATTTTGAAAAAGATCTGATTCAAAAATCAAAGAAGATCTAGTGGAAACTCGAAGGAGATCTGAGCAAAGAAGATTAAGTTCAAAATTAAAAAGAGACAGAGTTAGTCAAAATAATTTTCAAAGGAAATCCAAGCAAGATTCATCTTGAAATTAAGCTTGGAACAAAGCCCAAATTTCATCTTTAAAAGGAGGCTTCAAGCCACAGCAGAAAGCATAGAAAAATACAAGAACTCAAGCTTAAAATCCAAAGTCATCCGAGACTTTAAAAGAGAGAAACACTTGTGCAAAAAAGAAATATGTTCTAAGTGTCTTCAGAGGGTGAGAGTCAATGTTATAATCAGCTTTTTAAAAGCAACTACTCAAGAAAGTCATTGCAAAAATCAACTTTCCATAAGCAACTATGCAAAGTTCCAAACCCTTGTAATCAAACCTGATAGTGGTGTGAATTCCTCCTTCAGTCTGGGGTTGTCAGATTGTTAGGAGAAGACTTGGCTTGTAGGGTCAAGGTGTTGTTATTCCTCAAAAGTCTGGGGTTGTCAGGCTGTTTGAGAAGACTTGGCTTGTAGGGTCAAGGTGTGTTATTCCTCAAAAGTCTGGGGTTGTCAGGCTGTTTGAGAAGACTGGCTTGAAGGGTCAAGTGCTGTAATAAAAAGTTTTGAATTAGTGGATTAAAGCCTTCTAGATGAAGGGACTAGATGTAGCCAAGTTAATGGTGAACCAGGATAAATCTTTGTGTTCTTATGCTGTTATTATCCACTGCTGAGTCTGATTGTTCTATCTCAAAGTAATTCACATCAACATTCATCAAAACATGTTAAAAGAATTCAATTTTGGCAAACACAATTCAACCCCCTTCTCGTGTTTGCACCTTCAATTGTGCATAAGCAAATGTGTCTCTTGACTTGAACCTTTGCATAGTAAGTGATTTAGATTCAACAAGAGTGACTCGTAGTCTTGAACTTTATCTCTTACATCAAACCCACACACAACCTTTTCATAGGGTGTATTCTCAAAAGCCTGTGCATTATTGGCCATGCACGTCTATCCTAGTATAGTGAACGCTCTTGGAATTTTTGCCTCGAAATTCCATAGGAAGCGGCCCCACTTCGACATTCACATAGGTGAGTTTATCAAGAGTACTTCTTTAGCTGGGTACTTCCTCCACATAGAGTATACATGATCCACTATAACAGCTTCTTTAGAAAATAATTCTCTAACAGTGTTGTGCTTACAACGTATTTGTCATCTCTTACCGTTGTATTAACGATTCTCAATCTTTGCAATAGTCGTGGTACTATCACAGTGGATGAACACATCTGGCATAGGTTTTTCCCGTAAAGGGATTTCAACTAGCAAGCATCTCAACCTCACTTCTTCACTAGCACTAGCTAGTGCTATCATTTTAGACTCCATAGTGGACTGAACCAATATCGTCTATTTCTTCGATTTCCAAGATACAACCCCGTTGGCTATACTAAAAATATAGCCACTGGTTGCTTTGGTGTCATCTGATAAGGTGTTCCAATCAGCATCACTTATCCTTCAAAGACGGAAGGAAATCTTTGACTATACTCATGGTCCTTTTTAGGTATCTCATAACTTTCTCGATAGCGTGCCAATGCTCCATACTAGGTTTACTGATAAACATGCACAATAGTCCCACGATGTAGGCAATGTCGGGTCTAGTACAATCAGTGGCATACTTGAGGCTGCCAATGATGCTCTCATATTCAGTTTGTCTAAAACTTTCACCAATGTTCTTAAAAAGTTTCATACTTGGATCACACAAGCAGGTTTACAGTTAAAGTATTTATATTTCTTTAGGATATTTTCAACATAATGAGACTTATCCAAAGAAATTCCCTTTTCTGACCTAGTAATCTTGATTCCTAAGTTTACATCCGCTTCTTCAAGGTCTTTCATATCAAAGTTGTTATTTTACAATATTTTCACAGTATTTACAGCATGAATGTTTGAACCAAATATGAGTAAGTCGTCTACATAGAGACATATGCCATTTTAATATTCATAATAAATACATTTGTCACTTTCATTCACTTTAAACTCATTTGATATAATCAAATTGTCAAAATTTTCATGTCATTCCTTAGGAGCTTGTTTAAGACCATACAGAGATTTATCTAACTTACAGACCTTGTTTTCTTGTCCATGAATTACAAAACCTTCATGTTGTTCCATATAGATTTCTTCTTCCAGATCACCATTTTAAAAGGTTGTTTTAACATCTATTTGGTGTATCACCAAGTTATGAATTGCTACTAGAGAAATGAGTACCCTAATGGATGTTATTCTAGTGATTGGAGAAAAAGTGTCAAAGAAATCTATATTTTCTCTTTGCCTGAAACCTTTGGCTCCAAGGCGTGCCTTGTATTTATCAATAGTTCCATCAGGTTTTAGTTTCTTTTTCAAAATTCATTTACAACCTATTGGTTTGCACCTAGGAGGCAAGTCTACCAAATGTCAGGTCTTGTTAGACTCTAGAGAATCCATTTCATCATTTATAACTTCATGCCAAAGATTTGCATCCAATGATGACAAGGCTTCTTTGAGATTTGCAGGATCCTCTTCTAAATTATAGGCCGTATATTCGGGTCCATAATCTTTAGCAACTCTGACTCTCTTACTTCTTTGAGTTTCTATTTCGCCATGTTTTTTGCTATCAGTGCTTCTTGTCACAGGAATGTGACTTGGTTCGCTGCCCCCACTATATCTTGATTTGAAAGGGAATTTATTTTCATAGAAGTCAACATCATTTGACTCTATGATCACTTTCTCATTTAGGTCATAAAACCTATACGCTTTATTGTTTATTGCATACCCAATGAATACACATTCATAGGCTCTACTGGTGAGTATAATTCGCTTGGGATCAGGGATTCTGACATAAGCCAAACAGCCCCATGTTCGAAGATAAGACAAGTTTGGTTGTCTTTTCTTCATTATCTCATAAGGAGATGTTTTTCTTTTAGATTTTGGAACTCTATTTAAAACATAGCAAACAGTCAAAATAATTTCCCCCCACCAATGAGATGCAACACTAGAGTTAAGCATAATAGCAACAACTAGTTCAATTAGATTTCTATTCTTTCTTTAAACTTTACCATTCATTTTAGGTGAATAAGGTGTTGTGGTTTCATGTATAATTCCTTCCGTTTTATAAAACTCATTAAATAAACTATAATCATACTTTGTTCCTCTATTACTACGAAACCTCTTAATCTTTTTACTAAAATGATTTTCAATTTCAGTTGCAAAGATTCTAAACATGTCAAGCGTTTCACTTTTATTTTTTCATAGATATACAAAAGTATAGTCAGAGCAATCATCAATAAAAGTGATAAAATAATGTTTTTCATTTCTTGTTAACATCCCATCAAGTTCACATATATTGGAGTGTAATAAATCTAAAGACTCAGATTCTCTAACTACAAATTTATGTGAACTCTTTGTTATTTTAACTTAACTACAAAAATCACATTTATTCAAAATAATTTAAAGATAACATTGGTATTAAACGTGAGTTACTTAAGTTTGAAATTACATGTTTGTTCACCATGACATAGTCTAGCATGCCAAATATTAAAATCACACAACATGTAAACAATATGAGACATCTTAATTTCAACATTTAGTTTAAACATGCCTCAAATGTACCATTTGCCAACAAAAATATCATATTTGAAATTGGTGTACAAAATTTGCTCCTATAGAGTAAGTAAACTCTGCCTTATTCAGAAAAAAATCATAAATAAGATTTTTTTTTCTTATCTCTAGAGACGAGTTATCATACTTTTTAGAGAAAATTATTTTGTTTTATGCTTTGAGATAGTTATTTTTTGAAATCCTTCCAAACTGAGGCAATTTGTCAATAATAACAATCAATTTGAAATTCATCTAAAGTCATATCTTAAGAGATGATCTCATGAGCTATCTTCTGAATTTCATAGAATTGAACCTCCAGGAATCTAGGTAGCAGGTACAGCACACTTTTTAGCTCCAACTTTCTCAGTATCATATTTTTTTCTTCAGAGCATTCCAAACATCTCTAGCAGTATTCCTGGAACTGTAGTAGTCATACAGATCATCAGCAAGTCCATTAAGAATTTAATTCTTATCATTATTCTCCCTTGGGTTAATTCTTCAGATTTCTTATCCTTTTCTATTTGCCTCAAACTGAAACAAATTTATTGAAAACAGAGGCAACATAACCAAATTCAGTAATCTCTTCGATTGACATGACTAAAAGAAACGTCTTAAAATTGTTGTTTTTGAATTTCGAAAACTATTTGAAAATCAATTTATGTCACCGAAGATATTACTGGGTTGAGTCGCGGACTAGGTCGGTCTCTTTAAGATGTTTCGTGGCACTGCCCAAATTGTGCAAGACACACTATCAACCAAAAACTCCCCAGGATAAAACAACCCAAATTCACTGTATCGGAGTTATACTACACTGTACAAAACCGTTCTAGAATTACACCCTCAATATGGCAGTTAAAGTCACTCTCAATATGATGGTTAAAGTCACTCTCAATATGGCAATTAAAGCCACTCAAAATATGGTACTATGACCACGGCATAGCAACCCCACCGCTCTAAAAGGACAGCGGTATTATGACCACTAAAAAATTGAAGGGACTACGGCATAAAAATCGCTCTAAAAGGATAGTGGTATTATGACCACTCAAAAATCTAAGGGACTACGACATAAAAACTGCTCTAAAAGGAAGTGGTATTAGAACCACTAAAAATCGAAGGGACATAAAGAAAAGGGAGAAGTGGCTCGGAAATTCGAGCAGAATATAAGAGAGAGAAAAGAGAAAGTTGGGAAATGCATCCAACTTTGGTGTATTTTTCACAATAGATTAACACTCTTTATATAGTGATGGAAGCAAATCCACATATGTTTTCTATCCAATGTGGGACTTCAACAAAAGTTTGGAAAATCTTTATATAGTGACAAAACCTACTCAACATATAAGATTTTTCCAATGTGGGACTTCAACAATTTTTAAATTCACTCATTATGTTTTAACACATGTCAAAAACACCTCATAATCATTAAATTATCACAAACATATTCACAAGAATTCAAGAAAAATGAGTGTTGTTGGGGGAGGCCCACAACAATGATTTCCTAAAAGGAAGAAGATGGAGATTGGCATCCTCGAAGAAAATAATACTTGAAAAAATAATTTGATTCAAGATGTTCCAAAAACAATGACCTTAATTTGTTCTAATAGTAACAAAGTATAAGAGAACAATTTATCCTCTAACGTATGTTCAAGTGTGTAGATGATATACTCAACTCTCTCAAAACATCATTTGATTACATTGTTTAATAAGACACAACTACATTGTAATGTATCTCGTACCACAAAAAACATCTTCTAACTTCTTGTGTGTAGTACATGGAGAAGACGTCATCTGGTCTTGAGGTACTACATATAGTCGAGATCGTATTCAATACATAAGAGGGATGAATACCAATGCATTAAATATTATATTTAGTGTATGGGTATATTTAGATGCCCATTGACCTATTTTGAATGAGTCAAATTCCGTACAAAGCCATCATGGATATGCCACCACATGTTCTTACTAAAGAAACTTGGATTTCTTGAAAACCTTGCTATACAAGACAACTGGTTTATTTATTCAAGGACTAGATAACACTATGAATGAATAATTGATTGTAAAATGATTGTGAATAGATTGCATATACTATTTCTCAAGCACTTGAAAAGTATTCTAGACACCAAATATCACAATACTTTCAATCATATACGAGAGCTACTTAACTAAGCTGAAAAATACATTTTCTTTGTTAAGAAAATTATTCAGTACTGTATTTTCATCGACATCATTGTATTCACTCTTTTGAGAGTAAACCTTTATAACGTCAAATTCAATTTGAGAACTTGTATTTTGGTCGAGTAGTGGTTGTTCTCTCAAAGGCTTGATTGTACTAAGTCGGATTTGAGAAGATTGGAGTATAGCCAAATTTGGAAGAAGTATACTCTTGTGGTTGTAAGTTAATTGATATAGTGAAAATCCTTTAAAGTTGAAGCAACTAGACATAGATAACAAGTCAATAATGAACTACTATAAATCACTTTGTTGATCTTTTAATTGCTTGCATTGTTATCTGAAAATCGTTTTAACACATGTGAGTTTGTTAAAAAAGTTTATAGTACACTTTCTTAGAATGATTTTTCATAACTTGTGTTTTGAAAAAGATTTTGAATCTTTCACAATTCAAATTCATTTCTTGTGTTTTTTTACCACATTAGTATCAGAGCACAATCTCTTCAAGCTGCAAACACGAGAAGGAGGGTTGAATTATGTTTGTCAAACTTGAAATCTTTTTGCTGTTTTTGATTAATGTTGATTTAAGTTACTTGTTGAATAAATAATCAGACTTAGCAGCGGATAATAACAATATAAGAACATAGCGATTTATCTTGGTTCACCATTAACTTGGCTAAATCCAGTCCCTTCACTCCGAAGGCTTTAATCCACTAATTCAAAACACTTTGAATTACAACACCTGACCCTCAAAGTTAGTCTTCCCAAACAGTCTAACAACCCCAGACTTTTGAGGAACGATAACAACTCCTTGACCCTACAAGTCAAGTCTTCTCTTACCAATCTGACAACCTCAGATTAAAGAAGAAATCTACACCTTTGACGGGTTTGATTACAAGGGTTTGGAACTCTGCAAAGTTGCTTCTAGAAAAGTTGATTGCTGCACTGTTTCACTCTCGAAAACACTTAGAAAATTTGGCTTTTGCACTCAAGTATTTCTCTTTGTTGAACTCTCTGATGACTTTCAATTTGAAGCTTGTGTTCTTGTTTTTTTCGATCTCTTTGAACTCTAAGATGAATCTTGATTTTATGCTTGAGTTCTTCTACTTTGAGATATCTATTGTTGCGGCCTGAAGCCTCCTTTTATAGCTTAAATTAGGGCTTTATCCAAGCTTATTTTCGAGATAAATCTTGCTCAGATTTCCTTAGAAAACTCTGTTGGCCAATCCTGTTTTACTTTAATTTTGAACCATATCTTCTTGCTTCAGATTTCATTCGAATTTCCTTCAAGTCTTCAGTGATTTTTGAATCAAATCCCCTTAATAATTTGATCATATTTCTATCAAAAATCAATCAAGTCTTCTTCGAATTTTAATCAAGTCTTCACTTAAACTGCATCATGATTTAAAATCTGGACCGTATGATCTGCTGATATGGACCAAGTCTGGACCATGTGATCTGATGTGTACCATTCTATTTCCTGATCTGGATAGTGTAACCTTCTGATCTGGACTATGTGATATTCTGATATGGACTTGTGATTTTTTGATCTGAACCATGTGATCTGTTTTGGACCATGCTATCTTTTGGTCTGGACCAAGTCTAGAACATGTCTTCTGTTTTGGACTAAGTATGGAACATGTCTTCTGTTATGGACTTAGTCTGGAACATGTCTTCTGTTCTGGACTAAGTTATGTTCTGAACTCTGTTTCCTTCTCGTCTGACCAAGTCTCCTTCTAGACAAGATTACCTTCTGGTCTTACCAAGTCTTCTTCTGGACAATGTTTCCTTCTGGTCTGGACCAAGTCTCATTCTAGACATGCTTCCTTCTAGTATGGACCAAGTCTCCTTCTGGACCATGTTTCCTTCTGGTCTGGACCAAGTCTCCTTCTGGACTATGCTTCTTTCTGATTTGGGCCATGAATAATATCCTCTGATAATGTCATTGCTTCTTCCCTCTGATGACATACTGTGATGTTTGCCTTTGATGATATGCTCTGATTCTTGCTTCTGATGGGATCCTCTGGAGGTATCTTCTGGTATCCTCTGGTGACATTTTCTGGCTTTATCTTCTAGAGGTATCCTCTTGTGATTTTATCCTCTGGTGACATCATCCTCTGATTTTTGCTTCTGGTGACGTCATCGTCTGATTTCTGCTTCTAGTGACGTCATCCTCTTATTTTTCATTCTTTTTCTAAGTCAAAATGTGATTTTCATAAAATACTTTTGTTAATATCAAAACTTTAATTGAAAGAATCAACTTCGTTCAAACATCTCTTTGACTGAACATTTAAAAATGTGATAGTAAAAATCTTGTAAGTGTGAGTAGAGTATATTTGATTGCTCATCATTCATTCAATGTTTTACGAGTTAAAGTAAAATCACGTCAAGAATCAAAAATAAAGAATTGTTTATTTCATGTTCTTTTATAGTAAAATTATTTCCTTACTATTGTATTAACTATTTTATTTATAAGATATTTCAAATGTTTTCATCCTATCATTTAAAGTTTTACATTTAAAATTTTTGTTAATTAGGTACAAAATAACTAAATATATATATATATATATATATATATATATATATATATCAAATTATATTTAAAGAATTACATTAATAACTACATTCAATCGAAAATATTCTCGTATATGTATATATACATCAAATTATATTTAAAGAATTACATTAATAACTACATTCAATCGATAATATTCTCGCAAATACATATTTTTTTTATAGAAACATACACTGAGCAATTCCATTAAGAAGATTTATGAAAGAGAATATATTGAATTCTCAATACCTCCAAATACAACATTTATTAAGATAAAAAACTATGTATCATATTATTTATTTTTTATTCCAAGGAAAGCAAGCAGACCACATTGAAGTAAAAATCAAACATGGTCCTGATTTTTTTATATACCAATCGCAAGAATGACATATACCATAATCTCTACTCGCTACATATATATCATACCAATGTAACTCCTCACCGTTCCACCGAAAGCCACAGTAGAATCGTGTGTTTCCAATAGCACTAGTATTAAAAGTCCAACCAAAACTTTCACCATGACGAAGAAGATGAACTCCAATATCATCATCTCTAGATTTACAATGAACAAGTTTAAATTGTTTTCCAAAAGATTAGTAACATCTATATGCTCTACAAGAACATTGTGCACTGATAACAACAACAACACCCATAACAAGAGAAACTTTGAAATAAATAAAGCCATTGCACCTTCAATTAATCTTTTCTTTGGAAGTGGATAATACTTGTTATATGAAAATTGATATAATTTTAGAAGAGAAGAATAAATTTATAGGAGATTTGTGGAATGAATATATTGATATATTTTATTATTTGTACTATTTTATTGAGTATAAAAATAAATTCAAAGAGAGCATTAATTATTAGTATAAAACTTTTGATATTTGAATATATTTTAAAGATTAATAATGTGTGTAATTAATGTTTAATCGGAGACGGTATTGAATAATGATATTAAACAAGCTAAATTGAAAGAGTTAAGATTTTATTTAATGGAGTATATAATTGAAGAAAAATAATAATCTTGATAAATTTATTTTAATTGATTTGATAAAGTTGTTGTTTGGACATGAGACCTATTCTATTATATATAATGTACATGTGGCAATCTCCGAAGAGTTCTTTTCTGTTATGTATGTGGCCATAAATGTTAGAATTATAATTTTCAAATTTTGTAAGTAAAAATATCCAAATTATTTTTGTGGAATACACGTTAAAATGCATGATTTCATTTCCTTTTTCATTTTCAAAACACAACCAGAAAAATGAAAAAATTCAATTTATTCTTATCATTTATATTAATATCAATTATATCAATCTTATTGATAATTAATAAAAATATTGCTAGATGAATAAATAAAAATGTGATGTGAAGCTTCAAATCATCCCCTACAAAACATGCTGCCATTAAGGTAGCGATTTTTTTGTTATATATTAATGGGATTTTTTGTGTTTTGTATTAACAGAAGTAGAATTATATATGATATATTTTGTACCAAGAAGTCTCTTCTTTTTGTGTGGAATCTTTTGTCATAAACGTTTATTCATTATTCTATATTCTAAATAGAAATATAAACTATATATTCTAATGCCATCTTAAATATATTTAAATTTAAACGTAAATAAAATCTTTTAAATATATTTGGATATATTATTCTCAACACTCCTCTTTAACTAAATATATTCAGCTTCTTGATACCTTGCCGATGTTTTCTTCTGACTTATGTCTCCATTCTCCTTGGTAGAATATCCCATGCCTCTTGTTGTATTTTTTTTTCCTCCTCATATCCTTGGTGTAACATATGGATATATAGGTTATAAGTCATTGGTTGTTGATTCAATAGCGAAGCTTGAACAAATACTTTGGAGGCGTTGAGTTTTTTTAATTGATAAATTAAATATAGTATTTTATTATATATTATATCTTTAGGTTGTAAATTTGCAATGTAAAAACACAATTTTTTTTGCAAACACACCTTCAAAACGATGACGAGTTGGACTGAAAAGTTGCATATATTTAGAAGAGACGTAGTTATATACTATATTGATTTGGTTCATATGTTTGGAGAGGAAAAAATCTAAACAAAAAAGATAGTTCGTTTGGTTGAGTTTTTACAATTTTTCTCATCAAATTAAACCCATACCGATGAATAGCATGTCGATTTGGTTATGTTTAATCGGGTTGACATTAATAAAAATTAAGATACTTATTTTAAAAATATAAAATTTTATTTTTCAAATATTAGATATTTTATACTATTAAAACAATTACGTAAACACTTTTTTAAACTACAATGAGAAAAATAATATATAAATGATTAAAAAATTCTTAAACACAACACATATTTAAGATAACACTATTGATATAGTCTATTAATTTTATTCAAATATTGATGGTCAATTTTAAATGAAGTGAAATCATATTCAAATCAACAAAGATTGAATTTATTTGGTTCGATCCAGATTGAACTCGATCATAGAAAAGAAAAATCAATTTAATTGATTTCGATTTTATTTTTATCTTTTGAGTTTATCAAATCATTAGTTTGATTTCTATATAGTTCTAGATGAAACTAAAAATACTTACAATTGAAATTTAAGTTGAAAGATATAGTGTAATTTTTTAATTACTGTTTTTTTTAATTATTTTATAAGTTATTTTTATAAAAAAAATTATTGAGAACATTAGAGTTGCTGTAGCCATCCTATATCCCAATCAAACTCCGCCCTTGTATTGAACATCTACGTCTTCATGTAACCCACTAACACATGAACTTATATCATGTAAAACATAAAAATGTAGTCTTTAGTTAGTTTATTTTTAACCATACATCTTTATGTATCATATGAAGAAGTAGTCTTTGATTATAGCCAAAGCCAGACTCAAAGGGGGCAGGTGTGGACTAGGATCCCTCCCTTTTCTTCATAAATTTTATAGTATATACAGTGAATTTGTATAATTTATAATTATTATATGGGAAATTAATATATGTGAGGAGCATATATATGGAAAGCTCGTACAGAATCTGCAAATATGTATTTGCTTCAATAATATATAAACAATCCCTTATATACAATAAAGCCTAAAAGGTTATTAATTACATTAAAAAAGGTAATTAATTAGGTCAACCGATTAAAAAAATTAGTTTTCTTATTCTTTTATGGTAAAGTGATTGAGGTCCATTTTATTTTGAAAATTGTACATATAATTTTTTAAAAATAAATTTTTGTTTTGAAAACAAAACATTCCATTTCTCAAATGGTTAAAAATTATTTTAAAATATAATTACTATTTGTAGAATGTTTTATTTTAGTCATGTAAAAATCAAAGACAAAATAACTCAAGAAAAGAAGAGTTAATTTTGTGCGGACAATCTAAAACTCAAGTAAACTATGTCTCTTTTTAATGTATTTTTTAAACAATGTTCTACAAATCAATTCTATAAGTATGTAGTATTTATATTTTATTTTCAATTTTATTTATTAACAATAATATTATTATAGTGAGCATTTTGGAAAAATCATTCACCATCGATTAAATTTTAGAAAAAAAGTTAATGAAATTTATCAAATTAATCATTCTATTGGTATTGACTCTTCTGTTGCAAAAAGTGAGAGATTATTTTCTATTATGATGATTGTAGAAAGTAGGTTAAGAAACAAGATAGTTCTTGATTGTTTAGCTGATTGTTTGATTATTAACATTTAGAGAAGAATTGCTGAAAAAGTTTGATAGAGACCCCATTATTCATGACTTTTATAATATGAAACACAACTTAAATAAACAATATAATGTGTTTTCTTATATTTTAATTATTATAATTTAAGTTTTATTTAACATTATTATTTCATTTTCCGGCCCCATGAATAATGATTTCCTAGATCCGAGAGAGTCTCTCCTACAGTCCTACAATTATTGTTTGTGGTCATCTATTTCCACGTAACATATGAAAATAAATTCTTAGATATATTTAAATTTAAATATAAATTTAAATAAATCTTTTTACATATATTTAAATATATGATTTTCAAATATATGTCTCTTAGACATCTGATGAGTATTAATGAGACTCCTACTAGGAACCTCGTATTCCTTGGTCCATTTTTGAATTTGAATTTGAATTTCACAAAAAAAAAAAAAAAATAACAATTCCAATATGAATTCTAATCATAGTCATAGACAGTGAGGTAATAAAACAAATATTAACATTATCAATTTATAGATTTTTTTAATTGTGTGGCCGTTATCGGAAATTGGATCATTGTTATTGTAAGAGATAAATATAATTATTTTTAATTTTTGAAGACAATTATAACCAAAATGTGATTCAAATTTATTTTAAATAAAATTAATTAATTTATACTATATAAAAACGAGACGTCTTCTATTTTAAAAAATGTGCATCTGTCACGTCTTGGTTAATCCTTGCACCATAGTTATCATAGAGAAAACACAAAAATGCTCAATTAAAAATAACGTTTAAATGCATTTTTCGATCATCTATTTTACCAAAAATAAATTTTTAGATCTCGTATTTCTAAAACTCTAATTAATAATATGACACTTATGTGACATTAATGACCTGGATAAAATATTTTATATTTCATTATTTTTTAATTTATTTATATTAAAATATTAAAATCAAAATAAATAAACTTTACATATTTTATCCAAATATTTTAAAATTTAAAATTATAATTGGATAAATAAATAAATTTTAAATATTTTATTTAAATATATTAAATTTTATATTATAATTTTAAATATTTTAATTTATAAATAAAATAACATTAATTTATTTTTAATATTTAATATATAATTAAAATAAATATTAAATAATATTGAAAATAGAATAAATTTAAATATTAAAAATAATATTTAAATCTTAAGAATAAAATATGTAACAACTCTCTTACTACTTTAGAAACTATTTCTAAACTCAAATTAATAAATTAATTTATAGAAAAGTTATTTATTTGTATTACTCTATTTTGTTATGGTTGACTTAAGTTAAAGTAGAAATAGAAAAGTGGCAGTATTACTAAGGTCCAAGTGTCACAGGAGACCATGCAACGTTTCTTTCTCTCTCCTACTTTTCACTTACCACTTTTAATGTATCATTCACTTTTTCATCCCATTCATTCTAGATATCCGAAAAACACCAACAACGTTACTACCGTTCATCGTCTCTCTCACCCATCAATTTCATTCTTTTTGCCAAAAATCCTTTAAAGACAACCGTTTTTGAATTCTTCTATATTGCTCGACCCCTTGCATGTCCCTTTCTTTTTTTCAAGATTCATTTATCGACCAAAGTAACACTAAAGGAAGATACGAAGCAGAATTGGGGGATCTTTAAATCCGAACTAAGGTATAAAGGGCATGAGAGCTAAGAGTTGAGAAAGAAAACTAATCCCACAACCAACTCGAATTAAAGGAATCTCTTCTTGGCAAACAACGAGCTGTTTTCCTAGAACTGCTTCACATCTTGCTAGTGGGTTTTCTAGGTTCCTTTCTGATTTTACTTTACTGGGTCGAATTGATTTATGGGTTTGAAATGATAAGATTCTTAGAAAACTGAGAGTGAGGGAAAAACCATGAGGTTTAGCACGTAGAAAATGTTTGAAATCTGCATTTAGTTGTTCTAAATCCACTCATTCTGCATATGTTATGTGAATAATTATGGTGGGTTAATGATTGAAGGAATGAAGCTAAGTCGCTAGATGGCTAGTTGATACGCCCTTTGCGTCAACGTATTCCCTAAACCATCAAATACGTTTCCCTATTTCTGACAAGTCTTAGCCAATAAATTTATTTCCTCTGGCTGACTCTGATTTTGTTTCCTCTAGCAGCCTCTAATTCTATTCCCTCTGGCTGTCTTTGATTCTATTTCCTCTGGCTGCCTCGAATCATGTTTCATCTGGATGAATTTGATTCTATTTCCTTTGGTTACCTCTGATTATGTTTCCTCTAGCTCCCATTGATTTTATTTCTTCTGGCTGCCTCAAATTATTTTTCCTCTAGTTGCCTCTAATTTTGTTTCCTGTGATCATGCTACCTCTGGTCAAAACATGCTTCTGGACATGCTGCCTCGTACCCAAGTCTGCATCTGATCATGTTGCCTTTGACCCAGGCCTGCCTTTGGTCATGCTACATCTAACCCAAGTCTGCCTCTGGTCATGTTGCTTCTGACCCAAGTATGTCGTTGGTCATGTTACCTTTGACCCAAGTCTGCCTCTGGTTGTGTTGCCTCTGATCCAAGTTCCTTTGAACATGCTACCTCTTATCCAAATTCCCTGATCATAATGTGTAACTAATTGAATGCTTCCAATTAAACGAGTACTCAATTAAGACTTTCTTTGATGAATGATTGAAATTAATTTATCTACTAGTTATGTATTAACATACTAAGTTTGATTAAGTGGCCGCATTAGATGTGTTAATGAAATGTGCATTGCATACATGATATTGTATATGCATTGCATTCATCCAATCATGACATACATTGTCCAAGTACAGGGTGGAACATTTGAGGATTGTTTCAAGCATGAGACAATGGGTAAAGGAAGAACGAATCAAGACACCTTTTTGGGGTCATGGCCAGACCAAATTTACCAAGACATATCAATTATCTTGGTGACCCACATCAAGATAATTGGGAAACTTTTCCATACTCTAAGGGAAAGTAGGAGAACATGTTAGTCTTCCATACTTTAAGAAAAACAGGATTATGTTATGTTTCTATACTTAAAGGGGAATAAGATTATGTTATTTTACATATTTTAAAGTAATGATAAAGTTAAATTTTTTAGCAGGATCTTCATACTCATTTCCTAAATTATGTTGCATTTAAGAAAAGAAATTTGAACTACGCATCCCGTTTTTATAACTCACTTAGATTATTACGTTGCCCTATTTTTTCTTATGCTTTATAGTAGATAAGGCAGGCTGATGGTTGGACTCTAGAATCAAAGGATGATCTTGTTGTTAGAATTTATTTTGGATTAATATGATGTGTAATTCTAATGTATAAGAGGATAATACCTTAGACCTTAATATTTGCTAAACTTGAAATTTTAACTTACTTGCTGCATCTAAAAGGGTTTGTAAACTATGTATTTTATATAGTTACAAGTCATTTAAGTGATGATACTTACGATGTTTTAATTGATTGTCTCTAATTTAATTAAAATGTATGAAATTATTACCATATTCTAGATACTTGGTAAGAGTTTTATATTTTGGTATCAGAACTGGTTGAACCAATTGGACTGTGGGTACTGGGCTAGGAATTAGGATAATCTTTTTTTGTACAATATGTTCTGAGTATCATTTCACTAAAAAATTAAGTCTAATCAACTTAGTATTTTGTGGGTGGTATGTCAAATTATGGCAAAGGGATCTAGGAGAAGCGGAAAGGCAAGGAGAAATGCTTCACTAGAGGATAATGTGCTTCCTCCTCCACTGCCTGCTGCAGAACCTTGGTAGCATGTATTACAGAACATCAATTGCAAGCAACAACCACCAATAATCTTTTGCAACAAATGGAACTACAAGAGGCGGAAACCAAATTGCTAACATAATGTTCTTTGACTTCCTCAAGCTGCAACCCCAAACATTTTAAGGAAGCCACAATCCTACTAAGCCTCAGGCTTGGCTCAATAAAATTAAAAATGCCTTTGAGGTAGTGCAATGCACTAAAGAGCAAAAACTGACATTTGTTGCCCACCAACTGAAGGGTGAGATTGAACAGTGGTGGAAGGGTCCATGGGCTCACTTACTAACCCTGGGAACACCCTTAGACTGTGATCATTTTGAGGTGACATTCTTAGAAAAATATTACCCAAAAAGTGCTAGAAGACATAAAGAGTTAGAATTTGTTCATATGCAATAAGGAAGTATGTATGTGGCTGAATATGTAGCAAAGTTTGAGGAACTAGTAAGATTCTCCCTTCATGCCCAGTACGCCCTAAATGAGGACTGGAAAATCAATCAATTTTAATGGAGTTTAAGGTCTGATATTAGAAGCAAGATTGGTCATCTAGAAATCACTAGTTACTCCACTTTGGTGCACAAGAGTTATATTATTGAAGATAATTTAAGGAAAGTGCAAGAGGAAAATAGACTAAATGGCAACAGAGAAAGTATGCCAACAAATATAATTAGCAGTTAAAGGTGAAGACTTCCTCTCAAAAGGGAAGTAGATGCATACTTCAAGTTTTCCAAGGACAAGAAGATGGCTTAAGTGTGGGAAGGAGCATGAAGGGGAATGGTGCATTCCTTTCCTTCATATCCTTTGATTGTGTTTTGCAACTCAATCTTTCCCTATTTGAATTACCTGCTACCTTATTTGTAACTATTGCCGCTAAAAACCAGATTGAGACTTCCTTAGTATGTCCTCACTGCCCATTTAGCCTATTTGATTGGATCTTTTTAGTGGACCTAATTTGCTTACCCCTTAAGGGCTTAAATATGAATGAATTGGATGTCAGAAAATTATGTGACTCTGGTTTGTCATGGTAAGGAGGTCATAATTGCACCAAACATCCCCCAACTAGAGGAATAAGAGCACTCTTCCTTATATACTACTTCACAACTCTTCCAATGTTTAGTCAATGGGGGTTAGGATATAATGTTATTGTTATCTTCAAATTCACGGTCAGAAGTAGAACTGTCAAACATTCCAACGGTAAGTGATTTAGAGGATGTTTTTCCATAAGAGTAACATGCTTGCCTCCAGAGAGAGAGATAGGATTTGTTGAGACAAAATCCCAAATTAAACGTTTTGATGATAAACAAATCGAGTTAATTAATCTTCTAATTATGATTTTCAAAATCATTGGTATTTAACATGTGTTCTTGAGTGTTTTAATCAAAGATAGGTTTCAAACATAACAAAGACCAAAGCAGAAGAAAAACATAATCAAACCTGCTCTGTTAGCAAAAACAGAAAAAATCAAGAATGATCTAGTTTTCGCAACATTAAACCAAGAACGTTCTTGATTATTAAAGAACAAATTTTTATGGAAAAAAAGATTGTTATAACTGCAATAATTCATCGAGATGCATGACAGATCACAAGCAACTATCAGAATAATCAGAACTGAACATGCAAGAAAACTATGGACAGATTCATTATACAAAGTCACGATATCAAAGCAATGCATAACATATAAAGTTACAAGATTAATCTTCAAGAGTAATGACTTAGATAAAGCAAGCACAAACTGAACAAAAGAGGCACTACGTCACTAATACACCTGCAGAAATGCTAGTTTACAAACAGATTTTAAAAAGGACAGAAACGATGAATCTTCTGAAGATCAGCAGGAACAATCTTCGTTTATTTGTATCACATGCCTATTAACTCATAGACTTTACAACTTGCTTTCCAACGGCTATATGAGCTGTCACATCCCTTAAAGATGCCTATAAATGGAACTCCAAGGCGGAGGAAACATCATCAACTAAAAGTGCAAACAATCTTTCATTAAAAGCATCATTCTCGAGAAATATAAGCTCCAATATCAAGAAATGCGTCAACTCTCTTTTATTAGATTCAAGGATCCTTTTTTCGAGTCTGATAGCTTGAAACAGAAAACTCAAACAAGTGTTGAGTAAAGGCCGATCCTTCAAACTCCTCTCAAATCACTTACAAAACTCAAACACTATAGAATTAGAAATAATGTGAGTATAGTTGAGAAATCCTTTTTGTTGGAACCAAGTTGGTTCTAAGTACTTAGGATTTTGATGTTTACAAAAGCACTCCATGTAATCTTATTTTGTACCTTGAATTATTACATTAAATACCACCAGAAAATGAAGTTTGCAGAGGCAAAAAATGCATCCAGAATGCATCCTGGAATTACAAGAGGATACACCAGGATGTCAAAACACTACCAGAGGATATCTTTGCTGGCCCAGATCAGAAGGAAGCAAAGTCAGAAGGAGACCTGGTCCAAACCAGAGGGAAGCCTGCAAGAGGGAGAGTCATTCTAGACCAGAAGATGTCAAATGTCAGATTTATTCCAAAAGTTATTCTGACCAGAAGATGGCTTGGCAGTGAAATAATAAACAGCTCAGACTTGATCCAGACTTAATCAGAGGGTAAATTAATGGGTCCAGAACAAAGGAGTTAATCCAGATTTGACCCAGACCAAAAGATAGCATGGTTCAGGGTATGAAACTAAGTCCAGACTAGAAGAAATGATCTCCATAATTGATCCAGAACTGATCCACAATAGAAGGTAAAATGTCCAGACCAAAATATTATTTGTCTAGATTTAATTTCAGTTTAATCCAGACCAAGTCCAGAAATGGTCCAGATCAGAGGGAAGATTTTCAGATCAATGGTTCAGATTTAAGTATTTGGCCCAGTGTTTGGCGAGATCAGAAGATCAGACCATGGCCTAGTGTTGGCCGAAATCAGAAGGTCAGGATGTGTGGTCCAGCAGTGGCCGAGATTAGAGGATCACAGCAGATCAGTTTGCTAGACCAGGATGGCCGAGATTAGAAGATCAGAAGGTTAGAAAGTGTGGTCTAGGGTTGGCCAAAATAAGAGGATCACAGCAGATCACTTAGTATAGTCCAGATGTGAACTAGCGCAGAAGATCAAATGGTCAAGATTTAATCATGAGGATTAACGGTGGAGATTTTAATTTATTTTGATCAAAGTATTAAAAAGATTTATTACAAAAATAAAGTGAAGTATTGTGGAATTCAGGAGTTGTTGGCGGGAAGAAACTAAAGACATGATTGGCTAGTTATTTTTGAAAGAAAATCTGAAGCTTAAAAAAGATATGTTTTTTATTTGAATGAAGCCCAATTGGTCAAGATATTTTTACAAGAGAATCTAGCAAAGATCAGCTCGAAATTAAGCTTGGAAGAGGCCGTAATCTGCATCTATAAAAGGAGGCTCAAGGCAGAATACTTTGCATCAAAAATTACAAAAGAGTCACACACTTCCAAAGCAAACACTCAAGTTTTCAGTGAGGTTAATTGTGAGTTCCAGCTTTCAAGAAGCAAGCACTCGTGTTATTTTCTTTCCCTTGTGTTAGATCTAAGTTGTTGAAGTAGAGTCTACAATCTGAGGGAGTCAGAAGGGGTAGCAGATTACTTGGCAATTAGATTCAAGGCGTTGTAATTCCTTCTACGATCTGGGGTTGTCAGATTGGCAGGAGAAGACAGGTGCTGTATTCCTCAGGAGTGTAGGATTGTTAGACTGTTTGAGAAGACTGACTTGGAGGGTCAGTGGAATTGTTGTAATTCAAGGTTTGAATTAATGAAATCCTTCAAGGTGAAGGGACTGGACGTAGCCTCATTAACAGTGAACCAGTATAAAAATTCTATGTTTTATTTTTACTTTATGTCCGCTGCTAACTCTGTTTTTATTCATACATCAAGTTTTGTTTTAAAAGTGTAAAAACAGGAAAAGTATTCAAGTTAGTCAAACACAATTCAACCCCCCTTCTCGTGTTTGCACCTTCAATTGGCATCAGAGCTCGGTCTCAAGGCTGAGCACTTAATAGTGTTTGAGGAAAGGTCCAAGGGGTTCAACATGGCAGAATCCAGAGATGAACATGGAGGCAACATCAACAGACCACCACTGTTTGATGGAGAAAGGTTTGAGTATTGGAAGGACAAAATGAGAAGTTTCTTCATATCTCAAGATCCTGAATTATGGAAGATGGTAGTCAAAGGATACACTGCACCTACTGATCCAGAAGATCCAACTAAAGAACTAGACATGGTTGATATGAAACCAGACCAGAGCAGATTATACAAACTTCATCACAAGTCTAGAAACATCATGATCAGTGCCATCACATTCAAGGAATTTGTCAGATGCACAGATAAAGAAATAGCAAAGAGCATATTCGACAGTCTGGTTCTGACCTATGAAGGAAGCCAACAGGTTCAAGAAGCAAGGGCTAACATACTGGTCAAACAGTATGAGATTTTCAAGATGGAAGATGATGAAAACATTGATGGAATGTTCTGCAGATTCCAGACTTTGATATCTGGACTGAAGGTCTTAAAGAAAAGCTACACAACAGCAGATCATGTCAAGAAGATTCTAAGAAGCTTACCAACCAAGTGGAGACCAATGGTTACTGCAGTTCAGCAAGCCAAAGATCTGAACAACTGATCAGCTCACAAAAGCAATGTTTGTTCCTCTTCCAAAACTGTTTGTGAATCTGATATGCATGAACAATTTTTTCAAAACTTTATTTCTAATGGAATGGAAAAAAGTAAATATGCATCTATGATTTATGGAAACAGTAACACTGGAAAGAGATGTCTTGGTTTTACAGAAACGGTTACTGAAAGTAAAGTTGTTCATTCTGATGTTTTAGGCATTGTTTGTGCTAAGAAAGGTCACTCTGAAATATCTTGTCCAATAGTAAAATTTGAACAAGATCAGAGAGCTATTAAGACTAACAAACCTGGACCTAATCAGTTCTGGGTACCAAAAGATCAAATTGTCTATGTCGCAGATGTTCTGAGCAACCAGAAAGAGACACCAACAATGATGCCTGGACAATGGATGTTGGCAATGCACAAGCAGAAGAAGGTTTATGTTCCTGCTACAATCAGGCAAAGGCAATCTGAGTCTGATGGAAGAAGGTCTGGTCAATGCAACCATAACCAGAATTAGAATAGAAACTGGAACCAGAACCAGAACTGGAACCAATATTAGAAGCACAGAAACTGGAACCAAAACCAACACTGGAACCAGAACCAGAACTGGAACCAGTATCAGAAGCACAAAAACTGGAACCAGAATCATAATCACCAGAATTACCAGATTCATCAGAACCACCAAATTCACCCAAATCACCAGAATCATCAAGCTTACCAGAATCACAGACTTCACCAGAATCACCAGATTCATCAAGCTTACCAGAATCACAGACTTCACCAAAATTACCAGAACCAAAACATGTTCAAGAATCTTCAGAGGAACATGGTTTATCGACCAAAGCAGAATCAAGGAAACTGTTCAAATAGGCCAGAAGCAGAACTGGCTCTCATGGCTCGAACAGAAGCTGACTCTGACTCTGACTCTGAAGCAAGGTCTGATCAGCAACACAAAACTTGGTATCTTGATAGTGGATGCTCCAAACACATGACAGGAGACAAATCCATGTTTCTGAATCTGACTATGAAGAATGGAGGCAAAGTTTCCTTTGGTGGAAACCAGAAAGGTCAGATTATTGGTACAGGAACTGTTGGTAACACTTCTTCTCCCCTTTCTATTAAAAATGTTTTGTTAGTTAAAGGGCTAAAACACAATCTTCTGAGCATAAGTCAATTAAGTGATTGCAATTATGATGTTATCTTTAATAAAAAAACTTGCAAAGCTGTTAGTCAACTTGATGGGACTGTTTTATTTACTGGCACTAGGAAGGATAATGTTTATAAAATTGATCTGTTCAGTCTTGCTAAGCAACAAGTTCAATGCTTATTGTCTGTGAGTGAGCAGAATCTGATTTGGCACAAAAGGTTAGGGCATGCAAACCCTAGGCTTATATCTGAATTGAACAAACTCCAGTTGGTAAGAGGGCTTCCCAAGGTAAGTTCCAAAACTGAGATTTTGTGTGAAGCCTGTCAAAGAGGTAAACAAACTAAAAGCTCTTTTAAAACTAAAAATTGTGTTTCTACCTCTCAACCACTTGAACTGCTTCACTTAGATCTGTTTGGTCCTTTTCAAACAGCTTCTCTCGGTGGTAAGAAATATGGTTTTGTGATTGTTGATGATTACTCAAGGTGGACTTGGGTAAAATTTTTAAAGAACAAAGATGAATCTCACAAAGTATTTATTTCCTTTTGTTAGCAAGTTATGAATGAACAGGGTATTAAGATCATAACCATCAGAAGTGATCATGGAGGTGAATTCGAGAATAAGTATTTTGAAGAATTCTATGATGAGAATGGCATCTCTCACAACTTCTCATCCCCCAGAACACCTCAACAGAATGGAGTGGTAGAAAGGAAGAACAAATCACTGCAGGAGATGGCTAGAACCATGGTGAATGATATGAAGGTTGCCACCTACCTTTGGGCAGAAGCTGTCAACACAGCTTGCTACATTCAGAATAGAGTCTACATCAGGTCTATCTTAAATTAAACTCCCTATGAACTATGGAAAGGTAAGAAACCCAATATTTCCTACTTTAAGCAATTTGGATGCATCTGTTTGATGTTGAACACTAAAGATAACCTAGCTAAGTTTGATGCTAGATCTCAAAAGTGTATCTTTATTGGCTACTCTGAAGACAAGTCAGAGGGAAAGAATGGATTGAAGTACAAGTCTTCCCATCCAGAATCTCTCATTATTGGCAGTGCAGCAGAACCTTTAAAGACCAGTTCATCAAGTAGAAAAACCAGTCTGTTTGGTTTACTCTCAACAATTGAACCAAGCAATGTAGATAAGGCTTTGGCAGAGGAAGGTTGGATACTTGCAATGCAAGAAGAGCTGAATGAATTTCAAAGGAATGATGTTTGGGATCTGGTACTCAGACCAAACAAAAACATTATTGGAACCAAGTGGGTGTTCAGGAATAAACTCAATGAAAAAGGTGAAGTGGTAAGGAACAAAGCCAGACTTGTAGATCAAGGATACAGTCAACAGGTAGGTATAGATTACATTGAGACTTTTGCTCCAGTGGCCAGGTTAGAAGCAATTAGAATTCTCTTATCATTTGCAGCTAATCATGATATAATGCTGTATCAAATGGATGTTAAAAGTACATTCTTAAATGGCTACATAAGTGAGGAAGTCTATGTCAAATAGCCCCCTGGATTTGAAAATTCTGATTTTCCAGACCTTGTTTTTAAACTTAAAAAATCTTTATATGGTTTAAAACAAGCACCAAGGGCATGGTATGACAGACTAAGTAACTTTCTGCTTAAGAATGAATTTAATAGAGGCCAGATTGCTAATAAACTATTTAGAAAATCCATTAAAAATGATATTCTAATTATCCAATTTTATGTTAATGATATCATATTTGGATCAACTAATGGCACTTTGTGCAAAGAGTTTTCTGACCTAATGCAGAAAGAGTTCCAAATGAGCATGATGGGAGAACTTAAGTTCTTCCTGGGAATTCAGATTCATGAAGGTAAATCAGGTATACTCATTCACCAATCTAAATACACTAAAGAACTTCTTAAAAAGTTCAAAATGAGTGAATGTAAGCCTATGGCCACCCCCATGCACCCAACCTGCTCACTTGAGAAAGATGAAACTAACCAAAAGGTAGACCAGAAAACATACAGAGGTATGGTTGGATCCCTTCTTTATTTAACTGCTTCTAGACCTGACATCTTGTTTAGTGTTTGTGTCTGTGCCCGATTTCAAGCTGACCATAGGGAATCCCATTTAACTGCTGTCAAACGAATTTTGAGATATCTTAAAGGAACCACCAACCTTACTTTGTTATACAAAAAAACCCCCACCTACAAACTTAGAGGTTTCTGTGATTCCGACTATGCTGGAGACAAGTTGGAAAGGAAAAGTACAAGTGGCAACTGCACTTTCTTAGGTTATAACTTTATCTCTTGGTCAAGCAAAAGACAAAGCACCATTGCCATGTCAACAGCTGAAGCTGAGTATATATTAGCAGCAGGATGCAGTTCACAGTTACTCTGGATGAAACATCAACTTGAAGATTACAACATTTTTGAAACCAATATCCCTTTGTTCTGTGATAACACTTCAGCCATAAACCTAACCAAGAACCCTATCTTACACTCTAGAGCCAAACACATTGAAATAAAACACCATTTCATTAGGGACCATGTTCAAAAAGGGACTTTAAGCATCCAGTTTGTGGACACTGATCAACAATGGGCTGACATCTTCACCAAAGCATTACCAAAAGATAGGTTCGAGTTCATCAAGAAGCATCTCAGCATTACCTCCATATCTGACTAGCTCAAGTAGTCATCTTAGGAGTTTTTAAATTTCTTGTAATTTTATTTTCTGTCTTTTATTTTCTGTTTTACTTTGTGTAATTTGTAAAGAGAAAAACAAAAAATACAAAAATAGTAGGACCTCTTTTTGGCTGATGACAAAAAGGGGGAGAGAGAGAAAAAAGAGAAATAAGTAGAAAAGGAGAGATAAAAAGAAAGGAGGAGTGAAAAAGAAAGATATGAAAAGAGAAGGAGTTGAAAAGGAAAAGAATCAGGGAGAGAGAAAAAGAAAGAGTGAAAAAGAGAAGAAGTTGAAAAGGAGAGGAAACAGGGAGAGAGAAAAATAAAGAGAGAAAAAGAAAGAGTGAAAAAAGAAGGAGTTGAAAAGGAGAGGCTATGTAAAGGGAGAAAAGAAAGAGAGAATAAAGAAGGAGTTGAAAAGGAGAGGATAAGAGAAGAAAAGAAAGAGTGAAAAGAGAAGGAGTTGAAAAGGAGAAGAAAAAGTCAGTATCAGACTTAGGGGGAGAGATTGGTCTGAGGGGGAGTAATTCAAGTCGTCGAGTTACAAGCTAGCAAAATAAGTTAAGGTTTTGTCATCATCAAAAAGGGGGAGATTGTTGGAACCAAGTTGGTTCTAAGTACTTAGGATTTTGATGTTTACAAAAGCACTCCATGTAATCTTATTTTGTACCTTCAATTATTACATTAAATACCACTAGAAAATGAAGTTTGCAGAGGCAGAAAATGCATCCAGAATGCATCCTGAAATTACCAGAGGATACACCAGGATGTCAAAACACTACCAGAGGATACCTTTGCTGGCCTAGATCAGAAGGAAGCAAAGTCAGAAGGAGACCTGGTCCAGACCAGAGGGAAGCCATCCAGAGGGAGAGTTATTCCAGACCAGAAGATGTCAAATGTCAGATTTATTCCACAAGTTATTCTGACCAGAAGATGGCATGGCAGTGAAATAATAAACAGCCCAGACTTGATCCAGACTTAATCAGAGGGTAAATTAATGGGTCCAGAACAAAGGAATTAATCCAGATTTGACCCAAACCAGAAGATAGCATGGTTCAGGGTGTGAAACTAAGTCCAGACCAGAAGAAATGATCTCCAGAATTGATCTAGAACTGATCCAAAACATAAGGTAAAATGTCCAGACAGAAATATTATTTGTCCAGATTTAATTTCAGTTTAATCCAGACCAAGTCCAGAATTGGTCCAGATCAGAGGGAAGATTTTCAGATCAATGGTTCAGATATTAGTATTTGGCCTAGTGTTGGCCGAGATCAGAAGATCAGACCATGGCCCAGTGTTGGCCGAAATCAGAAGGTCAGGATGTGTGGTCCAACAGTGGCCGAGATCAGAGGGTCACAACAAATCAGTTTGCTAGACCAGGATGGCCGAGATCAGAAGATCAGAAGGTTAGAAAGTGTGGTCCAGGGCTGGCCGAAATCAGAGGATCACAGCAGATCACTTAGTATAGTCCATATGTGAACTAGCGCAGAAGGTCAAATGGTCCAGATTTAATCATGAGGATTAACGGTGGAGATTTTAATTTATTTTGATCAAAGTATTAAAAAGATTTGTTACAAAAATAAAGTGAAGTATTGTGGAATTTAGGAGGTGTTGGCGGGAAGAAACTAAAGACATGATTGGCCAGTTATTTTTGAAAGAAAATCTGAAGCTTAAAAAAGATATGTTTTTTATTTAAATGAAGCCCAATTGGTCAAGATATTTTTGCAAGAGAGTCCAGCAAAGATTCAGCTCAAAATTAAGTTTGGAAGAGGCCCTAATCTGCGTCTATAAAAGGAGGGTCAAGGCAGAATACTTTGCATCGAAAATTACAAAAGAGTCATACACTTCCAAAGCAAACACTCAAGTTTTCAGTGAGGTTAATTGTGAGTTCGAACTTTCAAGAAGCAAGCACTCGTGTTATTTTCTTTCCCTTGTGTTAGATCTAAGTTGTTGAAGTAGAGTCTACAATCTGAGGGAGTCAGAAGGGGTAGCAAATTACTTGGCAATTAGATTCAAGGAGTTGTAATTCCTTCTACAATCTGGGGTTGTCGGATTGGCAGGAGAAGACAGGTGTTGTATTCCTCAAAAGTGTAGGATTGTTAGATTGTTTGAGAAGACTAACTTGGAGGGTCAGTGGAACTGTTGTAATTCAAGGTTTGAATTAGTGAAATCCTTCATGGTGAAAGGACTGGATGTAGCCTCGTTAACGGTGAACCAGTATAAAAATTCTGTGTTTTATTTTTACTTTATATCCGCTGCTAATTCTGTTTTTATTCATACATCAAGTTTTGTTTTAAAAGTGTAAAAACAGGAAAAGTATTCAAGTTAGTCAAACACAATTCAACCCCCCTTCTCGTGTTTGCACCTTCACTTTTGTTTCTAAAACATGAAGTGTAAACACTCTTCTTAACTGAAGGGTAATCATTGAAATACCTTTCATGGTTGAAAGGTGAACTATTGTAATAGGTCAAGGCTGATCTTAAACATTGGTGGGAAAAGCATGAACAATCTTGTTTGAACACGTTTGCCAAAAAGCTCACAAATTGTGAGGACTAGACGTAACCCACATTAGGTGAACCAGGATATACTGCCGTGTGAATTTTCTTTCCCTCATGTCTATTTTATTTTACACCTGCACACCACTAATCACTTTGTGAAGTTTTTATTTTTATACTCTTACGAAGAATGTTCTGCCTTTATCATTTATCAAATCAAGATCAATCTTGAGTTACAACATTAATGCATACATTTTAAAAAGTAATCACAATTCAAACCCTCTTTCTTGTGATCAACATTGTCAATTCAATTGGCATTAGAGCCCCATCTCTAAGAAGCAACACCTAAAAAGTGCTAGAAAAAAAGATCTAGGAGACAATGTCAAAGGCTAAGTACATCATTGAAGGAGGATCTTCAAACATACCACCTTACTTTGATGGTACATATTACTACTTTTGGAAGAGTAAAATGCAGCTATTCCTAAAATTACAAGACATAGGAATGTGGCGTATCATAATAGATGGAAACTTCATTCCAAGAGTCAACCATATCGATCCAACATCTGCTGAAAAGAAAGAAGCAGATTGGACAGCTGAAGACAAAGCCAAGGTACTTCTAAACTCTAAAGTTCAACTTTTTTTTATCTTATGCATTAAATGATTTAAATTTTCATGTCAAAAAATGCAGCTCTTTAAAAGAACAGTTTTACAAAGAAAAGGAAGAAAAGGAAAAAACTTAGGCTACGAATAATGAACTAAAAAAGTCATTCAAACCATGCAAGAGTCTCAACTCAAATTTTTTGAAAAAACTGAAAGTCAAGAACGTTTTGCAACTGAAAAGAAAAACGTTCTTCTTCAAACTGAAGTTGAATATCTTAAAAATGATTTGTCATTCTTTAATAAATCTACTGAAAATTTTCAAAAAAATTATGGGTTCTCTAGTAGAAATATTTGACAAAGCTGGTCTTGGTTTTGACAAAACTCAAAAACAAAAACTTTATGAAATTTGTCCCTGAAAGAAAAGAGGACAAATGCAAAACCAAATGTTCATACTGTAGTAAAATTGGACATCTGGAATATGTATGCTATTTTAAAAAAAGGGATGAAAAATAAAAAATAAAAGGATCATTAGAAAGGAAGAACGTTTTGAAATAAAAACAGAACTTCCACTAGAAAGTTTAAAAAAGGAAGAATGTTTTGGAAATATATCAGAACCATCTCCAAAGATGTTCAAAAAACAGATTTCCAAATCTTATTCGAGACCAAAAAAAAAATGCAACTACTGCTCTAATATTGGACATATTGAATCAACCTGCTATTTTAAAAAGAAATCAAGTTTTAAAGAGAAAACTAACTCTCAAGGACCCAAGATCAAATGAGTACCTAAAACCAATGTAACATCTAATGCAGGTTGGTTCTCAAAGTGTCATGAAAAAGCCATGGTTCTTGGACAATGGTTTTTCGAGACATATGACAAGAGATAAACAATGTTTTATGTCATTTGTCAAAAAGGATGGAGGCTCCGTGACCTTTGGGAACAATAATAACCAAGCTTGAATCAAAAGTAAAGGCATCATTGGTAAGGAAAATTCTGCTAAAATAACAGATGTTCAATATGTTGAAGGATTGAAACATAATCTTTTAAGCATCACTCAACTATGTGACAATGGCTTTAAAGTTATATTCAAACCCAATTTATGTGAATTCAGAAAGACAAATTTTGGAGAAATCCTCTTCTCTAAAACCAGAAGAAAAAATCTCTATGTTTTGTACCTTGATGAATTATTAGAAGAATTATGCTTTATGTCCATCGATGAAGACAAATGGATATGGCATAAGCGAACTGGATATATCAGTATGAAAACAATCTTAATAATATAAAAATTAGATCTTGTTAGGGGTCTACCCAAAAATAAATATTGAAAAGATAAAATATGTGAAACATGTGCTAAAGGAAAATAGGTCAAAAGCAGTTTTCACTCAAAATATTTTATTTCGACAAACAAAATTCTTGAACTACTCCACATTGATCTTTTTGGCCCCATGAAAACAACAAGCTTAGGAGGTATGATATATGGTTTTGTTATTGTTGATGATTTTTCTTGATACACATGGGTGCTCTTTTTAAAGCTAAAAGATGATGCATTTGATGCTTTCAAAATCTTTTGCAAAAAAGTACAAAATGAAAAAGACTCCAACATTATCTCTGTAAGATGTGATCATGAAGGAGAATTCATAAATACTTCTTTCAAAACCTTTTTTTTATGAACTTGGCATTTCTCATAATCTATCATGTGCAAGAATTCCTCAACAAAATGGAGTTGCTGAACGAAATAGTAGAACATTACAAGAAATGGCAAGAACAATCTTGGAATAATTAAATGTTGAAAAATATTTTTGGGTTGAAGCTATCAACACTTCTTGTTATATCCTAAATCGTGTATCAATAAAAAAAATTATCAACAAAACACCCTATGAAATATGGCAAAATAGAGAACCAAACATTTCATACTTCCACATTTTTGGATGTTATTGCTATATTTTAAATAACAAAGATAACATGGGAAAGTTTGATGCTAAATCAGACAAAGCCATCTTTTTTGGGATACTCAACGAATTCTAAAGGATATCGTATATTCAATCTGAGAACTAAAACTGTGGAAATAAGTATGTGTGTATTATTTGATGATCTTGATTTAAGTAAAAAAGGTGATGAAGAGGAAGAACAATTTGAACAACCACAACAAATTGTTTTCTAGGAAAAGGAGATCGATAAACAATCTCCTTTTCATACTCCTCCTAGAAGTTGGAGAATAATAGGAAATCATCTTCAAAACCAAATTATTCAAAATTTAACTAATGGAATCAGAACAAGAATGTCATTTAAATATGATATCAACAATAACATGGCAATGATTTCTCAAATAGAGGCAAAATCAATCAAAGAAGTCATAATAGATCAATCTTCGATAGACGCAATGAAGGAATAACTTCTTCAATTCGAATAAAATGAAGTATGGATTCTCGTACCAAATCCACAAGATTAAACGATAATTGGAAAAAGATGGGTGTTTCGAAACAAGCTGGATGATGAAGGTAAGGTTATAAGAAACAAAGCAAGATTGGTAGCTCAAGGGTATAATAAAATAGAAGGTATAGATTACGATGAGACCTTTGCTCCAATTGCAAGGTTAGAAGCTATCAGAATACTTCTTGCATATGCATTTCATAAACTTATCAAAATCTTTCAAATGGATATTTAAATGGTTTTTAAACTTGTCTCAGTACCAGGCTCTAGGGTATAATAAAAGTGCATATTTAAATGGTTTTTTATATGAACAAGTTTATGTCCTTCAATCCCCTGGTTTTGAAGATCAATCAAAACCAAATCATGTTTTTAAACTTACCAAAGCTCTATATGGATTAAAACAAGCTCCTAGAGCCTGGTACGAAAGATTAAGTTCCTTTCTAATCATAAATGGATTTTCCAGAGGAAATAATTGACACATTACTTTTCAAGAAAATAGATAAAAATGATTTACTTATTGTTCAAGTGTATGTTGATGATATTATCTTTGGATCAACTAATGAAAAAATGTGTGAGGACTTTTCGAATCTCATGCAAAGTGAATTCGAAATGAGTATGATGGGAGAATTGAGATATTTTCTTGGCATGAAAATTAAACAACATAAAGATGGCATTTTCATATGTCAAGAAAAATACATAAAAGATCTTTTAATAAAATAAAAAATGAATGAAGCCAAAATCATGACTACTCCCATGCATCCATTCTCCTCATTAGACAAAGATGAAAACGAAAAAATCCATTTCTGAAAAAGAGTACAGAGGTATAATAGGTTCTTTACTTTCTTTAATTGCATGTAAGCCTAATATTGTTTTGGCAGTAGGATTATGTGCTCGATTTCAATCTTCACCAAAAGGATATCACTTATCTGTTGTAAAAAGAATTTTCGTCAGCTTGTCAGTACTACTGATCTTGGCCTTTGGTATAGCAAAGGAACTCATTTTGATCTTGTAGCTTATTATGATGCTGACTATGCCGAAGACAAAATTGAATGAAAAAGCACAAGTGAGGCCTGTCAGTTTCTTGGAGAAGCCTTAATAAGTCGGTCATGCAGAAAGTAGAATACAATCACATTATCAACTACCGAAGTTGAATACGTCTCAACTGCAAATTGCTGCTCTCAAGTTCTATGGATTAAAAACAAACTTAAAGATTTTTTAGTAAGTTATTCAAATATTCCAATCTACTGTAATAATACAAGTGTTATGAATCTCTCCAAAAATCCCATTCAACACTCAGGGTCCAAACACATTGAAATAAAGCATCATTTTATCAGGGATCATGTTAATAAAATGGAAGTTGAATTAATTTTTGTAGACTCTCAAAGACAACTTGCCGATATCTTTACGAAACCCCTTGTAGAGGAAAGTATCAATTTCAAAAAAGAAAAATTAAAAATCCTGTCAAAATTCATTAAAAACACATTGTTCAATAAACCATGAATGTTCTTGTCTTTGGTACAACATTCTCCGTTTTCAAAGGAAGCTTAAAAAACTGAGCTTTAGTTTGTTTTTAATGGTATGTGTCATTTTTGTCTTTTGAACTACGAAAAGTAATTCTATCACTTCTACCTACGCTGCCACCTCTGCCCCTATTTTTCTCTTTTCCAACATCATCTATCATTACGTTTCCCGACCACTTCTTCAAACAATGGTGTGCACTAAAAAAATTGCTTGAAAAAACTCGAATCCTCGTACGCCTTCTCCATCACCTTCTCCACCATCTTCTCCTTTCCTTACTCAATCACCATCTCCACAACCGTGACCCACACCCCCAGAAGCTTCATCAGAAAAAACATTTTCTGCTTACCTATCTTCATCTCTCGAATCCAGCCCCAAACCTATCACCCTTGCTCCATTATCAACTGTTCTTCCCCTTCTTAACCAATGCCAACCCCTTACCATCAGTGAAATGCCCCCCACATCTCTAAACTTCCATTAAACCTACTACTTCTAAACGAAGGTCTATGCAAACCATGACAGGCGTAGGCACTTCCTCAAGAGCCAAAACCACATACACCACCATCTACACTATCTCTAACGACTCAGACTGAGACTCTATGACACCATCAAAGAGCGATGCTCCCCCAAAACCCCTTCTCATAGACCAGTCAACAAAACCCGTGAAAAATCTATTTCCTTCTTCCAAGACCCCATCTCCTCCAACTAAAACAACATCCTCTAAAACCACCTCAACTATTTTGAAAATCAATTCCACTATTACCTTGTCTCAGTTCCAGGCAAAAAACAAGCTAAAGAACCCTAATTGCCACAAAATAAAGAAACTCGAATGTTCTTCCCCAAAAACCGTTTCACTAGAACGTTGTCCTTCTCATCCTATCATCCGAGAACCATTTTCCTCGCAACCTAAATCCAAACCAACCTCGTTTGGTTCAAATCTCTATATCCCACCCCTTATCTCCTCCAAACTTCAGAACATGTTTAATGAAAAACGGCCAAGATTGCTTCTATCCTGAAGTGATTGGGGCTTTCTATTGAAAATCACATGCCTTTGCTGATAAATCTCTCATTGTTTCCAATCTAAAAGGAATATAAATTCTCTTAACTCCTGCTTTTCTTGTTGAAATACTGCAACTCCTATCTGAAGGACTCACAGTTTTTGGGAAAAACTAGTATTCAGCTTTGAACCTTAACAAGGATGAAGTCTTTCAAGAATTGTTTATTGCTGGCTCCACAAACTTTGTTTCAGCAGACCTCAAACCTCTCCCAAAAATCTTCAACAGCATCAACCAGCATTCAATTTTATCACATTGTGGTAGTCATGAATATGTATCTAACAATGATGCCTTGGTAATCTATCACCATCTTCACTATGAAAAATTAAATCTGCCTCACCACATCATTCATAATATGATTGCAACAACAAATAAGGACTACGAGAGAAATACCGTTCCATATAGCATGGTTCTCACCAAAATATTCAGATACTTTAATGTTCCTCTGTTAACAGAAACCTCCAGCATTAAGATATCCAAGTTCTCATCTAAACACATCTCCCATATCAAACGAGAACAATCTGCTCCAGAAATCATCAAAACAAAATTGCCCCTACCATAATCAAAAGAAAACGCTCCACTCAAAAACCTGTTCTTGAAACACCTACTGCGCCTACCACATATCCTGATCCTTCTCCATAAATTCCAAACAAAACTCTGCTCTCTACTCCTCCCTCAAAATCACCTCCATTGTGATTCCCTCTACCATCCATATCACTCATCACTCATTTCCAACATCAACGCTCCAAAGTCATTTGTGCGATCCACTTCATCAACAACACTTATCCATCATGTCTCTTGCCTTCCTGTCTCCTCAGAAAATTGATTCATCTCTCTTTGGCATAAGTAAGTTTTTAAATTTTCCATAAATAGACCTCCTTGGTCAATCTGTTCTTCTAGAAAAATCCTCCTCAGGTACACCTCAAACTATTAGCTCTAGTTTTGCAACTTTGTCTACTTTCTGCACTACTCCTACTAATCATTCCCAAGCATCAAATGAGAACGACGAATAACATCCCTATAAGAAATCCAAGAGTGCGAAGAATGCATCTCGCACAGATAGGGATATCCCTAAGGTCTTTGATGCATTCCAGATCATTCTTAATAGGCAAATCCATTAGGATAAGGAGAACACACTTTTATGGAACTGGATCATAACTAAACTGGCACCAAAATTGGGACTCAAACCACCAGTGAATCATCCTCCTCTAGCATTCTCGAACCTCCCTAAGCAATCCACCTCCTCTGAAGGATCCTCACCCTCAGATAGGTCATTAATTTTTAAGCATTAAGTATTTTAGAAGATCGATTTGTTATTATATGAACTTCTACTATATTTCTGATCTATAATATGTATGAACATGCCTCTATAAGCCTGTCATATATGCTATGACTTGATATTTTTAACCCTGATATATATGCTTTGAGTATGTGTTATCATCTTAACATATCTATTAATGTACCATTATTTTAAACTTGGCACATTTGGATCAAATAAGCTATATACATTTTAAATCAGTTACATGTGCTTGAAATATTTGATATGAACCTACTTTGAAACATGGTATATACCTGCTATATACGTTGAAAATATGTCACATTAAAAAGTATCATGAAAAGGTATATTTTTTACCTCTGGCATAATTGAGGAGGAGCAATCTCTCAAAATTATTTAGAATCAAAATTAGGACAAATTAACATGTTTAGTCATCATCAATAAGAGGGAGATTGTTGAGACCAAATCCCAAATTAAATGGTTTGAGGATAAACAAATCAAGTTAATTTATCTTCTAATTATGATTCTAAAAATCATTGGTATTTAATATGTGTTCTTGATTGTTTTAATCAAAGATAGGTTTCAAACATAACAAAGACAAAAGTAGAAGAAAAATAGAATCAAACCTTCCCTATTACTCAAAAAACAGAAAAAATCAAGAATGATCTAGTTTTCACACCATTAAACCAAGAACATTCTTGATTATTAAGGAACAAATTCTTCTGGAAAACAATATTGTTTCCACTTCAATAATTCATCAAGATGCATCACAAATCACAAGCAACTATCAAAGTAATCAGAACTGAACACGCAAGAAAACTATGGACAGATTCATCATACAAACTCACGAGATCAAAGGAATGCATAACATATAAAGTTACAAGATTAATGTTCAAGAGTGATGACTTAGATAAAGAAAGCACAACCTGAAAAAAACAGGCACTACATCACTAATACACCTGCAAAAATGATAGTTTACAAACAGACTTCAAAAAAGGACAGAAACCAGCAAGTTTCCCAAAATTGAAATGAAGAATATTCTGAAGATTAGTAGGAACAATCTTTGTTTATTTGTATCACATGCCTATTAAATCGTAGACTTTACAGCCTGTTTTCAATGGCTACATGAGCTGGCATATCCCTTCAAAATGCGTATAAAAGGAACTCCAAGGCAAAGGAAACATCATCAGCAAAAAGTGCAAACAATCTTTCATTAAAAGCATCATTCTTGAGACATATAAGCTTCAATATCAAGAAAGGCTTTAGCTCTCTTTTATTAGATTCAAGGATCATTTTTTCGAGTCTGATAGCTTGAAACAAAAAACTCAAACAAGGGTTGAGTAAAGGTTGATGCATCACACTTCTTTCAAATCACTTACAAAACTCAAACACTATAGAATTAGAGATAGTGTGAGTATAGTTGAGAAATCCTTTTATATCTAAAATGTGAAGTGTGAAGACTCTTCTGAACTGAAGGGTAACATTTGAAATACCTTTCAAGGTTGAAAAGTGAACTATTGTAATAGCTCAAGGCTGATCCTAAACATTGGTTGGAAAAGCAAAAAACGATCTTGTTTGAACACGTTAGTGAAAAAGCTCCCAAATTGTGAGGACTAGACGTAACCCACATTGGGTGAACCAGGATATATTGCCGTGTGAATTTTCTTTCCCTTATCTCCATTTTATTTTTCACCTGCACATCAACTTTGTGATGTTTTTATTTTTCTACTCTAACAAAGAACGATCTGCCTTTATCATTTATCAAACCAAGATCAATCTTGAGTTACAAAATTAATATAAAATTTTTATAAAATAATCACAATTCAAACCCCCATTTCTTGTGATCAACATTGTCACTTCAGAATTCTCCATAGACTTAGTCCTTGGAGCATGAGCAATATCCATTGCTCCTTATAAAATGTCCCCCTTAAATATGAGTGAACTTAAGGATCAATTAGCGGATGTAATAAGCAAAAAATTCATCAGACCTAGTGTGTCACCAAGGGGAGCCCCTATACTATTAGTAAAGAAAAAGGACAAAGGGACTAGACTCAGCATAAACTATATGCAGTTGAATAAGGTAACCATTAAAAATAAATACCCCTTACCAAGAATATATGATCTTTTAGATCAACTAGGGGGAGCTACCATATTTTCAAAGATTGACTTTAGGTATGGATATCATTAGATTATGATTAAATCGAAAGATATTCCAAAAACAGCTTTCAGGACTGGGTATGGGCACTATGAGTGATTGGTCATGCCTTTTGAAGTGATAAATGCTCCAATAGTGTTCATGGATTATGTGAATAGGATATTCAGACCCTATCTTGATAAGTTTGTGGAAGTACTTGTTGATGACATTTTAATTTCTTCCAAGACTCTAGTTGAGCATGAAGAACACCTTAGAACTATACTACAACTACTGAGAGATAAAATATTATTTGCTAAACTTAGTAAATGTGAATTTTGGATGCCAGAAGTTAATTTTTTAGGCCATGTGATTTCCTAGGGAGGAGAAATGTTTTCGAACACTTACGACCAGACAAACCACAACCCCAATACTAGTCATTACATACCTAACCTTAGGATTTGAGGCTTATTGTGATGCATCCTTGAAGGACTTAGGTTGTGTGCTAATGTAGAATAAACAAGTAGTTGCTTATGCCCCCGGGAAACTACCCTACCCATGATTTAGAACTTGCTGCCATAGTGTTTGCCCTTAAGATCTGAAGACATTATGTATATGAAGTACACTTTGAGGTATCTCTTTGATCAAAGGGAACCTAACATGAGACAACGTAGGTGGTTAGAATTCTTAAAAGATTATCATTTTAAATTGAGTAGGAAGTCACTACATATATCCCATTTAATGATTTTGCAGATAGATCTAATAGAGATTTTGAGGGATCTTAAGCTGAAGATGACACCCCTTTAGGATGAAGTCCTTATGAACCAAATGGAAACCTCTTGTGACTTTAGAACACATATTAGGCAATCTCAAAAGTTAGATAGGGGACTACAAGCCAAGAAGGATCAGTTAAACTTTTCAAGAGCAGTAGATGGAACTATCCTCTTTCAAAACAAATTTTTTCCTAATGATCATGATTTGAAGAAGATAGTATTAAAGGAATCCGATAAGAGTCACTTAACCATTCAAATTTGATCCACAAAGATGCATCAAGACCTTAAGAAAAACTATTGGGGGCCAAGAATGAAAAATGATTTGGCCACCTTTGTGGCTCGATGTCTAATTTGTCAAAAAGTGAAAATAAAACATCAGAGGCGAGTAGGACTATTATAACCATTAGACATCCCTGAATGGAAATGGGATTCTATTTCCATGGAATTTGTAGTAGTACTGCCTTATACCCAATTAGGGTATGATTCCTTCTAGGTAATTATGGATAGACTGACCAAGTCAGCTCATTTCTTACACGTCAGAGCTAACTACAATACCCTTAAACTAACCAAGTTGTTCGTAAAAGAAGTAGTGAGACTACATGGAGTCCCTTATAGTATAGTATCAGATAAGAACCATAAGTTCACTTCTATATTTTGGAAAGCCTTCTAGACACCTTTAGGAACCAGATTCAATCTTAGTAGTCTACCATCTACAAATTGATGGCCAAACTGAAAGGACCATTTAGACTTTCGAAGACATGTTGAGGGCTTGTGTCTTAGAGGATGGTGGAATCGCATACACTTACCTCTGATAGAATTTGCTTATAACAATATTTATCACACTAGTATTGGTATAGCTCCATATGAGGCATTGTAAGGATGCAAGTGTAGAAATCGCTTATGTTGGTTAGAGGTAGGGGACAAGGGAATTCTAGGACTTGAGTTTATTCAAGAAACCACTGAAAAGATCAAAGCCATTCGTGGAAAATTGAGAATAACTCAGAGTGATAAAAGAGTTATGTTATCATAGAAGAAAACCCCTAGAATTTATGAAGATGACCATGTATTCCTTAGAGTTACCCCCACTGTTGGCATTGAAAAGTGTTAAAAGTCAAGAAACTCAGCCCTCGTTTTGTTGGACCTTTTCAAATCATATAGAGGATAAGTCCCACATCATATGTATTAGCCTTACCACCCTGTGTGTCAGGTTTACATGATGTTTTTCATGTCTCTCAACTCAAGAAATATATCCTAGACCCTTATCAGATCTTGAGTCATGAATCTCTTCTATTGAAGCCAAACCTTGCTTACAAACCAGTATCAACTCAGATTATTGATAGAAACATGAATATAGTAAGGAATAAGACTAATCCCTTGGTAAAGGTTGTTTGAATATGATAAAAACCAGAGGAATCAACCTGGGAAACTGAAACTATTTTGATGAAGGAGTATCCTTGTCTCTTCCAATAGGTAAATTCTCAAATTTTGAGGACAAAATATTTTAAGGGGGAGAGAATGTAACAACCCTCTTACTACATTAGAAAATATTTCTAAACTTAAATTAATAAAATAATTTATAGAAAAATTATTTATTTGTAATACTCTATTTCAATAATAGATTACTTAAGTTAAAGAAAAAATAGGAAAGTGGTAGTATTAATAAGGTCTAAGTGTCAGAAAGAGACTATGCCACTGTTCTTTCTATCTCTTTTTCACTTACCATTATTAATCCATCCTTCACTTTTTCATCCCATTCATTCCAGATATACACTTCCATAAAACAACTCCGAAAAACATCAACACCATTACTATTTATTGTCTCCCTCACCCATCAATTTCCTTCTTTTTTTCCAAAATCATTCAAAGACAAAAGTTCTCTGAAGTCTTCTATAGCTGCCCGATATTTCATGTCCCTTTCTTCTTATCAAGATCTATTAATCGACCAAAGTAACACTAAAGGAAGATACGAAGCAGAATTGGGGGATCTCTAAATCCGAACCAGGTATAAAGGTTAGAATATATAAGAGATGATAAAGCAAGCAAATCCCACAAACAACTTGAATTAAAGGAAACCTTTCTTGGCAAACAGTGAGTTCTTTTCCTAGAACTGTTTCACATATTGCATCTGGATTTTCTGGGTTCGTTTCTAATTTTAATTTATTGAGTCGAATTGATTTCTAAATGCATTCATTATGCATACGTTGTGTGAATGATTATGGTGTGTTAATGATTAAAGGAATGAAGGTAAATTGTTAGTTGACAAGTTGATACGCCTTTTACGTCGACGTATTTCCTAAACCTCCTTATGTGTTTTCCTGCTTCTGATCAGTCGTAACCTCGAATTTTGTTTCCTCGTACTAACTCTGATTATGTTTACTCTTGCTGCCTCAAATTACGTTTCCTCTAGCCGACTCTAATTCTGTTTTATCTGATTAGGTTTCCTTTGGTTGCATATGATTCTATTTCCTCTAGCTGCATTATGTTTTCTATGGCTGCCTCTTATTTTGTTTTTCTTAGCTGCCTCAAACTCTATTTCCTCTAACGGCCTCAAATTATTTTTCCTTTAGTTGTCTCTGATTTTGTTTCCTCTGGCAGCCTCAAACTCTATTTCCTATGACTGCCTCTGATTTTGTTTCCTCTGATCATGTTGCCTCTAATCCAAGTTCCTCTGGTCATGTTGCCTCGTATTCAAGTTCCTTTGATCATGTTGCCTTTGACCCATTAAATCAGACTGTGTTTGATTTTTCAAAACCTTTATTATTATATTATTATCATCACTAAAAAAAATCGATCCTTTTGTTAAAAAAATTCGATTTTTATTGAATATCTAATACTATCATTTATTTGATTATGCTCAATTTTTTTATATATAAATACTTTGTTTTGATAATAAAAATATGATTATCACCAAAAATATTATTTTTAATTAAAATAAAAAAAATGCAAGTTTTGATATAACTCCAAAATAGAAAGCAAATCGTTTTCCCATTAATAAATATTTTATTGAGATTTTTGACAATTAATTAAAAAATATTTCGGTTACAATTTAACTACTCTTTATGAATAAAAGTTTTGATTGGATAATAAATGCAATTGATTATACTTATTATTTCATTATATTTTGTATTTTGAATGTATTCATTTCATATTAACTTAATTTAATTTGTTCAATTACTCATAACTTTAAGAAATTTCTCAACATTAGGAGGGAGAAAATAAACAGCTAGACAAAGAAACCAGTTAAAATGAATTATCATTATCTTATCTTGATCCTTGAACCAAACAATGTGAATTAGAAGTTCAAAAGATAATTCATTAGCTACGTTTAACAAACCAACTTCCAGATGCATTTACTGATCCAAAAGGGGTTACTAAATCATATGTACCAATTGCTCATGCTCCAATAAAAATAGATGTCCCTGTTGGACAATTCAATACACAACATGAGTCTCAACTGCGCCTGAAGTGTGGTATACTAGTCGATTCCAAAGATAGAAATCCTCAAAGAAGAAAGGAAGCTAAAAGGAAAAATGGCCCAAATGAGGATATAGAAACTCTAAAAGATTCTTTTTACATAATTGATATTTTAGTCTCAGACAGGACCAATCAGGTACTTGCAATTCATGAAAATAAAGAGATCTCAATGAATTATGTCACTAATGTAATTCAATGGAACCGACAAGAAGTTAACGTTGATAATATTTTTGCATATAATATAACACTAAATATGGTAAATGATAACGAGGATCAAGAACCAAGGTCTATCAAATATTGTACGCAAAGTGAGAATTGCAAAAAATAGAAATATGCAATTGAAGTATAATTAAACCAACTTAACAAGCGAAAGGTTTTCTTACATGTAATCTGAACACCCAAAGGTATAAAACCTGTTGGATACAAATGGATTTTTGTACGAAAACAAAATGAGAATGGTGAAATTGTGAGATACAAAGCAAGGCTCGCTGCCCATTGTTTTTTTTAAAGACATATGATTAATTTTGATGAGACAGGAGTCGATGCAACTACTTTTCGATACTTAATTAGCCTTGTAGCACATGAAGGGATAAATTTATACTACAACTTACTTTTATGGCTCACTTGATACTGACATTTATATGAAGTTCCTTGAAAGATTTAATTAGCCTCATGTCAATAGTCCAAGATCTCGAGAAGACTACTCCATAAAAACGAACAAGTCTCTTTGTGGGCTAAAATAATTCAGACACATGTGGTATAATCGTTTTAGTCAATATTTGTTAAGGGAGGGATATAAAAACGACATTTATTTTTTTATGAAAAGATCGGGAAATTAATTTTCGATACTTGTTGTCTATGTCGATGGCTTCCAAAAGTCATAGATTGCTTAAAGAAAGAGTTCAAAATGAAAAGTTTGGAAAAACAATTTTTTCTGGGATTACAAATTGAGCATTTGAATAATGGAATTTTTGTGCATCAAGAAACTTACATAGAAAAAGTGTTAAAATGTTTCTATATGAACAAATCTCATCTATTGTCTACTCTAATGGTTGTTAAATCACTAGATGTGGAGAAAGAACCTTTCAGACATCCAAAAGAGGATGAAGAACTATTTGGTTCTAATACTCAGTGCAATTGGAGCATTGATGTATCTTGCTAATTATACACATCCCGATACATCATTTTCTATCAATCTATTATCAAGATATACTTCTTCATGTATAGGAAGACATTGGAACAGAGTTAAGCATATACTTTGTTACCTTATAGTACAACAAATATGGGTCTATTTTATTCCAAAGTGCTCAAACTAGAATTAGTTAGTTATGCGATGCAGGTTATTTTTCAGATTCACATAAAGGCACAGAAAAGGTACTTATTTGGAAGTGGAGGACAACCATATCATGGAGATTCATAAAACATATAAGAACGACGACTTGTTTGGAACTTTTAGCACTACACGAGACATGTAGAAAATATGTTTGGTTAAGGTCTTTGGTTCAATATATACAAGGTAATTGTGGTTTATATACAGAAAGAATGGATGCAACAATCATTTATGAAGATAATACTACATGCATTGTTCTGTTGAAGGAAGGGTAATAAGGTTGATAAAACTCAAGTAAAATAGAGTTTGAAATGTGTTTTACGGTTTATAAAAATTATTGGATCAAATTGGTAATTAAAAGCAGATAATAAATAAGTAGAACAAACACAATGATTTATACTAGTTCACCACCAAAACAGTAGCTACTTCCAATCACTAAACCTAAAAGGATTTTCTCCAATATTTCAAACCGAATTACAGCACTTAAGTTCAACAAGTTAAGTCTACTCAACTTCTAGTTTGCACCTACAAACCGTTAAGGAAAATATCCACTATCGAGCTAAGTGAAAAATGAATAAGTTTAGGTTTTTCTGAAAAATATCTCTCAAGAGGTTGTTTACAATGTAATACTTTCATATTTTTATTTCTCATCAATTACATAAGTTTTCAATTATTGCAGAATGTTGTAATGTTGTTATGTTACGTGTAGTTGTTGTGTAAATGTTGTGTGTTGTTGTTTATTCTCAAGTGAGGAAGCACGTCCTTTTAATAGAGCCTTAAGGGTATGGCCTTTGTACTTCACAGCAGAAAGACAACATGTATCTTCATTTATTTTAGCATAGAATCGTTGAAGAAAAATTTATTCGTTGAGCTCAAGTCAGATCACAATCCCATAAATCACTCCTTGTAAGTGGAATGAAAATAGAGAAAGTAGAGGGTACGAGATCAGAGGATAGGATAATTAGAGCATTATCTTACAGACCATCATAGCATTCATATTTTGGATGATTATCAGAGAATGCGCATAATTTGTCTTCTCAGAGGATTGACTACCATAAGATCATTAACTCTCATCCGAACGTTGACTTCTTTAGAGAAATTGACTTTGTTAGAGGCATCGACTTTTTCAAAACATTAATTTCTTCATGAATGTTGACCGGGTGTGGACTTTCTTTAGAGGCATTGACTTTCTTCAGCTGTAGACTAATCAAACGCTTGCTTACATTCATCAGAGGTAACTGAGTCAGACGCTTGCTTGCATCTCAAGAGAAAACTGAGTCAGATGCTTGTTTGCATCTCCAAAGGCAACGAAGTAGAACATTACCTTGAACTATCAAATTCATGTATCACCAGACTTAGATATGTAGAGCATAGAAGCAAAGTCTTAGCATAAAATCTTACACAAACACTTGATCTTGGAACTGCGCACTTAATTAAAACATTAGTGCATTGAATTGTTGTCACAAAATACCTTTTTTTATCATAAAAACTAGATAAGTAATTGTTCTTCAAACCATCCTTGTTCTAACAATCTCCCCATTTTTATGATGATAAAACATTTATTTATTTTTTTTATATAATTTAATATTAAATAAATCAAAATTCACAAAACTTCCCCAAACTCTAAACATGTTTAAATGTAAAAGTGAAGAGTAATATTCTGACTTTTTTAAAAAACATTCCCCTCATTTTTTAAAGTCTTATATCAGAGTAGTCGAGGGTTTATTTTTAAAACTTTTTTAAATTGTTATCACAATCTGTTCGTCCCCTTTTGTCATGAGACAAAAAGATTGAATAATTGTCTGTCAGAGTTTTACAAAAATAGACTTACTCAAATTTCAAAGTATATCAATTTACTAGAGCAGGGCATATATATTTAATTTGTAAATTCTATTCTATCAGAGACAAGGCATATACATATCAGAACATCAATCATTTATGGAAACAATGTTCAGGTTTTCATTAATAAAATAGAACATCTCCTTAGGAAGAGGATTTGCAAAAGTATCTGCCCACTGATGATCATTGTCGACAAATTTTATATCTAAGATTCCCATTTGGACAAAATCTCTTATAAAGTGATGTTTGATTTCTTTATGTTTTTCTCTAGAATGTAAAATATGATTTTTAGTTAAACAAATTGCATAAGAATTATCACAAATGTTTGGAATTTTACTATCATAAAGTTGAGTGGTGCATCCGACTACATAAATGTATTTTGCTTTTGTTGTGGATAAAGCAATTGTGCCATGTCTCTTGCTTGACCAAGAGATATGATTTTCAACACAGAACTTGTAGTTTTTCTTTCAAGCTTATCTGTTGCACAGTCAGCATTGCAGAATCTGACTAACTTGTACTCAGATGATAGCTTATAAAACAAGCCATAGTTAGTAGTGCATTTTAGGTATCTAAAGACCCTCTTAACAACTGTTAAATGGGATTATTTTGGATCAGACTAAAACTTGGCGTGCGCGTACACACACACACACACTAAATAAAATGTTAGGTGTGAAAGTAGTTAAGTAAAAGAGTGACGCGATCATTTCTCTGTAAGTTTTCTAGTCAACCTATTTTCTTGATTCATCTTTGTCAATATAATAGGTTGGATGCATCGAGGTACTCATGGTTTGCATTCATCCTTCTTGAAATTCATGATGAGTTCTTTAGTTTACTTGGTTTGATGAAACAACACAACATTTTGAATTTGATGGATCTTAATCCCTAAGAAAAACTTCAGCTCTCCCATCATACTCTTTCAAATTCCTATTGCATCATCTTAGCAATATCTTGGCAAAGCTTGATATTAGTTGAACCAAGGATAATATCATCTACAAAAATTTGAACGATGAGAAGTTCATTTTTAGATGATTTTCTAAATAGGGTAGTGTCAACCTATCCTCTTTCAAAATCATTTTTAAGTAAAAAGTTGCTTAGTCTATCGTACCAAGCTCTTGGTGCTTGTTTCCAACCATATAACCATTTAAAAATGCATTTTTCACACCCATTTGATATAAGATGATATTATTATATGCAACAAAAGATATTAAAATACGAGTTGCCTATAAACTAGCCACCGGAGCAAATGTCTCGGTGTAATCTATACCAGTCGACCTTTATTCTTTATAACTTTTCCTTTCTTATTCAACTTAGTCCTAAATATCCACTTGGTTCCAATGGGCTTTTTTTCCTCTAGTCTTGGTACAAGATCCCAAAAGTCATTCCTCTTGAATTCGCTAAGCTCTTCTTGCATTGACAGAATCCATCCATCATCTGATAGGGCTTCATCAATAGCGGTTGGTTCAATTTGAGTGAGAAGACGAAACAAAGATTTATCTTTTTAGAGCAAATCTGGTCTTTAGAGGGTCATTTGTGTTCCCTATAATCATAGAGTCTAGATAAGATGGTTTCATCCAATTATAGATTCTAGATGATCTTGAATTGTTATGACGTTATCAGTCTTATCCTCTACTATTTTGTTTGATTACTCCAATGTGTTGAGTTCCTATATTTTTCCTATTTCTTCTGGTTTTCTTGGCTCCTCTAATTTTCTTGGTTTCTCTATTTTCGAGTTTCTTCTAGGTTGACTGTTTCCTTTTGGTTTTGTGGACTTGCAGAATCCTCATCTAGGTCTAAATTTTTATACTCAAGTTGTTTGTTCTCAAACATAACGATCATTGATCAAACGTTTTTTGTAAACTTGGTCTCATTGATCATAGTGCATGCCATTTCTTGAAGAGATCAATTTTTTCTTTCAACAACACCATTGTGTTGATGTGTTCTAGGAGAGGAAAAGTTGTGAAAAATTCCGTTTTCGTCACAAAAGTTTTCAAAAAGATTGTTTTTAAATTCAACACCATGATCACTACGAATTGTTGTGATTGAAAGACACTTTTTATCTTGCACTTGTTTACAGAAGGTAATGAAGACCTTATTTGACTCATCCTTGTTTATAAGGAATTTAACACATGTCCATTCTGGTATAATCGTCAACAATGACAAGTCCATACTTCTTACCACTAACATAGGCAATTTTACTGGACCAAAAATATTTATTTGTTAAAGCTTAAGAGGTTTGGTTGTGGAAATAATGTTTTTAAAAGAAAATGAGCTTTTGGTTTGTTTCCATTTTTGGTAAGCCTCATAAAGAACCTCTAATTTGTATTTTGAGATTGGGCAAGCCTCTAACAAGTTTGCTTTTGTTTAATTTTGAGATTAATATCAAATTAGCATAGCCTAATCTCATATGCCAAATCAAATGTTTCTCATTCACAGACACAAGACATTTAACCTCTTGTGTTTCTAAGTTAAAAATATTTATTTTGTAAAAATTATTTTGCCTTTGACCAATAAAAAGTATAGACCCATCAGTTTGATTGATTGCCTTACATGATTTTTGATTAAAGACAATATCATATTGATTGTCACTTAATTGAATTATGTTCAATAGGTTATGTTCTAGTCCTTTAACAAACAATACATTTTTATTAGAAGAAAAGGAATTGTTAGCAACTATACCGTGACTAATTATTCTTCTCTTTTGGTATCCTCTGAATCCAATTGTTCCTCCAACCTTTAGAATTAGATGTTTAAATCCTGCTGCTAAGAACATCTGCAAGAGGAATTATTTTATCTTTAGGTACCCAAATTTGGCAGAGTCCTAATTTGTTAGTTTTTAAAGACTTCTTGTGTTTCCATGTTTTGAGCATAGGAAAAGATACTCTTCTATGTCCTTTCTTAGAACATATCACACAGACATCCTTAGGAGAAATATGTTCTGCCGATTATTCAAACCCAATTTCTCTTTTCACGTATCTGCTAACACCATGTAGCACCTCAATTTTGTTCAGTTAAGAATAATCCAAAAATACATAATAATGTAACCAGAATCAAAATACAAAATTCAACTTCAATCAATTCGAATTAACAAAGAAAAATAATTTACCACATCTTGAAACAAAAATGCTCAAACTAACAAATAGGTCTAGTTTATGAGAACCACCCGATGTAGCACTCTCCTTACTGGCCTAGGCAGCTTCTTTCTTCTTTCTTAATATCAAACTCAACATTTTGAACCACCCCGATGTAGCATTCTCCTTACTGGCCCAGGCAACTTCTTTGAACCTCTTTGAACCCTGTTTTGCTCACTTTTTCTTGTTTTCTATTCAACACATATGCAATAAATGAATAAGTTAATATTGTCATTTCTTGTTTACTCATTGATCAAATATAATGGCTAATCAGTGACAAAGATATGTTTTTATCAACATTAAGAAATTAATCAATTGAATAAACAAATAATATTATAAAAAATAAAAAATAAAAGAGGTATAAATGTCTTTTTTTTTGTTTGATTTCATAAATATTTTATAAACCAAACACATAAAGATAAAGATTGTGCTTTACAACTTTATAGCTCATTCCCTTATTTCAGTTTCTTTCTTTTGTCTTTAAAAGGTTATTATTTTCACTAATTCTACACTCAAACAAAAAGATGAATTACATTGTCTCTAAAATAGAAAACGAAAAATTGAACTCTGCTGCCCCTCCTATTTTTTTTCTTTTCAGCTTACTTTTTTTTTGTGTCTTAAAAATTTATTATCTTCACTACTTTTATACTCAATCAGAAAGATGAGTTACATGCACTACAAGAAAAAAAAAATTTTGCGGCGGTTTTGAAGGCCTTTTGCGGCGGTTACAACCGCCTCCAATGGTAGGTTGCGACGGTTCGTCAACTGTCGCAGATTCGTGCGTCGCGAGGCGTTTTTGCGACGGTTCTGAAAACCGTCGTTTCAACCGCCTCAATTTACCTATTTTTGCGACGGTTGAAACCGTCGCAAAACACGTTCAAATTTTTTTTTAAGCATCGCGACAGTTATCAACCGTCACTATATTCATTTTGAACAATTTGATCCAAAACATTGCGACAGTTATCAACCGTCACAATCCTAATAATTTAAATTAAAAAATTATTATAAAATTTTTTCTGATTTTTTATTAATTAAAATAAAAAATATTTATAAATTAATATCATCCACATAATTTAAATAAACAATTAAATAACTATTGTAGCTAAATTCAATTCATATAATTTTTTCAAAATAAATAACACAAATTCATACATTGACACAATAAATAACACAAATTCAATTTATATAATTTTTTCAAAATAAACAACACAAATTCATACATTGACACAAAATAAATAACAAAATTCAATTTATATCGGGCGACCGGCTTTCAATCTGTGGAAGAACCATTCTTCAACAGGATTGTAGTTCAAGGGTCCATAGATATACACTGGCCTTATAGAAGTCCAATTAACATCCTTTGATTGCAACAAGCTTTCTGTTTCAAGCTTTCCCTTGTGTCTGCTCTTAGGGTCAACTGCATCAATCTATCAACATGTGTATAAAATAAGTATGTAAACAACAACATATTTTCTAGTAAAAAAAAATAATGTGGATGATTAGAAGCCTCAAACAATTGCATCATGGCAAGACATATACTATTGAAAAGTAAAAATGTAAACTAACCTCATCATTAGGTAATATATCAGATTTGAGATAGACACCAGCAGAAGAGCAGTAAATGAACTTGACATTTAGAACCAACATTTAATTATCAAACTTAATTAACTAAATGACTTGTAAAATGAATAGATCAATTAATGGCAATAGTATTCATAGTTGAATAGTCTTATAAATCTAGTGCTACAGCTTATTGTTCCAGATTAGGAAGAGCATCAAGTATGGGCTCAACTTCCTCTGCCTCTCTTCCTAAAACATAACAAATCATGATTTGGAATTAGAAAGAGATATATCATTATAAAATCACAATCTAAATTTTAAAATTGTATAGAGTAAGTTGAACAAGTAGGAATCTAAATACCATTTATGTCATAAACAACATCAAATCCTTGTGCTGAGAGACTTGATTTTACAAAAATCATAGTCCTTCCTGTCTCCTTTCAAATGCAAGATCTATATGAAATTAACAATATGAATGAATGGTCCATGTATAATAGTCCAATGTTTGTATTTACAATTAGCATACCTTGGAAGAAAATTAAGCAAAATCAGTGTCTGATTCACCTGGCAATTGTTCAGTGATAGGTGCTTTTCCTCTTGTAAATAACGTTACCTGCCAAATTCAATAGTTATTTAAGGCTTCTAAAATATCTAGTAAAGTTAACATAATTATTTTGACACCGTATGTTGGAATGCAACCAATTCTAACCTCAAGGAAGCAGAAAATAATTGGCAATGTCGAAAGTAACATTACTTACCTCAGTTGGAACACGAACAAGAGAAGAAGCGGCTCCTCCAATAGTACATGCAGCCTGTATTCAGATTAGGAATAACATCTTAACAAAAATTAGAAAAGAAATGTCATTCACATGTGACACAAAGTTCTAACAGAATCAAAATTTTAATGTCACACAAAATGCATAGAGGATTGTATTTAAGAAAAACTACTACAAAGAAACGCTTGGCATGAATAAAACGGCATTAATAATTTCCTTAAAATGTATACATTACATTAAAAGATAAATACTGTAAGAAAAAAGAAGCACTAAATAAGTTCATCTCATGGTAATTGCAGTGACTTACATTAAAATAAAATTGATCACCATATGAATTATGCTCCAAATTAAAAAAAAGGATAGATAACTAATTAATGTATATAATAATGATAACATGAAAATAAATATCCTAGTCTTAGTAGTTGCTGCAATATTCCAAATTGTCAGCATCTCTGATGAACTTCAATTGTTCTACGCATACTTTAGGATAACAAGAATAGATCACTTCCAAATAATAGGATCCAAACCATTTAGTCATAACTATACTATATACTGTTATCGTTAACTAATAATAAGTGTCAATATGGTTTATCTTTATTAAGAGAAGCTGGTGAATCTTTTTCAGAGGCCACAGTTACTATCTATAATTCTCTTAATATTATGTCATGTATATGAATATCTAAGAGGCTAAGATGAGGTCAAGATGTGTTAGTATTTATAATTCTCTTATGCTGCAGCAGTATTTAGAAATTAAGAGATATGTAGGTGCAAGGCATAGCAGAATTCAGAATCTTCCTTTCAAAGTAATTTGAAGCAAATCATTTATAGAAGTTAGTTTGAAGAAGAAAAGTATATGAAGTATGAACCTGGGATATGGATTTCCCTTCACACTTGGACCAGCACCAACTATTCCAATTTTGGTATTTACTGGCAAGGAAGGATGTAGCTTGGACAATTGTTCCTCTATTGATCTTTCAGGATCCATCTCTTAATTGAAAACCTGTAGTATTTGAAAGCTATTTAAATCAGTTGAGGTAATCAGTACTTATGAAGCATGGATATTGATGATGATGAAACACATATATTTGGTTATTCCTAATGGATGCCAAATGGCATGTGAGGAGGACATAATCCAAGTTGCTCAGAACTACACCCAAACCTGCTTGCAACCTCCCACAGACCCGCCTTGTTGAAAGAGCTATACATTGACTTCCGTTTTGGCCTTTTGTATTGTCCTTCATCAACACCAGCTTCACCTGGTGGGAAATGCAAGTTGAATTTGGAGTCGACATCATCAACCTCCCTCTCTGATTCTGCCTCCTTCAGTGATCTCACAACTGATTCAAACAATTGCCTATTCAAGTTTAGTCTTGTTTCATCATAGATGCGACGAGACTCTTCTTCAAACCGTTTATTGTAGTATAATTGGAGGGCACTTTTCCGCTTCTGAAGAAGTAACCACTTCCGGTCCAGGTCCTGTAGAGCCCAAAGTATCTAAACAGTGCACAAGGAATCAATTTGCAGAGTTTTTATCATGTTATTAGTATCAAACAATATATTAATATATTTACAAAATAAAAGTCAGAAAAATAAATCATAACAGACCTTGTGCCATTTTAGAGTAGGTGTCTTGTTATTCTTATCCCAAGTCTCGTCACCAGCTTCAGGTCACTCAAGGTCTTTCAATAAGCTTAAACACTCCTCCTTTCGATACATGGAAGTAAAAGGAATCTAAAGGACAAGAAATTATAGATTAGAAAAATGGGGATAATATAATATATAGTATTAACTACAAATGTAAATCCCAGGATCAGATGATACTGACATCTTTTTTTTGCACATGATACAGTTCCAAAAATCTGACGATATCATCCTTGTCAAGAAGCTCCACCCCATTTTTGCACAAGAAGCTCGTATTGCAACAAACATATATAAAATTTTGAGTCAATTAGCATATATTGAGAACAAAAATAGCTTTATTCTGCAGGAAAAATATAGTCCATTGAAGTCATTTTGTAGTCAAAGCCATTGAAATCACCTAGTAACGTCAACAAAATCAATAGGCTTGTTCATTGTCACCTAATAAACCTAATTGAACAAACAAATTAATTAAAAACCCTAACCCTCTGTAAAAAACGAAAATAGATATTCACAAGAACTGATTCAACATCAGATATCATAAAGTAATAATAACACAGTTCTAAATCAGAGAACAACAATAAAAAATTGACAGAGCAAAATGAAAGCAAAATCATTCGGGAGAAAAATGAAGCAAGATCTAAATTGGGAAGAAAATAAGCTGACCTAGTCGAGGAGTCAATCCGTAAGAAGAAGCACCACGCTCCGTCATGGTGAGAGAGAGAGAGATCAACGCGGAGAGAGATGAGTGTGTATGTCTATGAATCTGAAGAGTATACCGCCGACTTTAAATTCTTTCTTTGTTTCAGTTGTTTTTGCTCTTTCCAGTAAGCTTCAATCCAAATGAACCCAAAGAACACACAATCTCAAAGGTCCTCCAAACCAACTAACCATAACAAAAACAAAAAAACAAAAGTCATGGTTGGTGCGGCGAAAACGAAATTGGGGGAAGGGAAAAAACGAAATTAAGGGTTTGGTGCGGTGAAAACGAAATTGGGGTAAGGGAAAAAAAACGAAATGGAGGAAAACGAAATGGAGGAGGGAAAAAACGCAAATTGGGGGAAACTGAAATAGTGTGTGTGGGAAAAGGGTTTTGGGCGGCGGCGGTTGACAAAAACCATCGCAGGAACCGTCGCAATTTCTTGATTAGGGCAGTTTTTCAGGAACCGTCACAATCCAAGTGCCGCAAATCTGAAAATTTTTTGTAGTGATGTTTCTATACTTAGCAAAGGTTGCTTGTTTTTGTTGCGAAAACAATATAAAGACTGGGACTGACTATTATCTCATAGACACAAAGATTCATCACTTTACTCTATAAATTGAGAAAAAATCCATTAACAAAGGGGGAAGAAATCTGATACTAACAAAAACATTTAAAATATGGTTCCCTATTTTAAATAAACTTTGGTGGCAACTCCATTGAATCTGGCGACTCCACTGGGGATTGTTAGAGAGTCAAGCCTAACATAATTAATTGTGCATAATTTTTAACATTTTCTATATTTGTTTGATTTTAATTTTCTAATACTGTATGGGATTATTATTTCTTAATAAATATTAGTTGTCATTATAATATTCTTTTAAGCTAGTGAGTCATTTAGTATTTTACTTTATTTATTATTATTATTATTATTATTTTATGTGCGTGTATATATGTTTTATTAGCAATATGGAGCTATTGAATTATTTTTATTCTACACCCTACACACACTTATGAGTGGAACCTTATACCCGGGTTTGAACAAAACTTAAGTTTAGTTTCGAGGTTGCATAGTGATAGCCTTCTGGATGTACATCCTGTTTGGTTAGCACGAAGATCTCACCTAGATTTTGATCGTGTTGAGGGTATTGTCACTCCAAATAGTTTACCTATTGTTGTTGACAATATTGCAAAATAGGATTATTGGCTCTAGGAACCATATTTAGAATCACAGAGCCACCCTTGTGAATGTTTCACTACATAAACCAATAGTCCTTTTCATCATAAGAATATCCATATAAATAAAAAATAACTCATACATTCAAAACTTTATATATATATATATTCACAATAATTATTCTACATAGTTTCATTCATATCTCATGATTTTTTTTCTTTTTTCTAAAAATAAAAATATAATGGCATTTTGCATAAATTTTCAGGGAATCATAAAAACCTTAGTCACATGTTAAGTTGATAATGTAAGAACAGAGGTGCACCTAAGAGGGGGGTGAATTAGGTGTTAGACGATTTTCTTGTTTTTAGAGTTTTGTGAGATTGTTCAAGTGACTGTTTTGAGTTTATGAATGCTTTGTAAAATACTGAAAATAAATCACATAGAAATTTATCCTGGTTCCCCTTATAACCAAGCGTACATCCAGTCCTCTTGCACACCACAATAGAGAACCTTTCTCAATGATATGAAAATGTAGAGCATGTACTTGAAGTATGAAAATATAACTTTGAAAAGTTCACAAAATATTTCAGAAAGTTGTTCAAAGTTGGTATTAGGATTGATTAGTTTAGAACTGAAGCTATAAGGTATTTATACTCCATAGACAACACTTCAGATCAGTGGCAATTGTTCTCATAAGTTTTGATGAACTTATGCAATGTTCCAAAACTGAAAAATGGCATTGTTTCGAAGTTGTATTCGAATACAGCCTTAGTGTATTCGAATACACTTCTATAACGTTTAGTTTTTATTTAAAATTTGAATTTTGTATTCGAATACGATACCTCGTAGTCGAATACAAGTATGAGATTTTTGCCATTGACTTGAGTTGTATTCGAATACTCGAAGCTGTAGTCGAATACAAAAGTTCAATTTTAGCTACTGACTTGCAATCTGTATTCGGCTACGATACTTCGTATTCGAATAGAAATACTCAGTTTTAGCTACTGACTTCATCTGTATTCGGCTACAAGATACAGTAGTCGAATACAACTTTGATTTTAGCCAAAAACTTGATTTTCTAATATAGTTTATGCATTTTTGACACTTTGAAAATTCTTTTGATGCATATGCTAAAATACAAAGTTTCTCATATAAATGTATTTGAAATGTATTTGGATTTTTATTAAGTACCTTAAAATCTAAGTTTCCTAATAGATGACTTGAATGTTGATTTCACTTTTAGCTGGCATCTTGATCTTTATTCATAGTCTTTTGTCTTCATCAAAAACATAGATCTTATATATTTTCATTCTCCCCCTTTTTGATGATGACAAAACCTTGTTGTTGAAATTTCAAAGACTTTGATTTCGCCCCCTTGATATATGCTTACTCCCCCTTTGTTTTTGAAATTATGTATTGGAGAATTTTGAGACCTGTAAAAATTTTAATACCAACAACATACCACTTTTCTCTCCCTTTTGACATGATAAAAAAGGAATAAGAAACAAAAAAAAACAAGCATTCATAGTATATATAGGGAATAAACGCAATGTATCAGAATTTTCTTCAAACTTGTATTCGGATACGACAGCAAAAAAATTTTGTTTTTAAATGAATTTTTAACTAAAGAAATATATATATATATATATATATATATATATATATATATATTTTAAAACATGTATTGACATTTTATGAAAACACATATACACCAAAGAATCATATTTCAATAGTTTAGTAAGAGAAGATGCAAACTTTTGAAATTTTAAGTGACATGACTTACAAAGTATTCAAACCTTTAGAGGTCACTTTCATTTAGGATACCCAGTTCTCTTCGGATTTTGTAGAATGAATCTCTAGGTAATGGCTTTGTAAAAATATCCGCTATCTAAGTACCACATTTTTTAGGTTCTTTGTGTGTATTCCTACAAAACAAGTTTATAGTTTATTAGGTACCCAAAGTTCTTTGGGTCCTTGAATGTTAGTACTTTTCTTGATCCACACATAATGCCCTTGTGGAACACCAATGTTCCTAAAGTGACAAGCATTAGGTGTGTGACCATTAAGACCACAATAGGAACATTTTGGACTCTTTTTAGGAAAACATGGTTTCTTTTGAATAATACTTTTCTTAGAACAAAGATGATTCTTTTGAACAACTATTACTTTCTCATTTTTGGATTGGTTACTTGCTTTGACAAAGATAGTTTTACTAGTACTTGGTTTATCAAACTTTGATTAACCAAGTCAACTTTTATCATTTGAATATCTTTGCATGTTAAGTATATTTTCCAATTCAATTTGTCCTTTTTCGTACCTTTCAATAACTCTATTCATTTGGATAATTCTAAAGGAAAGTGAATGACACTTATTGCATGTAGAATTCTATTTTTGTTTTTCAAAATCTTGTTCCATAGTGTCAATCTTTTCATTTAGAGAAAAAATTTGTTTCTTTTGATTCGACACTATTTTGTACAATTTCTACATTCCACAAGTAGTTCTTTTATAGCTTGTTGTGCATCATTATCTTCAACACATGAATCATCATTATTATAACAAGTATTTTTACTACTAACCTCTTCTTCATCATCGTAATGGTGGGATGCCATTAGAGCAACGTTTGCACATTCTTCATTTTCTGAATTTGAAGATGAACTTACTTCATTATCTTCCCATGCAATATATGCATTTTTGAAGTCTTTCCTTCTGGTAGCATTTTTCTTGATAATGTTAGGACATTCTGCTTTTATGTCTCCTTCTTTCCCACATTCAAAGAAGTGAAATTCTGATTTGTAGCGGAGACATCTTTCTTCCTGAAGGTTTTCTTCTTCTTAAATGTATTATCGTTTTGAAGAAACATACCGAACTTTTTAACCAGGGAAGTGATGTTTTCATCTTCATCTGAATTTTCTTCATTCATCATTTCTTTTGATTATATTTTTAAGGAATTATTCTTTGTTTTCTTTTCTAAACTTTCATTCTTTTCCAATCTTTCAAGTTCTATTTCATGCTCTTGTAGTTTTCCGAAAAGTGTAGATAGTGACATCTTAGATAAGCTTTTCTTTTCAGAGATTGCTGTCACTTTAGGCTGCCATGCTCTAGTTAATGATCTTAGAACCTTTAGGTTCAATTCATCATTAGTGAAGCTTTTGCCAAGTGCCATCAGGTGATTTGTTAAGTGAGAGAATCTTTTCTGCATGTCTAGAATTGGTTCTCCTGGTTGCATTCGAAACATTTCGTAATCTTGAGACAAAGTGTTTAATTTTAAATGTTTTACCTCAATTGTTCCTTCGTGGGTTACTTCAAGAGTATCCCATATTTCTTTTGCTGTTTTGCAGTGGGATATACGAAAGAATTCGTCCATTCCTAATGCTGATTGTAACATATTTTTGGCTTTCTTGTCAAACAACACTTTTCTCTTTTCATTGTCTGTCCATGAGGCTTTTATTTTTATTTGTTCTATATTGTTGATGACCGTTGTTGGAATATATGTACCATTTTCTACAGCTTCCCATATGTCATCTCCTTGTGCTTCAAGGTATGCCTGCATACGTATTTCCCAAAAATCATAATATTCACTAACAAAGCAAGATGGTTTGTTACTGCTACCATTATCTCTAAAAACTGGTTGTGCGGAAGCCATGAATCGAGGAGCAAATTACCATAACCTGCTCTGATACCAATTGTAAGAACAGAGGTGCACCTAAGAGGGGGTGAATTAGGTGTTAGATGATTTTCTTGTTTTTAGAGTATTGTGAGATTGTTCAAGTGACTGTTTTGAGTTTATGAATGCTTTGTAAAATACTGAAAATAAATCACATAGAAATTTATCCTCGTTCCCCTTATAACCAACGGTACATCCAGTCCTCTTGTACACCACAAGAGATTTTCCACTATTTGTTAGAATAAGTACAAGTCTAACACTAAGACTTCAATTACAAATTCCTAACACTCTGCCTAAGATAACACACCACTATCTTAGTTTACAACACTTGAAGAAAATACACCACTTTCTTCAAACAATAACTTTAATGATTTTTTACAACAATGTTCTTAATTAAGAACAACAGGATATAACAGTTTGTACAATGATAACAATCCAATATACTTTCAAGTACAATAGAGAACCTTTCTCAATGATATGAAAATGTAGAGCATGTACTTGAAGTATGAAAATATAACTTTGAAAAGTTCACAAAATATTTCAGAAAGTTGTTCAAAGTTGGTAGTTGGATTGAGTAGTTTAGAACTGAAGCTATGAGGTATTTATACTCCATAGACAACACTTCAGATCAGTGGCAATTGTTCCCATAAGTTTTGATGAACTTATGCAATGTTCCAAAACAGAAAAATTGCATTGTTTCGAAGTTGTATTCGAATACAGCCTTAGTGTATTCGAATACACTTCTATAACGTTCAAATTTTATTTAAAATTTGAACTTCGTATTCGAATACGATACCTTGTAGTCGAATACAAGTATGAGATTTTTGCCACTGACTTGAGTTGTATTCGAATACGCGAAGCTGTAGTCGAATACAAAAGTTCAATTTTAGCTACTGACTTGCAATCTGTATTCGGCTACGACACTTCGTATTCGAATACAGATCTTTAGTTTTGGCTACAGACTTCATTTGTATTCGGCTACAAGATACAGTAGTCGAATACAACTTTGATTTTAGCCAAAAACTTGATTTTCAAATATAGTTTATGCATTTTTGACAATTTGAAAATTCTTTTGATGCATATGCTAAAATACAAAATTTCTCATATAAATGTATTTGAAATGTATTTGGATTTTTATCAAGTACCTTAAAATCTAAGTTTCCTAATAGATGACTTGAATGTTGATTTCACTTTGAGCTGGCATCTTGATCTTTATTCATAGTCTTTTGTCTTCATCAAAAACATAGATCTTATATATTTTTTCAGATAATGGGATCGGGAAAAAGAGAAAAATTACTTTTAAAGTTCAAGCAACTTGAATTGAAAAGTTTAAGAGACATCATCAATCGAATGAAAACCATACAACGTGAGAGTTTCTTTAGTAAATATGGGAAAATCCTAAACCTTTTGGCAGTAAATGTGCAAACAGGGGCCCTCACGGTACTGGCTCAGTATTAAGATGTTTCACCTTTCAAGACTTTCATTTGGCCCCGACATTAGAAGAATTCGAGCGAATATTGGGTTACTCCCTAGAGAAAGGAAACCCTTATCGATATACTGGGCAATCACCAAATTTGAGCGTAGTTGATGAAGTTTTAAAAATCGACATAAGAGAGTTGGCAAGTAAAAAAGATGAAAAAGGGGCTATTCATAATTTCTCGAGAAAATCTCTGGAGCAAAAGGCCCAAGATTTAGCCGTTAAAAAAGAATGGGGTACTTTTATAGATGTTTTGGCTCTCATTATCTATGGTATTGTTTTATTCCCAAACCTTAATAATTTTGTTGATTTTGCTGCCATCGATGTCTTCTTGGCTTTCAACAAAAATAAACAAAATCCAGTTCCCACGGTTCTTGCTGATGTATACTATTCTCTACATATGCGGCACGAGAAGAAAGGGGGAACAATTTTGTTTTGTGTTCCAGTGCTGTATACTTGGTTCATGTCTCACATGTTCAAGAAAGGGTATCATATTGGAATTAAAAATAACCGTGAATGGGCTCAGAGAATAGCTAGCCTTACCGAGGACATAATTTCATGGTATCATAGAGAACAAGAGGTAGAAGAAGTAATATGCCAATGTGGAGACTTTCCAAATGTACCTCTCATGGGAACCAAAGGTTGTATTAACTACAATCCGATGATAGCTCTGAGACAGCTTGGCTACCTTACGTTGGAGAAACCAGATGATAAGTCATTAGAAGCTTTTGTTTTCCACAATACGGGTATAGTAGACCCACCAATGCTGCGCAGGATAAGTCGAGTTTGGGAAGTGATTATTAGAAAAGGAAGAGTACTTGGACGTAGAAGTTGCGGCACAAAGGAACCCTATCAACAATGGGTAAAGAAAAGAGTCCAAGAAATCAAGCTGCCTTTCCATAGTACACCGTCGAGTGATCAGGAGATACCTGAACCTACCCTTGTTACAAACGAAGAAATAGAAGAACTCAAAGCATTATTATTAAAGTCTGAAGAACAGAAAAAAGAGCTACAAGCGAAGTTAGAAAAAGACTCCCAAGAGAACGAGAATTTGCAATCAGAAAACACTTGTAAGAATCAATTTATTGAGAGAAGCAACAAGAGGTTGAAAATTGAAAAGGAAAATAAACTGGACATACAAGATTGTTTGAGAGGTGCAAATGAAGAATTAGATGTGCAGAAGCAAGAAAGGAATGAAGCTATGGGCGAAATCAGCAAGCTCTGAGAAGAATATAAAAAAGGAATTTGAAGATTTAAAGAAAAAACTTGAAGAGATGGTAGCCGACTACGAGAATCAAGTAAAGAATGAGAGGTGACACAAGGAAGAAATGGAATATTACTCTCAAAACATCAAGATGCGCTAAGAACAGAAATGGAGACTTCTAGTGAGTTGAAGAATTACATCGATTATCAAGAAAAGATCTATAATGACTTAAAGGATGAAACCATATATTGGGAGGATCGTTTTATGATGTTGCTTGGACAATTGAAAAATCAAGAGGTCTATAAAGAGCTGGAAGATAAAGGCTAGCATTGGAAAGATTGCTTTTCAAAATTGGCAATGCTAACTAATCAAGCAATCATAAAAATTCCAAAACATCTAAGAGAGATTGATGTAGTAATGCATCTGCTCAATATTCCAGTCAAAGTCTACAAGTTTGTTGAATATTGCAAAATATTTGGTAGAAGAATTGGAGGAAAATATTCGTTGTCCTATCGAAAGAGAAGATTGAAATACCATAGATGTTGTAGTTTAAATGTTATGTACTCTTTTTCTCATCAGTGAAGGATTTGCTTGTTTTGTTTATTGATCCCCATATTTTCTTCACTTATAATTTGAAAGGCTTATGATTCCCCAACATACAACTATAATGTAAAAAATAGATAATTAACTAAATAATTTCATCTTCATTCCATTCATACATAATCATAAATTTTTTATTTATTTAAAAAAAACAGAAAAAATCAATAAAGTTGTTTCCCCGACACCCTTATCGGACTCGCGCAAACTCCAAGATCATGGATGAACTTGAGCAACACCAAGAAGTGATGAGAGCAGATGTTAGCCAATTGAAGGGCAAGGTTGATCGAATCCTAGAGGCTATACAAGTCTTGGCAAGAAAGGAAAATACAGATGGGAATCCTCCAACTGCAAATGAAGAACACCAAACCACTCATTCTCACCCACCAGGCTTTACCCCAACTACCCATCAATTCCGTACGGCGGCTATGCAATTTCCTATGTATGGTCTCCCACCTGGTTATACTCCGCCTTTAGTCATCAACCCCATGGACAATAACCCAAACCATTCAACCATCAACTCCCAAAGCTTAAACCAACCACAAATCCCATCTCCTCTCAGCTACGTGCCACCCCAAAACACTCTACCCTTAGAAAATATTCCATTAAGCGCACCCCAAGTACCCCATTTTGATGCTAACGGAAATTGGCAACAACCTCAGTTTATTGGTGAAGATACACAATCAAAAGAAAAATTACATGTTTTAGAATAGTGAATAAAAACAATGGAAGGTAGTAATGCCTATGGTCTTGATGCTGTTGATATGTGCTTGGTTCCTGATGTAGCAATCCCTTCAAAATTCAAGATACCTGAGTTTGAAAAGTACAAAGGTGTCACATGCCCTAAAAATCATTTGACCATGTATTGCAGAAAAATGGCTTCTCATGCTCATGATGACAAACTTCTCATTCATTTTTTTCAAGACAGTTTGAGTGGGGCATCACTAAATTGGTATATACATCTCGAGCGAAATTGAATTCTCTCGTGGAAAGACTTGGCTGATGCCTTGTTGAAACAATACATGTACAACATTGATATGGTCCCTGACAGGATGCAATTGCAAAATTCGTTGAAAAAGGACAATGAAACATTCAAAGAATATGCACAATGGTGGAGAGAAGTGGCATCGCAAGTAGATCCTCCTTTATCCAAAAGAGAAATGGTTGGTATGTTTATGGATACTCTCGATTCGCCCTTTTATGATAAGATGATTGGAAGTATGTCATCAAACTTTTCTGACATGGTCATGATATGAGGATTGGTAAGATTGCATGTGGAACGAGTGGTGTGAAGAAGCCCCAGATTGGGATTCATAAAGAAGAAAAAAGGGGATGCTAATGCTGTAATGGCAAACTCAAAAGTCTCTTATTCTCCATCCATGAATTCTTATCGACCTCCAAATTTTCAGCCCCCAATACCCCAAATTCCATACATTCCCTATCCATATGTGGCTACGACTTCACAAGCTCCATACCCCCAATATCACCCTTCAAGGCCACCTTATTATCAACAACCCATGGTCCAGCCACCCCCTCTCACGTTTCCCCAACAAAACCAATAGTACCAAAATCCAATCCCGAATCAATACAAACCATCAGTTAATCGAGAAAAAGAGATAACTTGTTTTGACCCGATTCCCATGACATACAGCCAATTATTGCCTCACCTACTCTAGAACTCAATGTTAGTCCCTAGTCCCTAGACCCATGAAACCTATGGAACCACCATTCCCATAATGGTACAACCCAAATGCCAAATGTGAGTACCAGGCAGGAGCCGTAGGACATTCCGTCGAAGATTGCCAAACACTAAAATCTAAAGTGCAAGAATTGATTAATACAAAATGGCTTACCTTCATGGAAGACAATTCCAATGTAGGGAGTAATCCTTTGCCGGGCCACATAAATTCTTCTATCAATGTCGTTGAAGATGAGGTAGAGTGATGTGCAATTAAGAGTATGGAACATGTGAAAATCCCAATGAAAATGATTTTTGCTGAGTTAAACTTGATTGAGACGATTGACAATGAGGTAGGTTTGTGCTAAAGTTGATTGTGTTATTACCATAGAGCCGTGCGTGGAGAATAGATCTTTCCCAAGACCATTGGAAATCCTTTATAGAAAAGAAAATCTTATGGCAACTCCAAATGGTCCATGTCCAATAATTGTCCAGGCACCAACCCCTTTTCCTTATGGAAATACCAAGGTGGTACCATGGAATTATGAAGTCATGTCTCATTTGGCCAATCATCAATCAGGTGATAGCTGTGAACCTAAAGAAATTGATGTCACCAACATTTTAGGAGTTGTTGGGATGACTCGGAGTGGTCGAGTATATGCCCCCAAACAACCTAGGAAAAAGGAGGACCGTGGGGAAAAGGGTAAAGAAGCTATGAATCATGCTATAAAAGGGCCAAAGACTAGCAAAAAGACAGTGCTTGAAGAAGAAGGTGACGAATTTTTGAAGTTTATCAAACAAAGTGAATATAAGGTGGCGGACAAGCTAAATCAAACCCCTTCCAAGATATTTGTTCTTTCTTTGCTATTAAACTTTGAAGCACATAGAAGGGCACTGATGAAAGTTTTAAATGAGGCTCATGTTACTCACGATATCACGGTCGACCAGTTTGATGGAGTTATCGGTAATATCACCGCTAATAATTGTTTGAGTTTTAGCGATGGCGAATTACTAGCTAAAGGGACAAGGCATAATAAAGCACTACATATCTCTATGAGATGTCATGATCATATCTTGGCACGAGTGCTAGTTGAATATGGTTCATCATTAAATGTCATGCCGAAAGCGACACTATCAAAATCTTTGAGTGATGGAGCATGTATGAAGCCTAGTGCTATGATGGTGAAAGCGTTTGATGGGTCCAGGAGACAAGTTGTTGGTGAGATTGACCTACCGGTTCAAATTGGACCCCATAACTTTGGGATAACCTTCCAAGTGATGGATATTAAACCAGCGTACAATTGTCTTTTAGGGAGACCATGGATTCATGCTGCTAGAGCGGTGGCATCCACTCTCCATCAAAAGCTAAAGTTTATAGTGACAATAAGCTGGTAATAATATATGGGGAAGAAGATATGATAGTGAGCCATCTATCTTCTACAGGCTACATTGAAGATACTGAGGAAGCCATAGAAACCTCATTTCAAGCATTAGAAATCGCCAATGTTGTCTTCATGGGTGAAGGATCTCACTTAAAGGAACCAAATTTGTCTACCATATCATTGAAGTCTACCAAATCCATGTTGGAAGGAGGAGTTTTTGCTAAGTTGGGAAAATTGTTAAAGTTGCAACTTTTTCTTTTCTTCTTAAAGTTGCAACCTTTATTCATACTTTCTTTTTTTTTTTTTTCCTTTTTCTTCTTAATTTAAATAATGCATAGTCGAAAATGAATACGTTGAAAATAGCAACGCTAGAACCACTTCTTGTAATTTTGAACTCCCAATTAATCACGCTGATGAGGATTGTGAAGACAATTGTCAGCCTCCCCCAGAACTAGAAAGGTTAATGGAACAGGAGTCTAAGATAATCCAACCCTATCAAGAACCTGTTCAGGTGATCAATTTGGGGACTGAATGTGATAAGAAAGAAATTAAAATTGGTATGTCTATGAACGGAAGTGAACGAGAAAAGTTGGTTAAACTTTTATTTGACTATGTGGACGTCTTTGCATGGTCATATCAGGATATGCCTAACCTAGATACTAACATAGTTGAAGATAAGCTACCACTCAAGCCTGAATGTGCTCCAATTAAACAAAAATTGAGGAGGATGAGGCCTAAGATGTCACTTAAAATTAGAGAAGAGGTCAAAAAGCAATTTGATGTTGGTTTCTTAGCAGTAGCAAAATATCCTCAATGGGTGGCTAATATTGTCCCATTTCCAAAAAAGGATGGAAAGGTTCGAATGTGCGTTGATTATCGGGATTTAAATAAAGCAAGTCCTAATGACAATTTTCCTTTGCCTCATATTGATGTCCTAGTAGATAGCACTACTCAATATTCTCTTTTTTCCTTCATAGATGGTTTATCAGGATACAATCAAATCAAGATGGCTCCCGAGGATATGGAGAAAACCACATTCATCACACAATGGGGAACTTTTTGTTATAAAGTGATGCATTTGGATTGAAGAATGCTGGGGCAACCTATCAAAGAGGAATGGTGACATTGTTTCATGACATGATGCATAAGGAGATAGAGGTTTATGTTGACGATATGATTGCAAAATCCTAGACCAAAGAAGACCACGTGGTTAACCTTCAAAAGTTATTTGTGCGACTAAGGAAGTTCAGACTCCGTTTAAACCCTGCTTAATGCACTTTTGGCGTGAGATCAGGCAAGTTACTTGGGTTTATCGTTAGTCAAAAAAGGATAGAAGTGGACCCAGATAAAATAAGAGCAATACAAGAAATGCTAGCTCCACGCACGGAAAAAGAAGTTTGTGGCTTTTTGGGGAGATTGAATTACATTGCAAGATTTATATCAAATCTAACTGCAACATGCAAGCCAATTTTCAAGTTGCTGCACAAAGACCAAAAGGTTGAATGGAATGAGAATTGTCAAAAAGCTTTCGAGAATATTAAACAGTACTTGTTAAAACCTCCAATCCTGGTACCTCCAGTTTCTGGAAAACCACTTATTATGTACTTAACAGTACTTGATGGGTCAATGGGTTGTGTGCTGGGGCAGCACGATGAATCTGGTAAGAAGGAGCATGCTATTTATTATTTGAGCAAAAAGTTCACTAGTTGTGAAACAAGATATTCACTGCTTGAACGAACATGTTGTGCACTAGCATGGGCTGCTCATCGGCTGAGGCAATACATGTTATGTCATACAACTAGGTTGGTGTCTAAAATGGACCCAATTAAGTATATCTTTGAGAAACTTTCTCTTACTGAGAGGATTGCCCATTGGCAAATATTGTTATCAGAATACGACTTGGTGTATGTTACACAAAAGGCTATCAAAGGAAGCGCATTAGCATAGTACTTGGCTCAACAACCTATTGAAGATTATCAATCAATGTAGTGTGAATTCCTTGACGAAGGCATAATGACTTTATTTGAAGAGACTGAATCATCTGATAAAGAAAAATGGACGTTGATGTTTGATGGTGCTTCTAATGTATTAGGGCATGGAATTAGAGCCATTTTGATTTCCCCAGAGAACCAGTTTACTCCATTTATAGCTAGATTGTGTTTTGATTGCACAGACAATATTGCAGAATATGAGGCATATGCCATGGGCATTAAAGTAGCCATTGAATCAAAGGTAAAAGTTCTTGAGGTATATGGAGATTCATCGTTGGTTATCCATCAAACAAAAGGAGAGTGGGAAACTCGAGATTCCAAATTGATTCCGTATCATACCCATATCCAAGAATTGACAGCATACTTCGAGAAGATCACTTTTCACCATATCCCTCGAGAAGGAAACCAATTGGTCGACGCCTTGGCCACATTGTCATCGATGTTCAAATAAGCGCAGGTAGGGATGTGCGGGGTAATAAAAGTCCAACAAAAGGATAAGGCAGCATATTGCTTATCAATAGAAGAAGAGCCTGATGGAAAACCATGGTTTTGTGATATCAAATCCTATGTTAAGAATAAGGAATATCCATTGGGTATTTCGGAGAATGACAAGAGGGCTTTGAGGTGGTTGTCAATGAACTTCTTCTTAAATGGTGACGTGCTTTATAAGCGAAACCATGACATGGTTCTCCTTAGATGTGTGGATAAAACGGAAGCAGAGAAAATCATTCAAGAGGTTCATGAAGGTTCTTTTGGAACTCATGCCAATGGGCACGCAATGGCAAGAAAAATCTTAAGGGCTAGCTACTATTGGTTGACCATGGAGTCTGATTGTTTTAGTTATGTAAAGAAATGTCATAAATGTCAAATCTAGGCTGATAACATACATGTACCGCCAACCTCTTTGAATATCTTAACATGACCTTGTCCATTTTCAATGTGGGGGATGGATGTTATTGGGCTCATCAAACCTAAGGCTTCAAATGGGCACCGGTTTATCCTAGTAGCTATTAATTATTTCACAAAATGGGTTGAAGTTGCTTCTTATGCCAACATGACGAGGAGCGTAGTGGTCAGATTCATAAAGAGAGAACTGATTTGTCGATATGGGCTGCCAAATAAGATTATCATGGATAATGCGACCAATCTGAACAACAAAATGATGAAGGAGTTGTGTGATAGTTTCAAAATTCAGCACCATAATTCTTCGCCTTATCGACCAAAAATGAATGGAGCTGAAGAAGCGGCAAATAAGAATATCAAGAAAATCATACAAAAGATGGTAGAAACATACAAGGATTGGCAGGAAATGCTTCCCTTTGCATTACATGGCTATAGAACGTTTCTTCGCACCTCAACAGAGGCAACTCCTTTCTCATTGGTGTATGGAATGGAAGTGGTACTTCCCATTGAAGTTGAAATCCCCTCGATCAAAGTCTTGATGGAAACAAAACTAGAAGAGGCAAAGTGGGTTCAATCACGATTTGACCAATTGAATCTCATAGAAGAAAAAAGAATGATAGCTCTGTGTCATGGTCAGTTGTATCAAAAAAGACTTAAAAAAGCCTACGAGGAAAAAGTTCGTCCTCGAGGCTTTCAAGAAGGAGACTTCGTGTTAAAGAAAATATTGCCCATAAAAAAAGATTCTCGTGGAAAATGGACTGCGAACTACGAGGGACCATATGTTGTGAAAATGGCTTTCTCTGGGGGAGCTCTAATACTCGCAGAAATGGATGGAGAGGAGTTTCCACTTCCAATAAATTCAGATGTAGTCAAAAACTATTATGCTTGAAAAAAAATTGAAAATAGGCTCACTAGGTTGAAAACCTGAAAAGGTAACCTAGGCAAAACTAGAGTATCCCGATGGATTGAAAACTTGGAAGAGTTGTCCATGCAAAAGTTGGGCATAAAAAAAAATAACAAAAATCAAGTGGTTGAAATTGGGGCAATTATTATTCTTAGAAGCTGATCAGCAGGAACTTATAAATTACAAGAATGACTAGCGTTTGTTATCTCTCCTACTCGAAATTAAATTAATTCATCCATTATCCAATAATTTTAATTCCACCTCCAAAATAAATACATATATATATATATATATATATATATATATATATTTACACAAAACATATATATATATATTGAATATTTTACAAATATTCCCAAATACACTTAAAATTAAATCTGAATTTAATTTTAAAATTAAGGGTCTTACATTACTACCCCCTTAAATTAGTTTCGTCCTCGAAACTACATGTCGTTAAACAAATGAGGATGTTGTTCCCTCATCTTACTCTCTAGTTCCCAAGTCGCGTCTCCAGTAGTCGGATTCCAAATCACTTTGACTAGTGGGACTTCCTTGTTCCTCCACTGTTTAATCTTCCTGTCCTCAATTCTTATAGGGAATACTTCAAATGACAGGTTATCCTTCAGCTGAATTGTGTCTGGTTCGATCATATGTGACGGATCTGAAATGTATTTCCTTAACTGCGACACGTGAAATACGTCATGAATATTGGACAGCATTGGAGGTAAAGCAATCCGATAAGCCAATGGTCCAATACGTGCAGTAATCTGGTATGGTCCAATAAATTTTGGAGTCAATTTTCTGGATCTAATAGCCCTGCCCAATCCAGTTGTAGGCGTGACTCTTAGAAATACATGATCGCCTTGCTGGAATTCCAAAGTTCTGCGATGCTTATCCGCATAACTCTTTTGACGATCCTGTGAAATCTTCATTTTCTCTTATATCCTCTTGACTTTTTCTGTGGTTTGTTCCACCATCTCAGGTCCAACAATCATACATTCTCCGTCTTTATACCAACATAAAGGCGTTTGACACTTGCGTCCATACAATGATTCATAGGGTGCCATTCCAATGCTCGCGTGAAAACTGTTGTTGTAGGTGAACTCAATCAATGGCAGTACATCATCCCAACTTCCTCTGTCATCCAATACGCATGCTCTTAATAGATCTTCCAAGGACTGATTTGTCCTCTCGGTTTGTCCATCTGTTTGTGGATGGTAAGCTCAACTCAATTTCAGTTTTATTCCCAACGCGTCATGCAACGCTCCCCAAAAGTAAGATGTGAAATTTGGGTCACGGTCCGATACAATACTCGATGGGACTCCGTGCAATCTCACAATTTCAGCGATGTAGATTTTTGTCGGCTTATCTACCTTATAATTGGTCTTTACCGGCAAGAAATGTGCCGATTTTGTCAATCGATCTACTATTACCCAAATCGAATCATTCTTTCTTCTTGTCTTGGGCAATCCAGTTATAAAATCCATGGAAATGCTATCCCACTTCAATTCCGGTATCTCCAAAGGCTGCAACATTCCAGCAGGTCGTTGATGTTCCACCTTCGCTTTTTGACAAGTTAAACAAGCCGATACATACTCCGCTACGTCCCTCTTCATTCTTGGCCTCCAGTAATTCTGTCTTAAGTCCTGGTACGTCTTGGTCGCTCAAGGATGAATACTTAACTTACTTTTATGAGCCTCTTCCAAAATTGCTCTTCTAATTTCTGCAGCTTCCGGTACACAAACCCTTCCGTTACATCTCAGAATATCATCTGTTCCGATGCTGAATTCAGTGGTCTGTCCTTGCGCTATCAGATTCCTCTTTCTTGGATCAATGCGTCATCTTGCAAGTTTGCATTCTCCTCCAGTAATCCACTCGAAATTGTTATCATTCCACACTTTATCATTCCTGGTGCAAACTCTACGTCCAAGTGTAGATCTCTAAATGCTTCCCACAACTCTTGTTGTCTGGCCATTAACATTGAAGATACTGACACACTTTTTCTGCTCAATGCATCAGCCACTACATTGGCTTTTCCAGGGTGATATTGTAATGAAAAATCAAAATCTTTAAGAGTCTCCATCCATCTCCTCTGACGCATGTTCAATTCTTATTGATCAAACAGATACTTCAAACTTTTTTGGTCACTGAATACCGTGAACGTGCATCCATAAAGGTAGTGTCTCCATACCTTTAATGCAAACACTACAGCAGCAAGCTCTAAATCATGAGTCGGATAGTTCCGTTCGTGAGCTTTCAATTGCCTTGAGGCGTAGGCGACAGCTTTCTGGTGTTGCATCAAAACACAGCCCAGACCCTGGTGAGATGCATCACAATAAACCTCATATGGTTCCTCTGGTTGTGGAAAAACCAATACTGGTGAGGTTGTCAACTTTTCCTTAAGCAACTGAAAATTCTCTTCACACTTCTCTGTCCATGCAAACGACTGATACTTCCTGTGAGTTTTGTCAAAGGAGCTACAATCTTAGCAAATCCCTCAATAAATCTCCTGTAGTATCCTGCCAGTCCGACGAAACTTCTTATATCTGTGATGGTCTGAGGTTGTTTCCAAGCAAGAATTGTCTCAATCTTTGCCGGATCTACAGCAATTCCTTCCTTTGTTATTACATGTCCCAAGAAGTTCACTTCCTTTAGCCAAAACTCGCATTTCGACAAATTGGCATACAGCTGCTTTTCGCGTAATACTTCAAGAACTTGACGCAAATGCTCTCCATGTTCTTCTTCATCCTTTGAATAAATCAATATATCATCAATGAACACCACCACGAATTTATCCAGAAATGGGCTGAAGATCCTATTCATATAATCCATAAAAATCGCTGGTGCATTCGTAACTCCAAATGGCATAACAAGATATTCATAATGCCCGTAACGAGTCCTTAAAGCGGTCTTTTGAATATCTCCTTCTCTTACTCGAATCTGATGATATCCCGATTTCAAATCAATTTTTGAAAACACTGCTGCTCCCCTCAATTGGTCCATCAAATCATCGATGCGCGGTAAAGGATAATGATTCTTAATGGTTACCTTGTTAAGTTGCCTGTAATCCACACATAAGCGTGAACTTCCATCCTTTTTCTTAACTAACAACATAAGTACGGGATTTTTGCCACTGACATGAGTTGTATTCGAATACACAAAGCTGTAGTCGAATACAAATGTTTAAAAATAGCTACTGACTTGCAATCTGTATTCGACTACGACACTTCGTATTCGAATACAGATCTTCAGTTTTAGCTTATGATTTATAGTCTGTATTCGACTACGATACCTTGTATTCGAATACATATTTCCAGTTTTGTAAAAACTTTATTTTCAAACAAGTTTATGTTATTAAATATTTTCATAAAATAATTTAATGCATATGCTATCAGAAGGTTCTCATAATATTGAACTTAAACTGTATTTTGATTTAATATCAAATGCTTTTACCTAAATATAAATTTGAAAGATAAGTTGCTTAAAATCCTTTTTCTTTTTGATCAAGGATCTTTTTGTCGTCATCAAAAATGTAGATCTTTAAATTTCAACCCCGAGTTTGAAACATAGCGCAAGTGTATTTTTTTTTTAAATAATAAATAATAAAAATGATTTTCCAAATTATAACTTCAAAAGAATTGAATTAGAATTTCCTTTAATTCATTTCATGAAAATAGTACGTCGTAATTTAATCAATGAACGGAATTAAATAATTTCATCATAAATATCACTAAGTACTTATCTTTGGGAATAAATAATAACATTAATACATTTCAAAAGATCATTGTCATATCATTTCAAAAGGAAATATCAAAATGCGGAATGAGTTAGCGGAAAAGTAGTACAATAATTTCCAAAATAAGACAAATTACATTCTCCAGCTCAAAATCCTATACATCAAATCTAAATGATCGTGCACTAAAGCTACAGTAGCACGAATTTCCTCCGCATCCCATACAAGTCTCATCCGACTCCGCCGCTCGCCTCGATGTAACCTCCTCCTCCTCATCATACAGACAGGGATCAGTCTCCTCCGATGTCAGATCAATGCACAATTTAGGTCGCTTCGGCGGTGCCGGAATCTCATAACAATCATCAGATGTCCTAGATGGACCCGAAATATCAGCTGCTACTGGCGTCGGCCTTTTGTTCTTTTCTTCCGCCTCGGAACCACATACAGCCCCTCCAACTGGCTCCTTCGCATCATCAAAAAGTCTGTGCGCCTCCAATACCAAACGGGAAGGCACAGGAAAGTCAATCCTCGCATAGGTGTGCTCCACATAGTTCACCACTCCGTTAGTCCTACAGGTCCTCTTCAATCTCCCCGTGTACGTGGCCCTGCTTGAGATGGGGTCGTATACCTAAGCAGTAGGCACGGAACGATCAATGAAATCGAGCGACGTTTCCGTCGTTTGGGGACCCACGGGTGACATGGGTTTGGGGGTCATCTGAGGGCAAAGCCCAAATTCCACTATAATAGTAAAGGGTCATCGACCGAAATTAACACATAACACATATCATTTATATCACAATAACAAACATATCCATGGCATATCATATAATAACGATGATAAATAAGGATGCTCATTTTGAAATTTCATGACATGTAGGCTTTTCAAACAGCAACCAATTAATATGGAAAAACATGTGGTAAGTACAGCTAACACTTCAGCAATCACAATCATTCATCAGAATTCAGATTTTTATGAAATACTTACACCCATCAATTTCCAATCATCAACATATATCCAAATTGTGACCCACCGGTCAATCACCCCGATGCAATATGTATATGCTCATGTATTCAACTTCTTGGAATTACCAAGGTGCAGTCGCTCAACAGACCAGCACAATTTAAATATGTTTGACTTTAATGGCCCTCAAGACCAGGGTGCAATCGCTCAACAGATCAGCACCAGTGCAGTCGCTCAACAGACCAGCACTCGTGCAGTCGTTCAATAGACCAACACGTTTAATATATACCAAGGTACAGTCGCTCAACAGATCAGTACCAATGCAGTCACTAAACAGACCAGCACTCGTGCAATCGCTCAACAGATCAACACGTTTTTCGCATTTCAAGGTACAGTTGCTCAACAGACCAGTACCAGTGCAGTCGCTCAACAGACCAGCACTCGTGCAATCGCTCAACAAATCAGCACGTTTACGCATTACTTTGTGGCCCGTCACGGATACCACCCGACTATGTAGTGCATCAACATGAAATATTTTCTCTTCACTGAAAACAGTATGCAACCTTAATAAAAATTTAGCCGTTTCATCATTTTCCCAAAACATCTCAACATAATTTCATTATGATCACATCATTAAGTAAACATTCAAGCATCTCATCATTACCACTGCACATTATCTCAAAACTACATTTCTTAATTATCATAAGGCTTCCCAATATTTCCCCAACTCTTAAAATCCATAAAATAGTGTTTAAAACTGAGATTTCTGGTAAACACGAATCTGTAATCAAATACAGCTTCATTGTATTCGACTACAGAAGCCTAAATCAGGGCAGAATCAACATCCTGTATTCGAATACAGCCTCCTTGTATTTGAATACAGAGGCTGTCACAGTGCAAAAATGAGTATTTTCACAACATCAATAAAAGTCTTAAAGCTTCATCACCACCACTTCAAACCATCACAAAAATTCCATTTTCACTCATCACAAACCTTTCCAACATTCCCCAACACTTAGGGTTTATAAAACAATGTTTAAAACTTTGATTTTCTGAAAAACACGAATCTGTATTTGAATACAGCTCCCTTGTATTCGAATATAGAAGCCAAGTCTGCAAATTTAACACTCTGTATTCGAATACAACATACTTGTATTCGAATACAAAAGACAAAAACAGTGTAAACTCAGCATTTTCTACAACATCATTAAAGGTTTCCAGAACATCATCATCTCCTCTTCAAAACTATTTCAAAGACTCCATTTTAAATCATTTCAAACCTTCCCAATGTTTCCCAACACTTTAAAGCTCACATGACAGTATTAAAACTTGATTTTTTGGAAAACATGAATCTGTATTCGAATACAGCTCCCTTGTATTCGAATACAGAAGCTAAAACTTGAATTCCTGGAAAAATATGAATCTGTATTCGAATATAGCTCCCTTGTATTCTAATACATAAGCCAAAATAGTTTTACCACTCTTTTGCAAACCACAAAACTCAGACATTTGTCATAAATATAGATTTCCCAAAAAAAAACTTTCATCATTTTAAATCCTTTTCTTTTGAAAACATCAGCAACACCAGATTATCATCAACATAACAGAAAACAGTATCATCAACACCAGACTATTTCACCATTACAAAAACAGAATCACCAACACTAGAACAACATCACAGTTTTGCTTAAATCACCCAAACAGAATGTCAACCACAACAAAAACACATTTTTAACCATTTACATTCTGATCATTTATCAAAACACATGCATAGTATTTTCCAGCTTTCTCACACAACCAAAACATCATGCAAAGCATTTCCTGCTTTCTCACACAAACAGAACAACGCTCATGTATTCAACCAAAAAAGCAAGCATCACATATCATCAAACACCAACAGAATGCATTTTCGCATTTTATAACAACAAGCACAACATATTTATCAACACATACATTTTGATCATTTCCAAACTGACATGCCAAGCATTTTCCAGCTTTCCCACAAAACAGAACAACGTTAATGCATTCAGCCAAATAGCAAACATCACAGAACATTTAAAACATCAACATAATGCATTTTTTCATCTTTCAAAATAACAGGCAAAAACAGTTTTTCTTCAAAAACAATAATGAAACATCATTAATGTCATAACAGTTATGCATTTACAGCCCTAATGCAAACTAGAAGGTGGAAGGTGCCCTTACCCCTGTTGCGTTTCTGCTCCCGTTCACGTTTATGCGTCAAAAATCGGCGAAGTTCCCGTTTAGCGTTCGCTGTTACGAAAGTGGGTTCTCTAGCTCCGTAATGATGAGGAGAACAACTTTTGTACCAGAAGTTTTCTGGTTTGGTGCTTGGATTTCCAAGTAATATCACTTTTGAGGAACTCTCTCTGTTTTTTTTTTTAACGTGAACAGACTCCAAAAATGGGAAGGGAAGTAATACTGTTACATGCAGTATGGAGGAGGTATGGTTTTCTGCCTTTGCTCTGCCTCCTCATTCCTATTTATAGGCATCTGTGGGTGCCACCTCACCCGACACTTTTCTGATCCTCAGCACTTAACCAGTTTCGTCGCAATTAGCCGATAATCCCTTAATTAACTGCCCGATAATTTAATTACTCGTAATTAAATTAATTTACTCTTCATCCAAAAAAGTTAATTCATCTTCCAAAATTAATATTTATATATATATATTCACTCAAAACATACATATATGAAATATTTTACAAATATCCCCAAAATACACTCAATATTAATTCCATAATTAAATTTTAAATTTAAGGGTCTTACATTACTACCCCCCTTAAATTAGTTTCCTCCTCGAAACTACATGTCGATAAACAACTGAGGATATTGTTCCCTCATCTTACTCTCCAGTTCCCAAGTAGCGTCTCCCATAGTCGGATTCCAAATCACTTTGACTAGTGGGACTTCTTTGTTCCTCAACTATTTAATCTTCCTGTCTTCAATCCTTACAGGGAATACTTCAAATGATAGGTTATCCTTCAGCTGAATTGTATCTGGTTCGATCACATGTGACGGGTCTGCAATGTATTTCCTTAACTGTGACACGTGAAATACATCGTGAATATTGGACAGTATGGGAGGTAAAGCAATCCGATAAGCCAATGGTCCAATTCGTGCAGTAATCTGGTATGGTCCAATGAATTTCGGAGTCAACTTTCTTGACTTAATAGCTCTACCAACACATGTTGTAGGAGTGACCCTTAGAAATACATGATCACCCTGCTCGAATTCCAAAGGTCTGCGACGCTTGTCCGCATAACTCTTCTAACGATCTTGCGAAACCTTCATTTTCTCTTGTATCCTCTTGATTTTCTCTGTAGTCTGTTCCACCATCTTAGGTCCAACAATCATACTCTCTCCGTCCTTATACCAGCATAAAGGCGTCTGACACTTGCGTCCATATAAAGCCTCATAGGGTGCCATTCCAATACTTGCATTAAAACTGTTGTTGTAAGTAAACTCAATCAATGGCAATACCTCATCCCAGTTTCCTCTATCATCCAACACACATGCTCTCAATAGATCTTCCAAGGACTGATTTCTTCTCTCGGTTTGTCCATCTGTTTGTGGATGATAAGTTGAACTCAACTTCAGTTTCATTCCCAAAGCTTCATGCAGCGCTCCCCAAAAATGAGATGTGAACTTTGGGTCACGGTCCGATACTGTACTCGATGGAACGCCGTGTAACCTCACAATCTCAGCGATGTAGATTTCCGTCAGCTTATCCACTTTGTAAGTGGTCCTTACTGGTAAGAAATGTGCAGACTTTGTCAATGAATCCACTATTACCCAAATTGAATCATTCTTTTTCCTTGTCTTGGGCAGTCCTGTTATAAAATCCATGGAAATGTTGTCCCACTTCCATTCCGGTATATCCAGAGGCTGCAACATTCCAGCAGGTCGTTGATGTTCCACTTTCGCTTTCTAACAAGTCAAACATACCGATATGATTTCCGCTACATCACTCTTCATTCCTTGCCACCAGTAATTCTGTTTTAAGTCCTGGTACATTGTGGTCGCTCCAGGATGAATACTCAATTTAATCTTATGAGCCTCTTCCAAAATCGCTCTTCTCATTTCCGCAACTTCCGGTACACAAACTCTTTCATTACATCTCAGAATATTATCTGGTCCGACCCTAAACTAAGTTGTCTGTCCTTGAGCTATTAGATTCCTCTTTTCTTGGATCAATGTGTCATCTTGCAAGTTCACAATCTCCTCAAGGAGACCACTCGAAATTGTTATCATTCCACACTTTAAAATTCCTGGTGCAAACTTTTCGTCCAAGTGTAGATCTCTAAATGCTTCTCACAACTCTTGTTGTCTGGCCATTATCATTGAAGATGCTGACACACTTTTCCTACTTAATGCATCAGCCGCCACATTGGCTTTCCCAGGGTGATACTGCAATGTGAAACCAAAATCCTTGAGAGTTTCCATCCATCTCCTCTGACACATGTTCAACTCCTTCTGATCGAATAGATACTTCAAGCTTTTATGGTCACTGAACACCGTGAACGTGCATCCATATAAGTAGTGCATCCAGACCTTTAATGCAAACACTACTGCAGCAAGCTCTAAATCATGAGTAGGGTAGTTTCGTTCGTGAGTTTTCAACTGCCTTGAGGCGTAGGCTACAGCTTTCTTGTGTTGCATCAAAACACATCCCAGACCTTGGTGAGATGCATCACAATAAACTTCATATGGTTCCTCTGGTTGTGGCAAGACCAATACTGGTGAGGTTGTCAACTTCTCCTTAAGCAACTGAAAACTTTCCTCACACTTCTCTGTCCATGCAAATGGCTGATTTTTTCTGGTGAGTTGTGTCAAAGGAGCTACAATCTTAGCAAATCCTTCAATAAATCTCCTGTAGTATCCTGCTAGTCTGACAAAACTTCGTATGTCTGTGATAGTCTGAGGCTGTTTCTAGGCAAGAATTGTCTCAATCTTTGCTGGATCCACAACGATTCCTTCTTTTGTTATCACATGTCCCAAGAAGTTCACTTTATCTAGCCAAAACTCGCACTTCAACAAATTGGCATACAATTGCTTCTCGCGTAAGACTTCAAGAACCTGGCGTAGGTGTTCTCCATGTTCTTCTTCATCCTTTGAATAAATCAAAATATCATCGATTCACCACCACGAATTTATCCAGAAATGGGATGAAGATTGTATTCATATAGTCCATGAAAATCGCTGGTGCATTCGTAACTCCAAACGGCATAACGAGATATTCATAGTGTGCGTAACGAGTCCTGAAAGTAGTCTTTTGAATATCTCCTTCCCTTACTCGAATCTGATGGTATCCTGATTTCAAATCAATCTTTGAAAACACCACTGCTCCCTTCAATTGGTCCATCAAATCATTAATGCGTGGTAAAGGATAACGATTCTTGATAGTCACCTTGTTAAGTTGCCGATAATCCACGCATAAGCGCGAACTTCCATCCTTCTTCTTAACCAACAACACCGGAGCTCCCTATGGCGACACACTTGGTCTAATAAATCCTTTCTCCAATAGACCTTCAATTTGACCCTTAAGCTCGCTTAATTCCAATGGCGACATCCGGTACAGCGCAATTGAAATAGGTCCAGTTCCTGGGGGTAGATCAATGAAGAACTCCACCTCTCTTACTAGGGTAATCCTGGAATTTCTGATGGAAATACATCCGGATATTCTTTGACTAACACCACATCTTCTATGTTCACATCCATCTTGGTCTCCACGTTAGCCAATGATAAAAATTCCTGAGTTCCTTCTCTCAGTGATACTTCGAGTTTGTTAGCAGCCAAATACCGAACGACTCCAAGTTCGGGGAAAAGAACTCATTTTCGAGCGTAATCCAAGACTACGTAATTATATGTCATCCAATCCATGTCGAGAATGATCTCGAGTGATTGTAGGGGTAGACAGATTAAATTAACCAAGAAATCTCTATTCTGAATCGTTACAGTACAATGTAAACATGCAGAGTTTACGATTAAGGTCTTAGCAGGTATGGAAACGACCAAATTAAAAGGCAAAGCAGACACAGATAACTTCAAACGATTCACACAGTCCATAGCAACAAAAGAGTGGGTTGCCCCCGAATCAAAAAGTGCACTTAGGGTGTTACCTGCAATTTCGCAATCTTGCTCGATTAAATTTGGAGCTTGATTCCCAACTTCAGCACCCATGTGATAGACGCGTCCTCTAGCAATAGGACGAGTAGCCTTAGTTACGTTCACTGTTGGTTCCACCTTCGGAACCCGACAATCGCTCGCCACGTGTCTTGGTTTCTGGCAATTGAAACACACAAGATCCCTTGTGGTACAAGCAATAGCAATATGTCCCTCTTTCCCACATCGATAACACCGAACTCCTTGTCCCAATTGCCGTCCAAAATTCTGATTTCCTGGCCGATTCTGGCCTGTCTTGTTGTTTTGTGGCCGGTTATACGGCTTAGCCACTTGCTTTCCTCTATTGTTCTGATTGTGCATCCGACTAGGCCCTCCTGAATTAAAGTTCCCTCCTCTGTTGGCCCTCTTGTTCTTCATCTCTTCAACCTCTCTACACTTCTCCACTAACACTTGGAAACGTTGAATTCCCAATGGTAAGACCGAGTCTTGAATCTCATACTTCAGTCCATTTTGGAAGCGATGGCACATAAACTGTTCATCAACTTATTCCTGGAAAAATCTGAAATGTCTTGATAAAGATTCAAACTTGGCTGCATATTCCCCTACCGTCATGTTTCCCTGGTGCAATAGAAAATCGTCACCCAACTTGGTCCTAGTGCTCATCGGGAAGTATTTGTCCAAAAACTTCTTTTTGAACGACTCCCAGTTCACCTCCTCTTGAGCTGACCCCATCAGTAGCCTTGTACTTCTCCACCAATACTCTGCATCTCCTATCAGCAGATACGTAGCATAGTTAACCTTCACCGTTGCTTGACAATTAATCATCTCGAAGATTTTCTCCATCTCTTGAATCCACTGGTCCGCTCTTTCTGGACCCTCATCACCCTTGAACTATGGAGGATTATGACGACGAAAATCCTCTAGTCCTCTAGATTCAGCAGCACGAATCTCTCTTTCTCTCTTCTCCAGATCTCGTTGAGTCTTCGCATCCGTCTGTGCAGCAACAGACGCAGCCATGTTATTCATCGCTTCAGCCATCCTATCCTCCCGGCTGGCATTGGCTCTTGCAGTGTCGTCTCTTCTTGGAGGCATTGTTTCCTACAAAACCATCATCACTTCAATCACACCACAACTTACACAAGACTTGACACTTTAACTACTTGCTCCTATGCATGATCAGATAAAGACTCAAAACAATACTTTAATTAGAGCTTTAACCCAAAAATTTAACCAAATGCTCTGATACCACAATTGTAACACCCCGAGTTTAACACAATTGTAACACAAGTGTATTTTTTTTTAAATAATAAATAATAAAAATGAATTTCCAAATTATAACTTCAAAAGAATTGAATTAGAATTTCCTTTAATTCATTTCATAAAAATAGTACGTCGTAATTTAATCGATGAACGGAATTAAATAATTTCATCATAAATATCACTAAGTACTTATCTTTGGGAATTAATAATAACATTAATACATTTCAAAAGATCATTGTCATATCATTTCAAAAGGAAATATCAAAATGCGGAATGAGTTAGCGGAAAAGTAGTACAATAATTTCCAAAATAAGACAAATTACATTCTCCAGCTCAAAATCCTATACATCAAATCTAACCGATCGTGCACTAAAGCTACAGTAGCACGGATTTCCTCCGCATCCCATACAAGTCTCATCCGAATCCGCCGCTCGCCTCGATGTTATCTCCTCCTCCTCATCATACAGAGAGGGATCAGTCTCCTCCGACGTCAGATCAATGCACAATCTAGGTCGCTTCAGCAGTGCCGAAATCTCATAACAATCATCGGATGTCCTAGATGGACCCGGAATATCAGCTGCTAATGGCGTCGGCCTTTTGTTCTTTTCTTCCGCCTCGGAATCAAGTACAGCCCCTCTAACTGGCTCCTCCGCATCATCAAAAAGTTTGTGCGCCTTTAATACCAAATGGGAAGGCAAAGGAAAGTCAATCCTCGCATAGGTGTGCTCCACATAGTTCACCACTCCGTTAGTCCTACAGGTCCTCTTCAATCTCCCCGTGTACGTGGCCCTGCTTGAGATGGAGTCGTATACCCAAGCAGTAGGCACGGAACGATCAATGAAATCGAGCGACGTTTCCGTCGTTTGGGGACCCACAGGTGACATGGGTTTGGGGGTCATCTGAGGGCAAAGCCCAAATTCCACTATAATAGTAAAGGGTCACCGACCGAAATTAACACATAACACATATCATTTATATCACAATAACAAACATATCCATGGCATATCATATAATAACGATGATAAATAAGGATGCTCATTTTGAATTTCATGACATGTAGGCTTTTCAAACAGCAACCAATTAATATGGAAAAACATGTGGTAAGTACAGCTAACACTTCAGCAATCACAATCATTCATCAGAATTTAGATTTTTATAAAGTACTTACACCCATCAATTTCCAATCATAAACATATATCCAAATCGTGACCCACCGCTCAATCACCCCGATGCAATATGTATATGCTCATGTATTCAACTTCTTGGAATTACCAACGTGCAGTCGCTCAACAGACCAGCACAATTTAAATATGTTTGACTTTAACGGCCCTCAAGACCAGGGTGCAATCGCTCAACAGATCAGCACCAGTGCAGTCGCTCAACAGACCAGCACTCGTGCAGTCGCTCAAAAAATCAGCACGTTTAACATATACCAAGGTACAATCGCTCAACAGATCAGTACTAGTGCAGTCCCTCAACAGACCAGCACTCGTGCAATCGCTCAACAAATCAGCACGTTTTGCGCATTTCATGGGACAGTCGCTCAACAGACCAGTACCAGTGCAGTCGCTCAACAGACTAGCACTCGTGCAATCGCTCAACAGATCAGCACGTTTACGCATTACTCTGTGGCCCATCTCGGATACCACCTGACTATGCAGTGCATGAACATGAAATGTTTTCTCTTCACTGAAAACAATATGCAGCCTTAATAAAAATTTAACCTTTTCATCATTTTCGCAAAACATCTCAACACAATAATTTCATTATCATCACATCATTAAGTAAACATTCAAGCATCTCATCATTACCACTGCACATTATCTCAAAACTTCATTTCTTAATTATCATAAGTCTTCCCAATATTTCCCCAACTCTTAAAATCCATAAAACAGTGTTTAAAACTGAGATTTCTGGAAAACACGAATCTGTATTCGAATACAGCTTCATTGTATTCGACTACATAAGCCAAAAACAGGGCAGAATCAACATCCTGTATTCGAATACAGCCTCCTTGTATTCGAATGCATAGGCTATCACAGTGCAAAAATGAGTATTTTCACAACATCAGTAAAAGTCTTATAGCTTCATCACCACCACTTCAAACCATCACAAAAATTCCATTTTCACTCATCACAAACCTTTCCAACATTCCCCAACACTTAGGGTTTATAAAACAATGTTTAAAACTTTGATTTTCTGAAAAACACGAATATGTATTCGAATACAGCTCCCTTGTATTCGAATACAGAAGCTAAGTCTGCAAATTTAACACTCTGTATTCGAATACAAAAGACAAAAACAGTGTAAACTCAACATTTTCTACAACATCAATAAAGGTTTCCAGAACATCATCATCTCCTCTTGAAAACTATTTCAAAGACTCCATTTTAAATCATTTCAAACCTTCCCAATGTTTCCTAACACTTTAAAGCTCACATGACAGTATTAAAACTTGATTTTCTGGAAAACACGAATCTGTATTCGAATACAACTCCCTTGTATTCGAATACAGAAGCTAAAACTTGAATTCTTGGAAAAATATGAATCTGTATTCGAATACAGCTCCCTTGTATTCGAATACAGAAGCCAAAATAGTGAAAATCAGCATTCTGTATTCGAATGCAAGGCTGTCGTAGTCGAATACAGATGCGAATACAATGGCAAAAATTGTAGTTCTGTATTCGAATACGACAGGGTTGTAGCCGAATACAGAGGCTAAGTCAGAAGCAAAAATCCTTCATCTGTATTCGAATACAGAGGCCTGTATTTGAATACAAGTTTGAAAATTTGGGTAAAATAGAAGTTTGGCAGGCTGTATTCGAATACACTCATGCTGTATTCGAATACACTTTCGAATTCAATGAAATTTTCTTGAGACTTCAACACATTTTCAAACTTTTTCCTTTGGAAAACCAACAACCCCAAAATAGTTTTACCACTCTTTTGCAAACCACAAAACTCAGACATTTTTCATCAATATAGATTTTCCAGAAAAACACTTTCATCATTTTAAATCATTTTCTTTTGAAAACGTCAGCAACACTAGATTATCATCAACATGACAGAAAACAGGATCATCAACACTAGACTATTTCACCATAACAGAAACAGAATCACCAACACCAGAACAACATCACAGTTTTGCTTAAATCACCCAAACAGAATGTCAACCACAGCAAAAAGACATTTTTAACCATTTACATTCTGATCATTTCTCAAAACACGTGCAGAGTATTTTCCAGCTTTCTCACACAATCAAAACAACATGCAAAGCATTTCCAACTTTCTCACACAAACAGAACAACAGTGATGTATTCAGCCAAAACAGCAAGCATCACATATCATCAAACACCAACAGAATGCATTTTCGCATTTTATAACAACAAGCACAACATATTTATCAACACATACATTTTGATATTTCCAAACTGACATGCCAAGCATTTTCCAGCTTTCCCACAAAATAGAACAACGTTAATGCATTCAGCCAAATAGCAAACATCACAGAACATTTAAAACATCAACATAATGCATTTTTTCATCTTTCAAAATAACAGGCAAAAACAGTTTTTCTTCAAAAACATTAATGAAACATCATTAATGCCATAACAGTTATGCATTTACAGCCCTAATGCAAACTAGAAGGTGGAAGGTGCCCTTACCCCTGTTGCGTTTCTGCTCCCGTTCACGTTTATGCGTCAAAAATCGGTGAAGTTCCCGTTTTGTGTTCGCTGCTACGAAAGTGGGTTCTCTAGCTCCGTAATGATGAGGAGAACAACTTTTGCACTAGAAGTTTTCTGGTTTGGTGCTTGGATTTCCAAGTAATATCACTTTTGAGGAACTCTCTCTCTTTTTTTTTTTTTGAACGTGAACAGACTTCAGAATGGGAAGGGAAGGAATACTGTTACATGCAGTATGGAGGAGGTATGGTTTTCTGCCTCCTCATTCCTATTTATAGGCATCTGTGGGTGCCACCTCACCCGTGTCTGATCCTCACCACTTAACCAGTTTCATCGCAATTAGCCGATAATCCCTTAATTAACTGCCCGATAATTTAATTAATTTACTCTTCATCCAATAATCTTAATTCATCTTCCAAAATAAATATTTATATATATATATATATTCACTCAAAACATGCATATATTAAATATTTTACAAATATCCCCAAAATACACTTAATATTAGTTCCATAATTAAATTTTAAATTTAAGGGTCTTACAATTGCATAATGCTGTAATGCTATTGTGTTGCGTGTAGTTGTTGTGTAAATGTTGTTTGTTTTTGTCTATTCTCAATGAGGAAGCATGTCCTGTTAATAGAGCCTTTAGGGTATGATCTTTGTACTTCATAGCAAAAAGACAACATATATCTTCATGGATTTCAGCATAGAATCATTGAAGATAAATTTGTCTGTTGAGCTCCAGTCAGATAACAATCCCATAAATCACTCCTCATAACTTGAATGAAAACAGAGGAAGCAGAGGGTACATGATCATTGAATAGGATAATCAGAGCATTGTCTTACAAACCATCAAAGCATGTAGATTATGGATGATTATAAGAGAATGCACACAACTTGTCTTCTCAGAGGATTGACTTCCATCAGATCATTAACTATCACCCAGAATGTTGACTTCTTTCGAGATGTTGACTTTGTTTGAAGCGTTTACCTTTTCAAAACGTTGATTTCTTCATGAATGTTGACTGAGTGCTGATTTTCTTCAAGGGCGTTGACTTTTTTTAGAGGCAGAGAAATCAGACGCTTGCTTGCATTCATCAAAGGCAACTGAGTCAGACACTTGCTTGCATCTCCAGACACTTAAGTTTTTAGAAATGTAGAGCATAGTAGTGAAGTCACGGTGTTCCTTTGTATTAATTTGATCATTAGAGGATATAACATGATATTTTACACAAACACTTGATCTTAAAACTTAACACTTGATTAAAACATCAATGCATTAAATTGTTTTCACAAAATACCTTTTGTTATCATCAAAACAAGATAAGGGATTTTTCTTCAAACCATCTTGGTTCTCCAAAAACAATTTCACTCATGATCTACAAAAGAGCAGTGAGATTAGCATTCAACAAATTCGTTCATGTGATAATCTTGCAGACATTTTCACCAAGTCACTCCCAAATAGAATCTTCAAGGAATTGGTACCAAATCTTTGCCTTCGATGTCTCAGACATATTGTATGGTCGAGGGGGATAAATAAATACACTACGTAGGTCACAAAAGGATATTATACTCTTTTACCTTCACTAGAATTTTTTTCCCACTACATTTTTTTTGTAAAGTTTTAATGAGACATATCATTGATGAACATTCAAGGGGGAGTGTAATGAATATTGAGCCCATTAGTTAATGTCTCTTTTCTTGTGCCTATAAATACGACTAATAGTGTAATAGAAACATCACAGTAATAGTTCACAACACAACTTTCTCTTTTTCTGTCATTCATCTCTACTCTCTTAAATCTTGTCTTTGTTTCGATTAGTTCACAACACAATTTTTATTTCTATTTCATTAGGTTTTGGAATCATATATTTTATTTTAAAAAATAAATTCTATATATGATGATGCCAAAGCACACAAGTATAAATCATCTTTCCGTTAACATGTTTCGAACCTTCTTCTCCTAACATGTTTTAAAATCTGATCTGTTGTGCGAAAAATGTGTCTACCTTGAAATTTTAATTTTATGGCTTCCGTTCTATCACTTTCGACTTCAGGATTTTGTTTTTACGTTTTTTACCTTTCATTCCTGAAAGTTCCTTGATCTTTTATTTTTTTGGAAAAAATTCTTCAATTTTATATTATGTCCCTTGGTTTAGTTTATAGTTATTGAGTATATTAGTTTTGTAATAAAGCAAACTCAAATGTTGCAAAATGATAGTGAATTAATTGCGTTTACTAATTCTCAAGTACATGAATAGTATTCTAGATACAAAATATCATAAAACTTTCGATCCTATAAAAAAATCTAAAAGTGTGACATCTATGAAGAACCAGAATAGTTTGAGCGCCGATGAACTGAAAATTGAAATATAATCAAGGTTAATTAAAGTATATTCTAGTGGTTGTCAATCAGTTAATTGAATAGAAATCCTTTACGTTTGAAGGAACTAAACATATCTATCAAGTCAATAGTGAACTATAGTATAAATCATTGTGTTAATCTATTTTTCTTGCTAGCATGTTTATTTAAAAAACCTTTTAAAACATGTGAGTTTGTTAAAGAGGTTTAGTACACATTTTTTAGAAATATTTTTCATAACTTGTGTTTTGAAAATCAAAAGATTTTAAATCTTTCACAATCTAAAACCTCCAATTTGTTGTATTTTCACCACATTCAATTGACATTAGAGCAATTGACATTAGAGCACTGTCTCTTGCCTGAACATTTTACAATGTGAGAGAAAATATCTTGTAATTGTATGTAAATAAAAACACAGTCTTATCATGATAATGAAAGAAAAAGTGATGGAGGTCACATGAGTTTGACGAGTGTGGCAAGAATGCCAAAACAAAAATGATTTTAGATTCCTTGTGTTTGGCCTATAAAGAGAATGAAAAAGAAATATAATTCAAAGTCAACCTACTTATGAAACATAATGAGCTTTTTAAAATGGAAGATGAAGAAGACAAAGTAACAACGTTTGCGATATTTTAAACATTGTTTAACTGTCTTAAGATCCTGAAAAAAAGTTACACAATTGTTCACCATGTGAGAAAGATATTGAGTATGCCAAAGCAATGAAAACTTAAAGTAACAACTTTCAAAGAAGCTAAAGAAATCAACATACTAAAGTTGGATGAGTTGTTTATCTCCCTTTATTCTTATGAGATAAAGCTCAAGGAAGACGTGTCATAAAAGAAGAGAAACTCGGTTATCTTAAAATCAGATGACTCAAAAATATTCTCTAAGAATGTATTCAAGAGTCTCTGACTATGGCGAATATAGAGACTAGAAGGAAGTCATTGACAAAAAGTAGCCAATTTTCTTTAAGAAACCATTGAAAACAAGCATTATCGATGGCTTCTTAGTGATTGTGCTTCTTGTCTGGAGAGATGTATTGTCACCAAGATATATTTGGCAGTGGAAAAAAAGGATGGAAACATTGGTTAGTTCACTGGGATATTTGATGCCTTCCAAAGGCGAAATTCGGTAGACTTGAATCCCTTAATTTAGGGTAAACTACTATTTTAGTCACTGTATGGGTAAGACACTATCACTTTGGTCTTGACTCAGTCAAAAACTCAAGTTAGTCATCAATTCATCAAAATGTCACTTAGTTTAGCTCTGCACGTAATAATGGTCATAAACTATTTTGACAATAAGTTGTATTAGAGTGACTTTATGACAATAAATTGTATTTTTCATGAACTATTTTAGTGATTCGAAGTCTAATGTGACTATTTTAATGATTCATTGTCCTACACTTTTAAGGACTAAAATGATAGTTTACATTTTAATTTACTTTTAAAGTTGGCTTTATCTTGCGGGGCAAAATATGTTTGCACCATGTGAGATTAGGCAGAACGCTCAAGACATAATTCTTTTGAATAATTTGAGTTCCAAGAATGAAACTTCAAAACTTCTTAAGTATTATTCCGCTTCAAACAATCCATCTATCAAGCTGAATAATCATATAAATAAAACATACTCCAAAAAAATTCTGATCAGGAAAAACAAATCAAATTTATCAATTACTATGAGAATAATTGAACAACAAATTTGTTCTGAAGTCACATAAATTAATGAAAAACTATGACTCAATAACTGAAATTGAAAGTAAAAACTAAGAAAATGTGCATAAAATGAGAAGTAATCTCCCGAGAAGAGAAATGTTTCCATCTTATTCAAATTATTTAATTATTAATGTAAGAAATGGAAAAAGGCATGGTGTAAATAACCACCAGGACTAAATAAATGTAAGTATCTAAAATATTAAAATGATATAGTAACATAACATAAACTTAAAAAAGAAACTTGGTTTTTCTTTTGACCTGAGACTTAGACTTTAAAATAAATAATATAATTGCTATTAATTAAAGTTCTTTTATTCTCATAACATCTCAAATTTTATTATAAACCATTTTATTAATTAATTAAGAATTTAAAGAATTAATTTGGTGTTAATATTATTTTAGAATACACGTTGATAATGATTAATTTTCTTTATACGTTTGTTTGCTATGTTGTGATAATTATATATATATATATGTATATATATTTTTTATTTAATGAATAATATAAATTATAAATATTATATTTAATTGTTTTCCAAAATAAACAGTATGTTCCTAAAAATAATAATATTTGGAAGAATAGGAATTTAGGCAATATCACGTGTATATTCAAGTTGGTAAATACAAATTTGGTTGACAAATTTGTTTACACAACTCATAATATCATAAATTAAAAAAGATATAGATAAAATATCTAATTACGTACCCTGAATCGTATGGTCCCAGAAACAACTTGTCCTTCTCTTTATTTTCTAATAGTCTATCAACTACATATTTTTTTACATTATCTAGATGGAGTTTAAACATGGATAGTTTATGCGGAGAGAAGAATGAAAATCTACTTGACAATTTTCGCGTACACACCAACTTCTCATACAAAAACCTTCAATGAAAATATAAAATTAGATTAATTATTAATAAATTAATGTGGCAGTGATGCAATTAAAAGGTAATTTAAATCTTAAATAAAGTATTTATATTACTTGATGTATATGCTAATTACAGTAGCACTCATCTCTTTATGATTGAGAAGTTCATATATTAATTTGCTCTTTGCCAAGTATTTCTAAATACTCTTCTCCGAATATACTTTTTTCCATGTTTATCATACGTGCATCATTGCTGCTCTTCATATTCATCTTTGTTGTTATGTCAAGACACGACCCAAATCGACCAAGGCGTGGTTTACTTATTTTAGGAGCAGCAACTGATTTTCCTCGATCCATTTTTTGCATTTTGGAAGATTTACTTTTACCACGGACCTGCACATGCGGTGCAGCGGGTTTATTTTTTGGTTGAATCTAAAAACAAAAGAGGTTGATCAGTTTGTTAGTTATTATCGTAAGCTAATCATTTCGTATACATGAATTGATGTATATTTCAAACCTTTTCTGCCTTTTCTGGTGCCTTTTCAAGTGAAGTGACAAACTTGTTTCGAGGGATCTTATCATTCCCTTTAGCAATAACCTAAATAAATGTGAAATATAAAAGCAGAAAAATCAGCAATTAAACATAATCAATCATAATCATACAACTAAACATACATAGCAATTAAAACATACCTCCTGATCAGTGCCAACAAGATGTTTCGTCCATGCCACATAGCTATCTATTTCTTCTCTCAAAAGTTTCATATCCCCGTCGTTGTCAGGGATAGGCAACGGTGTAAGTGGTTCTAAAGCTACCACGGGTGACACTTTAACACGACTGGCAGGGACGGGGTTGTTGTGCAATACTTCTCCCAACATATTGTACAATGTTCCTTTCCCAACCATGCGATGGGTAGGGGAAGACAAGTATAGGCAGCAATGTGAAACACCCTAAATTAAATTAATGGTTAATACATAAGTATTTGAAACAATTAAGTTGAATGAATTTCTTATTTTGTTAAGTAATTAATTACCTTCGGGAGACTTTTATGACCAATGTTGCAACTTTCATCTTCACTTTCTATTTGCATTTCACGTTGAAGTTGTTTTTCCTTATCCTTTTTAACCAAGTATGCAACTTGCTCCGAAAGGGTTTTCGAAAGTGCAAACACGAAAAAGGGGGGTTGAATTGTGTTTGACTAACTTGATTACTTTTCTTGTTTTTACACTTTTAAAACAAAACTTGATGAATAAAAACAAAGTTAGCAGCGGATATAAAGTAAAAAACGAAACACAGAATTTTTATATTGGTTCACCGTTAATGAGGCTACGTCCAGTCCCTTCACCTTGAAGGATTTCACTAATTCAAACCTTGAATTACAACAGTTCCACTGACCCTCCAAGTCAGTCTTCTGAAACAGTCTAACAATCCTAGACTCTTGAGGAATACAGCACCTTGACTTCCTAAGTCAAGTCTTCTCCTGCCAATCTGACAACCCCAGATTGTAGAAGGAATTACAACGCCTTGAATATAATTGCAAAGTAATCTGCTACCCCTTCTGACTCCCTCAGGTTGTAGACTCTACTTCAACAACTTAGATCTAACACAAGGGAAAGAAAATAACACGAGTGCTTGCTTCTTGAAAGCTGGAACTCACAATTAACCTCACTGAAAACTTGAGTGTTTGCTTTGGAAGTGTATGACTCTTTTGTGATTTTCGATGCTAAGTGTTCTACCTTGAGCCTCCTTTTATAGATGCAGATTTGGGCCTCTTCCAAGCTTAATTTCGAGCTGAATCTTGTTGGATTATCTTGCAAAAATAACTTGACCAATTGGGCTTTATTTAAAAAAAAATATCTTTTATTAAGCTTCAGATTTTCTTTCAAAATAACTAGCCAATCAAGTCTTTAGTTCCTTCCTGCCAACAGCTCTTGATTTCCACAATACTTCACTTAATTTTTGTAACAAATCTTTTTAATACTTTGATCAAAATAAATTAAAATCTCCACCGTTAATCCTTATGATTAAATCTGGACCATTTGATCTTCCTGCGCTACTCCACATCTGGACCATACTAATTGATATGTTGTGATCCTCTGATTTCGGCCATCCCTGGACCATACTTCCTGACCTTCTGATCTTCTGATCTCGGCCATCCTGGTCTAGCAAACTGATCTGCTGTGATCCTCTGATCTCGGCCACTGCTGGACCACACATTCTGACCTAATGATTTCGGCCAACACTGGGCCATGGTCTGATCTTCTAATCTCGGCTAACACTGGGCCAAATAATTAAATCTAAACCATTGATCTGAAAATCTTCCCTCTGATCTGGACCAACTCTGGACTTGGTCTGGATTAAACTGAAAATTAATCTGGACAAATAATATGTCAGTCTGGACATTTTACCTTCTGTTTTGGATCAGTTCTGGATCAATTCTGGAGATCATTTCTTCTGGTCTGGACTTAGTTTCATACCTTGAACCATGATATCTTCTGGTCTGGGTCAAATCTGGATTAATTCCTTTGTTATGGACCCATTAATTTACCCTCTGATCAAGTCTGGGCTGTTTATCATTTCACTGCCAGGCCATCTTCTGGTTAGAATAACTTATGGAATAAATATGACATTTGACATCTTCTGATCTGGAACAACTCTCCCTATGGCAGGCTTCCTTTTGGTCTGGTCCAGGTCTCCTTCTGACTTTGCTTCCTTCTGATCTAGGCCAGCAAAGATATCCTCTGGTAGTGTTTTGATACCTGGTGTATCCTCTGGTAATTCCAGAATGTATTTGGATGCATTTTTTGCTTCTGCAATCGTCAATTTCTGGTGGTATTTAATGTAATAATTCAAGGTACAAAATAAGATTACATGGAGTGCTTTTGTAAACATCAACATCCTAAGTATTTAGAACCAACTTGGTTCCAACAATCTCCCCCTTTTTGATGATGACAAAACATTAACTTATTTTGCTAGTTTATAACTCGAAGACTTGAATTACTCCCCCTCAGACGAATCTCTCCCCCTAAGTCTGATACTGACTTTTTCTTCTCCTTTTCAACTCCTTCTCTTTTCACTCTTTCTTTTCTTCTCTTCTCCTCTCCTTTTCAACTCCTTCTTTATTCTCTCTTTCTTTTCTCTCTTCACATTTCCTCTCCTTTTCAACTCCTTCTCTTTTCACTCTTTCTTTTCCTCTCTTTATTTTTCTCTCTCCCTGTTTCCTCTCCTTTTCAACTCCTTCTCTTTTCACTCTTTCTTTTCCTCTCTTTATTTTTCTCTCTCCCTGTTTCCTCTCCTTTTCAACTCCTTCTCTTTTCACTCTTTGTTTTTCTCTCTTTATTTTTCTCTCTCCCTGTTTCCTCTCCTTTTCAACTACTTCTCTCTTCATCTCTTTCTTTTTCACTCCTTCTTTCTTTTTATATCTCCTTTTCTACTTATTTCTCCCTTTTCTCTCTCTCTCTCCCCCTTTTTGTCATCAGCAAAAAAGAGTTCCTACTATTTTTGTAATTTTTTGTTTTTCTCTTTACAAATTATAGAAAGTAAAACAGAAAATAAAAGACAGAAAATAAAATTACAAGAAATTTAAAAAAAAAAACTCCTAAGATGACTACTTGAGCTAGTCAGATATGGAGGTAATGCTGAGATGCTTCTTGATGAAATCGAACCTATCTTCTGGTAATGCTTTGGTGAAGATTTCAGCCCATTGATGATCAGTGTCCACAAACTGGATGCTTAAAGTTCCTTTTTGAACATGGCCCCTAATGAAATGGTGTTTTATTTCAATGTGTTTGGCTCTAGAGTGTAAGATAGGGTTCTTGGTTAGGTTTATGGCTGAAGTGTTATCACAGAACAAAGGGATATTGGTTTCAAAGATGTTGTAATCTTCAAGTTGATGTTTCATCCAGAGTAACTGTGAACTGCATCCTGTTGCTGATATATACTCAGCTTCAGCTGTTGACATGGCAATGGTGCTTTGTCTTTTGCTTGACCAAGAGATCAATTTATCACCTAAGAAAGTGTAGTTGCCACTTGTACTTTTCCTTTCCAGCTTGTCTCCAGCATAGTCGGAATCACAAAAACCTCTGAGTTTGTAGGTGGGAGGTTTTCTTGTATAACAGAGTAAGGTTGGTGGTTCCTTTAAGGTATCTCAGAATTCGTTTGACAGCAGTTAAATGGGATTCCCTAGGGTCAGCTTGAAATCGAGCACATACACAAACACTAAGCAAGATGCTAGGTCTAGAAGCTGTTAAATAAAGAAGGGATCCAATCATACCTTTGTATGTTTTCTGGTCTACCTTTTGGCTGGTTTCATCTTTCTCAAGTTAGCAGGTTGGGTGCATGGGGGTGGCCATAGGCTTACATTCACTCATTTTGAACTTTTTAAGAAGTTCTTTAGTGTATTTAGATTGGTGAATGAGTATACCTGATTTACCTTGATGAATCTGAATTCCCAAGAAGAACTTAAGTTCTCCCATCATGCTCATTTGGAAATCTTTCTGCATTAGGTCAGAAAACTCTTTGCACAAAGTGCCATTAGTCGATCCAAATATGATATCATCAATATAAACTTGAATAATCAAAATATCATTTTTAATGGATTTCCTAAATAGAGTATTATCAATCTAGCCTTTATTAAATTCATTCTTAAGCAGAAAGTTACTAAGTCTGTTATACCATGCCCTTGGTGTTTGTTTTAAACCATATAAAGATTTTTTAAGTTTGAAAACATGGTCAGGAAAATCAGAATTTTCAAATCCAGGGGGCTGTTTGACATAGACTTCCTCACTTATATAGCCATTTAAGAATGCACTTTTAACATCCATTTGATACAGCATTATATCATGATTATCAGCAAGTGATAAAAGAATTCTAATTGCTTCTAACCTGGCCACTGGAGCAGAAGTCTCAGTGTAGTCTATACATTCCTGTTGATTGTATCCTTGAGCTACAAGTCTGGCTTTGTTCCTTACCACTTCACCTTTTTCGTTGAGTTTGTTCCTGAACACCCACTTGGTTCCAATAATGTTTTTGTTTGGTCTGGGTACCAGATCCCAAACATCATTATCTTGGAATTCATTCAGCTCTTCTTGCATTGCAAGTATCAAACCTTCCTCTGTCAAAGCTTCATCAACATTGGTTGGTTTGCATCAGCTTCTGGTTCTGGAAGATCTGTAACAGCTTCTGATTCTGATAAATCAGCTTCTGGTTCTGGTGAATCTGTAACAGCTTCAGATTCTGGTAAATATCCAGATTTCTCTTCTGACTTATCTTGGCTGTTTCTGACTTGATCATATTTATCTTTTGAAGATTTGTCATGTGTTGCTGACTTGCTTATATTCTCTACCTTTCCAGGTACTTCTGTTTCTTCTGCTTCTGCTTCTGCTTCTGCTCCCTTTGGTTCTGGTGAACCTGCACTATCTTTATCTTGCTTTGATTTGTCAAGATCAAGCAGTTTGTCATATAACATAATATAGATCAAATAATTTAAAAATGAACTCAATACAGCCAAACCATTAATTCTGCTTCTGGTGGTTTCTGCTTGTCTTTGAAACCACTGGAATGTTGTTTCTGCTGACGTATTCAATTCGTGTGAATCATCTGGTTCCTCTAATAGTTTGAAAACCTGCAGAATACTTATTTAGCTTTGATTTGTTAAGATCAAGCTTCTTGTTATCACAGTAAACGTAAATATCAAATAATAATAGTATTTACAGCAAGATGTAACCTCTATGTCAGCAGTTTCAGTTTTATTCTGAAAATCCTCCTGCTTCTGATTTTCAGATTTCGAATCTGTATGTTCTATGATTACATGGTTTGGATTAAGGGATTTGAATTCCCTTCCAGGTTTGTAGTCTTGATGAATCTCACTAGAATGTTTGAAGAACTCTCCTGATTCTGATTCCTCTCTTTCTGCTTTGGCTGATACCCATGTTCCTCTGGTGATTATACTGATTTTGGTAATTATGCTGTTTTGGTTCGGGTTCTGGTACTGATTCAGATTCTGGTTCCAGTGTTGGTTCTGGTTCCAGTTCCTATGCCTCTGATACTGGTTCCAGTTCCTGTTTTGATTCTGGTTCCAGTGTTGGTTCTGGTTCCAATTCCTAGACCTCTGATACTGATTCCAGTTCTGATTCTGGTTCCAGTTCCTGTTCTGATTCCTGTTATATGTGTGATTTCTTTGATATTTCCTGTTCCACCTATGATTCTGGTTCTGGTTCTGATAGGTATTGTGTTGACCAGTTCTTCTTCTACCAGAGTCACTTGGCTTCTGTTTGGTAGACGGTGGAACATAAACCTTCTTCTGCTTGTGCATTTCCAATATCTATTGTCTAGGCACCATTGTTGGTGTCTCCTTTTGCTCAGAATATCTGCAACATAGACAATTTGATCTTTTGGTACCCAGAACTGATTGGGTCCAGGTTTGTTAGTCTTAACAGCTCTCTGATCTTGTTTAGATTTTACCATTGGACAAGATAGTTCAGAGTGACCTTTCTTAGCACAAACAATGCACAAAACATCAGAATGAACAACTTTACTTTCAGTAATCATTTCTGTAAAACCAAGACCTCTCTTTCCAGTGTTACTGTTTCCATAAATCATATATGCATATTTCCTTCTTTCCATTCCATTAGAAATAAAGTTTTGAAAAAATTGTTCATGCATATCAGATTCACAAACAGTTTTGGAAGTGGAACAAACATTGATTTTGAGAGTTTGGTTTTCAGATTTGAGTCTTGCAACTTCAGTGTTAAAATCCTTATTTTCAGTTGCATACTCAAAATTTTGATTCTTTAAAACTTGGACTTCTTTGGTCATATTTTTCTTATCTTCCCTAAGAGTTTTCAGTTTTAAAGACATCTTATTATTTGCATTTAACAAATCTTTTACAGCATCAATTAATTCAGATTTAGAGAGATCAGAAAATACCTCACTGTCTTCATCATCTGATTCTGTTCCAGTGCTTGAGCTGTATCCAGAACTTGAGTTGGTATGAGCCATCAGAAACAGAATTGCTTCCTCTAATGTGCTTCCAGACTTGCTTGAATGACTACTTCGTTCATTCTTCCCTCTGCCTACTTTCCTTCCTGGAATTATGCCTTTATGAGGTCCAGAAGCAGACCTGATGTGTACCATCATTGCTGTTTCTGCCTCTTCTTCATCAGACGATTCTTCTTCTGATTCTGATACATCCCAGGCAGCCATCAGGCCCTTCTTTCTGTTTCTGGAACTCTTCTTGTGCTGTTTGCTTTTTTCCAGATTTGGACATTCTTACTTGATATGTCTAGGTTCATTGCATCCATAACAGATAATGTTCTTCTTGTCAGATTCTTCCTTATCTTTGCTGTTATGTTTCTTCTTGGAACTTCTCCTCTTCCTGTTTTCCCAGATCTTAACCATCTTTTTGGTTAAGTAAGCCATATCATCACTGTTACTATCCTCTGATTTTGATGCTGCCCTTGCAGCTTTCTTCTGTTTCGACTTCAGAGCCAAATTCTTCTTCTTCTTTGGATCATCTCCTTCTAGTTCTATTTCATGAGACCAGAGTGAGCTAATCAGATCTTCAAGTCTTAAGTTATTCAGATCTTTGGCTTGCTGAACTGTAGTAACCATTGGTCTCCACTTGGTTGGTAAACTTCTTAGAATCATCTTGACATGATCTACTGTTGTGTAGCTTTTCTTCAAGACCTTCAATCCAGATATTAGAGTCTGGAATCTGTAGAACATTCCATCAATGTTTTCATCATCTTCCATCTTGAACATCTTATACTGTTTGACCAGTATGTTAGCCCTTGCTTCTTGAACCTGCTGGGTTCCTTCATAGGTCAGAATCAGACTGTCGAATATGCTCTTTGATGTTTCTTTATTTGTGCATCTATCAAATTCCTTGAATGGCATTGATCATGATGTTTCTAGACTTGTGATGAAGTTTGTGTAATCTGCTCTGGTCTGGTTTCATATCATCCATGTCAAGTTCTTTAGTTGGATATTCTGGATCAGTAGGTGCAGTGTATCCTTTGACTACCATCTTCCATAATTCAAGATCTTGAGATATGAAGAAACTTCACGTTCTGGCCTTCCAATACTCAAACCTTTCTTCATCAAATAGTGGTGGTTTGTTGATGTTGCCTCCCAGTTCATCTCTGGATTCTGCCATGTTGAACCTTGGACCTTTCCTCAAACACTGTTAAGTGCTCAGCCTTGAGACCGAGCTCTAATGCCAATTGAAGGTGCAAACACGAGAAGGGGGGGTTGAATTGTGTTTCACTAACTTGATTACTTTTCCTGTTTTTACACTTTTAAAACAAAACTTGATGAATAAAAACAGAGTTAGCAGCGGATATAAAGTAAAAAATGAAACACAAAATTTTTATACTGGTTCACCATTAACGAGGCTACATCCAGTCCCTTCACCTTGAAGAATTTCACTAATTCAAACCTTGAATTACATCAGTTACACTGACCCTCCAAGTCAGTCTTCTCAAACAGTCTAACAATCCTAGACTCTTGAGGAATACAGCACCTTGACTTCCTAAGTCAACTCTTCTCCTGCCAATCTGACAACCCCAGATTGTAGAAGGAATTACAATGCTTTGAATCTAATTGCCAAGTCATCTCCTACCCCTTCTGACTCCCTCAGATTGTAAACTCTACTTCAACAACTTAGATCTAACACAAGGGAAAGAAAATAACACGAGTGCTTGCTTCTTGAAAGCTAGAACTCACAATTAACCTCACTGAAAACTTGAGTGTTTGCTTTGGAAGTGTATGACTCTTTTGTGATTATCGATGCTAAGTATTCTGCCTTGAGCCTCCTTTTATAGATGCAGATTTGGGCCTCTTCCAAGCTTAATTTCGAGCTGAATCTTGCTGGATTCTCTTGCAAAAATAACTTGACCAATTGGGCTTTATTTAAAAAAAAAACATATCTTTTATTAAGCTTTAGATTTTCTTTCAAAATAACTAGCCAATCAAGTTTTTAGTTCCTTCCCGCCAACAACTCCTGATTTCTACAATACTTCACTTAATTTTTGTAACAAATCTTTTTAATACTTTGATCAAAATAAATTAAAATCTCCACCGTTAATCCTAATGATTAAATCTGGACCATTTGATCTTTCTGCGCTAGTCCACATCTGGACCATACTAATTGATATATTGTGATCCTCTAATTTCGGCCATCCCTGGACTATACTTCCTATCCTTCTGATCTTCTGATCTTGGCCTTCCTGGTCTAGCAAACTGATCTGCTGTGATCCTCTGATCTGGACCGTTGCTGGACCACACATTCTGACCTTCTGATTTCGGCCAACACTGGGCCATGGTCTGATCTTCTAATCTCGGCTAACACTAGGCCAAATAATTAAATCTAAACCATTGATCTGAAAATCTTCCCTCTGATCTTAACCAATTCTGGACTTGGTCTGGATTAAACTAAAATTAAATCTGGACAAATAATATGTCAGTTTGGACATTTTACCTTCTATTTTGGATCAGTTCTAGATCAATTATGGAGATCATTTCTTCTGGTCTGGACTTAGTTTCATACCCTGAACCATGATATCTTCTGGTCTGGGTCAAATTTGGATTAATTCCTTTGTTCTGGACCCATTAATTTACCCTCTAATCAAGTCTGGATCAAGTCTGGGCTGTTTATCATTTCACTGCCAGGCCATCTTCTGGTCAGAATAACTTCTTGAGTAAATCTGACATTTGACATCTTCTGATCTGGAACAACTCTCCCTATGGCACGCTTCCTTCTGGTCTGGTCCAGGTCTCCTTCTGACTTTGCTTTCTCCTGATCTGGGCCAGCAAAGATATCCTCTGGTAGTGTTTTGACATCCTGGTGTATCCTCTGGTAATTCCAGAATGCATTCTAGATGCATTTTCTGCTTCTTCAATCTTCAATATCTGATGGTATTTAATATAATAATTCAAGGTACAAAATAAGATTACATGGAGTGCTTTTGTAAACATCAAAATCCTAAGTATTTAGAACCAACTTGGTTCCAACAGTTTTCAGCGTTTCTAATACTTGATCATTCGAGGGATTTGTGCGCTTCTCATGTGAAAAATAACTTTTGGGAGTCACGCCAAATCCCTTACCTCTCACACGGCCAGAATATTCAGGAACATTGAATACCTTGTCGAGAATGTCCATGCAGCTAACTTCTTTATTTTCATCTTGATTTTCAAGACATTGTTCCAAATTTTCCTAAAATACTTGTAGTATTAAAAAGATAAGTTCAATATCATTTTAAAAGACAATATTAAAAAATATTAAACTGATGGTATACTTACACATTATTGGACAACTTGTAGAACATTTTCATTATCCACTATTCCAAATTTATTTACGCGAGCCTCCTTCCACAAGATATGATGACCCAATGGTTGATCGGATTTCGTCTCTTGCAGCTGTTCGTCAAGACATAAACAAAATATTAGTTAGAAACTATAATTTATTATCTAGCTACCACAATGTATAAAAGTGATGTTTACTTACAATTTTTTGCTCTAAACGCGCATACCCCATACGCAATCTTTTGTATGGATGCACTAGGTTCTTTGCTCTCTCCCGATTTGCTGTACTTATATTCTATATATAAATTAAAAAAATAACGATCATGTAAAAAATATAAGATATGAATATGAATAAAACATACATACTAATTAAATAAATATTACCACAAATGCGGAGTCTGAATGTTTAGCTACAAAAGAGGTCCACTCTTCAGGTGTTATGTAATGTTTGTAAATGTTTGGAGCTTCAACATTCTCATTTCCACATTTGTCTCTTAGGTAACAATTCAACATATGAGATCTAAATCCTCTGTGAATTTTACCAGAAACCCTAAGTACATTATTTTTCCGCATATCTTCAATGTTAAAAGCACTCTGCAAACCAAATAAATAAAGAGTTTGAATAAAAGTATTTCAATGGAAAAAATTATAATTAAGTAACAAAAAAGTGGAGTAAAAAAGTTAATTACTTGTACATCACTCCACAGTATGTCTTTAGCATCCTTCAATGCTTTGTCTCTCCAATCATCGATTGTTATTCGGATATTTTGGCGGACAACAACACCGATGTAGCTTACCATCATTGAACTGTTGGGCTCAAACAGCTGGCCACTTTCATTCCATGCCACCTAACAAACTCATAGAGTGTAAGTGTTTGCTTTCAAAAAAGAAAAAATACAATAAAATTTAAACAAAAGTATAATATATATACCTCAAATTTTATTCCAGTACTTCTTGCTATAATGAGTTTTTACATTATAGTTGCCCCACGCTTCACTTCACCTTAATAGCCTTTAGCGTTGATAGCTTCATTGTTTACAACGTCAGTGTTTACAACTTCATCGTTTTGACAACCTAAATTGTTGTTGGAATCCATTTATCAACACATTGCACACAGTATAAGTTTAACATACAGTATAAGTTCAACATGTAGTTTAGTGACAACAACAGATTGATTAAATACAACATACACTATAAGTTTAGTGACAACAAGATATTAATAACAATACCTGTAGTTTAGGGTTACGACGTCGCAGAAATACAAATAGAAATGTCTTGTGCAACGAGAAGATAGCACTAGGGTTCCACAGAGCACTTTAAAAACCTAAACAAAAAGCGCCTTCAAAACCTTTATGGTCGTAGGGATAGAAGGTAGTGAAAATGGAGAATAATGAAACAGAGAGTACGTAATGAATATGGACAGAGAGAAGGGTTTGCACTAGGGAAAAGGTTTTGTATAGGGAGAAGGGTTCGTATAGAGAGTACGTAATGAATAAGGGTTTCACACTGTCAAGTTCGTAGGGATGAGAATATATGTAATGAAGAAAAAAATGAAGAGGCGGTTTCTTATATTATCAGTTTACATAATATTTTAAAAAACTTTTTTACAACACTTTTCCAAATAGCGCTTTAAAAGACTATATAAAAAATGCCTTAAATAGTATTTTACAGCGCTTATATACACACTATATAAAAGGCGCTATATGAGCATTTTATAGTGCTTTTTCCCATAAGCGATATAAATGTTTTGTACTTGTAAGTTATTTTGCATGTTACAGCGCTTTTTCACATAAGCGCTATAAATATTTTGTACTTGTAATTTATTTTTTAAAAGAATGTTACAGTGCTTATGGGCGAAAGCGCTATAAATGTTTTGTCTCGTGTAATTTATTTTTTTAAATCCTTTTACAGCGCTTATGGACAAAAGCGTTGTAAATGTTATGTCTCTTGTAATTTATTTTTTAAAATCCTTTTACAGTGCTTATGGGCGAAAGCGTTGTAAATGTTTTGTCTCTTGTAATTGTAATTTATTTTTGTAAATCCTTCTATAGCGCTTATGTGCAAAAGCGCTGTAAATGTTTTGAAATTAAATTTTTAAAAGTCTTAGAATAATATGTGTATCATTTTATAATTTGATATAATATCCATACTCATGGATATCAATTTGTTCATATCAACTTATGTGATGAGTTCAGATTATAATTAAAAAAATTATCAAATTGTCATCTCTAAAATAATTAAATAATATAATTAAAAAAATTATATGATGAGTTCATGTTCTGGCAGAAAATCAGTATATCAATGTCTGTATATATATCAATGCAAAATTACATGATCATTTCAAGTTCTGGCAGAAAATCAATATAAGCATAAAATCAAATACTCAGTTCTGGCAGCTCAAGTTATATGAAATTAGTATAAATTACACAATGAGTACAGATCATTACATGACTTAGATAAAATACATAAATACCTTAAGATGCCCTTCTTCTTTTCCTAGTGGCATTCACATTTGTTTGTCCATTAACAATATGAAACGATGGATTAATCCAAATTCCCTCATCATGATCATCTCTAAGATATAAATCATCATCAGTTGAATCAATTTCACATGGTTGTGATGTCGCAAAGAAAATTTCATTACCAACATCTTCAACGTTGTTGTTATCATCACTTATTTTATTGGTCGATAGGACAAAAAACCATTTATCATCAGCAGGATCTGTGAAATAAAACACTTGTTAAGCTTGCGACGCTAAAATAAAAGGCTCATCTTTGTATCCCACCCTACTAAAATCGACAAGCAAGAACCCTGACTCATCAATCCGAACGCTATTATTATTATCGACCCACTTGCAACCAAAGATGGGAACACGAAACATTGTGTAATCCAACTCCCATTTGTGCTCGATAACCCCAAAATATGATAGATTTGCATATATTGGGTTTTTTTCTTTTGACTTGAGATATGCATCGCTTCAGCTACTAGAGTGACTCCGATATTTTGCATAGTGGTTTGCTCATCTTGTTTTGTAGTATAAAATGTATAGCCGTTAATTACATATCAGGTGTAAGAAAAGACATGTAAACTCAGGCCATTTGCTAGCCATCTCTATATTAAACTTTGAGCTAATGTGATTTTTTAGCCAAGGGATAAAACATCGATTATGCTCTCATGTTATCAAATTTTTATTCCTATTCATGTTCAAACTAGATAACTGATCAATGTGTATTGTAACATACAGTTAAACCTCATCATCATTGTGCATAACATACAATTGTGCCTACTCCCATTATGTCCTTGATATAGTTATTATTCTCTTTCCAATTATCCATTCTATTGTTATTCTTCCCGAATGACGAGACATAGGAAGTCCTATGGATTCAACATTGGATAGATATTCAATACAAAATTCAGGAGCTTCTTCGACAATGTACCGTTCAGCAATACAACCTTTTGGTCGACTTCTAATTTTTACGTACCCTTTTAATATTTTCATATATCGTTCTATCGGATATATCCATCTCATGTAAGCTGGCACACAAAGTTGTGTCTCCTTAACAAGATGAATAGTAAGTTGAACCATTATATCAAAAAACGAGGGTGGGAAATACATTTAAAGCTCACACAAAGTAACAACAATTTCCCTCTGCATTGTCGGTAATTTCTAAGGATCGATCACTTTACTACAAATTTCCCTGAACATCTACCTATTGGTAGCCAATGCCCCATTAGCTCGTCGAACTTTTTCAGGTAAAACGGAACGTATACCTATTGGTAGCAAATGCCCCATTATAACATGACAATCATGAGTCTTCAAACCTTTTAACTTTTCGTACAAACTAAATTTTTAATGTTTAAATTGTATCCTTTTGGAACTTTAACTTCGTGTAGAAATTTACATTAAACAATTTTTTCCTTTCTAGATAGAGTATGAGCGGATGGAGGTAGATATGTGTGATTTCCTTTCTTTACGGGACCCAATTCATTTCTTATTCCCATATCGACCAAATACAATCTTGCATTGATGTCATCCTTAGACTTTACTGGAACACTGAGTAACGTACCAATAACACTATCGAATACATTTTTTTCAATATGCATCGCATCGAGAAAATGTCTTATATACAATGACTTCCAATATGGCAATTCAAAGAAAATTGACTTTTTCTTCCACCCAAATTTGACAAGCTCTCCCGCAAATGGTTTGCCAAATTTATTGGTCAAACCTTGTACTTTTTCCAATATTTGATATCCATTTGTGCTTTTGGAGCAGTACATTCCTCTGATTTTGCATTGAATGCATTTATCCACCCACGATAATGATAACTAAAAGGTAAAAGTCTACGATATCCAAGAAAGGTGTTCTTCTTACAATGTTTCAACCACATCCAATTTGTACTCTCTTCACATATAGGACATGCACACTAACCTTTAATGCTATACCCTGATAAATTACCATATGCTGGAAAATCATTAATTGTGTCAATCAACATAGCCCTCAAGTTGAAACGTTCTTTCTTATACCCATCATAAACTTCCACACCTGACTGCCATAACTTTTTTAAATCTTCAATTAAATGAGCCAAGTAAACGTCGATATCATTCCCCGATTGTTTGGGACCAGAAATTAATAGAGACAACATCATAAACTTACGCTTCATACATAACCATGGAGGTAGGTTATAAATCAACAAAATCACAGGCCACATGTTATGTGATATGCTTTGAAGACCATGTGGATTCATTCCATCAGTTGAAAGTGCAAGTTGTAGATTTCTTGACTGTCTACCGAAATCAGGATACTTGTGATCAATTTTTGCCATTGTGGAGAATCTGCAGGGTGTCGTCAATTTCCATCTCTAATTCTTTCATCTGTATGCCATGCCAAGTGTTTTGAATCTTCTTCACTACGATAGATTCGCCTAAATCTTTGTACTATAGGAAAATACCACACGACTTTTGCTAGAGTAGATTCTTCTTATGCTAGAGACATTGCATTTCAGACACGCCTTTAGTAATTCATATTTGTTTCGAAATAAAATGCAATCGTTAGGACACGCATAAATCCTTTCGTAACTCATGCCAATAGAGCACAAAATTCGTTTAGCCTCGTAGGTTCGACTAGGAAGTTCATTATCATCTGGCAACATATCTTTTAGTAGTGTTAATAATTTTGTGAAGCTTTTATCAGACCAACCATTTTTCGCTTTTAAGTTTTACAACTTTAATATCGCCGAAAGTCTTGTGAATTTAGTACAACCATTATATAATGGTTTCTCTACATCACTCAAAAAACTCTCAAACATTTTAGGACAATCCTGAAGATCTTCTTCAACTGCTCTTGCAATATCTTCAACTCAGTCCTGCTCATATGTATGTGTGTCGAACTCATTTGAATCATATGTCGCATCACTGTCAAAATAAGTGTTCCCTTTTTTTCTCACCATGTTTTATCCAACATGTATAGCTTTTATAAATTCCATGCCATACTAAATGTCCTTCCAATTCATCTGCTCTAATGCGTTTTCCAAAACAACATTTTAAACAAGGATAAGTGATTCGATTTGGGTCTTTTGCATTCTTCACTGCAAATTCAACAAACTCTTTCACTCCATTTTTATACTCTTTTGACAATCGATTGACAAACATCCATTTCCGGTCCATTTTAATTATATGACCTATATGAATGCAGTAAGAACAAATCAATCTATAAAAAATTTATCAATCTATAACATTATATATATATGCATACAAGTTATATATATTTCAAAACATAACAGAACAGATCGAACAGATTTCATATGATTTATCATGTAAGAATTTATGAATGCAGTATATATGAATGTAGTGTTACACAAATTTATCAATCTATAACATCATACAAATCTATAGTATACATTGACAAATATTGGAAGATGGAAACCAAGGTCCAAGGTCATGCATACAAGTCTGATTTCAAAACAGAACAGAACGAACAAATTTCAAAACAGAACAAATTTATCATCTAAAATTGTATATGATTTATCAGCTAACAATTTATCAGTTTTAGAGACGATAACAAATTAATAAATACAGTACCAGAGACACTGCACTCAGTAAAAATGGGCGCAAAGTAGAGGAGAGAAAGGTTCGTAATAGGGTTCGAAGGGAGAGAACGTATTAAATATGTTTTTATTTATTTATCAAGTATATATAACTTGAACTACTTGTAATTTTACAATGCTTTTTTCCATAAGCGCTGTAAAAGGCTTTTAAAAATTAAATTTTAAAACATTTATAGAGTTTACAGCGCTTTTATAGAAAGCGTTGTAAATATAGTGTGAGAGCGCTATATTTTACAGCGCTTTTGTAAAAAACGCTCTAAAAGCGCTATAAACATTATATGAGAGGGCTTTTACGCAAAGCGCTCTAAAAGCGCTGTAAACATTATGTGAAATCGCTATTACCCTACAACAGTGCTTTTCTGTAAATCCTAAACCCTTCATGACCCTACAATAGCACTTTTTCTAAAGCGCTTGTCATTGAAGCGTTGTTGTATCCTCCCCTAATTTTTAAATATTATACAACAGCGCTTTTAGTTATTAAGCGCTTTAAAATGTGCGCTGTAAAAGGCAATTTTTGGTGTAGTGATTTTTGAAGTAGCAAAATTGATTTACAAGGACGGGGGGATTGAATTGTAAATCTCCCTTTTTAAAATTTCCTGAAAAACTTAATATTTGAACTCAAGAATGTTCTTGGTTTAAGAAAGCAGAAAAATGTAGAACGTTCTTCGTTTATCGGAAAAACGAAGAACATTTTAATTAGTTGTAAAATAGAAAAACAGTTTTGTATTTTTAATCTGGAAAAGCAATCAAACTGAATAAAGAGATAAAGACTGAGAAATACCACACACAGATGTATCCTGGTTCACCCAACTTGGGCTATGTCCAGTCCTCACAATTGTGAGATTTTCCACTAAGTGTTTAAAATAAGAACCTTCTTGGTTTTACAGCACCTAGCCTAGATCAACCTTTATCATTGTTACAAAACTTAATCTAATTCCACCTAGCAAGAGATTAATCAAATCACCTACCAACCTTGATAGGATTTATTACAATCTACCCCAAACTATACTTAACTCTTATAGTTTGAGTTTTACAATAATGATGAGATTGTTTTGTTATAATCTGAGATGTCTCAACTCTTGTTTGAGATTTGATTCTTTACAAAGAATTCAGTACAAATGTATCAGATTAAAATAAGAATTTATTCAAACTGATTCTTGTAAGTGATTGGAGAATTTCAAGTATGTAAATGTGAATGATTTTGAGAGACTTGTTAGCACTTGAACTTCTGCGTTTTCCTTGAGCTGTGGCCTTCCTTTTATAGGCTTGAGTGCATTAAATGGAGGTCAATAGAGCTATTGGTAGTGCCCTTGTCAGGTTTGACCAGAGGTAATATTTCTGAATAAAAATAATCCAACTTTTGACTATTTTTATTTTGTATTTTGACTGGGTAGTGTGTTGCGTTTTAGATCAGATTTTCTTGAGTAATTAATGTTCCTTTAATGCTTCTGATAAGTGATAATATTTATGTCTTGAACTGGAGCTTTGGATCAATTAAAACAGATTGAAAACGATCACAGAATGTTGTTGCATAAAACTGTAGTATAGTTGCTGGAGATTGATGATCAATCTAGAGCTTTAGCTTTTGGGTTTCCTCGAGATTGATAATCAATCTGGACTGACTTCTAAACATATTTGAAACTGACTTGACTTCAACATTGTTTTAACAGTCTTGATAGTCATTTCCAGAACTGTCTAGACAGGCTTGTTTGAGAGTCTTTTTCTTTTGCAATTCGAATGTCCTTTTTGATTTGAATAGATCCTATGTGTTCCCTACCATGTAGTGATCATATCCATGTAACTTCCAGAGTCAACAACTTCAATTAAGTGATGGAGAAAGATTGGTCGTTATGCTGTCACGGCCTGGCGAACATTCTCCGTTTTCCAGAATATGTCAAGAATGTTCTCTGCCTTTGTTTATGTTGTTTTCTTTGATTCTTTTGAAACCTATCTTTGAATTAACACACTCAAAAGCACAAGTTAAATTAACAATACATTTAGAATCATAATTAAGAATCTTTAGTTAAACTTTTTTATTTTCATCAAAACTTTAAAAATGAGAGCTTGTCTTAACAATCTCCCCCTTTTTGTTGTTGAAAAACATGTTAATTTAGATTTTAATTTTGATAGAGCTTGAAAGCTCCCCCTCAATTTGTGCATTAATTTAATTTTGACAGAAGATAAATCATGTAAATTCAAGAGCAAATAGATTCATAATAAAGATTCATTTTGATGACATCAATTTATAATTACATAATGAGATTAAGTCAGAAGATATACAGAAGTACCATATACAAAAGAGGACTTCTATCTAATTACAAAAAAAACTTAAACTTAATCTAAAATCTTCAAATTAATTATCCCTCATTGACATAACAAAAAGGTAGGAGAAAAAGATCCTAAGATGCCAACGATGGTGAAGATCCTTCTAAAGAAGAGGATTTAGCAGGATCAGCAACAGGTTGAGGAGAAGGAGAAGGATGAATAGGAGGAGGAACAAGTCCAAGCTTTGGAGCAAGTTGTTCTGTCATCCAGGTGTGCAAGAGGGAGGACTCTATATCCTGCTGAGTTTGGCGTGCCATAATGGTTTGAAGGGCAGCCATGACCTTAGAATTTGTAGGTTCTTTTGGTGGACGAGGAGGAGGAGGCATAGAAGAAGCAAGATGAGTGGAAGTTGGAGGAGTGGAGGCAGAATGTGAGGGATTGGAAATGGATTTCTAGTTAAAGGAGTGTCCAAGTGTATCAGAAAAAGTCAAAAATTGACTTATCCCAAAGAGTGAGGGACTGGTTTTCTGGGGTGAGATGAATAATGGTGACATGGAGGAGACATGCTGGTTGGGAAGGAGGGTGCACATGCCGTCAATGGGTGACTGGAAGTAATGGAGAAAGTCTGTGGAGGACAAGGTTGATGGTTGGGGAAAAACGGAGAAAGTGTGGGGATGGTTTGGTTGGGCATGTGAACTTTCTCGGTTTTCAGCTGAACGTTCTTGAGCAGTTTCTGCTTCTGCTTCAGGAAGTTCATGTGGGGGCTGTGGTGAAGCTGGGATTGGAGCTGGAGCAGCAGCTCTCCACCTTGATGAGCGTTTCCTTTTCAGTGAAGGTGGAAAGAAGGATGAAGGAGCACTTGTCTCAGAAGAAGTTTTCTTTATATGAGAAATATTCTTTGAAGAAAACTTGGAGATTTTGATCAGACACTTCTCATTACTGAGAGGGATTTGAAAATGCTTGAGGATTCTGGTAAGAATCATCCCATAAGGCACAATGTTTTTCCTGTAGTCCTTATTCGCAGCAGTTATCATGTGATGAATGATGATGTGGGGAAGGTTAAGGCGCTTGCAGTTTAGGAGATGATGGATTATGAGGGCATCATTGTCTGACACATACTCATGACTTCAACAGTGGGAAAGTATGGTATGGTGGCTGATGCTGTTGAAAAATTTTGGAAGGTGTTTAGGAAAGTTGAAAGCTGACGCGTAGACCTTTCTTGGAAAAGATCAGAGAGCACCTCTGTCTTGTTTAAATTCATAGCTCCATACCATTTATCTCCATAAACAGCAGGGCCTTCAGTAGGGAGGTTTAAAATAGAGGCCAGGGATTCTAGAGTTAGGCTTATTTCTATCCCCTTGACCTTTGAGTTGATCAGGGACTTGTCAGAGAAAGTCTTTGCTTGACAATAGAAAGCTCTTATTACATCTGGGTAGTAACATTCTAATATCTGAAGAAAGGAGGTCCAGCCCAAAACATTTGTGTGATGTTTTACAGCGTTTCCATCAACAATCAGGTTGTCAAACATGACAACTCTTCCCACTCCAATAGGGCGTTGAGCCCATTTCTCTTTGAATAGCTTAGATGCAGAGGAGGGAATCAGAGGAATGTTGTTGGTGTTGTGGAGAGGAGAGTTTTGAGAGGCAGAAGGAGAAGGTTCAGAGAACGGAGAACGTTCAGGTATTGAGGAACGTTCTGGATAACATTCTTGAGAACGTTCTGGAGTTTTTTCAACTGAAGGAGAAGACTTCCGTTTGGTCTGTTTTGGAGCCCTTGATTTGCTTCTCTGAGGGTTTTTTAATTTCTTTTTAGCAAGAAATTAAGAGAGGGTAATGGTTGATTTCTTCTTCATGGTTTTGGAAGGAGATTGAGATGGTTTTGAGGGAGAGAAGATTTCATCTATATTCTTCCTCTTTTGGTTCGGAGGAGTTGTAAATGAAGGTTCAGAAGACATAGTTTGCCTTTGTGTTGGGGGTGTTTGAGTTGTTTGCTGAGATGTTTCTAGAGGGACATTGGATGGAGGAACATCAATTTCTTCCTCATTAGTCTCAGAGATTATGAACATGGGAGAATTAGTCTTTTTAGGTTTTGATGTCCCTATTCTAGCAAGAATTCTCATAGACCTTCGTTGAGTTTTTGTGGGTTTTGTTGGATTTCTTAAGTGTGGTGGAACTTGAGCAATGTTTGGTACAGATTGAGAGTGAGAAGGAGGAAAAACAGTTGCGAGTGGTCTAAGAGGGAGAGGGATATGACTTGATTCCCTTGATGACGAAGATGAAGAGTTTGATGATGAGAAAGGCATTTTAATGGCAGAAGGTCTGGGTGGTGGAGAAGGTGAACGATTGTGAAACGGAGAAGAAGGTGGTGGTGATGGTGATTCAGTATATGCATTTTTACGAGCACAAGATTTCGTTCTTGCCATTGGAATTTTTCAGAGAGGAGGAAGATGAAGAGAAGGATTTGAAGGGTTCGTGAGAAACTTCAGAGGCAGTGTTGCTTATTTAGAAAGAAATAAGTAATGATGATTGAAACCTAGGGAAGGATGATTGAGAAGATGCAACGCATCAATTGACAGTGTCAGGGCGTTTTTTTGGAGGCAGGGGACAAGAGCATTACATGCCAAGACTCCTTTTTTTCCTTTTGCCTGCGCAAAGAAGAAGTGACACACAGAGGAGAAAGTTGTTTCTCAAACGGAGAAAGTTGACTGAAAAACGAAGATTGATAAACGTTCTCCATTTTCTGCAGAAGCAGAATTTTAATGAGATTTCTCTGGAATTCTCATGATTTTCATTCTTTCCTTGATTGAATTAAAACTGTCCTCAACTAAAGGCTTTGTAAATATATCAGCAAGCTGATTTTGTGTATCAACAAAGATTAATTCAATGTTTTTCTTGCTTACATGATCACGAATAAAATGATGTTTTATTTCAATGTGTTTTGATCGTGAGTGCTTAATAGGATTGTTAGATAAATTGATTGCACTAGTATTATCACAATAAATTGGAATACTTGAGTAACTTATAGAGAAGTCTTCAAGTTGATTTTTAATCCAAATTACTTGTGAGCAGCAGTTTGATGCTGAAACATATTCAGCTTTGGTGGTTGATAAGGCTATTGTGTTTTGTTTCCTGCAAGACCAACTTATCAATGCTTCACCCAGGAACTGACATGCTCCACTTGTGCTTTTACATTCAATTTTATCTCCAGCGTAATCAGCATCGCAATAGGCTACAAGATCAAAATGTGAACCTTTTCTATACCAAAGACCAAGATCAGTAGTACCAACAAGATATCTAAAGATGCGTTTTACTGCCGTTAGATGTGATTCATTGGGTGCAGATTGAAATCTAGCACACAATCCTACTGCGAATACAATATCAGGCCTACTCACAGTTAGATATAACAAAGAACCTATCATTCCTCTATACTCTTTTTTAGAGACAGATTTTCCATTTTCATCTCTGTCCAATGAAGAAGATGGATACATGGGAGTAGTCATGATTTTGGCTTCATTCATTTTATATTTTGTTAAAAGGTCTTTTGTATACTTTTCTTGACAAATAAAAATGCCATCATCATGCTGCTTGATTTGTAAACCAAGAAAGTATCTCAACTCCCCCATCATGCTCATTTCAAATTCACTTTGCATGAGTTTTGAAAAGGCATCACACATTTTTTCATTGGTTGAACCAATGATTATATCATCAACATACACTTGAACTATGAGTAAATCATTTTTCTTGAAAAGTGTAGTGTCAATGTTTCCTCTGGAAAATCCGTTTTTGATTAAGAAGGAACTTAATCTTTCATACCAAGCTCTTAGTGCTTGTTTCATACCATAGAGAGCTTTGGTAAGTTTAAAAACATGGTTTGGTTTTGATTGATCCTCAAAGCCAGGAGGTTGTTTCCCATAAACTTGTTCATTTAAAAAGCCATTTAAAAATGCACTTTTAACATCCATTTGAAATAATTTAACAAGCTTATGAGATGCATATGCAAGAAGTATACGATTAGCTTCTAACCTTGTAACAGGGGCAAACATTTCATCATAATCAATACCTTCCTGTTGATTATAGCCTTGCGCGACCAGCCTTGCTTTGTTGCGAATAACCTTGCCTTCTTCATTGAGTTTGTTTCTGAAAACCCATCTTGTACCAATGACAGTTTGATCTTGTGGATCAGAGACCAAAGTCCAGGCTTCATTTTTCTCAAACTAAAGCAATTCTTCTTTCATGGCTTCTATCCAAGATTGATCTATTATTGCTTCTTTGATGGATTTGGGTTCAATCTGGGAAATCATTTCCATGCTGCATTCGTCATTCTTGAATGATCTTCTTGTTCGAATTCCATCAGCAGTTTCTCCAATTATTTGAGTTTGAGGATGTCCTTCAATTGTTCTCCAGCTTTTTAGTGGAGAATGATATGGAGATTGTTTATCAATCTCGGTTTCTTGTACATCATTCTGTTGCTGCACACCAGTTTGGATTTCCTCTTCCTCATCCTTTTTACTTAGATCCAAATCATCAAACTCATCAAATAACACATGCATATTGATTTCAACAACGTTGGTTCTCATATTAAACACTCGATATCCCTTGGAGTCAGTTGCAAACCCCAAAAATATTGCCTTGTCTGATTTTGCATCAAACTTTCCAAGGACATCTTTGTTGTTTAAAATATAACAATAACATCCAAAAATGTGAAAATATGAAATGTTTGGTTTTCTATTTCTCCAGATTTCATAAGGAGTTTTGTTAATGATTTTTCTAATAGATACACGATTTAAAATGTAGCAAGAAGTGTTAATGGCTTCTGCCCAAAAGTATCTTTCAACATTTGATTCTTCTACGATTGTTCTTGCCATTTCTTGAAGTGTTCTATTTTTTCGTTCAACAACTCCATTTTGTTGTGGAGTTCTTCCACAAGATAGATTATGAGAAATGCCAAGTTCATCAAAGAAGTTTTTAAAAGAGGCATTTATGAACTCTCCTTCATGATCACTTCTTACAGAAATGATGCTGGATTCTTTTTTATTATGTACCTTTTTGCAAAATGTTTTAAATTCATCAAATGCATCATCCTTTTGTTTTAAAAACAATACCCAAGTATATCTAGAGAAATCATCAACAATAACAAAACCATATTTCATCCCTCTAGACTTGTTGTTTTGATTGGCCCAAAAAGATCTATGTGAAGTAATTCAAGAGTTCTGTTTGTAGTTATAAAATCTTTTGAATGAAAACTGCTCTTGACTTGCTTTCCCTTTGCACAAGCTTCACAAATTTTATTTTTATCAAAATTCAGTTTGGGCAATCCTCTAACAAGGTCCAGTTTAGAGATTTTTGAAATTGTTTTCATATTTATATGTCCAGCCTTTTATTTATCTTTATTGATTGACATACAACAAGATTCATCTGGTAATTCATCAAGATATAGAACATATAAATGTTTCTTTCTATTTCCAAAAAATAACACCTCTCCAAAATCTATTTTTCTAACTTCACATACTCTTGGTTTGAAGATAACTTCAAAACCATTGTCACATAACTGACTTATACTTAGAAGATTATGTTTTAAACCTTCAACGTATTGAACATCAGTTATTTGAGCAGAGTTTGCCTTACCAATAGTTCCTTTACCTTTGATCTGAGCTTGATTGTTGTTGCCAAAAGTAACTGATCCTCCATCCTTTTTAATGAAGGACATGAAACAGTTTTTATCACCTGTCATGTGTCTTGAACAGCCACTTTTCAAGAACCAAGGCTTTCTCTTGGCACTTTGAAATCCAGCCTACATAAGAGTTTACATTCACTTTAGGTACCCACTTTGTCTTGGGTCCTTGAGAGTTAGTCTTAATAATTTCTTTCTTTTTAAAATAACATGTTGACTCTTGATGACCAAATTTGAGACAGTATGAGCATTTAACTGTTGGTCTTGGTATTGATTTTGAAATATGAGTTTTAAAAGGTTTTAATCTTGATTTTGTAAAGGTTCAAGATCGTTCTCCTTTTTTTAAACTTTCTGGAGAAAGTTCAGTTTTTATTCTAGAACTTTCTCCGTTTTGAGAACAGTCTGGAGAACGTTCTCCCTTTTGCAGTTTTTTCAAAATTGGTTCTCTAAGTTTTTTACAGTATGAACATTTGGTTTTACATTTTTCAATCTTGCTTTCCGGAATAAAAATGTTTTCATACATTTTGGTTTTTTGAGTTTGATTGAACCCAAGACCAGCTTTATCAAATATTCCTATATGTGATCCCATGAGTTTTTGAAAAGTTTCAGTAGCTTTAATAAAATTTAGCAAATCAGTTTTCAAAATTTCATTTTTAGATTAAGGTGAACGTTCTCCGTTTTAGCTGCAGAACGTTCTTGACCTTTCTAATTTTCACAACTTTGCTGTTTTGATTCTCTCAGTTCTTGAATGGTATTCTTGAGAATATCAATCATAGCCTGACCCTTTTCTTTTTCTTCTTTTTCTTTAAAAACTTGTTCTTTTAAAGAACTACATTTTTGAATGAGAATGTGTGAATCATTTAACAAGTTGTCGAATTCTTTTCCCATTCGTTCACACAAAGAGCAAGAGTCAGAATTAGTTAACTCATTTTCTTCTGTATCTCCCATCAAGCATATGTTGGCTTCTTCTCCTTCTTCTTTGTCTGATTCTTCTGAGTCATCCCATATGGCAAGCATTAATTTCTTTTTTAAATGGAAATCGTATTGGTGTTTTGTTATTCAAGGGACATTCAGCTTTGTAATGTCCTAACTTATTACAATCAAAACATGTAATCTGGCTTTTATCTGTTTCTGTTTTGGGATTTTTATTTGGAAATCCCTTCTTGATTTGATCTCTCCTTCTCATCATTCTTTGTATTCTTCTGGTGAGAAGAGCAATTTCTTCATCAGCATCTTCTTGTCCAGTTTCTTCTGGTTCTTCATCAGTTTGTAGTATGATGCTTTCTTGAGATGCCTTCAGAGCCACTACTTTGCCTTTCTTGGCAGGTTTGTCTTCTTGTAGCAGTATTTCATGTGCTCTTAAGGTTCCTATCAGTTCTTCCAGGGGAAGTGTTTCAAGATTCTTGGCTTGGCTTATAGCTGTTACCATTGGTCTCCATACAACTAGAAGACATCTCATGATCTTTCTCACCCTGTCTTGTATCGAATAAGCTTTGCCAAGGGAACGCATCTCATTCACTATTGTTGTGAATCTTGCGTACATCTCATCAATAGTTTCTCTTTCTTGCATCTCAAATAATTCAAATTTTCTTATACCAATGTCTATTCTTGTTTCTTTGACATGGCTTGTTACTTCATGGTGAGTTTGCTATGTGTCCCATACTTCTTTAGCAGTTTCACATTCGTCTACTCTTTCACTTTCTTCTCTGCTCAAAGCACACGATAAGAATAAATGAGCTTTAGAATTTAGGAGTACCTTAGCTTTATCATCAGTAGTCCAGTCTACTTCTTTCTTCTCTGCTGAAGTTGAATCTTCTTAATTCATTCTTGGAATACGATTTCCATTGATTATGATGTTCCATATGCCTGTATCTTGTGATTTGAGAAACAGTTGCATTCTGCTTTTCCAAAAATAGTAATCAGTACCATCAAAGAATAGTGGTCTATTTGAGGATCCTCCCTTAACAATGTATTTTGCTTTGGACATTTTTCTGGATCTTTTTCTCTAACACTTGTTAGGTGTTCTTTTTAGAGACCGTGCTCTGATGCCAATTGAAGTAGCAAAATTGATTAACAAGGAAGAGGGGTTTGAATGGTAAATCTCCCTTTTTAAAATTTCCTGAAAAACTTAAGATTTGAACTCAAGAATGTTCTTGGTTTAAGAAAGCAGAAAAACAAAGAACGTTCTTGGTTTATCAAAAAAAATGGAGAACATTATGATTAGTTGTAAAATAGAAAAACAGTTTTGTATTTTTAATCTTGAAAAGCAATCAAACTGAATAAAGAGATAAAGGATAAGAAATACCACACACAGATGTATCTTGGTTCACCCAACTTGGGCTACGTCCAGTCCTAACAATTGTGAGATTTTCCACTAAGTGTTTAAAACAAGAACCTTCTTGGTTTTACAGCACCTAGCCTAGATCAACCTTGATCTTTGTTACAGAACTTAATCTAATTCCACCCAGAAAGAGATTAATCAAATCACCTACTAACCTTGATAGGATTTCTTACAATCTACCCAAAACTATACTTAACTCTTATAGTTTGAGTTTTACAATAATAATGAGATTGTTTTGTTAGAATATGAGATGTCCCAACTCTTGTTTGAGATTCGATTCTTTACAAAGAATTCAGTACAAATGTATCAGAGTAAAAAAAGAATTTAATCAAACTGATTCTGATAGACTTGTTAGCACTTGAACTTCTGCGTTTTCCTTGAGTTGTGGCCTTCCTTTTATTGGCATGAGAGCATTAAATGGAGGTCAATAGAGCTGTTGGTAGTGCCCTTGTTAGGCTTGACCAGAGGTAATATTTCTGAATAAAAATAATCCAACTTTTGACTATTTTTATTTTGTATTTTGACTGGGCAATGTGTTGCGTTTTAGATCAGATTTTTTTGAGTAATTAATGATCCTTTAATGCTTCTAATAAGTGATAATATTTCTGTCTTGAACTGGAGCTTTGGATCAATTAAAACAGATTGAAAATGATCACATAATGTTTTTGCAGAAAATTGTAGTGTAGTTGCTGGAGATTGATGATCAATCTAAAGCTTTAGCTTTTGGGTTTCCTGGAGATTGATAATAAATCTGGACTGATTTCTGAACATACTGGAAACTGACTTGACTTCAAGATTGTTTTAGCAGTCTTGACAGTCATTTCCAGAACTGTATGGACATGCTTGTTTGAGAGTCTTTTTCTTTTGCAATTCGATTGTCCTTTTTGATTTGAATAGATCCTATGTGTTCCCTGCCATGTAGTGATCATATCCATGTAACATCCAGAGACAATAACTTCAATTAAGTGATGGAGAAAGATTGGTCTTTATGCTGTCACGGCCTGGCGAACATTCTCCATTTGCAGAATATGTCAAGAATGTTCTCTGCCTTTGTTTATGTTGTTTTCTTTGATTCTTTTGAAACCTATCTTTGAATTAACATACTCAAAAGCACAGGTTAAATTAACAATACATTTAGAATCATAATTAACAATCTTTAATTAACCTTTGTTTATTTTGATCAAAACTTTAAAAATGAGAGTTTGTCTTAACAATTTTTTTATTGTTGTATATTGAAAAGAATGCCTAACTGTCAAAATCAATTACTGCATATGTTGTTGTTTGTCATTGGATTGTTGTATGTTGTTGTTTAACTAAGAAAATAGAGAGAAAACTAAGAATGCATAAAGATATGCGAACCCCTTTGAGTTTGAGAAATTCAACTAATTGGTGATTAAAAAAGATTAAACTTACAAACCACAAACAATATGTGTCTGTTTTGCATAATAAGACTACATAATCCAATTTATTGTATCTGTTGATGTGTCTCCGGAATTCGCATGTTATTGCATATGTTTGCTGCTTTTTTATCATGTGGTATTAATAATGGAATCTAATATATTCTATTTTTTGTTTTCCACTGTCTTAATAAAAATACGTTACACAAACACCGATTATTTATTGTCTCTCAGAGTTTGTCTTAGCTAAATTTTTTGTTGTAACACTTTTGTAGATAGAAATTTTTAACATTTTGTTAAAGTAACTTTAAATAAACAATGGATAACAGATGGATGTCCGCCAATCGATTGTCAAAGAAATATGAAAATAGAGTAAAAGAGTTTGTTAAGTTTGCCGTGAAACACGCCAAAGACCCTAGTTGAATCATTTTTCCATGCTTAGATTACTGTTATGGAAATTGGGTTAATGAAGTTGAGTTGGATTCGCTTTTAAGGAGGATAAGAATTGATAAGATATGTAATGAGAATGCTGATTTGGGGAATAATGTGAAATATGCGTCGAACGATTTTGACACAAATACTTATGATTGTGATTGAGTTGAAGAGATTGCAGATATGATTGAAGAAGATCTTTAGGATTGTCTTGAAATGTTTGAGAGGTTATTAAATGATGTAGAGAAATCATTAGTGTTTGCTTGTGTATTTTGTCCACTGTTTGATTTTTACCTACTATATTATTGTGTTAAGGGCTATATGTTTTACTATCACCGTAAAAGCTTTGTGAAGTGCTTACTATCTAATTGGTGAAGTTCTTAGTTATTTGTTAATGGTTGCTTAACAATTTTGTGTGGTGCATTTGAAGTTCTTACATGAGTAACTGAGAACTTCTTGAAATTGTCGTATAAAGTTTCTAAATTCTATTTGATTTATTGATGTTTTGCATCGTCTTACTCTTAAAGGATCATGTTGTGTGTAACTTCTTAATTGTAAAAAAATTTATGCTTCTTTGCTTTATGGTAAAAATGATAAATGAAAATTTTTATTTATTAGTTATGTGTCAGATAGTTCTTGCTAATGCTATTTAATTTGTTATGGAATTATTTTATTTACTTACTTAAGTGTCAACTTTTATTTTTAATTTTAAGTTGGCTTTAGTGGAAATAATTGGGATTATTGTCATTACTGTTGTTCTGAATTTTAAAATGTTTTTGTTTATTTTTTATTTATTATATTTAAGCACATAAATTGATCAAAGGTAAGAATACTGATTTTCTTGTTTAAATGGTTATAAATATTCTTTTAGTGATAAAATAAATTAGATGTGAGAAATCGAAGAAAATTCAAATTTAAACTATGAGTTTTAATTTTAAATCACTTTAAAGTGTTGATTTTTGTATTTGGTTGGTTCATATTTTAATCTTGCTATCGAAATCAATTTAGAAATTTCATCGTGATTTTCAAATAGTAGAAAATTCATATTATTAGCAATAGTAATTCTTGAAGATTCAAGGTTTGTAGAACTTTAAAGTTAGTATTTTTAGAAAATAAAATTTGAAGGAGTTAAGGTTGATTTATTTTATAAAATAAAAAATAATTTTATGTTTGAATTGTTGATTTATTTTAAGGAATTAGATTATGTTAGAGAAGCCGAAAATTTACTCTAAGTTTTACTATGTGTTATTTTAAAGAAATCTAGAAGATTTGTTGTAGTAATAGTTTTGAGAAAATAAGTAAATAAATAAGTAATATTTTAGAAGCTTTGATGTCTACAAATTTTTCTATCTATTTATATATATGGTCTAATTTTTCTTTCGTGATATACGTTGAAAATAATGATTTTAGAGTATTTAAATATTAAAGAAGATGTTTTTTATGGTTAAAGTATTGGTGAAGTTTTAGGACTCTTATCGATTTAAAAAAAATATATAGTTTAAAAAGAAAACATGCAAATTATTTAAAAGCAATTTGAGGAAAGTGTTAAATTCTGGAAAAGAAAATTATTTTATGGCGTTAAATGATTTGTCATACTCTTTATAATAATAATATAAGTGTAGAAATCAATTTTTAGAAAATTGTTTAATCTTAGAAATGTTTTATGCACTAGTTGATTCATTTTGGTTTGCTGGTAAGTTATACTACCATCTAGTAACTCATTACTTACTTTATGCGCTGCTTGAAATATCAATGTTTTAGTTTATTTTAAGTGATAAAAATTAATTCAAAAAAACATTCATTGTTACTAATTAGGAATGTTGAGGTTTTAACTGAGATTAGTTACAAATTATAGCATATCTATGTTAATAAAATTAGTAAAAAAATGTCGTAGCTTTAGGATTCGAGAGATACTCGACAGAGAGAAAAGGATGAGTAGCAAAATACCCTAATTATCGTCTAGGGTTTTATAATTAGGTTTCAGAACTGTGTTAATTGTTTCATGGATTAACGATTATATAGCTAAACGGCAGACGGCAAAGATCTCTCATTAGCTTAATTGAATGGTCCAACTCATCGAAGTTCATTCAGCAACAAATGTCCAACATATATTTCAGTGATTATACTAATTTACCATAATTTAATTAATAATAATTCCTAATAATTGATTATTTCTAATCCATAACTGATTAATTAAATAATGGGTCATGCTAACATGTCCCTTAATAGGTCATATAGAATGAGACTATTTTTTTTTATCTCTTAGAATATGTGGTATATTATAGGACACACAAGAATATATGACAATAAAAGAATTATAATTTAACGTATTTATAGTTTGTATACACATACACCGCCACTTATCCAACATAAACGAACGTTGGATTTCATTATGAGTCAAGTAGTTTATAATTACTCTCTAATAATACACATATTTAACGGTGGGATTTTAAATTATCGGAACCAAATTATCAAAAATAAGATATCATAATTATAAATAATTTTATATCCACACATACTTTAATGATATCATATTTCACAATGGAATTCTAAATTTCTAGTGCAAAATTATCTATATAAGTGGTTTTAGAATTTTATTACTAAAATAGATTATATACAAGTATGGGATTATATACAATTATAAATAATTCACTCAAAACTCAATTTAAAAAATATGGTAGTCACACACATTTAAAAAATTTCGCTGTGAGTGGGTAAAATAAAATAAGAGTAAGGGTATTTTTTATTGGGCCTAATTAATGAGAAGGCATAGGAACTAAGTTGGTGTGACTCGCCAAACCCCAATTTCAAATATAAACAAAGTACACTGATCTTTAAACAAAATACGCAGTTGTTTCAAATAGAATATCGTAGCATCTTTACACGTAAAGATTTAGAATACCACATTTACGCTAACACAAAACACTTATATAAATAAAATCCTCATTTAAAAATCTCTTTGCAACAAAGCAACCAAGGTTTATCATTATGTACATAAATCATTCACAAAACTTATAGATGATTCACTTTCATCATAAAAAAAATATATAAATTACAAAATAATACTCGATTGCCAATAATTCTACAAAATATTATTTTAGCTCAAGATTCCGTAAACTACAATAAATGACTCCCACCCGATATCACCTATTAGAGCATGAATCACCAACTAACAATTTCTAATAACATAGTTTTTGTAACACCCCGAGTTTAAAACACAGCGCGGGTGCATTTTTTTTTTTTTATAAATAATTAAAATGAGTTTTCCAAAATTAATTCGAAAGGAATTAAAATAATTACTTAATTATGAAAATTTAATGTTAAATAATAAAACATCTTTGGAAAATAATAATGTCATAACATTCCCAAAAGTCAATATCAGAGTGCGGAATAAATAGTACAACAATTGTTTTTTTCAAAATAAAAACAAAATACATTTCCAGCTCAAATCATAATACATCAAGTCTAACTGATCATGCGCTAAAGCTACAGTAGCACGGATTTCCTCCGCATCCTAAGCAAGTCTTCTTCGAGTCTGCCGCTCGCCTCGACGTGACCTCCTCCTCCTCATTATACAGAGAGGGGTCGGTCTCCTCAGAAGTCAGATCAATACATAGCCTTGGCCGCTTCGGCGGAGCCGGAATCTCATAACAATCATCGGAGATCCTGGACGGACCCGGAATCTCAGCTACTACTAGCTTCGGCTCATCAGTCTTCCCTTCTGCCTCAGACTCATGTACAACTCCTCCAATCGCCGGATTGGGAGTCACCACTCCTACGGTGGCCTCCGTCTCAACCTCTCTAGCGGACTCCTCAGCATCGTCGAAAATTCCATGCGCCTCCAATACTAGACGGGCAGGCACAGGAAAATCTATACTCGCATGTGTGCGCTCTACGAAATCCTCCACAGCATCAATTCTGCTCGTCCTCTCCAACCACCCCGTGTAAGTCGCCCTGCTTGAGATGGGGTCAAATACCCAAGCAGTGCGCGAATAGCGATCAAGGAAGTTCAACGACGTTTCCGTCGTTCGGGTACCCACGAGTGGCATGGGTTTGGGTAACATCTGAGGGCAAAGCCCAAAGTCCACATTATAATAGCAAGGGTCACCGACCGAAATTAACAATTAATCACATAGCATATAATTCACAGCAACAATTATGTCCATGGTATAACATATGATGATGAGGAAAATAATCATGCTCATTTGAATTTTAATGACATTTATGCCTTTTCAAAAACAACAACCAATTATTGTGCAATATGTGGTAAGTACAAACAACACCTCAGCAAATCACAATCATTAATTCAGAAATTCAGATTCTGGAACAATACTCACACACATTCAATTTCCACTCATTCATCATATAATCAACCGTGACCCACTGGTCAATCCCTCAATGCAATATGTATATGCTCATGTATACAATTTTCTTGGAATCACCAAGGTGCAGTCGCTCAGCAGACCAGCACATTATATTTGACATTAACGGCCCTCAAGACCAGGGTGCAATCGCTCAACAGATCAGCACGTTTGACATATACCAAGGTACAATCGCTTAACAGATCAGTACCTAGTGAGGTCGCTCACCAGACTAGCACTTGTGCAATCGCTCAACAGATCAGCACGTGGCTGCGCATTTCAGGGTACAGACGCTCAACAGTCCAGTACCAGTGCAGTCGCTCAACAAACTAGCACCTATATACCAAAGTACAATCGCTCAACAGATCAGTACTTAGTGCAGATGCTCAATAGTCCAGCACTCGTGCAATCGCTCAACAGATCAGCACGTGGCTGCGCATTCCAGGGTACAGATGCTCAATAGTCCAGTACCAGTGCAGTCACTCAACAGACCATCACTCGTGCAATCGCTCAATAGATCAGCACGTGGCTGCGCATTTCAGGGTACAGACGCTCAACAGACCAGCACCTATATACCAAGGCACAATCGCTCAACAGATCAGTACCTAGTGCAGACGCTCAACAGTCCAGCACTCGTGCAATCGCTCAACAGATCAGACAATTCATGCTTTTTATCATGTTTTAAATATCTCAGCACAGTAAGAATTAACATCTTCACAAAATCATGATTAAACAGTCAATTAATCATTAATACTTTGAAATGTTTTCCCAGACTCTTAAAATTCAAATATAGGGTTTAAAACTGAGGATTTCTGGAATTTTACGAATCTGTATTCGAATACAGCTTTTCTGTATTCGAATACAGAAGCCAAAAATAGTGCAGAATTACACTATGTATTCGGAGACAGCCCTCTGGTATTCGAATACAGAGGCAGTCTCAGTGCACAGAGCAACATCATTCATTACATCAGTAAGGTTTCAAAGAACTTCATCACCACAACTTCAAAATATCACCAAAAGTTCCATTTTAATTCCCCACAACAATCCCAACATTCCCCAAACACTCAGGGTTTACAAAACACTCTTAAAACTTGGAAAATTCTGGAAACTCGAATCTGTATTCGAATACAGAAACATGAAATTGCAATTTTAACATTCTGTATTCGAATACAGCATGCCTGCAGTTGAATACAGAAGACAAAACCTTGAAAAATTCAACATTTTCTCCCAGATCATTAAAGGTTCAATACTTCATCCTCTCCTCTTCAAAATATTTCAAGAACTTCTTTTAAAATCACTTTAACCCTTCTCAAGGTTTCTTAATACTTTAAAATGCATACCACAGTGTTTAAAACTTGATTTTCTGGAAAATACGAATCTGTATTCGAATACAGCTTCCTTGTATTCGAATACAAAAGTTAAAAACAGTGCTTCTGGAAAAAACACGAATCTGTATTCGAATACAGATTCCTTGTATTCGAATACAGAAGCTGGAACCAGTGAAAAACAGCATTCTGTATTCGAATACAGCATGCCTGTAGTCAAATACAGATGTGAATACAGTGTTAAAATTTCACTTCTGTATTCGAATACGACAGGGTCGTAGTCGAATACAGATGCTAAGTCAGAAGCAAAAATCCTTCTTTTGTATTCGACTACAAGGGCTCGTAGTCGAATACAAGTTTGAAAACTTGAAAAAAAAATAGAAACTTGGCAGATTGTATTCGAATACACACATGTTGTAGTCGAATACACCTTCGAAAACCAGTGAAATTTTCCTGGGATTTCAACCCTTTTCAAACTGTTTTCTTTTAAAAACAAACAACCAACATCAAAACAGATTTAGCACTTTTTCCAGACAATACTTTCCTCATTAAAAATCCCTTTTCTTTTTAAATCATCAACATCCCCAGAATCATTCAAAACAGAAACAGAATCAGAATCATTAACATCAAATCATCCAGGACCAAAAACAGAATGTTCATTCATCAGAATCATCCAGATTTTCAAACCATCAGAACATCATGCAAGCATTTCAGCTTTCATAACACATCAGAATAACATGCAAATCATTTCAGCTTTCTCAAACATCAGAATAACATACAAGCATTTCAGCTTTTACACACCTCAGAAGAACATGCAGCGTCACAGAGCAACAAAATACAAACATAATGCATTTTTGCATTTCAAAACCATTTCCAAAATAGTTTTATGAACATGCATTTTTAAATCATGTTTGAAATAACATTCAAGACATTTTCCACTTTCCCAAATATACAACACAACTTTAAGTGCATTCAGCCCAAACAGAAATCATCACAGAGCTTTTAAAAACATCAAAAATGCATTTTTCATTTTCTTTCAAGTAACAGGCAAACCAGTTTTCAAAACAATAAAGAAAACACTAGTAATGCCATGAAAGTTATGCACTTACAGCCCTAATGCGACTAGAAAGTGGAAGGTTCCCTTACCCTTGTAGCGTGCTCTGCTTCTACTAAGGTGTGTGCGTCAATAACGGTGAAACTGCTGTGTGAGTTTGCTGCTACGAAACTGGGTTCTCTAGCTCCGTAATGACGTGGGGAACAACTTTAATACTGGGGGTTTTCTGGTTTGATGCTTGTATTTCCAGTTATGGTGTTTTTGAGCAACTCTTTCTTTGGTATTTTTGAAATCCTGAAACCGTGTTTCAGGAAAACAGGAGGCAGAAATGGGAAAACAGGTTACTATTACATGCAACACTATTACATGCAAAAATGGGGAGATGTGAAGTTCTGATTTCTGCCCTGCCTCCTCACATGTACTTATAGAATGTACTCAAGTGCTACCACCTCAAAAATAATAATAAAATAATGTTGGATTCTTCCAGCACTTAATCCTTTTGCAATTAGCAACTAATCCTTAATTAATGGTCTGATTAATTTAATTACTCGAAATTAAATTAATTTAATCTTCATCCAATAATTTTAATTCATCTTCCAAAATAAATATTTATATATATATATTTACTCAAAACATACATATATTAAATATTTTATAAAAATTCCCAAAATACCCTTGACATTAATTCCATAAATTAATTCTTAATTTTAAGGGTCTTACAGTTTTCGCAAATGCGCACACGCAAACAATGAAGAGGTGAGTTTTTAAATCATGTTGATAGTTAAATATAAGTAAAAAAATTATGCAAATAATCATAATAGAATCGTATAAGCATCATGGTATATCAAAGCACTCAAGGAAATAATATCACATTATAACATCAAAATCACTCAAGGAAAATCAATATCTTATTATAACATGAAATCATCTAAGAGAAATTATTATCACATTTGATACACATTAATCACAACAAAAAAATCACAAGACAAGACAATGCAATGCAAGAGCTTAAACTATTCTTCTTTACATTTTGGTACCATTCTTACTCTGGCACATTTGGTTAGCAGATTTGATACTATGCCCCCATGCAAGTGGGCGAACAATTCAAATTGGTCATGTCGTCTTAGATCCCCTTAACTCAACTTGAGACACATATGCGACGGTCAAGAAAAACACGTGTATCATGGTAGCTCCAAAATTTGGAGGGCTACCTCCAAGTCACTTACGAATTCCCCACAACAATACCCCAAGGTCTAACAATCTTGCCATAAGGCTCAACAACAAACCTTAGTGATCAGCCTCATTCAGTTGTACTTTCACAACATTACCAGACTTGTCAGGCCCTAATTATATGATGACAAGAAAATATCCACTTCAAAGACCCCTAACATCTAGTTCATCCCCTCGTTGGCCTAGAACACTCCATTAAAAGCACCATCTTTAGCACGAGTTGGAATCATCATACACATAAACATACATCACACAACACATTAACTTATATCAATCAACTTTTTAGATATGCACTTGTCATCAATTAGTATAAGAAATGCAAAAGTTTCAACAATTCAAAAGTTGATTTGATAGGGAAAATAAAATCATACATGTTAAACACATATATTTCACATGAGAATGATGAATATGTATTAACATAGTTTAATAAGAAATATGTAATCCCGGAATGGTCCAAGCATTTGAAATGTTATAATGAAATCCCACTAACGCAAAACACTAAAATAATTTTATCGAAACATATTGAGTTATAGTACTCATATATATAAGTCTTTGGTTAGAGGTTTTGTAAATGAGTTTGTTTTTATAATTTCATAATGTTCGTAGAATATCCACATAGGTCAAAAAAAGAATAATTAAATGTAAGCTTCTCCCACTTGATATAGAATGATAGTTGATTTATCGATTTAAATTTTTTGAAATATTAAAATAAATGTTCAAATATATTCTCTATCACACAATGATCATATCAAGTTGTGTTAGTTCGATAGGGTATGTCCACTACATACATAATACAAGGTGAATCACAATCCATTTTAAATAAATAAATAATTAAAATTAAATTGCATTAGAATAAGGAAATGCAAATTTTTAGAATAATATGGGATTGCATAAAATATAAAATGATATTTAAAATACCACATATCTTTAAGGGGAATGAATGAATGGTGGAACTTATCCCATAGGTACCGAGTTCGATTTTCATAGAAGGTAAAAACTCGTTAATTTCTAATTAGGGGAAAAGGGGAGAGATAAGTCCGTGAATAACAATTTCAATCAGAGAAGTCGAACTGTTACACCAGTAATGTTTTTTCAAATTCTAGTCAATTTTTTAGGATCTTAGGTGAATCTTGAAATTGCTCTTATATGCCTCCTCCAAAATCTTACTTTTAAGTTTCGCATCATTTGGTACACAAACTTTTCCTTCAAATAGGATAGTTCCATCAGTTGTTATGGTAAATTATGGTTTTCCTAACCTAGATTGGAAATCGGCGTCAAAACTTTGAGCTTGGCCAATTCGAAATCTAAGCTCACAGGAAATCTTCATATGGCTTTACAGAACATCACCATCTAGCCATATGACATTCAATTTCAGATCTCTAAATTCTTTTTACCAACACATCGTGTGCATCATTAACTTGGACTTGTGCAGTGACTTTCTACTCAGTGCATTTGCCACTACGTTTGTCTTACTAGGGTGGTATTTCAAATCAAAACCATAATCTTTTAGAAAATCCATCCTCCTTCTTTGTCTCATGTTAAGTCCTCTCTGATCCAAGAGATACTTCAAGCTCTTATGATCACTGAACATCTCAAATCAGACTCCATACAAGAAATGCCTCCATACTTTTAAGGAAAATATTATGGCTGTTAAATCAAGATCATGTGTTGGATAGTTTTCCTTGTGAGGTCTCAATTGTTTGGAAGCATAAGCTACTGCCCTACGGTCTTGCATTAACACACATCCTAATCCCTTCAGAGAGGCATCACAATACACTTCATATCTTTGTGTTGGGTTTGAAATGATCAAAACTAGTGCAATAGTTAGTTTAATCTTCAATTCTCTAAAACATATCTCACACTCATCATCCTATAGGAATGGAGTGTCTTTTCGAGTTAAGCGAGTCAAAGGAAGTGTTATTTGAGATAAACTCTTGATGAATCTTCTGTAATAGCCTGCAAATCCTAAGAAACTCTTAACCTCGGTAATGTTCTTAGGTTGTTCCAAAATGATTATAGCTTCAAATTTAGAGGGATCAACTGACACACCTCCTTGTGAAATCATATGTCCTAAGAACTTGTCTTATGTCATCCAAAATTCACACTTATTGCATTTAGCAAACAATTTATTCTCGTGGAAAGTTTAAAGTACAACCCTCAGATGCTCCTCGCTCTTGAGGACTCTTTAAGTAAATTAGGATATCATCAATGAATAATGATGAGAACTCCCCTCATTCAAGCTCTAGAGGAAGTATGAGGAACTATTCTAGAAAAACACCTAGAGCAAACTTCTTATTTTGCTATTTTTGGTAATACGAGTAGTAATGAACAACTTGAACCTTAACCTCTCATACCCTCTACCCATCATACGAATATATTTTGCCCTTCCTCTAACCCAGCACGTGATACCGTCTCTGACATTAACTCCAACATCTCACATGAAAAGTTTGAGGAAAACATAGTAGAACATCTCCCACTCGTGGTGTTCATCGGGAACTCCCAATGGTTGCTCTATTAACACCATTGCAGTTCTCTATGCTTATTCCACATATTGAGATGTCGTCATTGAATATTCCTACCCTACTACTGCTACTTTAGGATTTGCAAAATCTGCCTACAAAAGTCACTCTAGCACTCCATTTGGCCCCCTGTTTGATCCTTCCTAATATGTCATGAAGGAAGACTTTGACCTTCTAGAAGCTAGTGTTAGAACCAAGATACTCTAATCATAACATCCTCATCTCTTTTTGTCTCCATATCAAGATTCGCAAAATCAATTTCAAGGATACTTTTAACAAGGTTTAATGGTGAATCAATGTTAGAAGATTTGATACCAAACTTCATGATAAATGTTGATTTCCTACAATCAAGGAAACAACCTAAAACCCTGATGCTTTCTATAAAAGGACGTGCAACCCTTATTCAAAAGAACAAGCAACAACGTAACACAATAAGTACAATCGCTACACCAAAATATAGATTTTATAGGTCACCTTTAACAACACATTTTTAAGTAAATTTGTCGTTGGATTATATTTTAAAAATACATGGAGGCTAAAACAACGCTTTTTTGAAAAGTGTTGTCATAAGTATTAATAGTTATATATAATAACAAAGCCTTTGACATGGCTTTTTTTATAAAAGCATTGTCATAGGGTCAAAATATTTATCTGCCTATCATAACTTTGACAAGCAAGTGTTTGTCTGCCTTTGATAAACATTTGATCGTCTAACTCAAATAATAGTTTATAACTCAAACAAAGGAACACCAAGACTTCGCCTTTGGTGATTATGGTAATACAAACAATCCCCTGATTCGTCTGCTTCTAATAATCACATCAAACATTTTATTTATCTGCCTCTGATAACATTGGCAAGCAAGTGTTTGTCTTCCTTTGATAAGCAATTGATAATCTAACTCAGATAATAGGTTATAACTCAAACAAAGCTTGTGCGCATGCTCTACTAAAAACCTTGAATCTGTATTTTGTCAAAAGTTCTATGGGACATACTCTAATCATAATATCCTTTATTCTTTTTGTCTCCATATCAAGATTCGCAGAATCAATTTCAAGGATATTTTTAACAAGGTTTAATGGTGAATCAATCTTAGAAGATTTGATACCAAACTTCATGATAAATATTGATTTCCAACAATCAAGACAACAACCTAAAACCCTGATGCTCTCTATAAAAGGACGTGCAATCCTTATTGAAAAGAACAAGCATCAATGTAATACAATAAGTACAATCGCTACACCAAAATATAGATTTTATAGTGCACCTTTAACAACACTTTTTAAGTAAATGCGTCGTTGGATTATATTTTAAAAATACACGGAGGCTAACACAATGCTTTTTTGAAAAGTGTTGTCATAAGTACTAATAGTTAAAGCCTTTGACAGCGCTTTTTTATAAAAGCACTGTCAAAGGTTCAAAATATTTACAGCGCTTTTTCTATAAGCACTGTTATAGGGTCATTTAGCGCTTTCATATGGTCTTTTAAAACATTTTTTTATAAAAGCGTTGTCATAGGTTCTCATAAAATTAGGGTATTTTAAAGTGCTTTTTAAAAAAACGCTGTTATAGGGTCTTTCTAATTTTATAAGTATATTCATATGTAATTGGTTTTCTTCACTCTTTCTGTTTCTTCACTCTCTGTGCGAACTCTCCTTGCAAAACCTCTCTTCGCGAACCTTATTTGCGTTTCTTCAACTTAGTAACTGGTTTGCGTCACCAAACCTTAACTGCTAGTGTTCTTTATTTTTAGGGTTCTGTTTCAACATTTGGATTTTTATTGCTATTGTTCTTAATTTTTAGGGTTCTGTTTCAAATTTTTTAGCACTGTCATTTTGTATTTAATCAGTGAACTAGTGAAGTTTAATTTACAAAAACATGGATTTGTGATTGCTAGTGTTCTTGATTTTTAGGGTTCTGTTTCAATTTTTACCAGCCAAGTCTTCTCAAACAGTTTGACAACCCCAGACTTTTGAGAACCTTCACAACCTTAAACCTACAAGCTAAGTCTCTTTCTAACAACTTGACAACCCCAGATTTTAGAAGAAACTTCAACACTATAGGATTTTATATAAGGGAACGAAATTAGAACTGAGTAACTACTTCTGGAAACTTGATACTTACAATAATCTTAAAGTGAACTAAAGTGTTTGTTTCTGAATAATTTATGATAACGACCAGCTTCACACTCTAAGAAAAGAACACTTAAAAATATTTATCTTTTAAGCAAATGTTTCTCTTCTTTGAACTCTCTGAATACTTATGAATTTTTGCTCGAATTCTTCTATTTTGCGATGCATTATTCTTCAGCATTAAGCCTCTATTTATAGTTGAAATTAGGGCTTCATTGATGCTTTACTTCTGGAGTGTATTTCGATTAACCTATTTTGAGAATATTCTGGAGTAGTTTGTTCAGATTCTGTTTTGAGTCTTTTGTTCACTGATGCTCAACTTCTGGAGTGTATTTCAATTAATCTATTTTGAGAATATTCTAGAGTAGTTTGCTCAGATTCTATTTTGAGTCTTTTGCTCCGATTCTGTTTTGAGCATTTTGCTCCGCTTCTCTTTTGAGCATACTTTCAGCTAGATTCTGTTTCTCGAGTCTTTTGCTACAATTTTATTTTGAGCATTTTTCTCAGACAGATTCCTCTGTTGATATCCTCTGGTAATATCCTTTGATGATATCCTCTGGTGATATACTCTGATGATATCTGGTGACCATCATCTGGTGATCATCCTATGATCACATCCTCTAGTGACGTCATCCTCTGATTTCTATTTCTGGTGACGTCATTTTCTGGTGACATCCTCTAGTGACGTCATCCTCTGATTTCTGCTTCTGGTGACGTCATCTTCTAGTGACATCATCCTCTGATTTCTCATTTTTCTTCTAAGTCAAAATACGATTTTCATAAAATACATTTGTTAACATCAAAACTTTAATTGCAAGAACCAACTTTGTTCCAACAAGATGTGCTATAATCCTTTTTGGAAAATGTGTAGACCAACAAATACAATCCCATCTAGCATTCTTTTGTATATGTATTAGATGTTAGAAAAAACAATTGATGTTAGCGAAGGATGTCAAATGTTTGGATGTATTGTGTTATCGTGTCTCCTTAAGCCAAAAGCTTTTACAAGGGACGGAAATGTATCGAGAACTTCATGAAATTGTTGATGAAGTTGCGAAGAAACTTGCACTTAATTTGGGTCCACTGACTGGCTCACCCATGAAGATTGGTAGGGGATTGTGAACAGACTTTCTTCGGGACTTGAGGTTCAGAAGCTTTATGGTGTTGCTCTTTAATCACTTGATTCAATGCTTTCTAAAAGGATCTTGCCTCTATCACCTAAAAGGATCTTGCCTTTACATTTTAAAAAGCATTGTTGTATATTTTAACACCACTATATACTATAGAGCTTAAAAGCGCTATTAAATACCAAAAAAAAGTGTTGTTAAAGCCTATTTTTGCTGTAGTAAATACAGCCGTCTCGCCACTCTTGCTCTTTTGTCTTTTCTAATTGTTGGGAACACTACACCAAAAATAGGCCTTAACAACATATTTTTGATGCATTTAACAGCGCTTTAAGCGCTATAGTATGTAGTACAATTAAACGATACAACAACACTTTTAAAAATATAAAAACACTATCGTAGGTGATATTTAACAACACTTTTTTTAAAATGTAAAAAGCGCTGTTATTGGTGATATTATAGAGTGTTTTTTTTTCTTCGAAAAACGTTGTCGTAGGTTTCATTTAATAGAGCTTTAATAGCATTTTTCTTAGAAAAGTGTTGTCGTAGGTTCTATTTGAAAGAAAAAAGCGTTGTCATATGTTAGCCAGGCGACAATAATATTCAATTAAAAAGGCATTATTATATATTGATTTTATTTTTCCATATATCAATTTTGTATAAACACTATCATATATTAATTTTATTTTTCTAGAAATCTTCCCTATTCATTCAAAACTCTATTTACAATTCAAAAATAAATAATTAAATACATGTGTGTGTTTGTGTCTATATATATATATATATATATATATATATATATATATATATATATATATATATATATATTTAATTTTTCGCGGCTTCAATAAGAGAGAATAAATGTGATGTGCAAATTCTACTATACATTTATGATCAAACTCCATCATTGTCAAACTATAAACCCAAAATATATGTCATCAACATCAACGCTCTCTTAATTTTCAGCAACATCAGTTTTCCAGGATCAACAACACAATAGCACCTTCCAACTTTAACCCTATTGTTACGAAAAATAAAACAAATTAGAATAATTATTAGTTCCCACAAAAAATTTACAATAATAGTTAACAATGTGAAACTCACCTAATAACAAATTAGAAAAATTATCATTCTTCCTTGATTTCAGTTAGATCTCTTTCAGAGTAACTTGACTTAAAGTTGTCAAAGTATTATGTGCGATATAATATGTGAACATAAATAAATAAGTTAGAATTAAATATATAAGTGATATATGTATGAAAATCATAACTAATGAAAATCATTTTTAGAATTTTACTTTGATTCATAGCAACAATCTCCTTCACTCCCTTCACAAAATATAACAGAACAAAATCAAATAGATAAATGCTAACCGCATGTATCTATATTTTTGTTTCAGATAACTAATATACAATATTTTTATATAACTTAAAGAATTATAAAAATGATGGTAGAGACCTAAAACTAGAGGAATTTAGACTAGATATGGTCCAACTCAAAAGGCATAGTTTGGTTCAAAGGACTAGAATTTTAGCCCTCACACAGAACAAACCCAAAAGCATGATAGAATTAAGGTAGCAGTGAACTTAGTCGAGTGAATTAAGGTAACATGAATTACAATACAAGGTAACAGAATTACAAGGCAGCAGAATTGCCATTAAGTGATTGACAGATAACTATAAGAATAGCAGGTAGCAAAATCAACAAAAATACAAGATCATGAACAAGGCCCCTATGCTTAGAATAACTAAAGGTAAAAACAACAAAAACCGCAATAAATATATGTTCAAAAAATCTCAAGAGAGGAGAGAAAAATCAAATAAATACTAGAAAGTTAGAGCAACAAAATTTGCATATATCATGGTTCATTAACTTAAATTAAAATGGTTTAAAACTGACACCCCTAATTTCATTTCACATACACCAACTATAACATGACCATGTGGATTCCATATAGATATAGGATTCCAAATTAATGAATAAATAAGACTAACATAAATAACAACACAAATCAAGGTCTTTTGAATAAAAATATAACATAACAAAAAGAAATAGCTAAATGCTAACTACATGTATCTATATTTTTGTTTCAAATAACAAATATATTTTTATATAACTTAAAGAACTATAAAAGTGATGGTAGAGCCCTAAAACCAAACGTATTTAGACTAAATAAAGTCCAACTCCAAAGCATAGTTTGTTTCAAAGGACTAGAATTTTAGCCCTTACACATTCACACTCACACAAAACAAACCCAAAAGCATGATAAAGAATTGGTCTTCTGATAGAACAATGCAAATTAAGAGCAATGAGGATCCAAATAGTGGACCCCACTCACCCAAGTCACACACATTTAGTTTCTAGTATGATGAATGCAGAGAATAAAAGCTAGTTAATAACGTCTCTTATTCTAATAATATTCCATTAAAGGAATGAGGGAAGGGGAAGTGGAAAGGCATTCAGTTTCAAGAAGGATAAATGGAGGGAATAAAAGCAAATTAATAATGTCTCTTATTTTATGTTATAAGAAGGAGGGAATGGGAAGAGGGGAAATACGCATTAAATATTTTAAGAACTAAATAGGGGAATTATTTCTCTAGTTATGAGCAATTATGCTCTGGTTTAAGAGTTCTTAGAACTCTGGTTTAGTTTTTCTTTCGGTATCCTTTCCCAATCTCGTCATTGTAAGAGATATTACTCTGAATTTTAAGAAAGAATATACTTTTTTCTTCCATTAAAATTATGAGTTCTATCATTGGTCCGACCTGCCGTATAGAGATAGAAGCTAGCGAAACCGAATGCCACCGAAAATGTCTGACAAAATTGAGGCTTTGGAGATACGAATGGCTGAGATGGAAGGTTCGATGCGCCAAACCTTGGATGAATTTTGTCATGCTATTTTGGAAGAGTTTGCAAAACTATTGAATCGGCCTACACCTGGGGTGTCGCAGACAACCAGGGAGCCAATTACGGAATACAAGATGGCAGTGAAGAAGATGGAGCTTCCGTCATTTGATGGTGACGATCCAGTGGGGTGGATCACACGAGCAGAGACATATTTTGAGGTACATGGAATATCTGAAGAAGTGAAGGTTCATTTGGGAAAAATTAGCATGGAGGGAGTAACCATTCATTCGTTTAATCTTCTACGGGAAACAGATGATGACCTCGCATGGTTAAAGTTGAAGGAAGCGCTGATTGAGAGATATGGAGAAAGAAAGAGTGATAATACATTCGAAGAATTGAAAGATCTTCAACAAATTGGAGATGTGGAAGAGTACATTTTAGATTTCGAATATTTCTCTTCCCAGGTTATACATCTCCTCGAAGAACAATACCTTGGGTATTTTTTGGGTGCCCTCCGGTCAGAGGTACATTTGCGAGTAAGGACCTTCAACCCTAAGACACATGTGGAGGCAATGAAATTGGCTCGTGATGTTGAAACAGAGTTACGAGGTATGTTGAATTACAGAGGAAGCGGAGGTGGAGGTCGTTCACGAAACTGGAAAGGGGGAAGAGAAGGAGGTAATGGGCTTACTGATAGAAACGGGTCCGTAGTGGGTCTTTTTCCAGACCCAAACAAAGGAAATGCGAGTTATGGGCCAAGTGGGGCAGCCCAATCCACAAATACTCAAATTGGGTCAAATCCTAACTCAAAATTGAGCATGCAAGGATCCAACCTTAATCAGAACCAAACACGAAAAAATGGCAACGAGGAGCGAAGGGGGAACCACAAAAATCGCAATAGGGGAACCAAGCATCTTCCCTATTTCGAATTAATGGATCGTAAGACACGAGGCCTCTGTTTTCGATGTGGGGAGAGGTTCCATCCCCTTCATCAGTGTGCTGAAAAACAGTTGTGTTTGGTGATTCTGGGAGATGATGAAGCGACAGACAATGCCGGTGAAGTCCTAGCTATTGAACTGAAGGAAGGGGAGGAAGACGTTGCACTAAGATGCAACTCCATGATGCTATTCAGAATAGAAGTGCAAGGCAGAGCTCAAAATTCGTTCCCTTTTCTCCTACATTTGGAAGGGACCGTGAATGGCATACCGGTTACGATGATGGTGGACACTGGTGCTAGTCATAATTTTGTGACTCCTCAAATGGCTGCAGTTCTGCAGCTTCTAGTAGAACAGATTCCGGTTACGAACGTGAAATTTGGAAATGGTTCCCGTGTGGCTATAACAGAGAAGTGTGGGAAGTTTGACATTCAAATTGGAAGGTTCGAGACCACTGTTGACGCTTACGTAGTGGAATTACAAGGTGAGGACATGATTTTGGGAGTAGCTTGGCTGGGTAAGCTAGGGAAGGTGTTATTTGATTGGGAAGAAATGGCAATTTGCTTGGACTGGAAAGGGAAAGCTGTGAAGTTGCAGTGTCAAATTCCGGAGAATTGGAGAGTCAATCAGGAAAAAGAACGGAATGTTGTTACCACGAATATACTAAGGCCAAGAAAAATCGTAACATAGGAAGGGAATAAGGAAACCATCAGTTGGGAACCTGGAAGTCTGCCACAAAATCAATGTCTTAATGTTATTCTTGAGGACAAGGCTCATTTTGAAGTGGGTGGCAATGATAGAACAATTAAAATTAAGAGGAATGAGGGCCTAAAGAGTGGACCCCACTCACCCAAGTCACACACATTTAGTTTCTAGTATGATGAATGCAGAGAATAAAAGCTATTTAATAACGTCTCTTATTCTAATAATATTCCATTAAAGGAATGAGGGAAGGGGAAGTGGAAAGGAATTCAGTTTCAAGAAGGATGAATGGAGGGAATAAAAGCAAATTAATAATGTCTCTTATTTTATGTTATAAGAAGGAGGGAATGCGAAGAGGGGAAATACGCATTAAATATTTTAAGAACTAAATAGGGGAATTATTTCTCTGGTTAGGAGCAATTCTGCTCTAGTTTAGGAGTTCTTAGAACTCTGGTTTAGTTTTTCTTTCGGCATCCTTTCCCAATCTCGTCATTGTAAGAGATACTACTCTGAATTTTAAGAAATAATATACTTTTTTCTTCCATTAAAATTCTAAGTTCTATCATCTTCACACACAGTCCATATTTTCTCGCATAAAATGATGTTATTATTAAGAGGATTGACATCATGATATAATAAAACCTATATAATTCATGATATAAGAACTAGTTTTCCTCTGTTTTTCTCAATTCATTATCTTTTTTAATCATCTATAATTTTATTCATCATTTTCTCAGTCAATTACATATATTGTTCCAACATCTAGCACCATCAAAACATAAAAATAGTACAGATTTCTACATAGTACTGTTCTAAAAGCAAAATCCACAAAGAACATTTTACAAACAAGTTTTTTGCACATTAAAGCAAAATCCACAGAAAGATTAATCTCTGTCAAAGGATTTATTTGATAAGGGACTTAGTTGCTCAATGTTTATACCATACTTAAGTTAATTAGTTAATTAATTGAACGGATGCAAGAATTGAAGGGAAACAAATACATTGGAAATGACTGGAGAGTTGAACTAGACATTGTCAATATAAGGAATAAGGGAATGGGGGAAAGAAGGTTGGCGGGGACTGTTGTTTTTTGCAACGAAGTTAAGTGTTCACGATTTCAGGGTTCGCGATTTCTGAGTGCGCGCGATTTCGAGGGTTCAGGGTTCGAAATTTCTAGGTTCACCGTGAGAGTTCATGATTTATAGATGGAATGGGTGAAAAAACGGGTTCATAGAGAGGGTCCACAATCTAAGGTACCGTTTTGAAGATGAAGAAAAATGTTTGCAACGGTTCCATGCAGCAAGGAATAGGATTTGTTCAATGAAAAAAACAATAATTTTCATGTTTTTGTCACAAAGCATAACTTAAGGGTTTAAATCTTTTTGTATACTATCCATACGACAACGCTTGTGTAATACCTATGACAATGGCTTTTTAAAAACGGATCCATATTGGCATACATGTTATGACAACGCTTTTTCAAAAAGCGCTTTAAAATGCATTATTATAATAATCGATCATACCTATGACAACACTTTCATAAAAAATGATGTCAAATGCGTTGTTATTATATAAGTGCTCATACCTATGACATCGCTTTAAAAGACGTTCATATAAGACAACGCTTATTTAAAAAAGTGTTGTCTAAAGCTCTGTGTGTTTTTAAAATAGAATATAACAACGCTTTTACTTAACAAGCGTTGTTAAAGGTGCGCTATAAGATCTATATTTCGGTGTAGTGGAAATATTTTTTGAATGTACAACATTGTAAACAGCCTCTTTTGAGAATTATGTAGAAAAATCTTAACCTGTTCTTCAGAAACTAAGCCCAGTAGTGGTTGCATCCCTCAACAGCTTGATGCATTAAGCTAGAAGGTTGAGAAGACTTGAACACAACCAGTTTAACAAGTAGGTGTTTAGTGAAAGTGTAATTAAGTTGATTAATTAGTGGATTAAATCCTACAGGTTGAAGGGACTGAACGTACCTATCACGTGTTAGTGGTGAGCCAAGATAAATCGGTTGTGTCGCTCAATTTTTTGTTATTTGATATTTGTTTTCATCGTTTTTTGTTTAAATTGTTTTAAAATAAAACAAAATTCAAACCTCATTTTCTTGTGTTTCTCGTTCTTCAACTAAGATTGAGGCGTTCATGGAACAAACAACGAAGTATCAAAAAACATTTAGACTACCCTAAGTTTAATCTTAATTAGGATGACCAACCCAAATCTTTAGTTCCCTATAATTTTTTCTTTTTGGTTTTGATCTTTCTCTGTTTGTAATTTTTTTTTGTACACTTTTTGTTTGATGACAAAAGGGGAAGAATATGTTTGAGAAAAAAAATTAATGAGAATTTCAAAGTTATTTTTTAATTTCATTTACTAACGGTTATCAACTATATTGTTACTCATCTTATAGTTAAACATGCATATTTTAAGGGGGCGCCTTGTTGTGATATTCTATGTTTATTATGTTCACTCCTTTAAAATTAAAAATTGTTCAAAAAAATTGATATTTGTCATTAATAAAAAGGGGCAGATTGTTAGAACTAAGTTGGTTTGAAGAATTATAACCCTTATTTGTTTCGATGATAACAAAATAATTGTGTGAGAATAATTTAAAGCACTAAAATTTTGTTTATGTGTGCAGTTCCCATATTAGGTTTATTTTGAATGACTTTACGCTACATCCTCTGATGATCAATGGAATAAGTTAAGACAACACCAGGACTCCAATTTGATTTATGTATTCTAAGACTAGTGAACGCACCTCTAGTGATTACTTTGCATTTAAACATGCAAGTGATTGTGTGCCTCAAATAAGTGTGATAAGCCAGTGATTTTCTGCCTTTGATAATCGCGTCAAGCATCTAATCGTCTGACTCACTCTAAAAGTTAACGCTATGATAAATAATCAACACTCTAGATAGTCAATGCTCTAATGAAAATTCAACGCTATGAAAAATATAAGTTTGTGCATCCTCTGCTCAACACTCTAAATATGTTATTTGTCTAAATGTCTATGTGACATACTCTGGTCATGATATCCTTTCCTCTCTCTCTGTCTCCATATCAAGATATGTAGAATCAATTACAATGACTATTTCTAGACAAGTTTTGAATCTCCGAAGATTTGATACGAAACCTTATGATACATGTTGATTTCTTGCAATCAAGACAATGGCTGAAAACTCTAAAGTTATGTATAAAAGGCGTGCAACCCTCATTGCAAGACATATACAACAAAATAATAACAATGCACTGCAATAAGACATTTTTCCTTTCATTCTTGCTCTTGGTCCTTTGTTTTGTTTAAGTGTTGAGAAATATTTTTCGAGAATACAAAATTGTAAACACTATCTTGTGAGAGTATTCAAAAAATCCCTAAAAGTATTCTTTTGTAACCTAGCCCAGTAGTGGTTGTATTCCTCAACAATTTGAATGTACTAAGATAAAAGGTTGACAAGACTTGAACAAAGTCAGTTTGACTAGAAGGTGTTTAGTGGCAGTGTGATTCAGTCCAAGAATTAGTGAATTAAATCTTTTAGTTTGAAGGGATTGGACGTAGTTACTAAATTGGTGGTGAATCAGCATAAATTGCTATGTTGTTATGTGTTTCTAATTTATCAGCTCCTTTTTCATCACTTTGTTTTAATCTTGTTAAAATGCTTTTGAAAATAAAACACAATTCAAATCCCCTTTCTTGTGTTGCTTGTTTTACATTTTCATCATTTGGTACCATTCTACTCTGAAATACTTGGTTAGGAGGCTTGATATTATGCCACCACATGAGTGGACGGACAATTCACGGACGGCCATGTCCTAATAAATCCCCTCAAATCAATCTGAGAAACATATATGCAATGATCGAGGTACTCATGTGTTACATGGTAGCTCTTGGCCTTAGGGAATAACCTATTAATCCAGTTGAATTCCCTACCAGAGATAACCCAAGGTCAATCAGTCTTACCTTATGGTTCGACTATAGCTGTAACGCCCCGGATTTTTTGTCCAAAACGTTACTAAAAAAAATACTTTTAGAAAAATTTACGATAATTTTTTTTTTTGTAAGAATATCTACATTTATACTTTTAAATAATTAGTAACAATCACATTTATGCTTTTAAATAATTAGTAACAATCACATTTGTTTAATATTATAAAAAAAAGTTTATTCAAGCTAAAATAAAAGAAAAATCAATTATTCCTAAACGGAAGCAAAAATCCACTTCCGTATTTATAGAATTCGAATGCATTTAAAAGTTTAGTAAAAAAAATTAAAAAAATAAATAAACATAGAAATTTTGCAGCAATACTTATTATTACAAAATTGTCTTGAAAACCCCATTTTTACCCCACGTTTGCCGCACGTTAATACTCATCAATTACTCTTGAATCTCCTCGAACTCATTAGTACCTAAAATATTGTTGTAAGGGTCAATTTTTTCCATCATCCACATCAAACCAAAGCTAAACATATAGAAGAATAACACAAAACATATAAAGGTAAAAACTTGTCATTTAAAAGAAAAAATGGGCAAACAGTAAATCGTATATAAAAAATATGCATAATGCATGCTCCTAAAACTATATGATCCGGATATAAACCTGCCACTAAGGCAACTTCCACACAGAAAGATCACCCATACTAATGGGAAAAATAAACCTGCCACTAAGGCAACTCCCACGAAGATGCATATGCCATGACATGACCATATATTATCACAATTATACTCGCACACAGCCCACTAAGAATCATGTCATATACATTCAAAAATCACCCTTTTTAAAACCATCATCTTATTCACATCACAAAGATCACATATCACACATACTTATCATGAGAATCATATATTCATAGACAAATAATCATTCAATAATAATTTTCACCACGTACGCATAAAAATCGGGACTTGATTTCATTTACACCATAAAGATTAAAACTTTATATATAACAAGAAACTTCAAACTCCAACTCATAATACATCATCAAAATCAAAACTTTATCATATATATAACATAAGAAAAATCATATTTTGCTTCATATCCATCATAAAAATTAAAACTCTATCATGTATAATATAAAAATTCATATTTTACTTCTTAAAAAGACATACATTACATATTGAACTCAACGTAAAGGATTTCATATTCCATTATTTTATTTTATTAGTCTACATTTATTTCTTTCAAAAGCAAGCAATTACAATTATTAGTTCTATGTCATCCAACTAACGGTCTAACTCAAATTTGTGTGGGGAAAAGCCCTTACCTTGGCCGCTTTTCTTCCTAGTACGAAACTCTAAGCCCCCACGAAGTTGTTCACACCAAAAGTTTGCTGCACGAAGGAGATGAGGTGTGAAGGAGATGACGGCTAGGGTTTCGGTATTTTTTTCTGCTTACTATTACTTAGTATGGAAATATTGTGGACTTTAGGGAAAATTTAAAGTGGAGATTATTGGGTAGATAGTGTTTGGCCCAAGTAAAGAATAGAAGGGATAAAATATTATTTTATTTATTTATATTTTGTTTTCTTAACCTTGATCATACAAAAAACTAAGCCACCAACTCCAAGCCCAAATTTCTATTACGGGTTGGGTCACACCTAGCCACAAACCCTTAGCTCAAGTTCTTCTTGTACAAAAAAAAACATATATATATATATATATATATATATAATTATATAAAACTTCTCCATTGATTAAATAATTATCACACATATATTAATAATGAAATATATATATTTATAAGTCTTAATTATTTTAAATAATAAATTTAGAGGATGTTACAATAGCCCTCCATGATCAGGCTTATTCAGTCATACTTCCTCGAAATCATTGGGCTTGTTAGACCATACCTATATGATTAAGAAATAATCTCCATTTTCAAATACCTCTAACATCTAGTTCATACTTATTTGATAATCACGACTCGACAACTCTTCATCTAAATTCTACAATATTCATTAGAATTTACATCTATTTAATTAACATGATAGTTAATCAACATGATAGTTAGGTCCGGAACAGAGTTGATCAAATCTAGTGAAGTGGGTGACTCATACATGAGTGGAGATTGTTGGAATTCAAGTATGAGTGGTTAGTTCAACATCGACTAGAAATAGAGGAAATGTTGGATATATAAGAGTGGTGATCGATATACTTAAGGTTTTGGGTTGAGATAGGGTGTCAAGGTCTCTTGTGGTCTTGTACATTTGGCTCATTGTTACTCACGTGCTCCCCTGAACTCCCCCAACACTTTTGTGAAGGAAAACTGAAAAACCACCCCTCTAACCACTATATGGCCTCACGACCTTGAGGAAAAAGAGGGAGATAATAGTTTGTTAGTGCAAAATTGGTTTTAGCTACAATCCTCTAGTTGATGTTTTGATGATAACAAAACAAACAAGTAAGAACAATTATTTGCTAACTGTATTTTCTAAGTTGCAGATTAAGTCAGAAGACAAATAATTATTTTAATGGCCATCTATTTTAAGGTAGCATAAATTATTAGCAAATTAGATATGATAATCTATGTGTTTTTAAACAAGTAATTATGTTTACAAATGGAGTAAGTCATAACATAGCAATAAGAAGCATTGCGACAAGCATATGATAATCTATAGTTCGAGTCAAATCATAAAAGACAAAGGAAACACAAGTCAATGATTGACCCTCTAAAGACAAAGGAAAAACACATTACAATTATTTGTTTTCCTTTGACTAAAAACCCATGTGGATCCTCTGACTCAATGATCAAAAGAAGAAAGTTCTAAATGAAGCCTCTAAAGTCAATGTGATGATACAAGTTAGATCCTCTTATGAACAAGGAAAGAGAATCTACTAAGCAAGTTCACAATGACTCTGAAGAATCTGTTAGAGTTATGACCGACTCTGATAAATGTGCCTTCGATGAATCTGTTAATGCAAGCTCACTCTAATGTCTCTGCGTCTAATAATTCAGGTAAACTAGTAGACCATCTGGTCAACGTTTCAAGTCAATGCTCTGATAAGAAGTCAACATTCTAACATCGTTTGCTCGACAAGGATGGACACATCCTCCAATTGAAGAAGCACATGACATTTTCTTATAGTGACATCCTTTAATATATGTCTTCTTAATTGAAGATACGCTGAATTAATTATGACGATATATATATATATATATATATATATATATATATGAATACGTCTTAAAGGCTTATTTGCTTTAAATGTTGATTCAAGATATTCAAACAGTAACATTCTCAATATATCCATTTCTCAGTATTTAAGTAGAAACCGATCAATATGGAAGTGCAGTTGAGAGAATGAAAAAGGAAATGTGTTGAGAAGAATGTATGTAAAAGTCTAGAACAATCAAAAGTAAAGAATGAATGAAATATTCTCTCAATAGAGAGTTATTAGAATTTTAATTTAATCAAATTGTTTGATACACTTGAATTGATATAGGATTTCAAATGTAATATTCTCTAAATGAAAGTCCAAACTTGTGTCAGTCCAAACACAAACTTAACCCAATGTAAATAAGTCAAATAGTTGCAACAACACTTCAATCCGTAAGAGGTACCTAAAGAGGTATAACAATACTCATGAACCTCAACGACAACCTGCAAGAAAGTTGAGAATGGTTCTAATGGTGATAGCCTGGATAGGCTAAAGAGGAATACTCAAAGCCTGAAAAGATAGAGTAAATAATACTTGTATGCTATTGTTTAAATAATGGATTAATTTCTCGACTGTACTGAGGCAAAATCTCTCTGTAAGGGGAGGACTAGATTTAGCAATAGTCTCTTGTGAACTAGTATAAAAATCTTTATGATTCAACTTTATTTTACTAAACCTATTTTATAATTGTAAGTTGAATTATTTGATAAAGAACATATATTTTGGTTAAGCAACTTAAGTAATTTTTCAGAAATGGAAAAACATAAGTCAAACCCCCATTTCATGTGTTTTCCAACATCTTCAAAGTTTTTTCATACAACTTTATAATGCTCTTATTGATCACCAATGTAAAGGAAATACTTTACTTCAGGAATCTCAAACCCAAACCTTAAGATCTAAGTCCAAGAAGCAATGTTTCTTCCACACTTAGAGAAAAAAAACATGTTTAGAGAAATGGAGAGGGAGGGTTCAGTTACTAGATGGGATAGAAAGAGAGGAAAAAAATTATCTAAGGCACCTATTTATAGCCTAGTCCTTTCATTTGAGTCCACAAGAAATTTGGGAGAAGTGTGGCTCATTTTGGTCCATTATTTCTTTACTACATGGTAAGAAATATCTAGATATTTTTTTCACATTTTAGTTTGTGTCCTATCAGTAGGGGTGTCCAAATGATAGGTTAGGTCGGGTTTGGTTTGTCCCATACCTAATCCTAACATTTGATCGAGTCAAATTTTAGAGCCTAACTCGTCCTTTAACCAGATCAAACCCGATGAGTTGTGGGTTTATTAAGGACAAGACGAAATAAACACGACATTGGGTTTGTCCCAAGACGACATGCCAAATATTAATGCTTAAACATTTTTTAGAAAAAACAATTAAATATAAAGTAACTCAAAACAAATCACATATGGTTACCCTTTGCCAATTCATTCAAGAATACACTACTAGAAAAAAGCTGTTTTAGCTGCCATATTTAGCGTCGGCCACGACTCCGACGCTAGTTAGCGTAGGTGTAGCTCGGCCTAGCCGACGCTAATACATTAAAATTAATTTTTTAATGTTTTTAATTATTAGCGTCGGCTAGGCCGACGCTAAATAAAAAATAAAACGGACACTAGGTTATATTTAAATTTTTTTTATTTTTATTTTGATAATTAGCGTCGGATAGGCCGACGCTAAATTGTAAATTGTTTAAAATTAATTTTTTTAATATCTGTGAACAGAAAAATAAAACAAAACATATTTTTGATCTCACCAAATTAACGCCATCGAACCCTCGAGTCTGTACCCTCTCAAAAAATCCCTTAGCCCCAAAGCCTCGAGTCCGTAACCCCTCAAATCTCAAGTAAAACCTTCACAAATCTGTACCCTCGCCGTCGACGATTTCAACTCTGAAGGGAACCCGCGCCGTCGAAGATGTTGAGCCGTCTGAACCGTCGCCGTCGAAGCTCTCGAACCGGTGTGAACCGTCGACGTTGAAGCTCTCGATTCCGTAAACCCTCGCCGACGAAGCTCAGCCTCTCGCCTCCGTGAAGCTCAGCCAATGTGAACCGTAGGTAGGTCGCGAACCCAATGTCAACCGTCGCCGTCAAGGTAAGCCACTCGAACTGTTCTCTTCATAATGTCAAAAAATCCGTTTTGCAAGCTTAATCATTCTGTGGCTCTATCTCACTCTCTGTGGCTCTGTTAATTTAAAAAAAACCTAAAAACCTAAAACCTTTAGTTAAACTTGCATGACTTAAAATCAGCCTCTGCACCTCAACTGTAGTTGCTCATATATCTTGGTTCCTTGCATACTAAAGGTTTGGTTGAGTTTAATGGAAAAGTGAAATCGTATGTTCGTGAATCTGACATTCAGAATAGAACCAGGATATGCTACTGCATGTTTCGAAGCTAAGCTATTAAAGCATGTTATCAATGTCTTCAACCGGTCACAGAAGGAAATTAGCTGCAGATTAATTTTCACAGAAAAGTAGCTTAGATCAATCACTTAGCAGAAAAGTAGCTTAGATCTTGCTGCCTTGCATACTTGCTAGTTCCTATACTCTTAGATCTTGCTGCCATACTCTTAGATCTTTGACCTGAGAGTTTATTGTTCCCCAAATGACTGCAAGAAGTAGACATAATATTAGATATTCAATGAAATGAAATATTTTAGTGTAGTAATATTAATTGGAAATTGAAAAGGAGAGTAGACATACAAATGCTGGGCCTTAAGGAACATGTCAAGACCTGGTTGTCGTTGATCATTAGAGACAGGAATAGGCCCTTCCAGCTGGTTATCAGCAAGATGTAGCCAATGAAGGTTGGGTAGATTGTCAAGAGAGCGTGGAATATTTCCATTTAATTTATTTTCGAATTCAGCACCCTGCATGAAAAACAATAAGGTGATACGTGATTCATAAATGTGTTAGCTAAATTAAGGAGAAAATACTAACATAATAACTAACATATGTCTATAAAAAAATGAGTTATCTAGATGAACTTCAAATAATGTTTGCTTAAGCATGTGTTACTTGCCCACATTCTCTAGCATAATTTATCATATATTAGTCCAAAAACCTTTATTATGCAGCATACCATTGTTTTGTTTTTATATATAATTGATTTCTTTCAACTGCTATGCGAGTTTTGATATTTGCCTGCAATGCTATCTGCTATTCCACATAGCAGATTTTTGGCGTTCCTCTATTTTCTTTTCTTCGATCTGCTATTAATTACACAGATTTTTGTATATGATTACCATGTCAAATACTTATTCAGGATATCATGTGCTATGTATTAGAGGAAAAATTTAACCATTAATCGAACCCCCAAACGGATCCATCCCTGTCAAAGTTCTCTCTCTGAGTAGCTTTTTCTTTTGTATATACCTATCTGCTCTATATTTGTGAATGGTATGAGACCTGGATCAATAATTCCATCAGGTAATATTACTATGACTATGAACATCATGAATATGATATTACTAATAAAAGTATTGATTATGCATTACCATTATCAAGTAGCTCATTGATCAGGTTGTTGTAATATTTGATTCCTTCTTGGTTTATACCTGCATTTACTTTTCCTTCTGCATATTTGTTAGAACTGTTAATGTAAATGAAAGATTCAACTATATTAAACTGTTAACTAATGTAAATGAAATACTACTGCCAGAAGCCACAGGGAGTTGCATTACGATTATGAAATTAAATATCTTGATTGATGCTTATGTTTCTTTTCTTCAATATCCAATTTGCTCCGTCAATTTTCAATTTGAATTTTTATTTTATTTTTATAGAATTGTAATATATTGAAATATTTTTATAGAATTTTCAAATATCTTGAAATTCACACAGAATTGTAATGTTTTAAATTCAAACCACGACATAATATTCAATATAACAATATTAATATTAACAGTTGATCTAGGTGTTGCGTATATTTCCAATTCAATGTTATCTCAAGAAATACTTTTCCCATCCACAAATTGACTTCTATAACATGCCCAATTTATTTACCAAAAAAAACAGAACATGCCCAATTTTACAGACAAAAGAGGAGCTTCATTCTGTATGTTACGTTTGGATTGGAAAAATATTTATTGGGAGAGTTTAAAGCAGCATGGTCCAGTAACAGTGACTTTAAATTTCTTTGGTTTTTAATCTTTTGGGTTGTCACATATTGCTTTCAGGCACACTCACATGCACATCACATTTATTTTAACCACCTCTCTCTGAGTTACGGAATTAAATCAATTTAAATAAAATTTTATGAATAATAAATGAATTTAATTTATATAATCCGTCAACCGTCAATCAATTCTAATAATTGGATTATTGAAACGGTTTAATTTTAAACTTAACTATTTCTAAATTCATAGTTGTGATTTGCCGTAAAATATTTTACAAATAGTGTATATTAATTAATCTCACATAAATACTTCAAAAAGTTGTGTCGTCAATAATCAATAATATCAAGGAATGATATATATTTGTGGTTCCTTAATATATTCAAAATATGTTCGCAATTTTAACTATGTATTTTCTGTTCTGCCAGAGTTAAGAAAGCACAAAAGAAGCCTTCTTTTCAGAGTTACGGAAACCAGCAAGTCGCACCTCTGTTAAGGTGATTGTTACAACTTGCTCTCTTTCAGTCAGTTTTTCATTGGGAGTCCTTTTTGTTGACAATCCTCATTGTTTGGAACAAGAAGAACCGAAGTGTATATTACTTGAGAATGGTCAAGTCCAATTTGCTTACTCTATATAGACTTGAGGTTTTACAAACTTTGGTTCTCTTAGTTCCAAGCAATGTAAGAAACTGAGAGCTGGAAGAAATTTGATTAATTATTTTTTTTGCAATATCTATAGATTCGAATTAATAAATTTGTATGCATAATGATACCGCTTAGCATAATGATATGAGGTTTAGTTTCTTATGTCTTTCCTACAAAGACATATGTTTTCTTTTTATGAACCAACAAAGAAATTTCTTACACCTATAACAAACACACAAACATGTGAAATAATGATGGTGCACAAAGTCTTGAGAAGAAACTAGTTGCAATTTCTCTGTCATTCAGTTTTTCATCATTCAAGAAATTTTTAATGTGGTTGATGGGGTAGTTCCACCCTGCTGCTGTGGAGTAACCACCATGGCAAGATTTGTGGCCTTTGAAATCCATTAAACTGATCTTTTCATTGTTCTCACATACCCTTCTGTTTACAACTGCAACAGCTTCATAGATTTTGGAATGATCACAATAGATCTCATTGGCTATGGCTTTCATTGAATAGTTTATGAATGCAATATAAGCAAGACCTGCTTCTAAGTTCACTAAATCTGCTTCTCCTTTCTTGATTGACTCTAGACAATCTTGGACTTTCTCTCTTTGGATGCTAATGACATAAAAAGTTTGAGAATCATGTTATTGAATCACTGAAATGTTGTTGCATTTTCAATTGCTTGAATTAGCTTCTAGAAGAAACTTAAAAGGGATTTGAGAATTGAGAGTACCAAAAATTTACGGTTCCTACCTAGTAGTTCACTTTTTATTATGAATTTACGGTTCCTATTATGTTTTTCACTTTTTAGGCCTTGGAGCTTTCTGGAACATTGCAAAAATTGAGCCGGGGTCAATTGTTGCTTTTTTGGGCCTTGGAACCTTGCTGTAAGTTACTGCCATACTGCTATTAAATCCCATTTTTAATCCCATAGAATTTTATTTGTAATTTTATTTAGTTTTGAGGTTATATGTTTGTGTCCCTGCATTGGGGGACTTTTTTCTCCTTTGTGCTTTTTATCTGTCACATGAAACATCGATCTATCATGTTTGTGCTTTTTATCTGTGTATGCTATAAGTTTCTTTTTCCTGATTATCATACATCATCCATTACTAAAACTGTGTTTTATATGTATCTTTGACTTGATATTTTTATTTATGGAAGTTGAATTTCAAATGTTACTTAGAAAAGCTATGTGTAAGTGATATTTTTTCAAACTTATTTAGTGATTGACAAGTTACTTTGTTATTGTCTTATAGTAAATGGATCGTAGTTGGATGTACAATAGGGTACATGCAAATAGACATGGATTGAAAAAGGAGTATATTAATGGTGTTAAAGATTTTGTGAAGAGGGCTTTGAAACAACCGATTTGTATATCTGAGGGAGGGATAAGGTGTCCGTGTGTAAAATGCAAGTGTATCAAGATATCTACAGCAACTACTGTTAGACTTCACTTGTACCGGGATGGATTTCAACCAAATTATTGGATTTGGACTGAACACGGAGAAGTGAAGCCAATGGTTGAAACAACGGGTGGTTCGACTAGTAGTAGGAATGTGCGTCATGACGACCAATTTAATGCAATGGATGAAATGGTGTTTGATGCTTTTAGGCCTTATCGAGATGTCCTTGATGTGAACGCTAACACGGGAAATGAGACATTTGCTGAGGATGAGTTGCCTAACGAAGATGCAAAACGGTTTTATGACAAGTTGATATCCACTAACAAACCCATCTACGATGGGGCTACCCAATCAATATTATCAATATGTGTTCAACTTCTGGCAATTAGGTCTAATTGGCATGTTCCACAAAAAGGTATAGATTTTGTTGCACAAATGCTTAAAAGTGTATGTCCAGTGCAAACATGCTTGCCCGATAACTATTACCAAGCAACACAATTGGTTTCAAAGTTAGGTTTGAAGGTTGAGAAGATTGACTGTTGTAAGAAAGGATGTATGTTATATTACAAGGATGATAGCAATTTATATGAGTGCAAATTTTGTCATTCTCCTAGGTTCATTCCACGTAGAACTGGTATGGGAAAGTACAAAGATGTTCCAGCAAAAAGAATGTTTTATTTCCCTATCATTCCTAGATTACAAAGATTGTATGCATCAACCGAGTCTGCAGCTGAAATGAGATGGCATCACGAGAATAAAAAGAGTTCAAACATCCTTCGCCATCCGTCAGATGGAAAAGCATGGAAACATTTTGACGATGTATATCCTGACTTTGCTAGTGACCCCAGAAATGTAAGGTTCGGTCTATGTGCCGATGGATTTACTCCTTACATTCAAGCGTCTGCTTCTCCATACTCTTGTTGGCCAGTTATAGTTACACCATATAATCTTCCCCCTGAAATGTGCATGACCAAACCATACTTATTTTTGACTTGTCTCATACCTGGACCTTCTAATCCCAAACAAAATATAGATGTCTACTTGCAACCATTGATTGATGATTTGCAACAATTGTGGTCCAACGACATTTTGACCTATGATATATCCACAAAACAAAACTTCATCATGAAAGCATGCTTGATGTGGACGATTAATGATTTTCCCGCCTATGGTATGTTATCTGGATGGGGAACCCAAGGTAAATTGGCATGTCCTCATTGTATGGAAGACACAAAAGCTTTCACTTTGAAATATGGTGGTAAGAATTGTTGGTTTGATTGTCATCGTCGATTCTTGCCAGCTAATCACTCTTTCAGAAGAAGTAAAAGAAGTTTTACAAAAAATAGGGATGAGAAAGACGGTCAACCTTACATTTACACAGGGGAAGATGTATGGGAGGTGGTGAGTAAATTTCCAAAAGTGACTGAAATTGGTTGGAAAAAGAAATTGAACGGGTATGGAGTGGGTCATAATTGGAAAAAACGAAGTATTTTTTGGGATCTTCCATATTGGAAGGATAACTTGTTAAGGCACAACCTGGATGTGATGCACATCGAGAAAAATTTCTTCGATAATATATTTAACACTGTTATGAATATTAAAGGTAAAACAAAGGATAATGAAAAGGCGAGAAAATACTTGTCTTTATTATGCATTCGCGGGGACTTGGAGATGCAAGTCTTATCTAACGGAAAGATGGGTAAACCAAAGGCAAATTACACTTTGAAAGCATCAGATGCCAAGTTGGTTTGTAAATGGCTTAAAGATTGAGAATGCCTTATGGTTATGCTTCAAACATTGCTAGGTGTGTCGATGTTGAAAAGGGTACGATACATGGGATGAAGAGCCATGACTGTCATGTTTTCATGGAATGTTTACTTCCAATTGAAAAGGGTACGATAATTTGATAAAGAACATATCTTTTTTGTTAAACAACTGAAATAATTTTCAGAAATGGCAAAACACGATTCAAACTCCCCTTTTGTGTGTTTTTCAGCACCTTCAAAAACTCCAAGTATTGCTACAAATTTCTTCATTTACAACAATTGTGTTAGGCCAAAAATATTTTGCCAATTTTGCATCAATGGGTTTGAATTTTAAAAACAAGGTTTCAGTGCAATCAAATCCATGAACAATGAGACTAATCAAGTCGACTATTGATTCCATCATTACCGATAAATCCTTAGAACAAGGAATTTTTTAAGGAGATGAAGATTATTGTTTCCTTTCAAATATTTGAAAATTCGTTTGACATCAATGATATGTAATTCTCTAAGATCGAACTAAAACATTGCCCATAAGCAACCACCAAATAAATAAAATATCCAATTATAGATCTGTATACCTTTTGATCTACTTTCATACTTGTTTCATCCATTCCGATTGCACAAGTAGAATGTTTATGAGTGAGCATATGGTTTTATTCTTCTAGATTGAACTATTTATGAAGTTCTTTTGTGTAATTTGTTTAGTTTATGTATATCTTTTCAGAGTATTGTTTATTTTGAATTCCAAAAAAGAACATGACTTCTTCCATCATGATGATTTTGAATTTATTCTACATTAACTTAGAAAACTCATTGCACATATGTTGATCAGTAAAATAAAATATAATATCATCGAAATATATTTGAACTATAATAAAATCATTTTTAGATTGTTTTTTAAACAAGGTAGTGTCAAATTGTCCTCTTGTAAACCCATTTTCCAAAAGAATATTGTCTAGGCTATTATATCAAACTCTAAAAGCTTATTCGAGACTATACACTGATTTCTTTACTGATTTCTTTAGTATGTAAACATGTTATGAAAATTGAGCATCCAAAAGTTAGGTTCTTGTTTTAGGTATACTTCTTCACTTATAATCATTTTAAAACACACTTCTTTCATATATCTCATAAAATTATGCTATCATTCGTAATAAATAAAAGTAAAATACATATAGCTTTTAACTTCACTACTTGAGAAAATGTCTCGGTATAATCAATAACTTTTTGTTAATAAATGTATCATCCCAATGTTTTTTCATATTATATATATATTATAGTTTATTGGGTATTTTATTTATTCAATTAATTTAGAAAACTCTGAAATTTATGTGTTAGATGTTGTGTATTTTATTTATTATTTTTGTATGTAATCTATAGTGATATTTATTTTTCTAGCATGGTTGATTTTAGTTGACAAAATCATTGGCATAAATTATTTAATTAATTTAGAGTTTATACAAATTCATATTGTTTGTTTTATTTAGAAAGTAGGCTAAAGAAGTAATTGGGCTGGGAGATAGTAGAATTAGTGAGACTAAACTTATATGCATGAGTGTTTTTGCACGAAGACTAAATCTAATGCATGAGCGTTCTTCCCTCTTAATTTCCTACATGTCAAGATGCCCTTCAAGACAAGATTTTATGACAATTCATAGAAGAAATGATGAACCTTCCCTCTTCCTTGGCATCAAGCGCCCATCTCTTCCTTACCATCTTATATTGTTCGCGTTAATGGTTTTTGTATGCAATTAATAGAGAACAAAAATGTTCTCTTCTCTATGTACATATCTCACACACGCTCTCCCCCTTTAATTAAGAGATAGCTTTATTTTTATTATGAAAAAAAATTCTAGACAATATTTTTGGTGTAATGTTATGTTATCAAAAAGTAAAATATATTGGGCTTTGTATTAGTGCCTTCCTATTCATTTCCAACACGTTCTTACTTTTTGTCTAAGTCCACAAATTTTCTATCGCAAACAAAGGAAATATAAAGAAACACACTCTTCTTTTTTGGAAAACTCACACCCACATACATCAACACCACCAAATTTTAATCTTCTTCCTTACTTTTAGTATCATCTCAACGTAGATTCCTTCCATAACTAGTTATAATATAAAGATAAAATAAAATATATATTTTTATAAACAAAATTTTGATTAATATGTAATTTTTAAGAAAAAATTGGGGGAAAAAACAAATTATTATTAAATTGGTACTTATAAAAATTTGATAAATATTTATATTAAAAATACGAGAATTCTTATTGGTGTAGATATGTAAGTCTAATAAATATTTTAAAGAAAATGAATATAGTTTTTGTTGGGTCTTAATGTTCAATAAATCTAAAAGAAATACCATATTTTACCGTAATAGTGCAATTATCAATTATGTAAGAACCTTTTATGGATCTTACATATTAGTGTAATTGTTTATATTTATTTTTTGTTAGAACTTTTAATAATAGCTCCGTTGTATTATTATATTTTCATAAGAATCCTTCGACCTATAAATATTGTGACATATTCATTCCACGGCGTGGCTTTCATTTTGTTTCCTTTATTAATTAAAAATAAAAAAACCAAAGCTCATAAGTATATTTAGAAACACATAATTTAGGTGTAGTATATTATCTTGTACTTCATATCTTTCAATTGAAGTGTACTTAAAATACAAAACACATTTTAATGCATGTTTAAAAGGTAATATTTGGCAACATTTTTAAAGATATAAAAAATTCATTTTAATGCAAAATCAAAATGTTAATTTTTTAAAATTTTAAGGTGTGAATCATTATTGAGAGAAACTTAATTACATCGTCTAATCTCGACCTAATTTTGATATTACACAAAATAGATAAAGTCTAAAGACAAGAGACCATACACTCACAATCCTAATAACTAGGATTAAAAGTTTCACCAAAATAGAGTTGTTTTAAAATTTCACTAGCGGTAAAACTACTTGTTGTATTTAAATTATGTAAAATTTTCCATCTTTAATTTTAGTTATTTTTAAGCACAAGACAATTTAAAATATTTTACTCAGAAAAATCTAATTTTCGTACTTTAATCCATAAAATAAAAATTGAACTAATTGACTCAGCAACACGTTCAACACAAAATATAGTTTAACTACATTCAACACAAAATATAGTTTAACTACATAAATTAGAGTTTAACAGCTCTGGGTCTTACATTCTAGCATCATAAAAATTGTCAACACCATAATAAGATACATGTTGCAACTAGTCATCTTTAGGCACTGTTCTCAGGATTCTATAGACACGTCATTTTCAAAGCTATGCCACGAGCTTCCCAACTACTAGTTTAATTCTAATTGAAAATGTATACCCAAACTATTACCAGGCTTCTTGGAAAGGTATAACCACTTCTAGTCTTAATAGCATAGTCTTCACATGAATATGTGATTTTACTACTCTTAGTAATTATTCATCGACACATGCAATGGAGTATTGTTGCCAATCCAACAAAATGTTTCCATCCGCGTCATTCCATCTTTGGAACCACATACACCTACCAAAATTCCACTCGAGCTTTTCTACTATGAATTTTAATTCTTTCACTCTCTAATTGACAATAAGAACTTCTCTACTAAGTTTAACTTTAGTCCAAGGCATCTTCTTCACTAGTACTTTTTCTAAAATCCAAATTTTCAAATCTACTATCACCAATTGTCATTATCTTCCTTAAGTAACAATAATCTGGACATTCCCTTATTTTTAAAAGAATTAACTCTCCACTCATAACTAATCTATCCTTTTATATGGAACTGTATCATCTACATTTTCTTAACCACTCATTTTAATCACTAAGATATCATTAAAAGTTTCCAGCGATTAACTACTCTAACGAATTATGTTTCATAGTTCCCGCTAAGCATCTTTGGTTTCACAATCATCTTCAAGACATAGCCTCCAAATTTTACACACTAAAAGTTTCTCGTCACTCCAACAACGTCGCCAATAAAAAATTTCTTAAGAAAATGAAGTTCTACTTATTGTTATTTCACAATTACTAGAATAACCATAATGAAACTCGACAGATCACAACATCCTAGAAGCATGTTCCCAAATGTTCACTTAAATCCATTTTGTCCATCCTCATGACTTAACTCAAACTCTTCACACACTTTTTTTTATATATAAAACTATATCTATCTTTCTTCTCTATTATGTTATTGAGGATAATGTCTTTAGTTTCTAACGTTCAACATTACTTCCAAGCTTACAATCACTCTTATAAACTTGCACACTAGTCACCTTATATTTCTAACATCAATCTCATAACTAATCTCTAGCTCATTCTATACGAATACCCCATAAACTCGGCAAACTTAATTATAAGATTTCGTGACAATCTTTCAAAATTATTAGAGATCTAAGGATCATCTATTCTTACAAGGACTAATCACTTCCATACGTTAGACATCATCTACAAAACCTATAACATTACTAACTTTCTTCACATTAGGGTGCCATCAAGACAAACATTTTATTTACTCAAACCATTCCAATAGACTCATCTACACTCTACTCTACAACCTCTATAATTTATTCGATAATATCGACCATTAAAACATATATCCTTAGGTCCCTATAATGTCATTTTTCAATGCATTATGTATTTCATTCACTAAACACTAGTAAATTGTATAACATTGCCCTAAACATCAACCACCACAACATCATGGGTTAATCCAAAGGCTAATTCCTTTAGATCATTCAAATCTCTATCGTCAACCCAAATCAATAACAAACAAAATTTATGTTATCATATGCCAATTGCTCACATATTTCTTAAATTGATTTACTGATCCTATAATACATATCTCAAATCCAAATGATAACTCAATTTATCATCCAAAAGCCACCACCTATCTACTTACTCAATCATAGTTTATTAAGGGTCAGCAACTTAAAATTTTATGTCTTAAGATCTCTAGTTAAATTTCAACTAACCAATTTGACTATTTAAAACATTCACACATTTTTTATAATCTCTAATCTCAACCAAAACAGACAGAGTCTATTCTATTAAAATCGTTAAGTGTCCACATAGTCTATTGATTCCATTCTCACACAACTATATCAGACAAATCACCACCTAAGGATTGACACTAAGCATCTTCTAATCAATGCCTATGCGACAATGCGCTACCCATAGCTCCTCCTTAATTCACATCAATACTTAATTTCTCCTAACCCCATACAGAGTTGTTAATTACTATCGTTTCCACTCAATCTCATACCTATAGACATCATGATATTTAACATTAACAATCTAGATTCTTAACCTAACATATCTTGAATACAATCATTAGTGTAAGACCCTTAATTTTTAATTAAAATTATGGAATTAATTTTAATTGTATTTTGGGGATATTTGTAAAATATTTAATATATGTATGTTTGAGTGAATATATATATATATATATTTATTTATTTTGGAAGAAGAATTAAAATTATTGGATTAAGAATAAATTAATTTAATTACGAGTAATTAATTTAACGGACAGTTAATTAAGGGATTAGCGGCTAATTGCGACGAAATTGGTTAAGTGCTGAGGAGCGGACAAGTGGCGGGTGAGGTGGCACCACACAAGCCTATAAATAGGAGTGAGAAGGATGGTGAAATCAGAACACCATTCCTCCTCCTTCACTGCCCATACTGCATGTAACAGTACCCCTTTCCCTCCCATTCTGTTTGCTGTTTTCTGCTTCCTCCATTTCCAGTCACGATTTCAAAAGAGAAAAGAGGGAGTTCCTCATAAGTACCATTAATTGGAAACCTAGGCACCAAACCAGAAAACCCTCAGTACAAAATTTGTTCCCCACACCATTACGGAGCCAAAGAACCTAGTTTCGTAGCAGCAAACGCAAGCTGCAGTTTCACCAGTTTTTGGCGCGAAAACGGGAACGACAACAGAAACGAGAGAGTAGCAGAACACGCAACAAGGGTAAGGGCACCTTCCACTTTCTAGTTGCATTTTAGGACTGTAAATGTATGTTTGAAGTGTGATCATATTTAAGTATCTGTTTTGAAAAAGAAACTGTTTTACATGACATTTTGAAAGATGAAAGAAAATGCATTCTATTGAGGTTTTAAAAATCTGCAACATGCTGTTTTGGGTGGTTATTCCAGTGCTGTTTTGTTTATGTGGGAACCTGAAAAATGTTTTGCATGTTATTTTAAAGATGATTAAAATACATGTTCATAAACTGTTTTGAATGTTGTTATAAAATGCGAAAACACATTCTGTTGGTGTTTGCTGCTATGTGATGATTCTATTTGACTGAATGTATTAATGTCATTCTCTTTGTGTGAGAAAGTTGAAATGCTTTGCATGTTGTTCTGATGTTTGAGAAAACTGAAATGCTTTGCATGTTGTTCTGATGTGTGAGAAAGCTGAAATGCTTTGCATGTTGATTCTGTTTGTGTGAGAAAGCTGGAATATGCTTTGCATGTTGTGTTGGTTGTGTAAGCATACTAGAGAATACCATGCACGTTGTTTTGGAGATGCATGTTCTGGTTCTGGATTATTCTGGTGTTGATCATTCTATTTCGGCTTCTGATGATTCTGGTGTTGATCATTCTATTTCTGCTTCTGATGAATCTGGTGTTGATGATTCTGCTTCTGTTTCTGTTTTGAGTGATTCTGGTGTTGTTGATGTTTTCAAAAGAAAAGGGATTTTAAAATGATGAAAGTGTTTCCTTCTGGAAAATCTGTATTGATGTAAAAGTCTGAGTTTTGTGGTTTAAAAGAGTGATAAAACTGTTTTGGGGTTGGGCTGATTTTTCAAAAGAAACAGTTTGAAATGAGTTGAAGTCTCAGGAAAATTTCACAGATTTCGAAGGTGTATTCGAATACAACATGAGTGTATTCGAATACAACCTGCCAAGCTTCTGTTTTACTTAATTTTTCAAACTTGTATTAGAATACGAGCCCCTGTATTCGAATACAGAGGAAGGATTTTTGCTTCTGACTTATCATCTGTATTCGACTACGACCATGTCGTATTCGAATACAGAAGTGAAATTTTAACACTGTATTCGCATATGTATTCGACTACAGGCATGTTGTATTCGAATACAGAATGCAGATTTTCACTAGTTCAACTTCTGTATTCGAATACAAGGGATCTGTATTCGAATACAGATTCGGGTTTTTCCATAAACTTAGTTTTTAGCTTCTGTATTCGAATACAAGGAAGTTGTATTCGAATACAGATTCGTGTTTTCCAGAAAATCAAGTTTTAAACACTATCTTGTAAAGTTTAAAGTGTTGGGAAACTTTGAGAAGGGTTAAAGTGAATTAAAATGGAACTTTTGGTGATATTTTGAAGTGGTGGTGATGAAGTTCTGAGACTTTACTGATGTAGTGAAAAATGTTGATTTGTGCACTGAGACTGCCTCTGTATTCGAATACAGAATGTAATTCTGCACTGTTTTTGGCTACTGTATTTGAATACATAGAAGCTGTATTCGAATACAGATTCGTATTTTCCAGAAATCTCAGTTTTAAACACTGTGTTATGAATTTTAAGAGTTTGGGAAAACATTGCAAAGTGTTAATGATTACTTGACTGTTTAATCATGATTGTGATGATGATAATCTTGATTGTGTTAAGATGTTTTGAAAGATGATGGAAAGGTTGAATTTTCCTGATAATGCGTATTGTTTCAGTGAAGAGAAAACACTGCTTGTTCATACATTGCATAGTCAAGTGGTACCCGCGATGGGCCACAGAGTAATGCGCAACCACGTGCTGATCTGTTGAGCGATTGCACGAGTGCTGGTCTGTTGAGCGACTGCACTAGGTACTGATCTGTTGAGCGATTGTACCTTGGTATATAGGTGTTGGTCTGTTGAGCGACTGCACTGGTACTGGACTGTTGAGCGTCTGTACCCTGAAATGCGCAACCACGTGGTGATCTGTTGAGCGATTGCATGAGTGTTGGTCTGTTGAGCGACTGCTCTAGGTACTGATCTGTTGAGTGATTGTACCTTGGTATATGTCAAACGTGCTGGTCTGTTGTGCAACTGCACGAGTGCTGGTCTGTTGAGCGACTGCACTGGTGCTGATCTGTTGAGCGATTGCACCTTGGTGATTCCAAGAAATTGTATACATGAGCATATACATATTGCATCGAGGGATTGACCGGTGGGTCACGATTGGATTATATGATGATTTTTGGAAATTGATGTGTGTGAGTACTTTACAGAATTTGAATTTCTGATTAATTATTGTGTTTATTGAAGTGTTGACTGTACTTACTACATATTTTCCATATGAAACGGTTGCTGTTTGAAAAAGCTTATATGTCATGAAAATTCAAATGAGCATCCTTAATTTTCATCATTGTCATATATTATGCCATGAATATATTGTTGTTGTGAGATATATGCTATGTGATTACTTGTTATTTTCGGTCGGTGACCCTTGCTATTATATTGGAAATTGGGCTTTGCCCTCAGATGTTACCCGAACCCGTCCTACCGACGGATACACTAACAACGGAGACGTCGTTAGTTTCCCTTGATCTTTACGTACGGCGTAGCTGTGGACAACGCAGAGGGACAGACAGCTGGGTAAAGAAGAGACTTGTAGAGGATACGGTGGAAACCGTGCTACTGTAGCTTTAGTGCATGATCAGACTAGACTTTTGTATAGGGTCTTGAGTTTTGGGAAATGTAATTTATTTTGGGAATTAATGTATGACTTTTCCGCTGTAATCTTCCGCACTCTGATACTGTTCAGTGGCCACAAGCCGGGTGTTCTCTTTTGAAATGAACTGATGAAAATTTTATTTTAATTCCCTTGAATTAATTCTGAAAATTCTTTTACTTATTTATTTAAAAAAAAAAAAAATACACCCGCGCTGTGTTTTAAACTTAGGTTGTTACAATTAGCTTCACGAGGTAGGTTCTACCCTTTTAAACTACTTTCTAATATCCCTAGACTTCTCTATTCCCCGATGTATAGTTCCATTTTATTTCACTACCCTCAACTTCGTTGACATTCTATAAACGAATAAAATACTTGATTGATGATCTTAACCGCACCATAAACTCTCCAACGACCGTGTTCCCTTAAGACTTCGTAATCCTTATATTACATATGGAAACAAAAACTATTCCGCCATAATGTCCTCGAATATCATCAAGTCTTTCATCTCTTAGTGAAGACATCTTTCAAATTTCACTACAAGTTTCAACTATCTAACATTATTACCTAGTACCAGTCACTATGACGTTTCCCACTATCAACAAGATATTGAGGTGATCAGTCCCACATTATTACCTACAAACTAACCTCCTTTTATTTTCAACAGTTTCTTATTGGTTGTAACTGCTCGACCCTTCTGATCGACATTGTTATTCGCGATCTTTTCGCCCATTTTCCCTTTAGGGAAAAATATTGAGATTTTGCCTTCCATGGAAATTAAACTTAGAACTTAGGGGTTAAGTCAACAGTTAATTCATTCATTCCCACTACCAATTGAGTTGCGCCATTTTTTGTAATAGCTCGACCCCTCTAACCGACACTATGTTTAAGTCAACAGTTCATTCCCACTACAAATTAAGCCCTAGCTTTAAATGTTCTCATTTCCTTGCTTCAACTAATTTTGCCATCTCCTAGTAACAATTTTGCACCGTTGACATTTTCACTTATACAACTGCTATAGACCTCGAATATTTATCTATCCTAGATGTGGGAATTTTATTCTGAAAGGAACTGAGTACCTCCAAAGTTACATCTGTCAGTACTACTTTACAAGAGTCTAACAACATTTGTAACTTTCACACGAAAGTGAACAAAACAATCATGCAAACTATTTTGCTCAAGGGATAGACGAAACATTGATTCTTCAAGACTACTAACATATTTAGTAGTCCCAAACCACCTGATCAGCTTAGGAAACCCCAACCCACACAGTCCTATCTAAGATCAACCATGATCTGATACCACAGTGTAACACTTTGATTTTTAACAGTGAGGGTGTATTTTCTTTTCAGTACAATGTCTCAAATAAAATACAATATAATGCCTTTCTCTTAAAATACTTGTAAACTTTTTTTCCTTTTTAAATGAATTTTTTTTAAAATATTTTAAAATAAATTCAACGACATGTTTACAAGGTAAATGAAAAATTGTAGAGTCAATTCTTTATTTCAAATGAAAATTACAACAAATTAATTAACATAACCAAAGAGATTATGGACACTAGTAACCCGACTACCCATAAACTGATCTTAACACACTTAACAAGGATATTGGATACTACTGACCTACTAGCTACATCAAGCTATCCACAATGGACTTGCATTTGAAGCCATGACTCTACTATGTCTTCATCGTCTTCTTGAACACTGCATAAACGAACCCTAATAGTTTGGGGCATTCAGTTCGGTCCACAAAATATAAAGGGTCACCAACTGAAATTAACATATAACAACAAGTACCCTAATGAAATAATAACACAACAAGTAATATTGCATGGACATCTCTCATGGTATTAGAACACGAGTCATGTGTCAAAGCACCCTATTGCAATGCTTACATGCTAGTGCACATCATTCCAAAATATCAAACCCTCTGTAAAAAGGTGTGAACCTCTTATCCACGGATCCTCTTGATCCAACATGAAGTCCTTCCAAATAGTCATGGCTCAATAATCCTCACAAGGATATGACATTCCCTCCAAACAAACCATTGACAGGTTCCAACTCTATGGAATAGCACGCACAACTATGAATGCATTAGAATACTCTCACTCTTTCTCAACAACTATTATGTAAATGCAATTATTAAAAAGACTATACTTTTATTACTCATTGAACTGTTGGATCATCCGAATTAAAAATTTTGAGTCATAGTTTACTCTAATTCATTAAGATTGAACTGTTGAATCATTAAAATAAGAGTTTCAAAGTATTTCTTAATATAATTATGTTAAATTGAATTGTTGTATAATTGAAATTAGGTTTCTTAATCATAGTCAGTCTAATTAATTAAGATTGAACACTTACATAATCAAAACTATATTTTTAAGTCAAAGTTAGTCTAGTTTGGTTAAATTGAGTTGTTGGATAATTGAAATTAGTATTTATATCTGATAGTTTGTCTAAATTTTTTTTCATATATATATATATATATATTTAATTATGCATCTAAATTAATTAATTAAATTTTATAGAATCTAATTATTGTTAAATTTTTTTATACTAATAAATTAAAGTAATTCATTTTAAATATCAAATATCAAAATATATCTAATTGAAATAAAAGCAAATTATTATTAAATTGGTATTTATAAAAAATTGAGAAATATTTATATTAAAAATAATAAAAATGTTTAAAATAATTCTGATAATTATTTTAAAGAAAACGAATATAGTTTTTTTGGGTCTTAATGTTCAATAAATTTAAAAGACAAACCACATTTTATTGTAATAGTGCAATTATGTAAGAACTTTCTTTTATGGATTACATATTATTGAAATTGTTTGTATTTATTTTTTGTTAGAACTTTTAATAATAGTTCGGTTGTATTATTATATTTTTATAAGAATAATTCGACCTATAAATATTGTAGCATATTCATCTCATGGCGTGTCTTTCACTGTGTTCCCCTATTAATTAAAAATAAAGAAATCAAAACTCATAAATATATTCAGAAACACATCATTTAGGTGTAATATATTATCTTGTACTGCATATCTTTCAATTGAAGTGTACTTAAAATATAAATATATTTTAGTGCCTCACTTAAAACATTTTAAAAAAATGATAAAATAATAATTTTGATAAATATTATTACATAAATAATTCAGTGTTTAATTAACTCGTTCTAAAATAAGATTATATTACTATGTTAAATATTAATTTATAGTAAAAATAAAATAGTTGTTTAGAAGTTCAGAAATTAGTATTGGTTTAAATTATAAATTTGATTTATTTTAAGATCAATTGAAATAGTTTTTGGTAGTACTTATAATATTCAATATATTTCAAGACATATATCAAATTCACATATTATTAAAGTTTTTGACATTATTATATTTCGTTAGGAATTTTTTTAATAACTCATTTATATTATTAATTTTTTTTTTAATTTTTCCTTCAGCCCATAATAAATATGAGAGTGAACTAGTCTACCCTTCAATTATTCATATAGTTTCTAGTTTATAATTATGAAAATTAAGCAACTGCTTAGCAAAAAATAAAATTAAAATTAAGAAACTAAATTAAACTAATTTATTTAGTGAACAAATTTTATAGTGTCAATTACAAAAAAACTTTTTGCAGGTTATGTTTTTCATCCCTCCCATTTATGGATTTGTTTTATATCATATTCTATTTGTATCAAAGGTGGCGAATCCCCCACTTTTTTTTTTGAAACGGCTAAATAATATATTAACAACAAAAATCTCTCATTTGTATTAGATTCTATTGCTTTCAATTACGATTTCCACGAATCATTTTTTGCATCATTTCACAGAACAAAAATAGTGTTAAAATTTGAGGAAAATAAAATTCATCTCATTTATTTCAAATATTAAGATAAAATTATAAAATACAGTCATATTTAAAAAATAACAGATATTTTTATTTTATAATAATATATGTTATTATTTGCCCCCATAAAATAATACTTATTAATATCTTTTAAACTATTATTGTTAAGGACTTTTGAAAATATTACTTTTGTAAATGTAAATAAATTTATTGATTATTTATTAGTAATTAATATTTTAAGTATTAAAATATTAATTTATTTTTTAAGAAAATGTATTGAATACTTTAAGGTGAAAATGATAAATAAAAAAAGTTAATGTAAAATATTTTATTAATTTTAAAAAATAATTTATTAGTAATTTATTTTATTAAGTACAAGATGAATTTTAATTTTGAAATACATCTTTATTTATAATAGCAACTAGTACAGAAAAGCATCTTATTTTTTCAACCTTCATCAATCCAATTTCAAAGTTTGCATGAATACATACACTTTAATTTTTGTCACAATTTGACAAACTTTCTATTTTCTCATTATTTCACTCACACGATTTTTTTTGAACCATCGCAATGAACATGTTTAATGCACATCACCTACCACCAATAAAAACATATAATAAGTTTTTGGACGTGGTGTTGGAATGAGTTCTAATAAAAAAATATAATTTTAAAAATTACAAGTTATTTTAAAATATTATATTTTTATCGAATGAAATATTAAAAATTTAAATTATTTTATTTAAATTTATCAAAATAAGTAAACAGTAAACAATTTCACACTAATATTAACCTTCTTGTTATTTAAAAAGAGTCATTATTCTAATACTTTTTGAAATAAATCAGTATTAGATCTAATAAATTAGTAATGACTTTCATTGTAAATCTAATAGATCCAATAATAGATTACCAGTAAGCGATCTAATATATTACTAGAAAATGATCTATTAGTACATCTGTAAATCACAAAATCAGTAATGACTTCTTAAAATCTAAAATCCCATCAGCATATTAAAACCCAAATGGATAATGAGTTCTTAAAATCAATAAATCAACCATCTCAAAGAAATTCAGTTCCAAAAATCAGGAAAGAGCATCAAGATTCAAGATTTTGACCTTTAACTAGTGGGTTGCGTTGCTATCACATATCACTGTGGGGTGTGGAGAGGAGATGAAAGTTGGGAGAAATTAAGTTTAATATCTGTTTAGAGCGAATATGGAGAGAAATTGTTTATGTTCAGGTTAAGTACACACTGTACAAAGTTAAGGATATCAATGCAATTTTTCAACGTTCAGAGTATACTATAAATTTTTTTGAGACTCTCCCTAATTGAGCAATATACCAATGTTGTAGAGGTTGATTGCTGGTCCTCTGTTCATGAAAATGAAAATGTGGAAATACTTTGTTAATTATGGTCTCATAAATGTGGTTTAACATATGAAAGGTGAAGAATATGAAACCAATGAATAAGAGTAATAAAATTAATACAAAAAAGTGTTACTTTTAACTTATCAATAAATTTTAGGTTAAAGGCGCATTTTAGTCCCTAAAATAAATAAAAGCAACTTTTAATTTTTAGAAAATAAAACTAGGACAACTTAGTATTTATTTTCATTTCACTTTGTTTGGTTGATGAATGAAAGATATAGGAAACAAAAGAAAGTAAAAATGAATAGAAAATAAGTTATTATTTAATAGTTTAGTATAAGAGAAAATGAAAAGAAATTACGATAGAAAAAAATGTGTCTTTATAAAATGACATAAAAGTCCTTAAAAAAATTAGATATAATAAAAATAATAAAAATAAATATTTCATTAGAATAAATAAAAAATCATAAAATATAAAAATAAAAATGCTTCAATTTAATAACTATAAATATTTTATTTTTATTTGCTTCACATTTTCTAATTTTTTTGTTAATTTTCTTTTAATCATATATAATGTTTTGCTTAAAGATATTTATGTTATTTAATAGATATTATTTTTTGTAGTATTTTTAATTTTAATTTCATCAAAACATTAGATAAGAATAGAATACAAACGACATAAATGTAGTAACCAAAAAAATTTAGATAAGATTAAAATAAATATTAATATAAAAATTAGAAAATGTAAAGAGAATAAAAATATAATATTTATAATTTATTGATTTGAAGCATTTTTTGTGATATTGAAACATTTGAATTGATTGTTATAGAATTTATTTTATATATTTAATCTCTTTATTTTTTTATATTTTATATTTTTTTTATTGATTGTAATGAAATATTTACTTTTATTCTTTCTATTATATCTTAATTTTTCTTAAAGACATTTATGTCATTTTAGAAACACACATTTTGTTTTTCTATCATAACATCTTTTCATTTTTGTTTTATATTAAATTACTAAATAATCAACTTATTTTTTTTTAGTTTCTTTCATTATATTCATTAACCAAATAATATGTAAAGAAGGAATAGATAAATTCCATCAAAGGCATTTATTGCTCCTTTTCTTTCTGTGTCACTTCAATGCGATTACTCTATTCCACGGTGTTGCCAAGTTAGCAAACTGTTGATTACCCTAGTTTCAATTTTGTTATTGTCAGTAATGGTGGGAAAGACTACATTTGTTAAAAAGCATCTCACCGGTGAGTTTGAGAAGAAATATGTACCATTTATTGTACATCTATTGGATTTCTTCACAAACTCTGGAAAGATTATGTTCTCATAGAACTTTTGAGGGTTTATCAACCATGTATCTAATCAAGACTTCAAGTGTCTGAGTGGAATAATGTCTCTGTCTCCTTCAACTTTCAGTAGTTAGTCTATTTATAGGGATCTTTTAACTAGGATACAGTTCCACTACTTTTGCATAAAAAACGGAGGAAATTTTTTTTGGACACTTACCGATAACCAATTTTTTGTTCACTATGTTTGCCACCAGCTCTGTTACGTGTTCTGACTCTCTTTTCTTTCATGCACTGTAGCAATCATATTTCTTAATAATTTGGGGTTATGTTCTATTATCATTATCATTTAAATTAAAAGTTTATATCATAAATGTCTTATATAATTTCATTAAACACTATTTATCTATACAAGTTTTAACAACATATCAAATAATTTTAAATTAGTTAAATAACACTCGTGACCTTTAACTTAATTTCAGTTAACGTTTAGTCCTTTATCTTTTTTTTTTCTTTCCCGTTTTAGTCTTTTATTTTAATTTTAAGTGACAATTTGATATTTTATATTTTAAAATGTCAACAATGTTATCCTTTCTTTTTTACAAAAATTCAAAAAATTCATCAAAATTTTCAACCAAAACCCATAAAATTAATTATATTCTTCAATATAATACAAATTTCATCAAATTCGAAACTCAAATCTTCAAATAACCTCATATTTCCATCTCTAACAATATTAAATAAAGAATGAAATTTGATGAAATTTTTGTATGAGTTTATTTGAAGATTTGAGTTATGAATTTGATAAAATTTGTATTATTTTAAAAAATATAATTAATTTTATGGGTTTTGGTTGAAAATTTTGATGAATTTTTGTAAAAAAAAAAGGATAATATTGTTGACATTTTAAAACATAAAATATCAAATTGTCACTAAAAATTAAAATAAAGGACCAAATCAGAAAAAAAAAAAGATAAAAGACTAAAACGTTAATTGAAATTAAGTTAAGGGACCACAAGTGCTATTTATCCTTATAAATTTATGTAAAATTTTGTATATATGATGATCTAAATTATCTAAATTTTAAATCTAATGAAAAAAAATCAAATTAAAAAAAAAATGGAGAGAGAATGAGAAAATTTTGGATATGAGAGACCCAAACTCATATTCCTTGATTTTGTCATGCGAGTATCATTCTAAAATAATTTAGAAAGATTTCATCAAACGAATCAAGAGAAATCAACCTTTCAATTTTTGGCTTTTTGAAAAAGTACATTTAAATCTGGGATTATTCCTTTTAAGATTGATGATTTTTGAAATTAACGTGTGCAATCTTTCTGTTTTTCAACAACGATTTAAAAAAAAAAAAATAGATTCAAACATCCTTAAACTATTGCTACAAATATATAATAATCTCATAATTTTGGTCTGATAATTTTTTTGTACTAATTTTGATATTCTGCCTATAACTTATAAATTCTAATTTTGATAATTCAATAATTCAATTCAATCTAATTAGACAAACAATAAACTAGAAATTAAAATTTCTAAGTCATCGTCAGTCTTATTAGTTAAATTGAACCGGTGGATAACCAAAAGTATAATATCTACCTTATAGTGAGTCTAACTAATTGAGATTGAACAATTGGATTATTGAAATTAAAATTTAAAAGTCATAGTTCCGTTAATTAGTTAAGATTTAACTATTGGGTCATTGAAATTATAATTTTTACGTCATAGTCATTATAATTAGTAAAGATTGAACTGTTAGATCATCAAAATTATAAATTCTACATAGTCAATATAATTAGTTAAGATTATACCATTAAATAATCAAAACAAAAATTTTTGTGTCATATTCAATATAATTAGTTAAACTTAAACCATTGGATTATTGAAATTATAACTTCTAAGTCATAGTCAGTCTAATTAGTTTAGATCGAAGTATTTGATCATCGAAATTATAATTTATTCGTCATAGTCAATTTAATTAATTAAGATTGTATTGTTGGTACAACGAAATTACAATTTCAGAATATAGTGAGTCTAATTAGTTAAGATTAAACAATTGGATCATCTAAACTATAATTTCTAAGTTATAGGTCTAATTAGTTAACATTAAACTGTAACATCAACAAAATTAAAATTTTCATGTCTTAGTCTGTCTAATTAGTTAAGATTGAATAGTTAAATCATCAAAATTACAATTTCTAAGTCATAGTTAGGCTATAGTTAGTTAAGATTGAATAATTGGATAATCGAAACTTAAATTTCTAAGTTATAGTTAGCCTAATTTGTTAAGATTGTATTATTAGATTATCAAAATTAGAATTTCTGAGTCATTAAAATTAGAGTTTTTAATTCATAGTAAGAATAATTAGGTTAGATTGAATCATTTGATAATAAAAATTAAAATTTCTAAGTCATAATTAATCTATTTAGTTAAGATTGAACCGCTGAATCATCGAAATTAATTTCGATGATCAATTGTGTAATCTAAAATTATTAAACTAACTATGACTTAGAAATTTTAATTTCAATGATCTAACGATTCGATATTAATTATTTAGACAAATTGTGACGCTTAAGGTTGATGAGGCAGGGAGTGATCGCTAGTACATATATAAGGCATGTACAATGAGTGGATCTTAAGACGTCTATAGGAAAAATGGGCACATGAATGAACCAAATCATATCGGAATGAGAGAAATCCTAAGGCCGTGTAGGTATAGGACTATACGATTAAACGAAACCTTATAAGAATTGATATGTAGTACCTATGCCAACAAGATACATCTTCTTTTCGGTGACCCATTACATAAGAGCTCCATGGTTAAGTGTGTTTGACTCGGAGAACTCTTTGAATGAGTGACCTTCTAGAAAATTTTTCATGAAGTATGCGAATGACGACAAAACAAGCTGAAAATATTTAATTGGTTTGTGGGGTATGTAGGAAATCCTTAAATCTATTTCAGATGTTACATATGTTGTGTTTATTGGAGAATGAGTGTATCTGCTATTGAACTTGTGTGTCTATTTGTTATGGTTTTTGTGCATCTGTTCTATGTTACATGGCTATGGATGGTTAATGATGTTTACCGTTACATCCTTATTTTTTGGACTATATAGTTAACAAAATTATAAACATGAATAAGTTGGATTATTATTATTTAAAAAAAAAAAACAAGACCAAAGTAAAATACTACTTTACTCTAAACTAAATAATAATTTTTTTATTTAAATTATTCAATAAAATAAAGTCATTACGATTAAACAAAAGAATTGCATGTAACATATGGTTTGGGTTTATTTTTATTTTTATGGTGATATATATATATATATATATATATATAAATATATAATTTGTTAATATATTAATTTTGTAAAGAGTTAAGGTTTTAAGAAGAATAAATGAGATAGAAGAAATTGTAGAGTTTGTAATTAAATAAGTATTTTTACTCTTGAAATAATATGATAAAAACAATGTTTTACAAAAATTCAATCATAATAAATTAACAATTATTTTAGAAATGAAAAAATTATTATTAATCAAAATAGAACTTATCATAATTTTACAACTGTTTTGGGTTGTATTTAAACTATGTCTGCAATATCAAAACCTTATCATTTATCTAACACATCATGGACATAAAATATTAACTATTGTTGGAACCAATTTGATTTTACTTTTATAGTTTTGATGTTAACAAAAGTATTTTATGAGAACAATATATTTGACTTCAAAAAGTATGAAATGAGATTCATGGTTTTGAAGAAAATCTAAAATAAGATTTGATTCAAATTTATAATTGAAGAAAATCTTTGACCAAGTTGAAAAGAAAATATGGTCAAGATTTGATCAAAATTTGAAGAAGATTTAATTATGATTTGAAGAAGATTTGATCAAGATTTGAAGAAGATTTACTTAAGATTTATAGAATATTTGATCAAGATTTGAAGAAGATTTAATTAAGATTTGATTAAGATTTTGAAGAAGATTTGATCAAAATTTTAAGAAGAGTTGAAGAAGATTTGATCAAGATTTATCTACAACAAAATATGAACAGAATAAATCTGAAGAATTTACAAACTCAATCTGAACAAAATACAAACATAATCAATCTAAAGAATTTACAAACTCAATCTAAAGAAGATACAATTCAGAATTAAACAAGGACTAAATTGAAGCCCAAATTTTAACTATAAAATAGATACTCAGGGCTAAAGAAGAAGAGCATTGAAAATTAGAAGAGAGTAGAAAAACTCAAGCTCAAATCCCAAATTCATCTTAGAGTTCAAAGAGAGAAACACTTGTTCAAAGGAGAAATATTTTCTGAGTGTTCTTTTCTTAGAGTGTGAGAGTTATTATTATTATCAGCTTTGTTAAAAGCATTTACTCAAGCTTCAATCTCTTATATCCAACCTGATAGTGGTTTAGTTCCTTCTTCAATCTAGGGTTGTCAGGTTGTTAGGAGAAGACTTGGCTTGTAGGGTCAAGGTGATGTTGTTCCTCAAAATTCTGGGGTTGTCAAGCTGTTTGAGAAGACTCGCTTGGAGGGTAAGGTGTTTTGTAATTCAAGGTATTTAAATTAGTGGATGAAAGCCTTCTGAATGAGGGGACTGGATGTAGCCAAGTTAGTGGCGAACATGGATAAATCTATCTGTCCAAATATTTATGCTTTCATTGTTTGCTGCCTCTGAATTCGATTGCTTCTTATCCCATTAATTCATAAAAACCAACCAACGTCCATCAAATCAGCAAAAAGTTGTCAACTTTGGCAAACACAATTCAACCCCCTTCTCGTGTTTGCACCTTCAATTGGCACTCGAGCTCAGTCTCAATACTGAGCACTTATAGTGTTTGAGAAAAGATCCAAGGATTCAATATGTCTGGATTCAGTGAAGAAGCTGCCGGAGGAAACATCAGTAGACCACCTCTGTTTGATGGAGAACGTTTTAAGTATTGGAAAGACAAGCTGAGAAGTTTCGATATTTCATAAGATCCTGAACTTTGGGACTTGGTGGAATATGGTTATATTGCTCCGAAGAATACTGATGGTATTGAAATTCCTAGAAAGGAGATGAATGCTGATCAGAAGAAGATGTACAAGATGCACCATAAGTCCAGAACATTCATGATAAATGCAATCACCTTCAAGGAATTTGAAAACTGCACCAACAAGGAGACATCAAAGAGTATTTATGATAGTCTGATTTTGAACTATGAAGGAAGCATGCAATTTCAAGAAGCAAAGGCCAACCTCCTGAAGGTGCAAACACGAGAAGGGGGGTTGAATCTTGTTTGACTAACTTGATTACTTTTCCTGTTTTTACACTTTTGAAACAAAACTTGATGTATGAATAAAAACAAAGTTAGCAGCAGATATAAAGTAAACATAAAACACAGAATTTTTATATTGGTTCACCGTTAACGAGGCTACGTCCAGTCCCTTCACCTTGAAGGATTTCACTAATTCAAACCTTGAATTACAACAGTTCCACTGACCCTCCAAGTTAATCTTCTCAAACAGTCTAACAATCCTAGACTCTTGAGGAATATAGCACCTTGATTTCCTAAGTCAAGTCTTCTCCTGCCAATCTAACAACCCCAGATTGTAGAAGGAATTACAACGCCTTGAATCTAATTGCCAAGTAATCTACTACCCCTTCTGACTCCCTCAGGTTTTAGACTCTACTTCAACAACTTAGATCTAACACAAGGGAAAGAAAATAACACGGGTGCTTGCTTCTGGAAAGCTAGAACTCACAATTAACCTCACTGAAAACTTGAGTGTTTGCTTTTGAAGTGTATGACTCTTTTGTGATTTTCGATACTAAATATTCTGCCTTGAGCCTCCTTTAATAGATGCGAATTAGGGCCTTTTCCAAGCTTAATTTCGAGCTGTATCTTGCTGGATTCTCTTGCAAAAATATCTTGACCAATCGGGCTTCACTTAAATAAAAAACATATCTTTTTTATGCTTCAGATTTTCTTTCAAAAATAACTGGCCAATCATGTCTTTAGTTTCTTCCCGCCAACAACTCCTGATCTTCCATACGACTTCACTTTATTTTTGTAACAAATCTTTTTAATACTTTGATCAAATTTAATTAAATCTCTACCGTTAATCCTCATGATTAAATCTGGACCGTTTGATCTTCTGCGCTGGTCCACATCTGGACCATACTAAGTGATCTGTTGTGATCCTCTGATTTCGGCCAACCCTTGTATTCGAATACAGAAGCATGAAACTGCAAATTCTACATTCTTTATTCGAATACAGCATGCCTGTAGTCAAATACAGAAGACAAAATATTGAAAATTCAGCATTTTCTCCCAGCTCATTGAAGGTTTTCAAAACATCATCCTCTCCTCTTTAAAACTATTTCAAAGACTCAATTTTAAATCATTTTAACCCTTCTCAAAGTTTCCCAACACTTAAAAATTCACATGACAATATTTAAAACTTGATTTTCTGGAAAACACGAATCTGTATTCGAATACAGCTTCCTTGTATTCGAATACAGAAGCTAAAACTTGAGTTTCTGGAAAAACCCGAATCTGTATTCGAATACAGAAGCAAAAACTAGTGAAAACCAACATTCTGTATTCGAATACAGCATGCCTGTAGTCGAATACAGTTGCGAATACAGTGTTAAAATTTCACTTATGTATTCGAATACGATAGAGTCGTAGTCGAATATAGATGCTAAGTTAGAAGCAAAAATCCTTCTTCTGTATTCGAATACAGGGGCTCGTATTCGAATACAAGTTTGAAAACTTAAGTAAAACAGAAGCTTGACAGGTTGTATTCGAATACACACATGTTGTATTCGAATACACCTTCGAAAACCAGTGAAATTTTTCTTGAGACTTCTACACATTTCAAACTGTTTCTTTTAAAAAGAACAACCAAACATCAAAATAGATTCAACACTTTTCCAGAAAACACTTTCATCATTTAAAATCCCTTTTCTTTTTAAAACATCAACATCACCAGAATCACTCAAAACAGAAACAGAAGCAGAATCATCAACACCAGATAATCCAAAAACAGAAACAGAATAGTCACCACCAGAATCATCAGAAGTAGAAATAGAATGATCAACACAACCAAGACAACATGCAAAGCATATTCCTGCTTTCTCACAGAAACAGAATCAACATGCAAAGCATTTTAGCTTTCTCACACATCAGAACAACATGCAAAGCATTTTAGTTTTCTCAAACATCGGAACAACATGCAAAGCATTTCAGCTTTCTCACACAAACAGAATCAACATGCAAAGCATTTCAGCTTTCTCACACAAACAGAATGACATTAATACATTCAGTCAAAAAGAAATCATCACATAGCAGCAAACACCAACAAAATGTGTTTTCGCATTTTAAAACAACATTCAAAACAGTTTATGAACATGTATTTTAATCATCTTTAAAATAACATGCAAAACATTTTTCAGTTTTCCCACACAAACCAAACAACATTTCAGTAACAACCAGAACAGCAAACATCACAGATTCATTACACATCACATAATGCATTTTCTTCATTTTTTTCAAAATGTCATTGCAAAATAGTTTTTCTTCAAAACAGTGATGAAAACATCAGTAATGCTATGCCAGTTATGCATTTACAGCCCTAATGCAACTAGAAAGTGGAAGGTGCCTTTACCCTTGTTGCGTTTCTGCTATTGCTCACGTGTATGCGTCAAAAACGGCGAAACTCCCGTCTTGCGTTCGCTGCTACGAAAATGGGTTCTCTAGCTCCGTAATGATGTGGGGAACAACTTTTGTATTGAGGGTTTGGTGTTTCGGTGCTTGGATTTCCAAGTAATGGGACTTTTGAGGAACTCCTTCTTTTCTCTTTGAAATCGTGAACTGGAAACCAGAAAAAAGAATGGGAGGGGAAGGGGTACTGTTACATGCAGTATGGGCAGTGAGGGAGGAGGAATGGTGTTCTGATTTCACCATCCTTCTCACTCCTATTTTTAGGCTTGTGTGGGTGCCACCTCACCCGCCACTTGTCCGATCCTCAGCACTTAACCAATCTCGTCGCAATTAGCCGCTAATCCCTTAATTAACTGTCCGTTAATTTAATTACTCGTAATTAAATTAATTTATTCTTCATCCAATAATTTTAATTCATCATCCAAAATAAATATATATATATATTCACTCAAACATACATATATTAAATATTTTACAAATATCCCAAAAATACACTTAAAATTAATTCCATAATTTTAATTAAAAATTAAGGGTCTTACATCAAGCATCTTGTTATCACAGTAAACATAAATATCAAATAATAATAGTATTTACAGCAAGATGTAACCTCTATGTCAACAGTTTCAGTTTTACTCTGAAAATCCTCTTGCTTCTGATTTTCAGATTCCTAATCTGTATGTTCTCTGATTACATGGTTTGGATTAGGGGATTTGAATTCCCTTCCAAGTTTGTAATCTTGATGTATCTCACTGGAGTGTTTGAAGAACTCCCCTGATTCTGATTCCTCTCTTTATGCTTTGGCTGATACACCATGTTCCTCTGGTGATTCTGGAACTTATGGTGATTCTGGTGATTATACTGATTCTGGTCATTATGCTGGTTCTGGTTCGGGTTCTGGTACTGATTCAGATTCTGGTTCCAGTGTTGGTTCTAGTTCCAGTTCCTGTGCCTCTAATACTGGTTCCAGTTCTGATTATGGTTCCAGTTCCTGTTCTGATTCGTGTGATATGTGTGATTTCTTTGATATTTCCTGTTCCTCGTATGATTCTGGTTCTGGTGCTGATAGGTATTGTGTTGACCAGTTCTTCTTTTACCAGAGTCAATTGGCTTCTGTTTGGTAGATGTTGAAACGTAAACCTTCTTCTGCTTGTGCATTGCCAACATCCATTGTCCAGGCACCATTGTTGGTGTCTCCTTCTGGTTGCTCAGAATATCTGCAACATAGACAATTTGATCTTTTGGTACCCAGAACTGATTGGGTCCAGGTTTGTTAGTTGTAACAACTCTTTGATCTTGTTCAGATTTTACCATTGGACAATATAATTCAGAGTGACCTTTCTTAGCACAAACAATACATAAAACATCAGAATGAACAGTTTTAGTTTCAGCAATAGTTTCTGTAAAACCAAGACCTCTCTTTCCAATGTTACTGTTTCCATAAATCATAGATGCATATCTACTTCTTTCCATTCAATTAGAAATAGAGTTTTGAAAAAATTGTTCATGCATATCAGATTCACAAAGTGTTTTAGAAGTGAAACAAACATTACTTTTGAGAGTTTGGTTTTCAAATTTGAGTCTTGCAACTTCAGTTTTAAAATCCTTGTTTTCAGTTGCATACTCAGAATTTCGATTCTTTAAAACTTGGACTTCTTTGGTCAGATTCTTCTTATCTTCCCTAAGAGTTTTCAGTTTTAAAGACATCTTATTGTTTGCATTTAACAAGTCTTTTACAGAATCAATTAATTCAGATTTAGAGAGATAAGAAAATACCTCACTGTCTTCATCTTCTGATTCTGTTCCAGGGCATGAGCTGTATCCAGAACTTGAGTTGGTATTAGCCATCAGAGCCATAATTGCTTCCTCTGATGTGCTTCCAGACTTGCTTGAATGACTGCTTCGATCATTCTTCCTTCTGCCTGCTTTCCTTCCTGAAATCGTTCCTTTTTGAGGTCCAGAAGCAGACCTGATGTATGCCATCATTGTTGTTTTTGCCTCTTCTTCATTAGACGATTCTTCTTCTGATTCTGATACATCCCAGGCAGCCATCAGACCATTCTTTCTGAATCTAGAACTCTTCTTGTGCTGTTTTCCTTTTTCTAGATTTGGACATTCTGACTTGATATGTTCAGGTTCATTGCATCCATAACAGATGATGTTCTTCTTGACAGATTCTTCCTTATCTTTGCTGTTATGTTTCTTCTTGGAACCTCTCCTCTTCCTGTTTTCCCAGATCTTAACCATCTTTTTGGTTAAGTAAGCCATATCATCACAGTCACTGTCACTCTCCTCTAATTCTGATGATGCCCTTGTAGCATTCTTTTGTTTCGAATTCAGAGCCAGGTTCTTCTTCTTCTTAGGTTCAGCTGCACTCAGCTCTATTTCATGATTCATGAGGGAGCTGATCAGATCTTCAAGCTTCAAGGTATTTAGATCCCTAGCTTCTTGTACTGCAGTAACCTTTGGTCTCCATTTGGCTGGTAAGCTTCTGAGGATCTTCTTTACATGATCTGCAGTGGCGTAGCTTTTCTTTAATACTTTTAATCCTGATACCAGAATCTGGAATCTGCTGAACATTGCCTCATTGTCTTCATCCTCTTCCATCTTGAACAACTCATACTGTTTGACCAGTATGTTAGCCCTTGGTTCTTGAACCTGCTGGCTTCCTTCATAGGTCAGAACCAGACTGTCGAATATGCTCTTTGCTATTTCTTTATCTGTGCATCTGTGAAATTCCTTGAATGTGATGGCACTGATCCTGATGTTTCTGGACTTGTGATGAAGTTTGTATAATCTGATCTGGTTTCATATCATCCATGTCTAGTTCTTTAGTTGGATCTTCTGGATCAGTAGGTGCAGTGTATCCTTTGACTACCATCTTCCATAATTCAGGATCTTGAGATATGAAAAAACTTCTCATTCTGTCCTTCCAATACTCAAACCTTTCTCCATCAAACAGTGGTGGTCTGTTGATGTTGCCTCCCAGTTCATCTCTAGATTCTGCCATGTTGGACCCCTTGGACCTTTCCTCAAACACTGTTAAGTGCTCAGCCTTGAGACCGAGCTCTGATGCCAATTGAAGGTGCAAACATGAGAAGGGGGGTTGATTGTGTTTGTCTAACTTGATTACTTTTCCTGTTTTTACACTTTTAAAACAAAACTTGATGTATGAATAAAAACTGAGTTAGCAGTGGATATAAAGTAAAAATAAAACACAGAATTTTTATACTGGTTCACCGTTAACGAGGCTACGTCCAGTCCCTTCACCTTGAAGGATTTCACTAATTAAAACTTGAATTACAACAGTTCCATTGACCCTCCAAGTCAGTCTTCTCAAACAGTCTAACAATCCTAGACTCTTGAGGAATACAACACCTTGACTTCCTAAGTCAAGTCTTCTCCTGCCAATCTGACAACCCCAGATTGTAGAAGGAATTACAACGCATTCAATCTAATTGCCAAGTAATCTGCTACCCCTTCTGACTCCCTCAGATTGTAGACTCTACTTCAACAACTTAGATCTAACACATGGGAAAGAAAATAACACGAGTGCTTGCTCCTGGAAAGCTGGAACACACAATTAACCTCACTGAAAACTTGAGTGTTTGCTTTTGAAGTGTATGAATCTTTTGTGATTTTCGATACTAAGTATTCTGCCTTGAGCCTCCTTTAATAGATGCGAATTAGGGCCTCTTCCAAGCTTAATTTCAAGCTGTATCTCTCTGGATTCTCTTGCAAAAATATCTTGACCAATCGGGCTTCACTTAAATAAAAAAACATATCTTTTGTATGGTTCAAATTTTCTTTCAAAATTAACTGGCCAATCATGTCTTTAGTTTCTTCCCGCCAACAGCTCCTGATCTTCCACACGACTTCACTTTATTTTTGTAACAAATCTTTTTAATACTTAGATCAAATTTAATTAAATCTCCACCGTTAATCCTCATGATTAAATCTGGACTGTTTGATCTTCTACGCTGGTCCATATCTGGACCATACTAAGTGATCTGTTGTGTTCCTCTGATTTCGGCCAACCCTAGACCACACTTTCTGATCTTCTGATTTTGGCCAACACTGGGCCATGGTGTGATCTGTTGTGATCCACTGATCTCGGCCAATGCTGGACCACACTTTCTGACCTTCTGATTTCGGCCAACACTGGGTCATGGTCTGATCTTCTGATCTCGGCCAACACTGGGCCAAATACTTAAATCTGAACCATTGATCTGAATATCTTCCCTCTGATCTGGACCAATTTTGGACTTGGTCTGGATTAAACTGAAATTAAATATGGACAAATAATATTTCAGTCTGGACATTTTACCTTTTGTTTTAGATCAGGTATGGATCATATATGGACATCATTTCTTCTGGTCTGGACTTAGTTTCATACCCTGAACCATGCTATCTTCTGGTCTGGGTCAAATCTGGATTAATTCCTTTGTTCTGGACCCGTTAACTTATCCTCTAATTAAGTCTGGGCTGTTTATTATTTCACTGCCAGGCCATCTTCTGGTCAGAATAACTTCTGGAATAAATCTGACAAATGATTCCTTCTGGTCTGGATCAAGTCTCCCTCTGGTAGGCTTCCTTCTGGTCTGGTCCAGGTCTCTTTCTTACTTTGCTTCTTTCTGATCTGGGCCAGCAAAGATATCTTCTGGTGATGTTTGGACATCCTGGAGTATCTTCTGGTACGTTCAGGATTCAATCTCTGGAACCCTTTGATCTTCTGCTTTTGATTACTTCAGCTTCTGGTGGCATTTGATTTAATAATTAAAGGTTCAAAATAAGATTACATGGAGTGCTTTTGTAAACATCAAAATCCTAAGTACTTAGAACCAACTTGGTTCCAACACCTCCTAGTCAAAAAGTATGAGTTGTTCAAGATGGAAAAAATGAAGACATTGAAATAATGTTTTCTAGATTCCCGACCCCGGTCTCAAGATTAAAGGTACTTGAGAAGAGTTATACTACTATTGATCATGTGAAGAAAATCCTTAGGAGTCTAACAAGCAAGTGGAGACATAAGATCATTTCCATTCAGGAAGCAAAGGATCTAAATACTCAAAAGTTGGAAGAATTAATCAGCTCTCTCAGATCACATGAAATTGAGCTTGAAGAAGATGAGCCCAAGAAGAACAAGACTCTAGCCTTGAAATCCAAGCAGAAGAAGGTTCTAAAAGCAACATCAAAATCTGAACTTAGAGGAATAGGATATTGCTTTCATATCTAGAAATATTTGAAAGATGTGGCACAACAAAATGAAGAAATTTCCCCAAAGATATTCCAAGCAATCCAATAGAGGAAGTGATGATAAATATGACAAGAAAAGCATCATCTACTATGGATGCAATGAACCTGGACATATCAAATCAGAATGTTCAAATATTGAGAAAGGGAAACCCCAAAGGAAAGATTCAAGACCCAAGAAGAGGAGTCTGATGGTTACATGGGATGATTCTAATGAATCTTCTGACGATGAACAAACAGATTTTGCTATGATGGCTCATACCAACTCTGCCTATAGATGCAACACAAATTTTGACTCTAAAAGTGAATCAGCAGATGATGAAATTGAGGTTTTTTTGAATTTACTCGATCTGATTTAATTACTGCTATAAATGATTTTTTAAATAATAATCACAAATTGTCTTTAAAACTGAAAACACTTAGGAAAGAAAATACAAATCTAACTAAAAAAGTTAATGTTTTAAAGAATGAAAATGTTGAATTTAAAAACAGAAAATGGAACTCTGGAAATTGATATTACTGAACTTAAGACAGATAATGCAACTTTGAAAACTGATATCACTGAACTTAAAACAGAGAATGCAAATTTGAAAACTGATATTATTAAACTTAAGACAGATAATGCAACTCTTAAAACTGATATTATTGAACTTAATGTTGAAAATCTAACTCTGAAAAGTAATTATAGTTCAAGATCAATTGAAAACACCACATGTAAATCTGATAATCATGAAGAAGTATTTCAAGATTTTCTTGAAAACGGTATGGAAAGAAGCAAGTATGCATCTATGATTTATGGTGTTAGTAGGAATGGTAAAAGATGAATAAAATTTAAAGAAAAGGTAATTGAACCTAAATTTGTTTCCTCTGATAATTTATGTACTATTTGGTATATGAAAGGTCATACTAAAATATCTTGTCCTATGCTAACCACATGGAAAGACAAGAAACCTTTAAGAACTAACAAACCAGGACCCAACTAGATTTGGTACTAAAAGACAAAATTGTTTATGTTGCAGATGTTCTAAGCAACCAAATTGAAACACCAATCATGGTGCTTGGTCAATGGATGCTTGCAATATAGGAAGGGAAAAAGGTCTATGTTCCAACACCTACCAAACATAAGCCAATTGACTATGGTAGAAGAAGGACTGGTCAACACAATACCTATTAGAACTAGAACCATATGATGAACCAGAAATATCAGAAAAATCTAGAGTATTAACAAAATCATAACTGGCAGAGAAATCACACATATCAACAAAACTGGAACTACCAGAACAATCAGAATTACCATTAGTTCCAAAACTATCAGAGGAACTTGATACATTAGCAGAAAAAGAACTGTCAGATTAACAATCAGAATCAGAAGACTTTTTTGAACACTCCAATCAAATTCATCAAGACTACCAACCTGGATGGGAATTGAAATCCCTTCATCCAGATCCTCTAATAAGAGAATATGCAAATTTAGAATCTGAAAACTAGAAAAGAAGAAATAAAAGGGTTTTTAGAGTGAAACTAAAATTGTTGAAATATAGAATATGTATTTCTTTAAATTTAATTATTGTTTGATATTATGATAATTAAAAGCTTGATCTTAAAAATCAAGCCTAGATGAGTATTTTGCAGGTTCCCAAAAATTTAGAGGAATCAGTTTCACCGAAATCAGAGGAAGTAGATATAGACAAATCAAAAGAACCTGAAAAATTAAAGGATACAAGCAAATCAGAAGAAGATAGCAAATCTTCAGAGGATGGTTCTTATCAAGTCAAAAACAGTTAACATAAGTCAGAAGGAAGATCTGGATGAAAGTATAACTCATATCATCTGGAAACGCTAATCATTCGAAGTGCAAGTGATCCTTTGAGGACTAGATCATCACTAAAAGATATCACTTTGTTTGGCTTACCTCTATTGATGAAGCATTGGCAGATGATGGATGGATTCTTGCAATGCAAGAAGAGTTAAATGTGTTGGAACCAAGTTGGTTCTTCCAATTAAAGTTTTGATGTTAACAAAAGTATTTTATGTAAATTGTATTTTGACTTAGAAGAATGAAAAATCAGAGGATGTCATCAGAGGATGACGTCAGCAGAAGATACCTCAAGAATATACAACCAAAAAATGTAACCAGTAGTTTCGGCCAGAGGATACATCCAGAGGATACATCTTGAAGATACCATAGGAAAGATCTAGAGGATACCTGAGGAAACATCCAGAGGATACCAGAGGATGTCACTAGAGGGTACCAGAAGATATGTCTAGAGAATACCAGAGGATGTCATCAAAGGAAATCATCAGAGGATATCATCAATTAGAGGATATCATCAAAGGAAAGAAAAAATAACATCATCAGAGGATATTTTTCTTGGCCCAAATTAGAAGGAAGCAGAGTCTAGAAGGAGACTTGGTCTAGACCAGAAGGAAACATAAGTCAGACTTGGTCCAGACCAGAAGATAGCATGGTCCAGAACATAAGACTTGGTCTAGAACAGAAGATAAAATGGTCCAGATCACAAGACTTAGTCCAGACTTGGTCCATATCACAAGATCAATGGTCCAGATCAGAAGATAAATGGTCCAGATCAAAAGATCAATGATCCAGATTAGAAGATAAATGGTCCAGATCAGAAGATCAATGGTCCAGATCAGAAGATCAATGGTCCAGATCAGAAGATTAATGGTCCAGATCAGAAGATCAATGGTTCGATTAGAAGATAAATGGTCTAGATAAGAGGATCAGTGGTCCAGATCAGAAGATCACAAAATGGTACAGATCAAATCACATGGTCCAGAGTTGGTCGAGATCAGAAGATCACAGAATGGTGCAGATAAGATCACATGGTTCAGAGTTGGTCGAGATCAAAAGATTATACAGTCGAAGAAGACTTGATTAAATTTTGATAGAAATTTGAACAAAGTATTAAGGGGATTTGATTCAAAAATCACTGAAGACTTGAAGGAAATTCGAATGCAATATGAAGCTAAAAAGATATGGTTTGAAATTAAGAGAAACAAGATTGGTCAACAGAATTTTCAAGTGCAATATGAAGCTTAAAAGATACGGGTTAAAATTAAGTGAAATAGGATTGGCCAACATAATTTTCAAAGGAAATCTAAGCAAGATTTATGTCGATTTAAAGCTTAGACGAAACCCTATTTGCAGCTATAAAAGGAGGCTTCAGGTAGCATCATTAGGCATAAAAAATACAAGAACTCAAGCTTCTTATTCAACACAATCCGAGAGTTCAAAAGAGAGAACCACTTGAGTGCAAAAGCAATATTTTCTAAGTGTTTTTGAGAGAGAAATTTAGTGCAACAGTCAGCTTTCCAGAAGCAACAAAAGAGTGCAAGAATCAGTGCAGCAACAAGCTTTCCAGAAGCAACTTTGCAGAGTTCCAAACCCTTGTAATCTAACCCGATACTGGTACAGATTCCTTCTTCAATCTGGGGTTGTCAGATTGGTTGGAGAAGACTTGACTTGTAGAGTCAAGGTGCTGTTATCTTTCCTCAAAAGTCTGGGGTTGTCAGATTGTTTGGGAAGACTTACTTGGAGGGTCAGGTGTTGTAATTCAAAGGTTTTGAGTTAGTGGATTAAAGCCTTCGGAGTGAAGGGACTTGATGTAGCCAAGTTAATGGTGAACCTGGATAAATTGCTGTGTTCTTATGCTGTTATTATCCGCTGCTAAGTTTGATCAATTATTCATCCTATAATTCGCATCAACATTCAACAAAACAACAAAAGAAATCAATTTTGACAAACACAATTCAACCCCTGTTCTCGTGTTTGCACCTTCAAAATGCATTTAAGAGGAATGATGTTTGGGATCTAGAACCTAGACTAGATTAGAACATTATTGGAACTAAGTGGGTTTTCAGAAAAGACCTAAATGAAAAGGTGAAATGGTCAGAAACAAGGCAAGACTTATCGCAAAAGGCTACAATCAGCAAAAGGGCACTGATTACACTGAGACAGTTGCTCCAGTGGCTTTAGTGGCCAGGTTAGAAGCTATTCGTATGCTACGTTCTTTTGCTGCCAATAATAACATTATATTATTTCAAATGGATGTTAGAAGTGCTATTCTAATTGGTTATATAATCGAAGAATTCTATCTTAAACAACCCTTATGTTTTGAAAGTTCTGGATCATGGTTTTAAACTTAGGAAATCTCTATTTGGTCCTAAACAAACACCTAGGGCGTTGTATGATAGACTTAGTAATTTCTTGCTTTAAAATAATTTTGAAAGAAGACAAGTAGATAATACTTTTTTTTTTTAGAAAATCAATATGTGATGACATTCTTATTATTCACATTTATGTTGATGACATTATTTTTGGATCTACTAATAGCACTTTTTGCCTAGAATTTTCTAAGTTGATTCAGCTTGAATTTCAAATGAGTATGATGGGAGAACTTAATTTCTTCTTAGGGATACAAATTCAGCTCCCTCAGGTCACATTAAATAGATCTGGAAGAAGATGAACCCGAGAAGAAGAACAAAACCCTAGCCTTAAAATCCAAACGGAAGAAAGTTCTAAAAAACAGAAGCAGAAGCAGGAGCAGAATCAGAAGATAGTGATTCTGAGGACCAGAATCAAAAACCAGAAGAAGAAGACATTGCCTTCGTAACCAGGAAGGTTAGGAAGATGTGATAGACTAGAAAGAAGAAGTTTCCCCAGAGGTATTCCAAGCATTCCAATAGAGGAAAGGATGAAAAATACAAGAAGAGTATCATCTGCTATGGATGCAATGAACCTGGGCACATCAAGTCAGAATGTAAAAATCTGGAGAAAGGGAAAAATTTGAAGAAAAACTCTAGACCCAAGAAGAAGAATCTGATGGCAACTTGGGATGATTTTGATGAATCTTCTGAAGATGAAGAAGCAGAATTAGCCATGATGGCTCACATAATTTTGCCTCTGGATCCAACATAAAATCTGACTCTGGAAGTGAATTAGTAGAAGTAGAATTGGCTCAGACAGTTCGCACTCATTCTGCCTCTGGATCTGATGCTGGAAGGAAATCAATAGAAGTAGAATTGACTCTGATGGCACACCTTCATTCTGCCTCTGGATCCAAACCAGACTCTGATTTTGGAAGTGAATTAGAAAAAAATTGGCTCTGATGGCTCACATAAGTGCTGCCTCTGGATCCGATACAAAATCTGATTCTGGAAGTGAATCATCAGAAGATGAAAAAGAGGTATTTTCTGAACTCACTCGATCTTATTTAATTACTGCAATGAATGATATTTTAAATATCAATAACAAACTGTCTTTAAAACTGAAAACACTTATGGAAGATAATAAAACTCTAACCAAAGAAATTGATGTTTTAAAGAATCAAAAAGCAGAATTTAAAACAAAAAATGCAACTCTTAAAACTGATATTGCTTAGCTTAAATTTGAAAACCTAACTCTAAAGTAATATTGTTCAACATCAAATACTGTACGTAATTCTGATATGCATGAAAAAGTTTTACAAGATTTTATTGTTAATGGTATGGAAAAAAGCAAATATGCTTCTATGATTAATAGAGTTAGTAACATTGGTAAAAAAGGCATAGGATTTGATGAAACTGTAACTGTAAGTAAAACAAAATTATCTTTGTTGCAGATGTCCGCAACAATCAAGTTGAAACACCAGTCATGGTACCTGGACAATGGATGCTCGCGACATATGACAGGAGAAAAGTCTATGTTCCAAGAACTAACCTTGAGCAAAGGAGGGACAATGGCTTTTGGAGGAAAGCAAAAAGGCCAAATCATTGGTCAAGGCAAGGTTGGTAATGGTACTTCTTCCTCTATTAAAGATGTACTACTAGTTAAAGGTCTTAGGCATAATTTATTAAGTATTAGTCAATTAAGTGGTAGTAATTATGATATTATATTTAATCAAAAAACATGCAAAGCTATTAGTCAAAAGGATGGATCAATACTCTTTACAGGTTATAGGAAAAACAATATTTACAATATAAATCTGTTTAGTGTAGAGAAACAAAAAGTTAGGTGTCTAGTGTCAGTAAATGAAGAGAAATTAATTTGGCATAAAAGATTAGGTCATGCTAATCTTAGATTAGTTTCAAAACTAAATAAACTTCAACTAGTGAGTGTAACACCCCAATTTTTATAATAAACTATTTTATTAATGAAATAAGATTTTAAATAATTAATTTGATATTAATATTATTTTAGAATATATGTTGATAGATTTTGTGATTAATTTCCGTTATATGGATGTTTTCTATGACGTGTTAGTTTGATATATATTATATTAAATGAGTGATATAAATAATAAATATTTTATTTTATTATTTTATATGTTTTTCTAAAAGTAATTGTATTTTAGTGTAATATTTTAAAGAATAAGATTTCATGTGATTTTACGTGTATATACGCGTACCCAACTAATGTTATTATTATTTTTATTTTTGTACGTTTGACTGATGTTAAGTATCCACGTAGTTATATTTCAATTATTTAGAACTATTTTCTATTTTTAGTTATTTATTTTATAAATAAATATCTTGGGATAGTAGTGATATTATGTTTGATTTACTTTATTTTTATATACTTGTTATGATATTGTGATTTTATATATATTGATTATGATTTAGTAATTAATATAAAATGTAGATGTTATATTTATTGATTTTATAATTTCGACTATTCACTAATGATGGTAATATTTTAATTTGAGTATTTGGAAAAATAAGTATTATTATAGTGCTTATTTGGAATATGATAATTTTGGTTATTAATGTATTTTAAAAGATTAATTATTTTATAAAATATTAATTTTGGAATATTAGTAATGTTTTATTAATGAAATTGTGTTTTAAAAATAAATAAATAAAATAAAATAAAAATAGTAATAGTAATAGTAAAAAAATAAATAAATAAAGAGACTAATGGGCTTGACAATGTGTATAAATGATTTAAATCACTAATTGTATTAATGAAATAGAATAAAAGAATAAGAAAGGGAGTTCTGCCTCAACCGCCGTAAAAGCAAGAGGATGATACTAACAACAAGCCTATCGTTTGGCACCGGTGGTCGATAACTGTTCCAGAAAACTTTCTCTGTTTTCATCCAAATTTCAATATGTTGTTTCACTCATTTAGTTAGTCAATTAAACTTAATTTCCCAGATTTTTAACCATCCCAATTTGTCTTTAAAATACTCGACTTCTCCGTTTACGGAATTCGTTATTTTGCACCGTTCTTCTTCACCGTAAGTCTGATTTGAGTGAAACTAACGCCAAAACGATCGTGTGAAAAGTGGCTATATTATCCACTGGTTGATTTTCTGATTTATGGTAAGCTTTCTTGACCGAATTTCGAAATTAGTTTTTAGAGTGTCTTTTCATAATTAATTTTTGACGTCTACCCATAAACTGTCGAGTTAGATCGATTGAAGGACAAAGAGTCAGAGGACAAAGGATGTTTGCTCGTGGAATTGTATTCCTGTATGAAAGCGTCGAAATAAGGTAAGGGGTGAGAGAGCGTCTGAATTTATGAGTATAATATATTTTGAGATGAACGGGAAAACCGTATTTCCCAACGATTCATCCGGGGCTTGCTACGTACAGCAGTAGCCCTTTGAGTGATAAATTGATTAATGTGAAAATATGGAAATTGTGAGATTAAAATTTGGAATAGAAATATTTATGAGGTGTTGATTGACTTAATTTTGTTAAATGTGTGTTATTTGATATTATCGTGATATTTGATTTATTTTCGTTAAATGTGTGATATTTGATATTACTGTGATATTGGATGTCGAATGACTTTTATGTATGTTTGATTAGATGAGTTTTGTGATGTGATAATAAAATATGGATGCATTGTGATGAGTTTATGTGATGATGATGATGTATGATTAATAATTGTGATGTTATAAATTTGTGATGAGGATATTGAAGTAACCCCATAATTGATGAAATGGTGATGATTCCAATTTGCGTTTGAGACTATGGTCTTAATGGAGTATCGTAGGCCAACGAGGGGAGAAAATAAATATTGAGAATTTTTGAAGTGGAGATTATTTTGTCACCATATAGGTAGGGCCTGACAAGCCTAGTGATTCCGGGGAAGTACAACTGAACGAGCCTGATCGTGGTGGTATGCCGTTGAGCCTTAGGGCAGGATTGTTAGACCTTGGAGGTATTCGGGTGGGGAATTCCTAGGTGACTTGGAGGTAGCACTCCAAATGTCGGGAGCTACCATGCAACACACGTTTACCTCGACTGTCGCGTATATGTGTCTTGGGTTGAGTTGAGCGGATCTATGAGGACAGGGCCAATTTGAATTGTTCGCCCATCGGGATGGTGGCATAGTATCAAGTCTCCTAACCAAGTACTTCAGAGTTGGAATGGTACCACCTTGTGAAGTAGAGTCTAAGCTCATGCATAGCACTGCATCTTCTTGTGATTGTTTTGTTGTGATTAATATGTACCGTGTGCAATAATAATTTCTTTTAGATGATTTGATGTTATAGTGAAATATATTGGTTTCTCGTTAGTGATTTTGACTTTATAATGTGATGTTTCTTTTCTTGAAGAATGTTTGTATAATGATACAGTTTATTATGATTGATTGCGTGTTCTTCTTACTTATATTATACTATAAACATGATTTCAAAACTCACCTCCTTCGTTGTTTGTGTTCGTCTGGCTTGGCCCTGCGTTTGCGATATCGTAGTTATTACAGGTTAATGAGTCTTGAAGTTCAAATTTGGGAGAAACTCCGCTCTGATAGGTGATACCGGGAATTAAGGGTTGTAACTTATATTTCACTTTCACTTGTTTAATTAGAAAAGACCTTTTGTATGAAAACCTTATAAGTACTAGTAAGTTTTTGGAATTAATTCAAGAAATTATAGTTCAGTCAAGTTCATTGAGATTGCATTGTTTTAATTAAGGAATAAAGTTAAATTTTTACGTGTGTATTTAGAGGAACGTGATATCATAAATTAGTTATAAAAATTCTTAGTGGTATCAGAGCAGGTCTGTCCAATCAGGCCGAGTGGGTCGAGTGTCGGTTTAGTGTTAGTCAAATGTCTATCGTGTCAGTTGTGTTGCCTTGCCTATTAATTATTTTGTCTATCATGTTTTATTTTTTCCGCTATATTATTATGTTCTGTGCTATATGCGTTTGTATCATTGTACCTATTTTTGAAGTTACTAATTAACTATTTACTATGTTCCTACTCCGATTGCGTTGTGGATTCTAAGTTATTACCTAAGTGGTTAAATATACTAGGAAATTCTTTGTTAAAATTTGAGTTAATTTGAATTGTTGATGTGATTAAGTTAATTACCTTTTGATTTGACTTGTGTTTCTAACTTTGATTATTTGCTCTTTTGTTATTGTGGATTGTTAGAAATAAAGTTTTATGTTTTTGATTGACTAGCTATATATATTTGAAATTATTAATTTAATCGAGGTAATACTAATCATCGATTGATAAACCTTGTCTTTGGGGTGGTAACATGATTATTAAATTTTTTATCTTGCTAATGAAATTAATTTAGAACGTTGGTAATAGTTTTGAAACATTAGGAAATTCATATTATTAATAATAATAATCCTTGAATATTAGAGAATGGTAAAACTTAGAATTTAAAAAAAAAAAAACATTTAGAAGAAGTTAAGTTGACTTATTTTGTAAAATGAAAATAACTTTTGTTTGAATTACTCTTTATTATTTTAAAGAAATTAAATTGAGTTGAACTTTTGTTGATTTATAAAATAGCAATAATTATATACTATTGATTTTATTTAATGTTTAAAATAGCTGAAAATTTACACCATATTTTACTATGCGTCGTTTTTAAGAAAATCAAAAAGATTTGTTGTTATATTCGTTTAGAGGGGCTTGGTGTGAATATTGAATCGTGAGCATGTTGGGATATTTGTTTGAAATGATTGATTTACTGATTATGATATTCTGAACTCATTAGAGTTTAACTTAATGTTAGAGTTTTAGATTTTAAGGACTCATTAGTGATTTATAATGGTACTAATAAAGAAAAAACAAACTTGTGATTGTTTTCATTACTATTGTTATTGGCTTTATGATAATGTTGTAGATGTTATTGCCAATAAAAAAATCTTGTCTTGAAAAATATTTATAAAATTTTAACATTCAGTTTTTATATTGGCACAAAACTTGATTTAATTAAAAGTTAAAATCACTTAAAAATGTTGATGGCAGTGGATTTTTAAAGTGTGAATTATAATTTTAAATTACTTAAAACTATTCATGATTCTATCTAGATGATTAAAGTTTTGATATTGCTTTTGAAATTAAATTAAGACGTCGTCATGATTTTGAAATTGTAGAAAATGATTTGTATCCAAAAGAAAATGTGTTGTCCATATTAAATTAGAACCGAAAGATATATATATATAAAAAAGGAAAAATAGAAGATGGGTAAAATTAAATGGAGAAAGAAAATGATTTAAGCATAATAGATTAGAATTGAAAAACTTATTAGATTATGAGAATTGAAAAACATATTTAATTAGAACTGAAAGACGTAGATAAACAATGAGAATTGAGGTGAGAATTGAGAAACATATTAGATTAGAACTGAAAGACGTAGATAAAAATAGGGAAAAAATAGAAGATGGATAAAATTTAAGTGGAGAAAGAAAATGACCTAATCTGACCCAACTGATGAAGCCACCAAGAGGTTACACAATCTCACATTTTCCATTGATACTTCGGGTGAAAATTGAGAAACCATGAAGAATTTAATATTGTGTAAGCCACAAAACTGTATCTAAAGTGTGTTCTCCACCAAAGTTTAAGAAGGAATGAAAAGAATGATTCTTGAGATAACATAAGATAGGATGTAATTGTTGAGAAAAAATCTCTTTCATTTATTCTAATAATAACAAAATTATCTCAAAAGATTATGGTTATACTAATGTGTGCATTTAAGTGTTTTGCTAAGAAAGGAACAAGTTCATTCATACTACAATCCAATGATTCAAGTAAAAAGATCTCAACCTCCCAACAAGAGCATATACTGTTGACTGAACCATATCAACCTCCTGTCCAGAGGATGAACTTTTATAAAGGCATAATAATTTTCACTGATCTAAGTCAAAAATAAGAGAAGATAAAATTTTGGACAAATAGCATAAAGAAACAAAGTCATCAGCGCCAGAGGATGAACACTAGAGGATGACTATCTGTTTCTTCGTCCTCCTGCATTGGAAATGACTAAAAGTACCAAAGTATAAAAAGTTGCACTTGTCACGTAAAGTAAAGACTATACATGTCTTGGAAAAGAAAAAAGGGAAAAACACTTTCCAGTTTCAAATTTCTACAAAAGAAGAACCTCAAAGACAGCTTCGTGAAAATCAACCTCCTAAGTACAAGGCAAAATGAGGACATATTCAATGGCAATTTTGCAAATCAAGACAAACTTAAAGAATCATTACATCTTAAGATAACGGTCATAGAAGACAACTTTCTTGAAGAAAAAGTTTCCTTATCTCTATAAAATGAAGGCTGCTCTTCTTTATTCGAAACACATCAACAAAGCATTAAAAAGAAAAAGTTTAAGGCTATCAAGATCATTACTATCCTCTCTTCATACTTTCTATAATCTTACACTAGATCTTTGAAATATCCTTCTATAAAGTGTTAACAAAGAGAAACAACCCAAACTACATCATAACATCTTGTAATTTCCAAGTGAGATACACTTGAGAGAAGTTAAAATCTGAGAGAAAAGATTGTAAGCTTGGCGAAGCTTTAGAATACACAAATTGTAACCAACCTCAGTGAGAGGTTGATCGTTTTTTATACTTAGTGAAATCTCACAAGTGTGTGAGGACTGGACGTAGCCTTCATTGGGTGAACCAGTATAAATTTGTGTGTCATTTTTTTCTCTCTATCTCTTTATCATTTGGTAATCAACTAAACCTCTAAGCCTTAAATTTACAACCTCTGATATTCATCCTCTTGAAGAGGATAGAGCTTTAAAACTCAATAGAATATTTAAAACCACAAATATCTCTATTCAACCCCCCTTCTAGTGATATTCTAAGTACTTCAATTGGCATTAGAGCAAGGTTCTCTAAAAAACTACACGTAACAGTGTAAGAGAAAAAGATCCAAAGGAAAAAAATGTCAAAAGCTAAGTATATCCCTGAAGGAGGATCATCTAGAAGACCTCCCTACTTTGATGGCACGGACTAGTACCACTGGAAATGTAAAATGAGATTGTTGTTGGAACCAAGTTGGTTCTAAGTTAAGGTGCAAACACGAGAAGGGGGGTTGAATTGTGTTTGACTAACTTGATTACTTTTTCTGTTTTTGCCATTTTATAACAAAACCTGATGTATGAATCAAACAAAGTTAGCAGCGGAATTTTCTACTGGTTCACCGTTAACGAGGCTACGTCCAGTCCCTTCACTTTGAAGGATTTCACTAATACAAAACCTTGAATTACAACAATACCACTGACCCTCCAAGTTAGTCTTCTCAAACAGTAACAATCCTAGACTTTTGAGGAATACAACACCTTGACTTCTCAAGTCAAGTCTTCTCTTACCAATATGACAACCCTAGATTGTAGAAGGAATTACAACGCCTTGAATCTAATTGCTAAGTAATCTGCTACCCCTTCTGACTCCCTCAGATTGTAGACTCTACTTCAACAACTTAGATCTAACACAAGGGAAAGAAAAGCACTAGTGCTTGCTTCTGGAAAGCTGAAACTCACAATTAACCTCACTGAAAACTCGAGTGTTTGCTTCTGGAAGTGTATGACTCTTTTGTGATTTTTCAATGCTAAGTCTTCTGCCTTGAGCCTCCTTTTATAGATGAAGAATAAAGGTCTCTTCCAAGCCTAAATTTGAGCTGTATCTTGCTAGATTCTCTTGCAAAAATAACTTGACCAATCGGGTTTGACTTAAATAAAAAATATATCTTTTTGGCTCTAGATATGTTTTCAAAAATAACTTTGACCAATCTTGACTTTAATTACTTCTGGAACGAATCTTTCTTCCCGCCAATAGCTTTTGAATTCAACAAGTCTTCAATTTATTTTTGTATCAAATCCTTTTAATACTTTGATTAAATATAATCACGACTCCGCTGATCATGATTCAATCTAGACCGCTTGATCTTCTGCTCTCGTCCACATCTGGACCATACTAAGTGATCTGCTGTGACCCTCTGATTTTGGCCAACACTAGACCACACTTTTTGATCTTCTGATCTCAACCACTCTGGACTTGCAATCTGATCTGCTGTGATCCTCTGATCTCGGCCAATGCTGGACCACACGTTCTGATCCTCTGATATCGGCCAACACTAGGCCATGGTATGATCTTCTGATCTCGGGCAACACTGGGCCATTTACTTAAATCTTGACCATTGATCTGAAACTTTTCTCTGTGATCTGGACCAATTCTGAACTAGGTTTGGATTGAACTGAAATTAACTTTGGACAAAGGATATTTAATTCTAGACATTTACCTCTTGATCTAGATCACGCCTGGATTAAATATGGACATCATTTCTTCTGGTCTGGACTTAGTTTCATACTCTGAACCATGCTACCTTCTGGTCTGGGCCAAATCTGAATTAAATCTCTTGTTCTTGACCAATTAATTTATGCTCTGATCAAGTCTGGACTGATTTCATTTCACTCCCAAGCTATCTTCTGGTCACTTCTGGACTATATCTGACTTTTGATTCCTTCTGGTCTGGAACAAGTCTCCCACTGGCAGGCTTCCTTTCGGTCTGGTCCAGGTCTCCTTCTGGACTTAGCTTCCTTTTGATCTGGGCCAGGAAAGATATGCTCTGATGGTATTTTGACATCCCGAAGTATCCTCTAGTGCTTTCAGGATGCATGCTCTGGGACCTTCTGGATGCATTATTTGGTGACTTCTGGAGGTGTATCCTCTGGTCTGATTTTACCTTCTGATTACTCATCCCCTACCTTTGGTGACTTCAGCTTCTGCCTCTGATAACTTCATCTTCTGGGGGCATTTAATATAATAATTCAAGGTACAAAGTAAGATTACATGGAGTGGTTTTGTAAACATCAAAATCCTAAGTACTTAGAACCAACTTGGTTCCAACAATCTCCCCCTTTTTGATGATGACAAAACCTTATCTTATTTTTCTAGCTTGTAACTCGAAGTACTTGAAATACTCCCCCTCAGACCAATCTCTCCCCCAAAGTCTAATACTGACATTTTCTTCTCCTTTTCACCTCCTTCTAGAGTGTAAGATCGGGTTCTTGGTTAGTTTTATGGCTGAAGTTTTATCACAGAACAAAGGGATATTGGTTTCAAAGATGTTGTAATCTTCAAGTTGATGTTTCATCCAGATTAACTGTGACCTGCATCCTGCTACTGATATATACTCAGCTTCAGCTGTTGACATGGAAATGGTGCTTTGTCTTTTGCTTGACCAAGAGATCAAATTATCACCTAAGAAAATGCAGTTGCCACTTGTACTTTTCCTTTCCAACTTGTCTCAAACATAGTCGGAATCACAAAATCCTCTTAGTTTGTAGGTGGAGGTTTTCTTGTATAACAAAGTAAGGTTGGTGGTTCCTTTAAGTTATCTCAAAATTCGTTTGACAACAGTTAAATGGGATTCCTTAGGGTCAGCTTGAAAACGGGCACAGACACAAGCACTAAACAAAATGTCAGGTCTAGAAGCAGTTAAATAAAGAAGGGATCCAAACATACCTCTGTATGTTTTTTGGTCTACCTTTTGGCTGGTTTCATCTTTCTCAAGTGAGCAGGTTGGGTGCATGGGGGTGGCCATGGGCTTACGTTCACTCATTTTGAACTTTTTAAGAAGTTCTTTAGTGTATTTAGATTGGTGAATGAGTATACCTGATTTACCTTGGTGAATCTGAATTCCCAGGAAGAACTTAAGTTCTCCTATCATGCTTCTTTGGAACTCTTTCTGCATTAGGCCAGAAAACTCTTTGCACAAAGTGCCATTAGTCGATCCCAAGATGATATCATCAACATAAACTTGAATAATTAAAATATCATTTTTAATGGATTTCCTAAATAGAGTATTATTAATCTGGGCTCTATCAAATTCATTCTTAAGCATAAAGTTACTAAGTCTGTCATACCATGCCTTTGGTGCTTGTTTTAAACCATATAAAGATTTTTTAAGTTTAAAAACATGGTTTGGAAAATCAGAATTTTCAAATCTAGGGGGCTGTTTGACGTAGGCTTCCTCACTTATGTAGCCATTTAAGAGTGCACTTTTAACATCCATTTGATACAGAATTATATCATGATTAGCAGCAAATGATAAAAGAATTCTAATTGCTACTAACCTGGCCACTAGAGCAAAAGTCTCAGTGTAATCAATACCTTCCTGTTGACTGTATCCTTGAGCTACAAGTATGGCTTTGTTCCTTACCACTTCACCTTTTTCATTGAGTTTATTCTTGAACACCCACTTGGTTCCAATAATGTTTTTGTTTGGTCTGGATACCAAATCCCAAACGTCATTCCTTTAAAGTTCATTCAGCTCTTCTTGCATTGCAAGTATCCAACCTTCCTCTACAAGAGCTTCATCAACATTGGCTGGTCTACATCAACTTCTGGATGATCTGTAACAGCTTCTGATTCTAATAAATCAACTTCTCGTTCGGGTAAATTTGTAACAACTTCTGATTCTGATAAGTATCCAGATTTCTCTTCTGACTTAACTTGGCTGTTTCTGACTTGATCAGATTTATCTTTTGAAGATTTGTCATGTGTTGCTGACTTGCTTGTATCCTCTACCTTTCCAGGTACTTTTGTTTCTTCTGCTTCTGCTCCCTTTGGTTCTGGTGAACCTGCACTATCTTTATTTTGCTTTAATTTGTCAAGATCAAGAAGTTTGTCATATAACATAATACAAATCAAATAATTTAAAAATGAACTCAGTACAGCCAAACCATTAATTCTGCTTCTGGTGGTTTCTACTTGTTTTTGAAACCACTGGAATGATGTTTCTGCTGAAGTGTTCAATTTGTGTGAATCACCTGGTTCCTCTAACAGTTTGAAAACCTGCAGAATACTTATCTAGCTTTGATTTTTTAAGATCAAGCTTCTTGTTATCACAGTAAATATAAATATCAAACAATAATAGTATTTACAACAAGATGTAACCTCTATGTCAACAGTTTCAATTTTACTCTGAAAATCCTGTTGTTTCTGATTTTCATATTTTGAATCTATACTTTTTGTGATTAGATGGTTTGGATGAAGGGCTTTGAAATCCCTTCCAGGTTTGTAGTCTTGATGAATTTCACTGGAGTGTTTGAAGAACTCTCCTGATTATGTTTCTTCTCTTTCTGCTTCGGCTGATACACCATGTTCCTCTGGTGATTCAGGAACTTATGGTGATTTTGGTAATTCTGCTTCTTCTGGTAATATTGAAGCTGACGTGTGTGATTCTACTATTTGTGGCTGAACCTCTGATTCTGATACTTATACTGGTTCTGGTTTTGGTTCGGGTTCTGGTATTGATTCTAATTCTGGTTCCAGTGTTGGTTCTAGTTCCAGTTCTGGTTCTAGTTCCAGTTCCTTTTCTGATTTTGGTTCGAGCGTTGGTTCTGGTTCCAGTTCCTGTACCTCTGATACTGGTTCCAGTTCTAATTCTGGTTCCAGTTCCTGTTCTGATTCGTGTGATATGTGTGATTTCTTTGATATTTCCTGTTCCTCCTATGATTCTGGTTTTGGTTCTGATAGGTATTGTGTTGAACAGTTCTTCTTCTACTAGAGTCAATTGGCTTTTGTTTGGTAGATGTTGGAACATAAACCTTCTTCTACTTGTGCATTGCCAACATCCATTGTCCAGGCACCATTGTTGGTGTCTCCTTCTGGTTGCTCAAAATATCTGCAACATAGACAATTTGATCTTTTGGTACCCAGAACTGATTGGGTCCAGGTTTGTTAGTTTTAAAAGTTCTCTGATCTTGTTCAGATTTTACCATTGGACAAGATAATTCACAGTGACCTTTCTTAGCACAAACAATACATAAAACATCAGAATGAACAATTTTAGTTTCAGCAAAAGTTTCTGCAGAACCAAGACCTCTCTTTCCAATGTTACTATTTCCATAAATCTTAGATGCATATTTACTTCTTTCAATTCCATTAGAAATAAAGTTTTGAAAAAATTGCTCTTGCATATCAGATTCACAAACAGTTTTGGAAGTGGAACATATATTACTTTTGAGAGTTTGGTTTTCAGATTTGAGTCTTGCAACTTTAGTTTTAAAATCCTTGTTTTCAGTTGCATATCAGAATTTCGATTCTTTAAAACTTGGACTTCTTAGGACAGATTTTTCTTATCTTCCCTAAGAGTTTTCAGTTTTAAAGACATCTTATTGTTTGCATTTAAAAAGTCTTTTAAAGCTTCAATTAATTCAAATTTAGTGAGTTCAGAAAATACCTCATTGTCTTCATCTTCTGATTCTGTTCTAGCGCCTGAGATGTATCTAGAACTTGAGTTGTTATGAGCCATCACAGCCATAATTGCTTCCTCTGATGTGCTTCCAGAAATGTCAGAATGACTGCTTTGATCATTCTTCCTTCTGCTTGCTTTCCTTCCTGAAACAGTGTCTTTACGACGTCTAGAGGCAGACCTGATGTGTGCCATCATTGCTGTTTCTGCCTCTTCTTCATTAGACGATTCTTCTTCTGATTCTGATGCATCCCAGGCTGCCATCAGACCATTGTTTCTGAATCTAGAACTCTTCTTGTGCTGTTTGCCTTTTTCTAGATTTGGACATTCGGACTTGATATGTCCAGGTTCATTGCATGCATAATAGACGATGCTCTTCTTGTCATATTCTTCCTTTCCTTTGATGTTATGTTTCTTCTTGAAGCTTCTCCACTTCCTGTTTTCCCAGATCTTAACCATCTGTTTGGTTAAGTAAGCCATATCATCACTATCACTATCGCTATCCTCTGGTTCTGATGCTGCCTTTGTAGCTTTCTTCTGTTTCGACTTCAGGGCCAGATTCTTCTTCTTCTTTGGTTCATCTGCTTCCAATTTTGTTTCATGAGAGTTGAGTGAGCTGATCAGATCTTCAAGTCTTAAGTTATTTAGATCATTGGCTTGCTGAACTGCACCATTGGTCTCCACTTGGTTGGTACGCTTCTTAGAATCTTCTTGACATAATCTGCTGTTGTGTAGCTTTTCTTCAAGACCTTCAGTCCAGATATCAGAGTCAGGAATCTACAGAACATTCCATTTCATCATCTTCTATCTTGAACATCTCATACTCTTTGACCAGTATGTTAGCCCTTGCTTCTTGAACCTGCTGGCTTCCTTCATAGGTCAGAACCGGACTCTCGAATATGCTCTTTGCTGTTTCTTTATATGTGCATCTGTCAAATTCCTTGAATGTGATGGCACTGATCATGATTGTTCTAGCTTTGTGATGCAGTTTGTATGCTTTGCTCTGGTCTGGTTTCATATCTTCCATGTCCAGTTCTTTAGTTGGATCTCCTAGAACAGTAGGTGTAGTGTATCCTTTGACTACGAGCTTCCATAATTCAGGATCTTGAGACATGAAGAAATTTCTCATTCTGTCCTTCCAATACTCAAACCTTTCTCCATCAAACAGTGGTGGTCTATTGATGTTGCTTCCCAAATCATCTTTGGATTCTGCCATGTTGTTGACCCCTTGGACCTTTCCACAAACACTAGTTAAGTGCTCATCCTTGAGACCGAGCTCTGATGCCAATTGAAGGTGCAAACACGAGAAGGAGGGGGTTGAATTGTGTTTGACTAACTTGATTACTTTTTCTGTTTTTGCAGTTTTATAACAAAACCTGATGTATGAATCAAAAAGAGTTAGCAGCGGATATAAAGTAAAAATAAAAACACAGAATTTTGTACTGGTTCACCGTTAACGAGGATACGTCCAGTCCCTTCACTCTGAAGGATTTCACTAATTCAAAACCTTGAATTACAACAATACCCCTGACCCGCCAAGTCAGTCTTCTCAAATAGTCTAACAATCCTACACTTTTGAGGAATACAGCACCTTGACTTCTCAAGTCAAGTCTTCTCCTGCCAATCTGACAATCCCATATTGTAGAATGAATTACAACGCCTTAAATCTAATTGCTAAGTAATCTGCTACCTAAGAAATGGCAAGAACTATTCTAAATGAAGCCCACATTGAAAAATATTTTTGGGCAGAAGCTATTAACACAGCTTGCTAGGTTTCAAACCGTGTAACCATCAGAAAATTTTGAACAAAACTCCATACGAACTTTGGAAAGGCAGAAAACCAGATATTGCTTATTTTCATATATTAGGATGTTATTGCTACATCCTTAATAATAAAGAAATTTTGAGAAAGTTTGATTCAAAATCTGATAAAGGTATATTTTTAGGATACTCCACATCGTCAAAAAGTTATAGAATATATAATCTTAGGAATCAAACTGTGGAGGAATCCATGCATGTTATTTTTTATGAGTTTGATGACTTGTGTTTAGAAAATATGGATAAATATGAAGAAGAAGAAAATTCATCCTCTAGAGTTCACAATCCAAACAAGGAAGACAATTATGATCCAACCTCTCAGCAGCCTCGAAGAGGACGGAAGATTGTAACGTATCATCCTCCTGATCTGATCATAGGAGATACTGCTGATGGAGTTACAACATGGCCATGATATCACAAGTTGAGCCTAAAAAACATTGATCAAGCAATAAGTGACCAATCATGGATGGACGCCATGAAGGAGGAACTATCTCAGTTTGAAAGAAATCAAGTGTGGGATCTTGTGCCCCATCCTCTCGAAAAATCCATCATTGGAACTAAATGAATCTTTAAAAACAAACTAAATGAGGATGGTGAGGTCATTCGAAATAAAGCTACACTAGTGACACAAGGATACAACCAACAAGAGGGAATTGATTATGATGAAGTATTCGCACCCGTTGATAGACTTGAAGCAATTAGAATCCTCTTGGCATATGCTACTCATAAAGGAATCAAGCTATATCAAATGGATGTTAAAAGTGCCTTCTTGCATGGAGTCCTAAATGAGGAGGTTTATGTTCACCAACCTTCTGGATTTATAAATAAAAAGAAGCTCTCAAAAGCTCTTTATGGATTAAAGCAAGCCCCTCGAGCTTGGTATGAAATGTTGAGTTACTTTCTAAAAGAAAATGTCTTCTTAAGAGGTCAAATTGATATAACCTTTTTTAAAAAGATTCATAAAGAGGACATGTTAATTGTTCAAATATATATGGATGACATAATTTTTGGATCCACTAATGAAAAGATGTGTAAAGAATTCTCCAACCTCATGCAAAGCGAGTTTGAAACGAGCATGATGGGAGAATTAAAATTCATTCCTGGTTTACAAATAAAACAATTGGAATCAGGCATCTTTATTTCTCAAGAAAAATATACCAAGGATCCTGAAGAAATATAACATGAATCTAGCAAAAACCATGAGCACCCCTATGCATCCATCCTCCTTGCTACACAAAGATGACGAGGGAACCTCTATTTCTGAAAAGGAGTATAGAGGAATGATTGGATCTTTGCTATACTTAACAGCCAGCAAACCTGACATTATGTTTTCAGTAGGTCTTTGTGCAAGGTTTCTGTAAGACCCTTAATTTTAAAATTAAAATTATTGAATTAATAATAAGTGTATTTTGGGGATATTTGTAAAATATTTAATATATGTATGTTTTGAGTGAATATATATATATATATATAAATATTTATTTTGGAAGATGAATTAAGATTATTGGATGAAGAATAAATTAATTTAATTACGAATGATTAAATTAACGGATAGTTAATTAAGGGATTATTGGCTAATTGCGACAAGACTGGTTAAGTGCTGAGGATCAGACAAGTGTCGGGTGAGGTGGCACCCACACAAGCCTATAAATATGAGTGAGAGGGAAGGGCAAAATCAGAACACCATTCCTCCTCCATACTGCATGTAACAGTACCCACCTTCTCCCTTCCCTTCCCATTCTGAATCCTGTTCACGATTCAAAAAAAAAAAGGGAGTTCCTCAAAAGTGACATTAATTGGAAATCCAAGCACCAAACCAGAAAACCCCCAGTACAAAAGTTGTTCTCCTCATCATTCCGGAGCTAGAGAACCCATTTTCATAGCAGTAAACTCAAGCGGGAGTTTCGCCGATTTTTGACGCATAAACGGGAACGAAAACAGAAATGTGAGCAGTAGCAGAAACGCAACAAGGGTAAGGGCACCTTCCACTTTCTAGTTGCATTAGGGCTGTAAATGCATAACTGTCATGAAATTACTGATGTTTTCATCATTGTTTAAAGAAAAACTGTTTTTGCAATGACATTTTGGAAAAATGAAGAAAATGCATTCTGTTGATGTGTAATGATTCTATGATGGTTGCTGTTTGGTTGAATGCAGTCATGTGGTTTTGTTTTGTGTGTGGGAAAGCTGAAAAATGTCTTGCATGTTATTTTGAAGATGATCAAAATGCATATTTTTAAAACTGTTGTGCTGGTTGTTATAAAATGCGAAAATGCTCCCTATTGGTGTTTTGGTGTATGTGATGCTTGCTGTTTGGCTGAATGTATTAATGTCGTTCTGATGGTATAAGAATGCTGGAAATACTCTGCATGTTGTTTTGAGAATGCTCAAAATGTAAACGTTTGGAAATGCTTGTTCTGTTTTGAGTTTGATATTCTGTTTGGGGGATTTAAGCAAAACTGTGATGTTGCTTTTGGTGTTGGTGATTCTGTTTCTGTTCTGTTGAAGAAAATCTGGTGTTGGTGATGTTTTCAAAAGAAAAGGATTTAAAATGGTGAAAGTGTTTTTCTGGAAAAGCTATATTGATGAAAAATGTCTGAGTTTTGTGGTTTGCGAAAGAGTGGTAAAACTATTTTGGGGTTGTTGGTTTTTCAAAGGAAAAAGTTTGAAAATGTGTTGTAGTTTCAGGAAAATTTCACTGAATTCGAAGGTGTATTCGAATACAGGTTGAGTGTATTTGAATACAACCTGCCAAGCTTCTGTTTTACTCAAGTTTTTGAACTTGTATTCGAATACGGGCCCCTGTATTCGAATACAGAGGAAGGATTTTTGCTTCTGACTTAGCATCTGTATTCGACTACGATCCTGTCGTATTCGATTACAGAAGTGAAATTTTAACAGTATATTCGCATCTGTATTCGACTACGATAGCCTCGTATTCGAATACAGGATGCTAACTTTCACAATTTTTGCTTCTGTATTCGAATACAAGGGAGCTTAATTCGAATACAGATTCGGGTTTTTCCAGAAACTCAAGTTTTAGCTTCTGTATACGAATATAGATTCGTGTTTTTTCAGAAAATCAATGTTTTAAACATTGTTTTATAAACTTTAAGTGTTGGGGAGTATTTGGGAAGGTTTGTGACAAATTAAAACTGGAATTTTGTGATAGTTTGAAGTGGTGGTGATGAAACTTTTTGAGACTTTACTGATGTAGTGAAAAATGTTGATTTGTGCATTGGGACTGCCTCTGTATTCGAATACCAGGGAGCTGTATTCGAATACAGAGTGTTAATTCTGCACTGTTTTGGCTTATGTATTCGAATACAGAGAAGCTGTATTCGAATACAGATTCGTGTTTTCCAGAAATCTCAGTTTTAAACATTGTTTGTTGAATTTAAAGAGTTGGGGAAAACAGAGGGAATATATTGATGAATAAGAATGGAGTTTTAAGATGATGTGAAGTGGAAATGATGCGATGTTGAATGTTTGATTTATGATATGATGAATTTTTGATTTATGATGTGTTGATGACTAAATTGGTTGTGTTGAGAGGTTTTGACAAAATGATGGAAAGCATCAATTTCACTGATGTTGCATACTGTTTTCAGTGAAGAGAAAACACTGCATAATCATGCATTGCATAGTCAGGTGGTACCCGCGATGGGCCACAGAGTAATGCGTAAACGTGTTGATCTGTTGAGCGATTGCACGAGTGCTGGTCTGTTGAGCGACTGCACTGGTACTAGTCTGTTGAGCGACTGTACCCTGAAATGCGCAAAAACGTGCTGATCTGTTGAGCGATTGCACGAGTGCTGGTCTGTTGAGCGATTGCACTGGTACCGATTTGTTGAGCGATTGTACCTGAGTATATGTCAAACGTGCTGGTCTATTGAGCGACTGCACGAGTGCTGGTCTGTTGAGCGACTGCACTGGTGCTGATCTGTTGAGCGATTGCACCCTGGTCTTGAGGGCCGTTAAAGTCAAACATATTTAAAATGTGCTGGTCTGTTGAGCGACTGCACCTTGGTAATTCCAAGAAGTTGAACACATGAGCATATTCATATTGCATCAGGGTGATTGACCGGTGGGTCACGATTTGGTTATATGATGATGATTGGAAACTGATGTGTGTAAGTACGTTATAAATTCTAATGAATGTTTGTGATTGCTGGAGTGTTAGTTGTACTTACAACATGTTTTCCATATTAATTAGTTGCTGTTTTGAAAAGACATATATGTCATGAAAATTTCAAATGCGCATCCTTAATTTTCATCATTGTTATATGATATGCCATGGATATATTTGTTACTGTGAGATATATGTTATGTGTTATCTGTTAATTTCGGTCGGTGACCCTTTACTATTATTGTGGAAATTGGGCTTTGCCCTCAGATGCCCCCCAAACCCATGTCACCCGTGGGTCCCCCGACGACGGAAACGTCGCTCGATTTCATTGATCGTTCCGTGCCTACTGCTTGGGTATACGACCCCATCTAAAGCAGGGCCACGTACACGGGGAGATTGAAGAGAACCTGTAGGACTAACGGAGTGGTGCACTACGTGGAGCACAACTATGCGAGGATTGACTTTCCTGTGCCTTCTCGTTTGGTATTGGAGGCGCACGGAATTTTTGATGATGCGAAGGAGCCAGCAGGAGGGGCTATACGTGATTCCGAGGCGGAAGAAAAGAACAAAGGGCCGACGCCAGTAGCAGCTGATATTCCGGGTCCATCTAGGATATCCGATGATTGTTATGAGATTCCGGCACCGCCGTAGCGAGCTAGATTGTGCATCGATCTGACTTTGGAGGAGACCCATCCCTCTCTGTATGATGAGGAGGAGGAGATTACATCGAGACGAGCGGCGGAGTCGGATAAGACTTGTATGGGATGTGGAGGAAATTCGTGCTACGGTAGCTTTAGTGCATGATCGGTTAGATTTGATGTATAGGATTTTGAGCTGGAAAATGTAATTTGTTTTATTTTGGAAATTATTGTACTACTTTTTCGCTCAACTATTCCGCACTCTGATATTTTCTTTTGGGATGCTATGACACTGATATTTTAAAATGTATTAAATGTTTATTATTAATTTCCAAAGATAAGTACTTAGTGATAATTATGATGAAACGTTCATCGATAAAAATTACGACGTACCATTTTATGAGATGAATTAAACGAAATTTTAATTCAATTCTTTTGAAGTAATAAATTGGAAAATCATTTCAATTATTTATTTAAAAAAAAAATACACTCGCGTTGTGTTTTAAACTCGGGGTGTTACAGTTTCAATCCTCTCCTACAAAATCTCACCTCACAGTGATAAAAAGAATCTCCAGGTACCTAGTTGGAACCACTAATATGGGAATATGTATAAAAAAGACTCAAATCTTGACCTTATGGCATATTGTGACGCTGAATATGCGGGTGATAAAGTTGAAATAAATGAGCTTGTCAATTTTTTGGCTCATCTCTCATTAGTTGGTCACGTAAAAAGAAAAATACCATTGCCCTCTCCACTACAGAAGCTGAATACGTATCAGCTGCCCAATGTTGCTCCAAAATACTTTGGGTAAAAAATCAATTAAAAGATTACTCTTTAAGGTACACAAAAATTCTCATCCTCTATGACAACACTAGTGCTATAAATCTTTCCAAAAACCCAATTCAACACTCCAGATCTAAACATATTGAAATCAAACATCATTTGTTAAGAGATCATGTTAATAAAGGAGATGTTGAATGAATCTTCATTGAAACAGAAAATCAGCTTGCTGAAATCTTCACTAAACCTCTCTAGGAGGATCGTTTCAAAAACATTTTATAAAAACTTTGCATCATAAATTTTTCAAAAAATTGTTTAAATTAATTCATTTATATGTTATATACATTCGTCATAATTATCTTATCATTCAAAATTATTTTTAAGTATTATTTGCTGTTTGTTTTTAAAAATCATTAAATCTGAGGACGGATAACTCAGAAAAGCTCATCTATCCTTCTCCATAGTTTGAAAATGCAAAAATCAGAAGGAGGCACGTATATCGCTGCTGATTGCCCCATTTTCTCTACAAAACTCCTCGTTTTCCGCTGCCAAATCACGACCCAACGACTAGTTCCCCGTGCAGACCCCTAGCCTGAAATGATTAACACCTACAACCTTCATCCTTCCTTTTTCCAATGGTAACTTATTTATAAGTTACCATCTGCTTCTTTCATATTCATCCAGCACTTTGCCTTCTTCACTCATTTACTCTCAATAAAAACAAAACCCTATAAAATCCTTCACATTTTTCACTCATGGCTCGCACCAAAACCTCTGGAATAAGGAAATTCTCTTCGAACCCAACTGGAGATCACTCTAAAAGCCTCTCAATAGAATGATCCCACGGCTACCATTTCCTCACCAGAACCAGTCAGCATTGTCCATCCTCCTCTATTCACTACGACACTTCCAAAAAATCCTCATCATCAACACCTTCTCAACGTTCAGCACGCATTATGTCTGGTAAACTGTCATCCAGAAAAACCATTCAAGACAAACTGTTCACGTCATTGACTCAAACAATTCTGAGGCAACAAAATATAATTCCACAAAGTCTCATTCATCCAAACCTACAAAACCTACATCTTCTAAACATGTAACTTCAAAAAAACAAGCGACTCCAAAAAAATCCTCATACCCAGTTTCACCAAAAAAACCCAAATTTCATCTTTTGGAATCCACGCTCGTGGAAACCAAATGTGCAAAAAAATAGCAGGACAATGTTGGAACCAAGTTGGTTCTAAGTACTTAGAATTTTGATATTTACAAAAGCACTCCATGTAGTCTTCTTTTGAACCTTGAATTATTAAATCAAATGCCACCAGAAGCTGAAGTAATCCGAAGCAGAAGATCAAAGTGTTCAAGAGATTGAATCCTAAAGGTACCAGAAGATACTCCAGGATGTCAAAACATCACCAGAAGATATCTTTGATGGCCCAGATTAGAAGGAAACCTGGACCAGACCAGAAGGAAGCCTGCCAGAGGGAGACTTGATCCAGACCAGTAGGAGTCATCAGTCAGACTTAATCCAGAAGTGATTCTGACCAGAAAATGGCCTGGCAGTGAAATAATAAACAACCCAGACTTGATCTAGACTTAATCAGAGGGTAAATTAATGGGTCCAGAACAAAGAAATTAAACCAGATTTGACCCATACCAGAAGATAGCATGGTTCAGGGTATGAAACTAAGTTCAGACCAGAAGAAATGATCTCCAGATTAGATCCAGAACTGATCCAAAATAGAAGGTAAAATGTCCAGACTGAAATATTATTTGTCTAGATTTAATTTCAGTTTAATCCAGACAAAGTCCAGAATTGGTCCAGATCAGAGGGAAGATATTCAGATCAATGATTCAGATTTAAGTATTTGGCCCAGTGTTGGCCGAGTTCAGAAGATCAGACCATGGCCCAGTGTTGGCCAGAAGGTCATGATGTGTGGTCCAGTAGTGGCCGAGATCATAGGATCACAGCATATGAGTTTGCAAGTCCAGGATGGCCGAGATCAGAAGATTAGAAAGTGTGGTCCAGGGTTGGCCGAAATCAGAGGATCACAGGATATCACTTAGTATGGTCCAGATGTGGACTAGCGCAAAAGATCAAATTGTCCAGATTTAATTATGAGGATTAATGGTGGAGATTTTAATTTATTTTGACCAAAGTATTAAAAAGATTTGTTACAAAAATAAAGTGAAGTATTGTGGAACTCAGGAGCTATTGGCGGGAAGAAACTAAAGACATGATTGGCCAGTTATTTTTGAAATAAAATCTAAAGCTTAAAAAGGATATGTTTTTTATTTAAGAGAAGCCCCATTGGTCAAGATATTTTTGCAAGAGAATCCATCAAGATACAACTCGAAATTAAGCTTGGAAGAGACCCTAATTCGCATCTATAAAAGAAGGCTCAAGGCAGAATACTTAGCATCGAAAATCACAAAAGAGTCATACACTTCCAAAAGCAAACACTCAAGTTTTCAGTGAGGTTAATTGTGAGTTCCAGCTTTCCAGAAGCAAGCACTCGTGTTATTTTCTTTCCCTTGTGTTAGATCTAAGTTGTTGAAGTAGAGTCTACAATCTGAGGGAGTCAGAAGGGGTAGCCGATTACTTGGCAATTAGATTTAAGGCGTTGTAATTCCTTCTACAATCTGGGGTTGTTAGATTGGTAGGAAAAGACTTGACTTAGTAAGTCAAGGTGCTGTTTTCCTCAAGAGTCTAGGATTGTTAGACTGTTTGAGAAGACTGACTTGGAGGGTCAGTGGAACTTTTGTAATTCAAGGTTTGAAGTAGTGAAATCCTTCAAGGTTAAGGGACTAGACGTGGCCTCGTTAACGGTGAACCAGTATAAAAGTGCTGTGTTTTATTTTTACTTTATATCCGCTGCTAACTCTGTTTTTATTCATACATCATGTTTTGTTTTAAAAGTGTAAAAATAGGAAAAGTATTCAAGTTAGTCAAACACAATTCAACCCCCCCTTTCTCGTGTTTGCACCTTCAATTGGTAGCAGAGCTCGGTCTCAAGGGTGAGCACTTAACAGTGTTTGAGGAAAGGTCCAAGGGGTTCAACATGGCAGAATCCAGAGATGAACTGGGAGGCAACATCAACAGACCACCACTGTTTGATGGAGAAAGGTTTGAGTATTGGAAGGACAGAATGAGAAGTTTCTTCATATCTCAAGATCCTGAATTTTGGAAGATGGTAGTCAAAGGATGCACTGCACCTACTGATCCTGAAGATCCAACTAAAGAACTAGACATGGATGATATGAAACCAGATCAGAGCAGATTATACAAACTTCATCACAAGTCCAGAAACATCATGATCAGTGCCATCACATTCAAGGAATTTGACAGATGCACAGATAAAGAAACAGCAAAGAGCATATTCGACAGTCTGGTTCTGACCCATGAAGGAAGCCAGCAGGTTCAAGAACCAAGGGCTAACATACTGGTCAAACAGTTTGAGCTGTTCAAGATGGAAGAGGATGAGGACATTGAAGCAATGTTCAGCAGATTCCAGATTCTGGTATCAGGTTTAAAAGTATTAAAGAAAAGCTACACCACTGCAGATCATGTAAAGAAGATCCTCAAAAGCTTACCAGCCAAATGGAGACCAAAGGTTACTGCAGTACAGGAAGCTAGGGATCTGAATACCTTGAAGTTTGAAGATCTGATAAGCTCCCTCAGGTCTCATGAAATAGAGCTGAATGCAGATGAACCTAAGAAGAAGAAGAATCTGGCTCTGAAGTCGAAACAGAAGAAAGCTGCAAGGGCAGCATCAGAATCAGAGGATAGTGACAGTGACTGTGATGATATGGCTTACTTAACCAAAAAGATGGTTAAGATCTGGGAAAACAGGAAGAGGAGAGTTTCCAAGAAGAAACATAACAGCAAAGATAAGGAAGAATTTGACAAGAAGAACATTATCTGTTATGGATGCAATGAACCTAGACATATCAACTCAGAATGTCCAAATCTGGAAAAAGGCAAACAACACAAGAAGAGTTCCAGATTTTGAAAGAAGGGTCTGATGGCTGCCTGGGATGTATCAGAATCAGAAGAAGAATCGTCTGATGAAGAAGAGGCAGAAACAGCAATGATGGCACACATCAGGTCTGCTTCTAGACCTCATAAAGGCACGATTTCAAGAAGGAAAGCAGGCAGAAGGAAGAATGATCGAAGCAGTCATTCAAGCAAGTCTGGAAGCACATCAAAGGAAATAATTCTGGCTCTGATGGCTCATACCAACTCAAGTTCTGGATACAGCTCAGGCTCTGGAACATAATCAGAAGATGAAGACAGTGAGATATTTTCTGATCTCTCTAAATCTGAATTAATTGATGCTGTAAAAGACTTGTTAAATGCAAACAATAAGATGTCTTTAAAACTGATAACTCTTAGGGAAGATAAGAAAAATCTAAGCAAAGAAGTCCATGTTTTAAAGAATCGAAATTCTGAGTATGCAACTGAAAACAAAGATTTTAAAACTGAAGTTGCAAGACTCAAATCTGAAAACCAAACTCTCAAAAGTAATATATGTTCCAATTCCAAAACTGTTTGTGAATCTGATATGCATGAACAATTTTGTCAAAACTTTATTTCTAATGGAATGGAAAGAAGTAAATATGCATCTATGATTTATGGAAACAGTAACACTAGAGAGAGGTCTTGGTTTTACAAAAACGATTACTGAAAGTAAAGCTGTTCATTCTGATGTTTTATGCATTGTTTGTGCTATGAAAGGTCACTCTGAACTATCTTGTCCAATGGTAAAATCTGAACAAGATCAGAGAGCTGTTAAGACTAACAAACCTGGACCTAATCAGTTCTGGGTACCAAAAGATCAAATTGTCTATGTTGCAGATATTCTGAACAACCAGAAGGAGACACCAACAATGGTGCCTAGACAATGGATGTTGGAAATGCACAAGCAGAAGAAGGTTTATGTTCCAACATCTACCAAACAGAAGCCAATTGACTCTGGTAAAAGAAGAACTGGTCAACACAATACCTATCAGAACCAGAACCAGAATCATAGGAGGAACAGGAAATATCAAACATATCACACGAATCAGAACAGGAACTAGAACCAGAATCAGAACTGGAACCAGTATCAGAGGAACAGGAACTGGAACCACAACCAGAACTGGAACCAGTATCAGAGGTATAGGAACTGGAACCAGTATCAGAGGCACAGGAACTGGAACCAGAATCTGAATCAGTACCAGAACCTGAACCAGAACCAGAATAATTACCAGAATCAGTATAATCACCAGAATCACCATAAGTTCCAGAATCACCAGAGGAACATGGTGTATAAGCCAAAGCAGAAAGAGAGGAATCAGGATCAGGAAAGTTCTTCAAACACTCCAGTAAGATTCATCAAGACTACAATCCTGGAAGGGAATTCAAATCCCCTCATCCAAACCATGTAATCACTGAACATACAGATTAGGAATCTAAAAATCAGAAGCAAGAGGATTTTCAGAATAAAACTGAAACTGTTGACATAGAGGTTACATCTTGCTGTAAATACTATTATTATTTAATATTTATGCTTACTGTGATAACAAGAAGCTTGATCTTAACAAATCAAAGCTAGATAAATATTCTGCAGGTTTTCAAACTGACAGAGGAATCAGCAAGATAAAGATAGTGCAGGCTCACCAGAACCAAAGGGAGCAGAAGCAAAAGAAACAGAAGTACCTGGAAAGGTAGAGGATACAAGCAAGGTAGCAACACATGACAAATCTTCAAAAGATAAATCTGATCAAGTCAGAAACAGCCAAGATAAGCCTGAAGAGAAATCTGGATATTTACCAGAATCTGAAGGTGTTACATATTCACCAGAACCAGAAGCTGATTTATCAGAATCAGAAGCTTTTACAGATCTTCCAGAACCAGAAGCTGATGCAAACCAACCAATGTTGACGATGTTTTGGCAGAGGAAGGTTGGATACTTGCAATGCAAGAAGAGCTGAATGAATTCCAAAGGAATGATGTTTGGGATCTGGTACCCAGACCAAACAAAAACATTATTGGAACCAAGTGGGTGTTCAGGAATAAACTTAATGAAAAAGGTGAAGTGGTAAGGAACAAAGTCAGATTGTAGCTCAAGGATACATTCAACAGGAAGGTGTAGAGACTTTTGCTCCAGTGGCCAGGTTAGAAGCAATTAGAATTCTTTTATCATTTGCTGCTAATCATGATATAATGCTGTATCAAATGGATGCTAAAAGTGCATTCTTAAATGGCTATATAAGTGAGGAAGTCTATGTCAAACAACCCCTAGATTTAAAATTCTTTATATGGTTTAAAACAAGCACCAAGGGCATGGTATGACAGACATAGTAACTTTCTACTTAAGAATGAATTTAATAGAGGCCAGATTGATAATACTCTATCTAGGAAATCCATTAAAAATGATAATGGCACTTTGATTATTCAAGTTTATGTTGATGATATCATATTTGGATCAACTAATGGCACTTTGTGCAAAGAGTTTTCTGACCTAATGCAGAAAGAGTTCCAAATGAGCACGATGGGAGAACTCAAGTTCTTCTGGGAATTCAGATTCACCAAGGTAAATGAGGTATACTCAATCACCAATCTAAATACACTAAAGAACTTCTTAAAAAGTTTAAAATGAGTGAATGTAAGCCTATGGCCACCCCCATGCACCCAACCTGCTCACTTGAGAAAGATGAAACCAGCCAAAAGGTATACCAGAAAACATACAAAGGTATGATTGGATCCCTTCTTTATTGAACTGCTTCTAGACCTGACATCTTGGTTAGTGTTTGTGTTTGTGCCCGTTTTCAAGCTGACCCTAGGGAATCCCATTTAACTGGTGTCAAACGAATTCTGAGATACCTTAAAGGAACCACCAACCTTACCCTGTTATACAAGAAAATCCCCACCTACAAACTAAATGGTTTTTGTGATTCCAACTATGCTGGAGACAAGCTGGAAAGGAAAAGTACAAGTGGCAACTGCACCTTCTTAGGTGATAATTTGATCTTTTGGTCAAGCAAAAGACAAACCACCATTGTCATGTCAACAGCTGAAGCTGAGTATATATCAGCAGCAGGATGCAGTTCACAGTTACTCTGGATGAAACATCAACTTGAAGATTACAACATCTTTGAAACCAATATCCTTTTGTTCTGTGATAACACTTCAGCCATAAACCTAACCAAGAACCCTATCTTACACTCTAGAGCCAAACACATTGAAATAAAACACCATTTCATTATGGACCATGTTCAAAAAGGGACTTTAAGCATCCAGTTTGTGGACACTGATCATCAATGGGCTGACATCTTCACCAAAGCATTACCTGAAGATAGGTTCGAGTTCATCAAGAAGCATATTAGCATTTCTTCCATATCTGACTAGCTGAAGTAGTCATCTTAGGAGTTTTTAAATTTCTTGTAATTTTATTTTCTGTTTTACCTTCTGTAATTTGTTAAGAGAAAAACAAAAAATACAAAAATAGTAGGACCTCTTTTTGGCTAATGACAAAAAGGGGGAGAGAGAGAGAAAAAGGAGAAATAAGTAGAAAAGGAGAGATAAAAAGAAAGGAGGAGCGAAAAAAGAAAGAGATGAAAAGAGAAGGAGTTGAAAAAGAGAAGCAACAGGGAGAGAGAAAAAGAAAGAGTGAAAAAGAGAAGAAGTTGAAAAGGAGAGGAAACAGGGAGAGAGAAAAAGAAAAAGTGAAAAAAGAAGGAGTTGAAAAGGAGAGGAGAAGAGAAGAAAAGAAAGAGTGAAAAGAGAAGGAGTTGAAAAGGAGAAGAAAAAGTCAGTATCAGACTTAGGGGGAGAGATTGGTCTGAGGGGGAGTAATTCAAGTCTTCGAGTTATAAACTAGCAAAATAAGTTAAGGTTTTGTCGTCATCAAAAAGGGGGAGATTTGTGGAACCAAGTTGGTTCTAAGTACTTAGGATTTTGATGTTTACAAAAGCACTCCATGTAATCTTATTTTGAACCTTGAATTATTAAATCAAATGCCACCAGAAGCTGAAGTAATCAGAAGAAAAAGATCAAAGTGTTCTAGAGATTGAATCCTGAAGGTACCAGAAGATACTCCAGGATGTCAAAACATCACCAGAAGATATCTTTGCTGGCCTAGATCAGAAGGAAACCTGGACCAGACCAGAAGGAAGCCTGCCAGAGGGAGACTTGATCCAGACCAGTAGGAGTCATCAGTCAGACTTAATCCAGAATTTATTCTGACCAGAAAATGGCCTGGCAGTGAAATAATAAACAACCCAAACTTGATCTAGACTTAATCAGAGGGTAAATTAATGGGTCCAGAACAAAGAAATTAAACCAGATTTGACCCATACCAGAAGATAGCATGGTTCAGGGTATGAAACTAAGTTCAGACCAGAAGAAATGATCTCCAGATTAGATCCAGAACTGATCCAAAACATAAGGTAAAATATCCAAACTGAAATATTAATTGTCCAGATTTAATTTTAGTTTAATCCAGACCAAGTCCAGAATTGGTCCAGATCAGAGGGAAGATATTCAGATCAATGTTTCAGATTTAAGTATTTGGCCCAGTGTTTGCCGAGATCAAAAGATCAGACCATGGCCCAGTGTTGGCCAGAAGGTCAGGATGTGTGGTCCAGCAGTGGCCGAGATCAGAGGATCACAGCATATGAGTTTGCAAGTCCAGGATAGCTGAGATTAGAAGATCAGAAGATCAGAAAGTGTGGTCCAGGGTTGGCCGAAATTAGAGGATCACAAAATATCACTTAGTATGGTCCAGATGTGGACTAGCGCAGAAGATCAAATGGTCCAGATTTAATCATGAGGATTAACAGTGGAGATTTTAATTTATTTTGATCAAAGTAATAAAAAGATTTGTTACAAAAATAAAGTGAAGTATTGTGGAACTCTGGAGCTGTTGGCTGGATGAAACTAAAGACATGATTGGCCAGTTATTTTTGAAAGAAAATATGAAGCTTAAAAAGGATATGTTTTTTATTTAAGAGAAGCCCGATTGGTCAAGATATTTTTGCAAGAGAATGCAGCAAGATACAGCTCGAAATTAAGCTTGGAAGAGACCCTAATTCGCATATATAAAAGGAGGCTCAACGGAGAATACTTAGTATCGAAAATCACAAAAGAGTCATACACTTCCAAAGCAAACACTCAAGTTTTCAGTGAGCTTGATTGTGAGTTCCAGCTTTCAAGAAGCAAGCACTCGTGTTATTTTCTTTCCCTTGTGTTAGATCTAAGTTGTTGAAGTAGAGTCTACAATCTGAGGGAGTCAGAAGGGGTAGCAGATTACTTGGGAATTAGATTCAAGGCGTTGTAATTCCTTCTACAATCTGGGGTTATCAGATTGGCTAGGAGAAGACTTGACTTAGGAAGTCAAGGTGCTCTATTCCTCAAGAGTCTAGGATTTTTAGACTATTTGAGAAGACTAACTTGGAGGGTCAGTGGAACTGTTGTAATTCAAGGTTTGAATTAGTGAAATCCTTCAAGGTGAAGGGACTGGACGTAGCCTCGTTAACGGTGAATAGTATAAAAATTCTGTGTTTTATTTTTACTTTATATCCGCTGCTAACTCTGTTTTTATTCCTACATCAAGTTTTGTTTTAAAAGTGTAAAAACAGGAAAAATATTCAAGTTAGTCAAACACAATTCAACCCCCCTTCTCGTGTTTGCACCTTCAGAAAAGTCAGTCATAAATGGAAAAATTATTCACTTGAAAGGTCTAACACAAGGAGGCATGAATGTGGAATAACTATTTGATCACCTAGGTTGGACCTCCTTGTTGGAACCAAGTTGGTTCTAAGTGGTTAGGATTTTGATGTTTACAAAAGCACTCCTTGTAATCTTATTTTGTACTTAGAATTATTATACTAAATGCCACTAGAAGATAAAGTTACAAGAGGCAGAAGATGAAGTCACCAGAGGCAGAAGATGAATTAGCAGAGGATAAAATCAGACCAGGGGATACACCTCCAGAAGATACCAGATAATGCTTCCAGAAGGTACCAGAGGATGCATCATAAAGGCACAAGAAGATACACCAGGATGTCAAAACACCATCAGAGGATATCTTTCCTGGCCCAGATCAGAAGGAAGCAGAGTCCAGAAGGAGACCTGGACCAGACCAGAAGAAAGCCTGCCAGAGGGAGACCTGTTCCAAACCAGAAGGTATCATAAGTTAGACTTGGTCCAGAATTAATTCTGACGAGAAGATAGGCTGATCGTGAAATGATAATCAGTCCAGACATGATCCAGACTTAATCAAAGCATAAATTAATTGGTCCAGAACAAGAGATTTAATCCAGTTTTGGCCCAGACCAGAAGATAGCATGGTTCAAAGTATGAAACTAAGTCCAGACCAGAAGAAATGATTGTCCAGATTTAATCCAGACATGATCTAGATCAGAAGGAAAATGTCCAGATTAAAATAACATAAGTCCATATTTAATTTCAGTTCAATCTAGTGTCAGACTAGATCAGAGGGAAAATGTTTAGATCAATGTCCAGATTTAAGCATCATGGCCCAATGTTGGCCGAGATCAGAAGATCAGACCATATGGCCCAGTGTTGGCCTAGATCAGAAGATCAAATCATATGGTCCAGTGATTGGCCGAGATCAGAAGATCAGAATGTGTGGTCCAGTGTTGGCCGAAATAAGAGGATCACAACAGATCAGTTTGTATGGTCCAGATATGGACGAGAGCAAAAGATTAAGCGGTCCAGATTTGTGTGGTCCAGTGTGGGAATTCAGAAGCTATTGGCAGGAAGAAAGATTTGGTCTAGAATTAATCAAGAACAGGTTTGGCCAAAGTTATTTTTGAAGGCAAATTTGGAGCTAAAAAGATATGTTTTTTATTTAAGAGAAACCCGATTGGCCAAGTTATTTTTGCAAGAGTAATTGGCAAGATACAGCTCGAACTTAAGCATGGAAGCAACCCTAATTATTCATCTATAAAAGGAGGCTCAAGGCAGAAAACTCAACATCGAAAATACTTGAGAGTCATACACTTCAAAAAGAAAAATACTTGAGTTTTCAGTGAGGTCAATTGTGAGTATCCGTTTTCTAGAAGCAAGTACTCTAAATTTTTCTTTCCCTTGTGTTAGGTCTAAGCTGTTGAAGTAGAGTCTACAATCTGAGGGAGTCAGAAGGAGTAGTAGATTACTTAGCAATTAGATTTAAGGTTCTTTTCCTCAAAAGTCTAGAATTGTTAGACTATTTGAGAAGACTGACTTGGAGGGTCAGTGGTATTGTTGTAATTCAAGGCTTTTGAATTAGTGAAATCCTCCAAAGTGAAGGGACTGAACGTAGCCTAGTTAATGGTGAACCAGTATTAAATTCTGAGTTTTATATTTGCTGGAATCAAGTTGGTTCTAAGTACTTAGGATTTTGATGTTTACAAAAGCACTCCATGTAATCTTATTTTGTACATTGAATTATTACATTAAATGCCACCAAAAGATGAAGTTTCCAGAGGCAGAAAATGAAGACACCAGCTAATGCATCCAAAAGGTACCAGAGGATGCATCCTGAAATTACGAGAGGATATCTTTGCTGGCCCAAATCACAAAGAAGCAAAGTCAGAAGGAGACCTAGACCAGACCAGAAGGAAGCCTGCCAGAGGGAGACTTGATCCAGACCAGAAGGAATCATTAGTTAGACTTAGACCAGAAGTTATTATGACCAGAAGATGGCCTGACAGTGAAATGATAAAAAAGCCCATACTTGATCCAGACTTAATCAGAGGATAAATGAATGGGCCAGGAACAATAGATATCATCCAGATTTGACCCAGACCAGGAGATAGCATGATTCAGAGTATGAAACTAAGTCCAGACCAGAAGAAATGATGTCCAGAATTGATCTAGACTTGATCCAAATTAGAAGGTAAAATGTCCAGACTGAAATATTATTTGTCTAGATTTAATTTCAGTTCCATCCAGACCCAGTTCTGAATTGGTCGAGATCAGAGGGAAAAGGTTCAGATAAATGTTCCATATTTAAGTATATCCCCCAGTGTTGGCCGAGATCAGAAAGATCAGACCATATGGCCCAGTGTTGGCCTAGATCAGAAGATCAGATCATATGGTCCAATGATTGGCCGAGATCAGAAGATCAGATCATATGGTCCAGTGATTGTACATTGAATTATTACATTAAATGCCACCAAAAGATGAAGTTTCCAGAGGCAGAAAATGAAGACACCAGCTAATGCATCCAAAAGGTACCAGAAGATGCATCCTGAAATTACCAGAGGATATCTTTGCTGGCCCAGATCAGAAAGAAGTAAAGTTAGAAGGAGACCTAGACCAGACCAGAAGGAAGCCTGCCAGAGGGAGACTTGATCCAGACCAGAAGGAATCATTAGTCATACTTAGACCAGAAGTTATTATGACCAGAAGATGGCTTGACAATGAAATGATAAAAAAGCCCATACTTGATCCAGTCTTAATTAGAGGATAAATGAATGGGTCAGGAACAATAGATTTAATCAGATTTGACCCAGACCAGAAGATAGCATGATTCAGGGTATGAAACTAAGTCCAGACCAGAAGAAATGATGTCCAGATTTGATCCAGATTTGATCGAAATCAGAAGGTAAAATGTCCAGACTAAAATATTATTTGTCCAGATTTAATTTCAGTTCAATCTAGACCCATTTCTGAATTGGTCCAGATTAGAGGGAAAAGGTTCAGATAAATGTTCCAGATTTAAGAATATGGCCTAGTGTTGGCCGAGATCAGAAAGATAAGACCATGGCCCAGGGTTGGCCGAAATCAGGTCAGAATGTATGGTCCAGCATTGGCCGAGATCAGAGGATCACAGTAGATCAGTTTGCTAGTCCAGGTTAGTCGAGATCAGAAGATCAGAATGTATGGTCGAGGGTTGGCCGAAATCAGAGGATCATAGCAGATCAATTAGTATGGTCCAGATGTGGACGAAAGTAGAAGATCAAAGGGTATAGATTTAATCATGATGATAATCGATGGAGATTTGATTAAAATTTGATCAAAGTATTAAAAAGGATTTGATACAAAAATAAATTAAAGACTTATGGAATTCAGAAGCTATTGGCGGGAAGAAAGATTTGTTCCTGAATTAAGTGAAGCCCGATTGGTCAAAGTATTTTTGCAAGAGTATCTGGCAAGATACAGCTCAAATTTAAACATGGAAGAGACCGTAATCTGCATCTATAAAAGGAAGCAGAAGCAGAAGCAGAAGTACTTGGAAAGGTAGAGGATACAAGCAAGTCAGCAACACATCTTTAAAAGATAAATTTGATCAAATCATAAATAGCCAAGATATGTCAGAAGAGAAATCTGGATATTTACCAGAATCAGAAGCTGTTACAGATTTACCAAAACCAGAAGCGGATTTATCAGAATCAGAAGCTGTTACAGATTTACAAGAATCAGAAGTTGATTTATCAAAATCAGAAGCTGTTGCCGGCAAAAGAACTTGAAAAAGCAGAAGCTTCAAGCAAGAATACGACAAATCTTCAAATCTGAGGTAGAAGGTTGGATACTTACAATGCAAGAAGAGCTAAATGAATTCCAAAGGAATGATGTTTGGGATCTGGTATCCAGACCAACAAAAACATTATTGGAACCAAGTGGATGTTCAGGAATAAACTCAATGAAAAAGGTGAAGTGGTAAGGAACAAAGCCAGATTAGTAGCGCAAGGGCACAGTCAACAGGAAGGTATCGATTACACTAACACATTTGCTCTAGTGGCCAGTTTTCTGACCTAATGCAGAAAGAGTTTGAAATGAGTATGATGGGAGAACTAAAGTTCTTCCTGGGAATTCAGATTCACCAAGGTAAATCAGGTATACTCATTCACCAATCTAAATATACTAAAGAACTTCTTAAAAAGTTCAAAATGAGTGAATGTAAGCCTATGGCCACCCCCACGCACCCAACCTACTCACTTGAGAAAGATGAAACCAGCCAAAAGGTAGACTAGAAAACATATAGAGGTATGATTGGATCCCTTCTTTATTTAACTGCTTCTAGACCTAACATTTTGTTTAGTGTTTGTGTATGTGCCCGTTTTCAAGCTAACCCTAGGGAATCCCATTAAACTGTTGTCAAATGAATTCTGAGATACCTTAAAGGAACCGCCAACCTTACCCTGTTATACAAGGAAAACCCCCACCTACAAACTCAGAGGTTTTTGTGATTCCGACTATGCTGGAGACAAGCTGGAAAGGAAAAGTACAACCGGCAACTTCACCTTCTTAGGTGATACTTTGATCTCTTGGTCAAGCAAAAGACAAACCACCATTGCCATGTCAACAGCCGAAGCTGAGTATATATCAGCAGCAGGATGCAGCTCACAGTTAATCTGGATGAAACACCAACTTGACGATTACAAAATCTTTGAAACCAATATCCCTTTATTCTGTGAGAACACTTCAGCCATAAACCTAACCAAGAACCCTATCTTACACTCTAAAGCCAAACACATTAAAATAAAACACCATTTCATTAGGGACCATGTTCAAAAAGGGACTTTAAGCATCCAATTTGTGGGCACTGATCATCAATGGGCTGATATCTTCACCAAAGCATTACCAGAAGATAGGTTCGAGTTCATCAAGAAACAGCTCAACATTGTCTTCATATCTGACTAGCTCATGTAGTCTTCTTAGGAGTTTTTAATTTTCTTTTAATTTTAATTATATGTCTTTTATTTTTTGTTTTAATTTCTGTACATTGTAAAGAAAAAACAAAAATACAAAAATAGTAGGACATCTTTTTGGCTGATGACAAAAAGGGGGAGAGAGAGAAAAAGGAGAAATAAGTAGAAAAGAAGAGATAAAAAGAAAGGAGGAGCGAAAAAGAACGAGATGAAAAGAGAAGGAGTTGAAAAGGAGAAGAATCAGGGAGAGATAAAAATAAAGAGAGAAAAAGAAAGAGTGAAAAGAGAAGGAGTTGAAAAGGAGAGGAGAAGAAAAGAAAAGAAAGAGTGATTCAAGAAGGAGTTGAAAAGGAGAAGAAAAAGTTAGTATTAGACTTAGAGGGAGAGATTGGTCTGAGGGGGAGTATTTCAAGTACTTCGAGTCATAAGCTAGCAAAATAAGTTAAGGTTTTGTCATCATCAAAAAGAGGGAGATTGTTGGAACCAAGTTGGTTCTAAGTAATTAGGATTTTGATGTTTACAAAAGCCCTCCTGTAATCTTATTTTGTACCTTGAATTATTAAATTAAATGCCACCAGAAGATGAAGTTTCCAGAGGCAGAAAATGAAGACACCAGATAATGCATCTAGAAAGAACCAGAGGATGCATCCTGAAATTACCAGAGGATATCTTTGCTGGCCCAGATCAGAAGGAAGCAAAGTCAGAAGGAGACCTAGACCAGACCAGAAGGAAGCCTGCCAGAGGGAGACTTGATCCAGACCAGAAGGAATCATTAGTCAGACTTAGACCATAAGTTATTATAACCACAAGATGGCCTGGAAATGAAATGATAAAACAGCCCAGACATGATCCAGACTTAATCAGAGGATAAATTAATGGGTCCAAAACAAGAGATTCAATCCAGATTTGACCCAAACCAGAAGATAGCATGATTCAGGGTATGAAACTAAGTCCAGACCAGAAGAAATGATGTCTAGACCAGATCCAAATTAGAAGGTAAAATGTCCATACTGAAATAATATTTGTCCAGATTTGATTTCAGTTCAATCCAGACCTAGTTCTAAATTGGTCCAGATCAGAGGGAAAAGGTTCAGATAAATGGTCCAAATTTAAGAATATGGCCCAATGTTGGCCGAGATCAGAAGATGAGACCATGGCCCATTGTTGGCTGAAATCAGATGTTCAGAATATATGGTCTTGCATTGGCCGAGATCAAAGGATCACAGTAGATCAGTTTGCTAGTCCAGGTTGGCCGAGATCAGAAGATCAGAAAGTGTGGTCTAGGGTTGGCCGAAATCAGAGGATCACAGCAGATCAGTTAGTATGGTCCCAATGTGGACGAAAGCAGAAGATCAAAGGGTTTAGATTTAATCATGATGATAATCGGTGGAGATTTGATTAAAATTTGATCAAAGTATTAAAAAGGATTTGATACAAAAATAATCGGGAAGAAAGATTTGTTCCAGAATTAATTAAAGTCAGAATTGGTCAAAGTTATTTTTGAAAGGCAATCTGGAGCATAAAAAGATATGTTTTTTTTAAGTGAAGCCCGATTGGTCAAAGTATTTTTGCAAGAGTATATGGCAAGATACAGCTCGAATTTAAACTTGGAAGAGACCCTAATCTGCATCTATAAAAAGAGGCTCAAGGAAGAATACTTAGCATCGAAAATCATAAAAGAGTCTTACATTTCCAAAAGCAAGCACTCAAGTTTTCAGTGAGGTTAATTGTGAGTTCCAGCTTTCCAGAAGCAAGCACTCGTGTTATTTTCTTTCCCTTGTGTTAGATCTAAGTTGTTGAAGTAGACTCTACAATCTGAGGGAGTCAGAAGGGGTAGCAGATGACTTGGCAATTTGATTCAAGGCGTTGTAATTCCTTCTACAATCTGGGGTTGTCAGATTGGTAGGAGAAGACTTGACTTAAGAAGTCAAGGTGCTGCATTCCTCTAGAGTCTAGGATTGTTAGACGGTTTGAGAAGACTGACTTGGAGGGTCAGTGGAACTATTGTAATTCAAGGTTTTGAATTAGTGAAATCCTTCAAGGTGAAGGGACTGGACGTAGCCTCATTAACGGTGAACTTGTATAAAATTTTGTGTTTTTATTTTTTACTTTATATCGCTGTTAACTTTGTTTTATTCATACATCAAGTTTTGTTTTAAAACTACAAAAACAGAAAAAGTATTCAAGTTAGTCAAACACAATTCAACCCCCCTTCTCGTGTTTGCACCTTCAATATTTACTTTATATTCGCTGCTAACTCTGTTTTACTCATACATCAGGTTTTGTTATAAAACTGCAAAAACAGAAAAAGTAATCAAGTTAATCAAACACATTTCAACCCCCCCTTCTCGTGTTTGCACCTTCACTCCTTCCTACTTGTTACAAGCCCTAATATCCCAAACTAGTTAGAGCTTTCTACGTCGCTACAGATGTGTCCAAAGGTGACACTTGCATTAGTGTTATTCTGAAAGGGGCACACATTGAGCTCACCCCCACTCCACTATGTCAAATTTATTACATACATGATGAATGACCCTACCTGTTTTCTGAAGCTTGGTACTCACGTTACAAAATTACTCTCTCCTCAGTCCTCCCTAATATTTTCATTCATCCTTCTAAACATCAGGTTGCCTCAAACCGCCTTCCAATCTGTAGAGTGCTAGACAACATTTGTGTACATTTTGTTGTCCCTAAGGCTGGCAGTTACGAAAAAGTAACTGAGTTGGACATCCTGATCATCCATCATCTCATCTTTGGATCTCCTCTTCACATTGGAAACATCATTTTTACTTTTATGCTGAACGCTGCACGCCTTGGTAGATCAGCTCCTTATGGAATGATCCTCACCAAAATTTTCAAAATTTTTAAGGTACCTATGGATGATGAACAATCTATTGTTTTCAATAACACCTTTTCTGCCAGAAACGTCAATCAAATGCGCCTTGACCCCAGGAAAAGCCCTATTAAAAAAATGCCTCGTCCAAAACGGTCTTCTCTCCTGTATCCTCCAAGAAAAAATCAAAAAAGAACTCAACCTGTACTCCTTCACTCAACCTCTAGACACATCCACTGCTCCCTTTGACGTCAGGCCAAAAATTTCGTCTCCTCCACCTTCCACAAACGTCAACCTCCCTGAACATCTTCGCTTTCCTCAACCTCATCTTTTTTCTTTTGAAAATCAAGTCCATCCTCCTGTAGAGGATGAGTTACACAAATCACCTCCTCAACTTATGGAAGATGGTGCTGAGCTCTACTTCGACCTCAATCTCACTGCCCATCAGTTTTCACCACCAGCAACTCCACCCCTATCTGATCCATATGAAGCATCCCAGAATCTGCACGAACCATTTCTCTTTCCTTATCCTCTTGCAAGTCCATCTCAACCAGCTCAACTCTCATGAACTATGGGTCAAATTTTTTCCTCTCCTACTAAGGTTGCACTACTCCTATTATCACTACTTCCTATGTGAAGGTGCATACACGAGAAAGAGGGGTTGAATTGTGTTTGACTAACTTGAATACTTTTTCTGTTTTGCAGTTTTATAACAAAACCGTTAACGAGGCTACGTCCAGTCCCTTCACTTTGAAGGATTTCACTAATTCAAAACCTTGAATTACAACAATACCACTGACCCTCCAAGTCAGTCTTCTCAAATAGTCTAACAATCCAAGACTTTTGAGGAATACAACACCTTGACTTCTCAAGTCAAGTCTTCTCCTACCAATCTAACAACCCCATATTGTAGAAGGAATTACAACGCCTTGAATCTAATTGCTAAGTAATCTGCTACCCCTTCTGACTCCCTCAGATTGTAGGCTCTACTTCAACAACTTAGATCTAACACAAGGGAAAGAAAAAACACGAGTGCTTGCTTCTAGAAAGCTGGAACTCACAATTAACCTCACTGAAAACATGAGTGTTTGCTTTTGGAAGTGTATGACTCTTTTGTGATTTTTCGATAGTGAGTCTTCAGTCTTGAGCCTCCTTTTATAGATGTGAATTAGGGTATCTTCCATGCTTAAATTCGACCTGTATCTTGCTAGATTCTCTTGCAAAAATAATTTGGCCAAAAGGTTTCTCTTAAATAAAAAACATATCTTTTTAGCTCCAGATTTGCTTTCAAAAATAACTTTGACCAATCCTAACTTTAATTAATTCTGGAAAAAATCTTTCTTCCCGCCAATAGCTTCTGATTTCCACAAGACTTCATTTTATTTTTGTATCAAATCCTTTTAATACCTTGATCAAATTTAATCACGACTCCACTGATCATGATTCCATCTGGACCATGTGATCTTCTGCTCTCGACCATATTTGGGCCATACTAGCTGATATGTTGTGATCCTCTGATTTCGGCCAACACTAGACCACACTTTCTGATCTTCTAATCTCGACCACTTTGGACATGCAATCTGATCTGCTGTGATCCTCTGATCTCGGCCAACACTTGGCCATATGGTCTAATCTTCTAATCTCAGCCAACACTGGGCCATATGCTTAAATCTGGACCATTGATTAGAATATCTTTCCACTGATCTGAACCAATTTCTGGACTAGGCCTTGATTGAATTGAAATTAACTCTAGACAAAGGATATTTAAATCTAGACATCATTTCTTTTGGTCTAGACTTAGTTTCATACTTTGAACCATGCTACCTTCTAGTCTGGGCCAAATCTGGACTAAGTCATTTGTTCTGGACCAATTATCTGAAGCTCTGATTATGTCTTGATCAAGTCTGGACTGTTTATCATTTCACTGCCAAGCTATCTTCTGGTTAGAATAACTTTTGGACTAAATCTGACTTTTGATTCCTTCTGGTCTAGAACAAGTCTCCCCCTAGCAGGCTTCCTTCTGTTCTGGTCCAGTTATCTTTCTGGACTCAAATTCCTTCTGATATGGGCCAGGAAAGATATCCTCTGGTGGTATTTTGACATCCTAGAGTATCCTCTGGTGCTTTCAGGATGCATCCTGTGGTACCTTCTGGATGCATTATCTGGTGACTTCTTGAGGTGTATCCTCTGGTCTGATTTTACCTTATGATTACTCATCCCCTGCCTCTGGTGACTTCAGCTTCTGCCTCTGATAACTTCATCTTCTAGTGGCATTTAATATAGTAATTCAAGGTACAAAATAAGATTACATGGAATGCTTAGAACCAACTTGGTTCCAACAATCTCCATCTTTTTGATGATGACAAAACCTTAACTTATTTTGCTAGCTTGTAACTCGAAGTACTTGAAATACTCCCTTTCGGACCAATCTCTCCCCCTAAGTCTAATATTAACTTTTTCTTCTCCTTTTCAACTCCTTCTTGAATAACTCTTTCTTTTCTTCTCTTCTCCTTTTCAACTCCTTCTCTATTCATCTCTTTCTGATTTTTTCTCTCTCCTTGTTTCTTCTCCTTTTCAACTCCTTCTCTTTTCACTCTTTCTTTTTCTCTCTTTATTTTTCTGTCTTCCTGTTTCCTCTCTTTTTCAATTCCTTCTCTTTTCATCTCTTTCTTTTTCGCTCCTCCTTTCTTTTTATCTCTCCTTTTCTACTTATTTCTCCTTTTTCTCTCTTTCCCCTTTTTGTCATCAGCCAAAAAGAGGTCCTACTATTTTTGTATTTTTTTTCTTTACAAAGTACAGAAATTAAAAACAAAAAATAAAAGACATAGAATAAAAATTACAAGAAAATAAAAAACTCCTAAGAAGACTACTTTTGCTAGTCAGATATGGAGACAATGTTGAGATGTTTCTTGATGAACTTGAACCTGTCATCAGGTAATGGTTTGGTGAAGATATCAGCCCATTGATGATCAGTTTCCACAAACTGGTTCTTAAAGTCCCTTTTTGAACATGGTCCCTAATGAAATGGTGTTTTATTTCAATGTGTTTGGCTCTAGAGTGTAAGATCGGGTTCTTGGTTAGGTTTATGGTTGAAGTGTTATCACAGAACAAAGGGATATTGGTTTCAAAGATGTTGTAATCTTCAAGTTGGTATTTCATCCTGATTAACTGTGAGCTGCATCCTGCTGCTGAAATATACTTAGCTTCGGTTGTTGACATAGCAATGGTGCTTTGTCTTTTTCTTGACCAAGAGATCAAATTACCACCTAAGAAAGTGCAGTTGCCGTTTGTACTTTTCCTTTCCAGCTTGTCTCCAGCATAGTCGGAATCACAAAAACCTCTGAGTTTGTAGGTGGGGGTTTTCTTGTATAACAGGGTAAGGTTGGTGGTTCCTTTAAGGTATCTCAGAATTCGTTTGATAGTAGTTAAATGGGATTCCCTAGGGTCAGCTTGAAAACGGGCACAACCACAAACACTAAACAAGATGTCAGGTCTAGAAGTAGATAAATAAAGAAGGGATCCAATCATACCTCTGTATGTTTTCTTGTCTACCTTTTGGATAGTTTCATCTTTCTCAAGTGAGCAGGTTGGGTGCATTGAGGTGGGCATAGGCTTACATTCACTTATTTTGAACTTTTTAAGAAGTTCTTTAGTGTAATTAGATTGGTGAATGAGTATACCTGATTTACCTTGGTGAATATGAATTCCAAGGAAGAATTTAAGTTCTCCCATCATGCTCATTTGGAACTCTTTCTGCATTAGGTCAGAAAACTCCTTGCACAAAGTTCCATTAGTAGATCCAAAGATGATATCATCAACATAAACTTGAATAATTAAAATATCATTTTTAATGGATTTCCTAAATAGTGTATTATCAGTCTGGCCTCTATCAAAGTCATTCTTAAGCAGAAAGTTACTAAGTCTGTCACACCATGCCCTTGGTGCTTGTTTTAAACCATATAAAGATTTTTTAACTTTAAAAACATGGTTTGGAAAATCAGAATTTTCAAATCCAGAGGGTTGTTTGACATAGACTTCCTCACTTATATAGCCATTTAAGAATGCAATTTTAACATCCATTTGATACTGTGTTATATCATGATTAGCAGCAACTGATAAAAGAATTCTAATTGCTTCTAACCTGGCCACTGGAGCAAATGTCTAAGTGTAATCGCTACCTTCCTCTTGACTGTATCCTTGAGCTACTAGTCTTGCTTTGTTCCTTACCACTTCACCTTTTTCATTGTGTTTATTCCTGAACACCCACTTGGTTCCAATAATGTTTTTGTTTGGTCTGGATACCAGATCCCAAACATCATTCCTTTGGAATTCTTTCAGCTCTTCTTGCATTGCAAGTATCTAACCTTCTACTTCAGATTTTAAGATTTGTCGTATTCTTGCTTGAAGCTTATACTTTTTCAAGTTCTTTTGCCTGCAACAGCTTCTGATTTTGATAAATCAACTTCTGGTTCTGGTAAATCTGTAACAGCTTCTGATTTTGGTAAATATCCAGATTTCTCTTCTGACTTATCTTGGCTGTTTCTGACTTGATCAAATTTATCTTTTGAAGATTTGTCATGTGTTGCTGACTTGCTTGTATCCTCTACCTTTCCAGGTACTTATGTTTCTTCTGCTTCTACTCCCTTTGGTTCTGGTGAACCTGCACTATCTTTATCTTTCTTTGATTTGTCAAGATCAAGCAGTTTGTCATATAAATATAAATCAAATAATTTAAAAATGAACTCAATAAAACTAAACCATTAATTCTGCTTCTGGTGGTTTCTGCTTGTTTTTTAAACCACTGGAATGCGGTTTCTGCTGAAGTGTTCGACTCGTGAGAATCACCTGGTTCCTCTGACTGTTTGAAAACCTGGAGAATACTTATCTAGCTTTGATTTTTTAAGATCAAGCTTCTTGTTATCACAGTAAACATAAATATCAAACAATAATAGTATTTACAGCAAGATGTAACCTCTTTGTCAACAATTTCAGTTTTACTATGAAAGTCCTCTTGTTTTTGATTTTTAGATTATGAATCTGTACGCTTTGTGATTAGATGGTTTGAATGAAGGGATTTGAATTCCCTTCCAGGTTTGCAGTCTTGATGAATTTCACTAGGGTGTTTTAAGAACTCTCTTGAATCTGATTCTTCTCTTTCTGCTTTGGCTGATACACCATGTTCCTCTGGTGATTCTGGAACTTATGGTGATTCTAGGCCATATGGTCTGATCTTCTGATCTCGGCCAACACTGGGCCATATGCTTAAATCTGGACCATTGATCTGAATATCTTCTCTATGATCTAAACCAATTCTGGACTAGGCCTGGATTGAATTGAAATTAACTCTAGACAAAGGATATTTAATTCTGGACATTTAACTTTTGATCTGGATCAGGTCTGGATTAAATCTGGACATCATTTCTTCTAGTCTGGACTTAGTTTCATACTCTGAACCATGCTACCTTCTGGTCTAGGCCAAATATGGACTAAGTCATTTGTTCTGGACCAATTATCTGAAGCTATGGTTATGTCTGGATAAAGTTTGGACTGTTTATCATTTCACTGCCAAACTATCTTCTGGTCAGAATAACTTTTGGACTAAATCTGACTTTTGATTCCTTCTGGTCTGGAACAAGTCTCCCTCTAGCAGGCTTCCTTCTGGTCTGGAACAAGTCTCCCTCTAGCAGGCTTCCTTCTAGTCTGGTCCAGGTCTCCTTCTGGACTCAACTTCCTTCTGATCTGGGCCAGGAAAGATATCCTTTGGTGGTATTTTGACATCTTGGAGTATCCTCTGGTGCTTTCAGGATGCATCCTCTGGTACCTTCTGGATGCATTATCTGGTGACTTCTGTAGGTGTATCCTCTGGTATGATTTTACCTTATGATTACTCATCCCCTGCCTCTGGTGACTTCAGCTTCTGCCTCTGATAACTTCATCTTCTGGTGGCATTTAATATAGTAATTCAAGGTACAAAATAAGATTACATGGAGTGCTTTTGTAAACATCAAAATCCGAAGTACTTATAACCAACTTGGTTCCAACACTATGTTCCTCCGATCATCAACGAATAGGCTACTGCACCTCTTCCTGAAGTCACAAGACGATTCAGTTCACTTGAATCTTTCTTGGCAATATCGAGAGAAAAATCATCTCAAAACAAGGGTATCTGCTCTTAGATCAAAAGCACCAGCGTCAACGCTGATCCCATCCCTATTGACTCCATCCCTCCCACGATAGATCCAAAGGCAGAAGAACGTCGCTCTCAAAAAGAGCTTCGTGCACTGAAGAAGATTCGTAAGGATCAGAAAAAACTTTTTACTAGCATGGCCATATTTCATGACACCCTTGTGCAGTTTAGCACACTCCTTTAATGGGTTACTGCAAACTTGGTCAAGATTGTTGCTTTCAATACACAGCCTCTTATGCCTTCTGTTCAACCTCCTCCACCACTGCCTCGTCCTTCAACCTCCTCCTCATCTGATGATTTCACCCCATCTAAGTAGACTGACTTACTTTGGACCCCACTACTTTTTGCTGTTGACAAACTTGGGGGAGAAAGATACATTCCTCTCTGTTTTTTTTCTTTTGAACCATTTTTTTTGTATTATCTATATAATATCAATATGAAGTATTTTGATTGGTTCAAATGTTTTAAATTGTCTAATGCACTTTCTAAGGGGGAGCCCCATTCTTTTAAGCTCATACTGAAGGGGAGCTTCGAACTCAAAAAAACACTTTTACAATTTTTTTGTTCATAATCTAAAATAAATTTTGTCATCATCAAAAAAGGGGAGATTGTTGAGAAAAAATTGCTTTCATTTATTTTAATGATAACAAAATTATCTCAAAAGATTATGATTATACTAATGTGTGCATTTAAGTGTTTTGCTAAGAAAGGAACAGGTTCATTCATACAACAATCCAAAGATTCAAGTAAAAAGATCTCAACCTCCCAACAACAGGATAGACTATTGACTGAACCATATCAACCTCCTGTCCAGAGGATGAACTTTTATGAAGTCATAATAATTTTCACTGATCCAATTGAAAAATAGGAGAAGATAAAATTCTGGACAAATAGCATAAAGAAACAAAGTCATCAGCGCAAGAGGATGAACACTAGAGGATGACTATTTGTTTCCTCTTCATCCTGCATTAGAAATGACTAAAAGTACCAAAGTACAAAAGATTGCACTTGTCACGTAAAGTAAAGACTATACATGTCTTGGAAAAGAAAAAAGGGAAAAACACTTTCCAGTTTCAAACTTCTAGAAAGGTAAAACCTCCAAGACAACTTCATGAAAATCAACCTCCTAAGTACAAGGCAAAATGAGGACAGATTGAATGACAATTTTGCAAATCAAGACAAACATAAAAGATCATTACATCTTAAGATGACAGTTACAAAGGACAACTTTCTTGAAGAAAAAGTTTCCTTATCTCTATAAAATTTGACCATGTCATGTCTAATACAACATCCATTAAGCTTCTACGTAATCATTCTAAGTTGCTTTTCCTTTCCCCTTATTGTTAATTATCTGCTTAGCTGAAAATAACAACAATAGAAAGGATGAGACTATGTCTTATAGAGTTCTAGTAGAAAAAACATAGGTTGACTCCTGAGACTTAAATGCAAAATCGTTAATAACTTACTTTTATAATCTGTGAATTAAAAACTCGGTTACATAACTCTATCTTGTGTTCATAAAATCACTATTAATTGTAAATTCATATAAAATTACGAAACTTCACAGTATTAAAATACTAAGAGTAAGCTTTTCAATGTAATCGGTTTCACTCAAAACCAATTTTTGTAACTCTTGTTATACCCATTTTAACTCAGCTATGTGATAATCTTTTTGTGCAGAAATTACTTCAACTTGGAACATTCTATTAAAATATCAAACGGTGTCCAATTTGAGTAAACTACCTTTTATTAGAAATCTTATGATGTCTAATTTATGAATATAGTTTCCATTTTTCAAGTTAAGTTCCCAATTAGTACAATTCATCAAAATAATACAGAAAGATTCCAAATACAGGGCAACGACTTTAGTCTAACTAGGGTCGCATTTTCTCAATCAATTCTCAATTTGATTTAGTGACACCAGATTCTATTTCAAAGGAGACTAAGTCTAATTTCCTATGATACAAAAATAAAAACCAAAATATTTCTATAAAAAACTTATAGACAAAATACCAAAGTTACTACATATGGAATTTGGGGGCAACAGCTATATTTTTATCAAATATCTTTTACGCAAGCCATCACACTATCAATTGAGCCTTGCTTCTAATCCTTTAGGATTCTAGTAGCCTTAGCTATATTCTTTAGCTCTTCTTCTATGGGTTTGAGAGGTTTGAAAGCAAAGATAAAAGATGATGTGAATGAGAGACAATAGAGGTTTTCTCTCTCTTCCTTATATGATTCATGATGGAGAGGAGAAAGAAATTGGTTTCCGTTGACCAATTTGGTTGACTGAACCTTTATATAGCAAGACTTGTGAGTTGGTTTGACTATAATATCCTTTTTTACTAATAATTTCATTCCATTCTTATCCTCTACATTACTATTTACTATTGATACATAATTACTTCACATTACGTATTAATACTAATAGTCACTTAGATTTACGGAGCTGTTACAAATTTTGTGAGTTAATTTATTTTATATGTGTGCTTGCTATCGGGTGATAATTTTTACATATTTGATTTAATGAGTAATATAAGTTATAAATGTTATATTTTATATATTTTTATTAAAATATTAACATTTTATTGTATGTATTTTAAAGAATAAGATTTTTGATAATTTTATTTGTAGATGTTTTAAATACTTCTAACTATTTCCTATTTTAGTTATTTATTTTATAAATAATTATCTTGAGATATTAGTAATATTGTGATTGATTTCCTTTATTTTTATATACTTGCTATGGCATGGTGATTTTATACATATTTATCGTAATTTAGTAACTAATATAAAATTTTGATGTTATATTTATTTATTTTATTATTTTAACTATTCTTTAAAGATGATAGTATTTAACGTGGGTATTTTGAGAAATAATACTTTAACAATTGTGGTTATAATTATGAGAATTTTAGATATTACAAATATATATATTTTTTTTAAAAGATTGATTAATTTACTTTTTCTATTTTTTAAAATATTATTTTTAAAAGATTAATAATGTTTTGGTAATTAAATAGAGGTTAAATAAAGTGTTAAAAATTAGTTTGAGTAATTATTAGTTCTTTTAGTAAATTAAAGTAGTATTGGTAAAAGAATAAAGTTAAAAACTGTGGACTAATATTGCGCTTGACCCATATATTTGTTACTAATATGTGTACATCCTTCAATCTTTCTCAGTCATCTCTATTTCTCTTTATTTTATTTTATCAATTTTTTTTATTTGGATTGAAAGTTTATACATATAGATCATGCATATAAATTTTTACACAAATAAAATGATTTAATATGTTATTGAGATATATCAAAATTGATGTCTTATGAATTTATCTAAAACACTGTTAATCTTCATTATTGTCAATAACCTATCAAATTGTTTTAAATTTGTGTAAAAATTTAAATGCATGATCTATAAAATATAAACTTTTAATCTAACAAAAAAAATTAAAAATTTAAAAAAATAGAGAGGATTGAGGGAGATTTAGATTGAAGATTCAAAATCGTAAAAAATATATTAGTACATTGTGAAAGAATTTACCATAAATGAAATCATAATTAATTTTTTCATAATTATCTTTTCTTTTCTTTCTTTTTTCTTTCTAAGAATTTAGCTCTTTTTAATTAGGTTAGTCAAAACTACTACTTTCCCTAAATTAATTAAACTTGAATAAATTAAGATTATTTTTCCCTCAATTAATTATTCTATTAAATACAACTTTAGTTCTCTTTAAATTTTCATTGTTGAATATTTTTAGTCAATGCTTGTGTTTTATATATGTGTACATGCACCATAATAGTTGTGTACACCTTAATTTGATAAATATCTTTAGTCAATACTTTATTAAGTCATACATTAATTAAAAATTGATAGGGATATTCAGATAGTGTGATTATTACTTACTATTTTTATTGTAATTAATATTTTATACTCTAGTAAATTCTACATATAATAAAATATATCAAATATATTAAAAAAATTCCATTTTTATATTTGTATTATTTCCTAAAACCATCCTATAAATATATAATTTTTATCATAACAATTATTTTCCTCTCATCCGAAGTAAAGATTAATCAAAAGTACAATGTCTCTAGTTATCCAAAAAAAACTCTTGTTATGTGTGTTGGTGTTGTTATCACTAGACAATGTTCTTGGAGAGCATGTGACTATTACTAACAAATTACTAGGATATGGTGACTTAACTATTCATTGCAAGTCTAAAGATGACGATCTTGGAGTTCATGTTCTTCATTATGGTCAAAGTATTGATTGGAGGTTTGGACTTAATATTTTTGGGGGAACACTATTTTATTGCTCCTTTCAATGGAATGGTGGTCAACTACATTGGTTTGATATATATGTACAACGAAGAGATATTCATACATGTAAAACTTGCAATTGGTTTATAGTGGAATCTTCAGCATGTAGATATGAGAATCGGCGTCCTGTTTGCTATAAACTTAAAAATTAACTAGTTATACTATATATGTATTTTTTATCTTAATAAATGTATTTGTAGTATTGACAACCCAATGTATTTTCTATCTTCAATCTTCTTAAACGAATTGCTCTGATTTAATATTCTATAAGCTAAAAATATATTAAATTAAAAAAAATAAAAGTTTGAAAATATATAAATCACACCAAACAAAAAGAAAGCAACGGAAAATGTAATTAAAGATTGTTATGAGTATGAGTCTTAGAACTAGTATTGTAGACGTTCACACACTCTTGTTTTTAAAATCATATGTTTTTGGACTTGAAAACAACATCCAAGAAATTCTTCTAATAAAAATGATCAATATTGTCACCATCGTCACTCAAAAAATGATCTAGAAACATTTCATGATCACCGTTCGTGTTGCAAATCTGCCCAACAAAAGTTTGATGAACAACAAAAGATAACTATTAGTATGTTGTGTTGGAACCAAGTTGGTTTTCACTTAAAGTTGAGGTTAACAAAAGTATTTTATGAATAAATTTTGACTTCGAAGAAGGATGCCACCGGAGGATGTCACCAGAGGATACCTCTAAAGGATGCCACCAGAGGATGTCATCAGAGGATACCTCCAGATGATACCACCAGAGGATGTCACTAGAGGATACCTCTAGAGGATGCCACACGAGGATGTCGCCAGAGGATACCTCCAGAGGATACCACAAGAGAATATCACCAGAGGATGCCACTAGAGGATGTCACCAGAGGATACCTACGGAGGATGCCACCAGAGGATATCACTAGATGATGCCACTAGAGGATATCACAAGAGGATCCCACTAGAGGATATCACCAGAGGATATCACTAAAGGATCCCACCAGAGAATATCATCAGAGACAAAAATCAGAGGATATCATCAAAGGCAAAAATCAGAGGATATCAGCAGAAGCAAAAATCAGAGGATATCATCAGAGGCAAAAATCAAAGGATATCATCCAAGGCAAAAATCAGAAGATATCATCCGAGGCAAAAATCAGAGGATATCATCAGAGGCAAAAATAAGAGGATATCATTGAAGGTGCAAACACGAAAAGGGGGGGTTGAATTGTGTTTGACTAACTTGAATACTTTTTCTGTTTTTGCAGTTTTATAACAAAACTTGATGTATGAATAAAACAAAGTTAGTAGCGAATATAAAGTAAAAATAAAAAAACAAAATTTTATACTGGTTCACCGTTAAAGAGGCTACGTCCAGTCCCTTCACCTTGAAGGATTTCACTAATTCAAACCTTGAATTACAACAATACCACTGACCCTCCAAGTCAGTCTTCTCAAACAGTCTAACAATCCTAGACTTTTGAGGAATGCAGCACCTTGACTTCTTAAGTCAAGTCTTCTCCTACCAATCTGAGAACCCCAGACTGTAGCAGGAATTACAACGCCTTAAATCTAATTGCCAAGTAATCTGCTACCCCTTCTGACTCCCGCTTATTGTAGACTCTACTTCAACAACTTAGATCTAACACAAGGGAAAGAAAATAACACGAGTGCTTGCTTCTGGAAAGCTGGAACTCACAATTAACCTCACTGAAAACTTGAGTGTTTGCTTTTGGAAGTGTATGACTCTTTTGTGATTTTCGATGCTAAGTATTCTGCCTTGAGCCTCCTTTTATAGCTGCAGATTAGGGTCTCTTCCAAGCTTAATTTCGAGTTGTATCTTGCTGGATTCTCTTGCAAAAATATCTTGACCAATCGTGCTTGACTTAAATAAAAACATATCATTTTAAGCTTCAGATTTGCTTTCAAAAATAACTGGCCAATCATGTCTTTAGTTTCTTCCCGCCAACAGATACTGAATTCCACAGACTTCACTTTATTTTTGAATCAAATCCTTTTAATACTTTGATCAAATTAAATTAAATCTCCACCGTTAATCATCATGATTAAATCTGGACCATTTGATCTTCTGCGCTAGTCCACATTTGGACCATACTAAGTGATCTGCTGTGATCCTCTGATTTCGACCAACCCTGGACCAGACTTTTTGATCTTCTGATCTTCTGATTTCGACCAACTTGGACTTGCAAACTGATCTGCTGTGATCCTCTGATCTCGGCCAATGCTGGACCGCACTTTCTGACCTTCTGACGGCCAACACTGGGCCATGGTATGATCTTTTGATCTCGACCAACACTGGGCCATATACTTAAATCTTGACCATTGATCTGAACCTTTTCCCTTTGATCTAGACCAATTCTGAACTGGGTCTGCATTGAACTGAAATTAAATCTGGACAAATAATATTTCAGTATGGACATTTTACCTTCTGATTTGGATCAAGTCTGGATCAAATATGGACATCATTTCTTCTGGTCTGGACTTAGTTTCATACCCTGAACCATGCTATATTCTGGTCTGGGTCAACTCTGGATTGAATCTCTTGTTGTGGACCCATTAATTTATCTTGCTTTGATATGTCAAGATCAAGTAGTTTTTCATATAACATAATATAGATCAAATAATTTAAAAATGAACTCAATACAGCCAAACCATTAATTCTGCTTCTGGTGGTTTCTGCTTGTTCTTGAAACCACTGGGATGCTGTTTCTGCTGAAGTGTTCAATTCGTGTGAATCACTTGGTTCCTCTGATAGTTTGAAAACCTGCAAAATACTTATCTAGCTTTGATTTTTTAAGATCAAGCTTCTTGTTATCACAGTAAACATAAATATAAAACAATAATAGTATTTACAGCAAGATGAAACCTCTATGTCAACAGTTTCAGTTTTAGTCTGAAAATCCTCTTGCTTCTGATTTTCAGATTCTGAATCTGTATATTCTGTGTTTACATGGTTTGGATGAGGGGATTTGAATTCCCTTCCAGGTTTGTAGTCTTGATGAATCTCATTGGAGTGTTTGAAGAACTCTCCTAATTTTGATTCTTCTCTTTCTGCTTTGGTTGATACACCATGTTCCTCTAGTGATTCTGGAACATGTTTTGGTTCTGGTAACTTTGGTGAATCTGGTGATTCTGATAACCTTGATTGTAACATCCTCTAAATTTATTATTTAAAATAATTAAGACTTATAAATATATATATTTCATTATTAATTTAGGCGTGATAATTATTTGTCTTGTTCGACTTATTTAGTTGATAAAATTATTAGTAAGAATTATTTAATCAATGGAGAAGTTTTATATAATTATATATATATGTTTTTTTTAGTACAAGAAGAATTTGAGCTAAGGGTTTGTGGCTAGGTGTGACCCAACCCATAATAGAAATTTGGGCTTGGAGTTGGTAGCTTAGTTTTTGTATGATCAAGGTTAAGAAAAAATAATAATAAATAAATAAAATAATATTTTCTCCCTTCTTTTCTTTATTTGGGCCCAACACTATCTACCCAATAATCTCCACTCTAAATTTTCCCTAAAGTCCACAATATTTCGATACTAAGTAATAGTAAGCAGAAAAGAATACCGAAACCCTAGCCGTCATCTTCTTCACATCTCATCTCCTTGGTGCAGCAAAATTTTCGTGTGAACAACTTCGTGGGGGCTTAGAGCTTCGTACTAGGAAGAATAGCGGCCAAGGTAAGGGCTTTTCCCCGCACAAATTATAGTTAGACCATTAGTTGGATACATGAAACTTATAATTGTAATTGCTTGTTTTTGAAAGAACTAAATGTAGACTAATAAAATAAAATAATGAAATCTGAAATCTTTTACGTTGAGTTTGATATGTAAGGTATGTCTTTTTAAGAAGTAGAATACGAATTTTTATATATTATGTGATAAGGTTTTAATTTTTATGATGGATATGAAGCAAAACATGATTTTTTTTATGTTATATATATATATATGATAAGAATTTTGATTCGATGATGTATATGAGTTGAAGTTTTGAAGTTTCTTGTTATATATAAAGTTTTAATCTTTATGGCGTAAATGAAGTCAAGTTCCGATTTTTATGCGTACGTTGTGAAAATTATTATTTAATGATTATTTGTCTATGAATATATGATTCTCATGATAAGGATGTGTGATATGTGATCTTTGTGATATGTGAATACGATGGTGGTTTTAAAAATATGATTTTTTTTGTTGAAAGTATATGACATGATTCTTAGTGAGCTGTGTGCGAGTATAGTTTCGATAATATATGGTCCTGTCATGGCATATGCATCTTTGTGGGAGTTGCCTTAGTGGCAGGTTTATTTCCCCATTGGTATGGGTGATTTTTCTATGTCGAAGTTGCGTTAGTGGCAGGTTTATATCCGGATCATATAGTTTTAAGATCATGCATTATACATATATTTTTTTATACGATTTTCCGTTTGAGCATTTTTTTCTTTTAAATTAGAAGTTTTTACCTTTATATGTTTTGTGTTATTCTTCTATTGTTTAGCTTTGGTTTGATGTGGATGATGGAAAAACTTGACCCTTACAACAACATTTTAGGTACTAATGAGTTCGAGGAGATTCAAGAGTAATTGATGAGTATTAATGTGCGGCGAACGTGGCATAAAAATGGGGTTTTCAAGACAATTTTGTAATAATAAGTATTGCCGCAACATTTCTATGTTTATTTATATTTGTTAATTTTTGTCACAAAACTTTTAAATGCATTCGAATTCTATAAATACGGGAGTGGGTTTTTGTTTCCGTTAGAAATAATTGATTTTTCTTTTATTTTAGATTGAATAAACCTTTTTTATAATATTAAATAAATGTGATTGTTACTAATTATTTAAAAGCATAAATGTGATCGTTACTAATTATTTAAAAGTATAAATGTAGATATTCTTACCAAAACAAAAATTATCGTAAATTTTTCTAAAAGTATTTTTTTTTAGTAACGTTTTGGAGCAAAAATCCGGGGCGTTACATTGATGGTTCTTGGGATTCTGGTAGTTCTTATTCTGGTTCAGGTGTTGGTTCTGGTTCTAGTTCCTGTGCTTTTGATACGAGTTCCAATTCTTGTTCTGGTTCAAGTTCTGATTTTGGTTCCATCGTTGGTTCTGGTTCCAGTTCCTGTACCTCTAGTACTGGCTCCAGTTTTGATTCTGGTTCCAGTTCCTGTTCTGATTCGTGTGATATCTTTGATATTTCCTGTTCCTTTTATGATTCTGGTTCTGATAGGTATTATGTTGACCAGTTCTTCTTCTACTAGAGTCACTTGGCTTCTGTTTGGTAGATGTTGGAACATAAACCTTCTTCTGCTTGTGCATTGCCAACATCCATTGTCCAGGCACCATTGTTGGTGTCTCCTTCTGGTTGCTCAGAATATCTGCAACATAGACAATTTGATCTTTTGGTACCCTGAACTGATTGGGTTCAGGTTTGTTAGTTTTAAAAGTTCTCTTATCTTGTTCAGATTTTACCATTGGACAAGATAATTCAGAGTGACCTTTCTTAGCACAAACAATACATAGAACATCAGAATGAACATTTTTAGTTTCAGCAACAATTTCTGTAAAACAATGTCTGGATCAAGTATGGGTTGTTTTATCATTTCACTGCCAGGCATCTTCTGTCTGGATCAAGTCTCCCTATGGCAGGCTTCCTTATGGTCTGGTCCAGGTCTCCTTCTGACTTTGCTTCCTTCAGATCTGGGCCAGCAAAGATATCTTCTGGTAATTTCAAGATGCATCCCCTGGTACCTTCTGGATGCATTATCTGGTGTTTTCATCTTCTACCTCTGGAACCTTTATCTTCTGGTGGCATTTAATGTAATAATTCAAGGTACAAAATAAGATTACATGGAGTGCTTTTGTAAACATCAAAATCCAAAGTACTTAGAACTAACATGGTTCCAACAAAGTCTTCTCCTACCAATCTAACAACCCCAGATTGTAGAAGGAATTACAACGCCTTGAATCTAATTGCTAAGTAATATGCTACCCCTTCTGACTCCCTCAGATTGTAGACTTTACGTCAACAACTTAGATCTATCACAAGGGAAAGAGAAACACGAGTGCTTGCTTCTGGAAAGCTGAAACTCACAATTAACCTCATTGAAAACTCGAGTGTTTGCTTTTGGAAGTGTATCACTCTTTTGTGATTTTCGATGCTAAGTCTTCTGCCTTGAGCCTTCTTTTATATATGTGAATTAGGGTCTCTTCCAGCTTAAATTCGAGTTGTTTCTTGCCAGATACTCTTGCAAAAATAACTTGGCCAATCGGGTTTCTCTTAAATAAAAAACATATCTTTTTAGCTCTAGATATGCTTTCAAAAATAACTCAGGAAAATCCTGATCTTAATTAATTATGGATCAAATCTTTCTTCCCGCCAATAGCTTATGAATTCCCACAACACTTTAATTTATTTTTGTATCAAATCCTTTTAATACTTTGATTAAATCTTGACCGTTTGATCTTCTGCTCTCGTCCAAATCTGGACCATACAATTTGATCTACTGTGATCCTCAAATCTCGGCCAACCCTGGACCACACTTTGTGATCTTCAAATCTGGACCATACAATTTGATCTACTATGATCCTCTGAACATGGCAAATACTGGACCATACGTTTTGATCTTCTGACCTCGGCCAATACTGGGCCATATGGTCTGATCTTCTGATCTCAGCCAACGCTAGGCCATATGCTTAATTCCGGACCATTGATCTGAACATCTTCCCTCTGATCTAGACCAATTCTGGAGTGGGTCTGCATTGAACTGAAATTAAGTATGGACATATGATATTTTAATCTGGACATTTTACCTTATGATTTGGATCAGGTCTGGATTAAATCAAGACGTCATTTCTTCTGGTCTGGACTTAGTTTCATAGTCTGAACCATGCTACCTTCTAGTCTGGGCAAAATCTGGACTAAGTCATTTGTTCTGGACCAATTATTTGAAGCTCTGGTTAAGTCTGGATCAAGTATGGACTGATTATCATTTCACTGCCAAGCTATCTTCTGGTCAGAATAACTTATAGACCAAATCTGACTTTTGATTCCTTCTGGTCTAGAACAAGTCTCCCTCTAGCAGTCTTCCTTCTGGTCTGGTCCAGGAAAGATAACCTCTGATGGTGTTTTGACATCCTGGTGTATCCTCTTGTGCTTTCAGGATGCATCCTCTGGTACCTTCATCTTCTAGTGGCATTTAATGTAATAATTCAAGGTACAAAATAAGATTACATGGAGTGCTTTTGTAAACATCAAAATCCTAAGTGCTTAAAACCAACTTTGTTCCAACAATCTCCCCCTTTTTGATGATGACAAAACCTTAACATACTTTGCTAGTTTATAACCCGAAGTGCTTGAAATACTCCCCCTCAGACCAATCTCTCCCCCTAAGTCTAATACTGACTTTTTCTTCTCCTTTTCAACTCCTTCTTGATTCACTCTTTCTGTTCTTCTCTTCTCCTCTCCTTTTGAATTCCTTTACTTTTCATCTCTTTCGAATTTAATTTTCTCTCTACCTGTTTATTCTCCTTTTCAACTCCTTCTGTTTTCACTCTTTCTTTTTCTCTCTCCCCGTTTCTTCTCATTTTCAACTCCTTCTTTTTTCATCTCTTTCTTTTTCGCTCCTCCTTTCTTTTTATCTCTCATTTTCTACTTATTTCTCCTTTCTCTCTCTCTCTCTCTCTCTCTCTCTCTCTCTCTCTCTCCCTTTCCCCCTTTTTGTCATCAGCCAAAAAGAGATACTACTATTTTTGTATTTTTGTTTTTCTCTTTACGAGGTCCAGAAATTAAAAACAAAAAAATAAAAGACATAAATTAAAATTACAAAAAAATTAAAAACTCCTAAGAAGACTACTTGAGCTAGTCAGATATGGAGATAATGTTGAGATGCTTCTTGATGAACTCGAACCTATCTTTAGGTAATGCTTTGGTGAAGATGTCAGCCCATTGATGTTCGGTGTCCACAAACTGGATGTTTAAAGTCCCTTTTTGAACATGGTCCCTAATGAAATGGTGTTTTATTTCAATGTGTTTGGCTCTAGAGTGTAAGATAGGGTTCTTGGTTAGATTTATGGCTGATGTGTTATCATAGAACAAAGGGATATTGGTTTCCAAGATGTTGTAATCTTCAAGTTGACGTTTCATCCAAATTAACTGTGAGCTGCATCCTGCTGCTGATATATACTCAGCTTCAGCTGTTGACATGGCAATGGTGCTTTGTCTTTTTCTTGACCAAGAGATCCAGTTATCACCTTAGAAAGTGCAGTTGCCACTTGTACTTTTCCTTTCTAGCTTGTCTCCAACATAGTCGAAATCACAAAAACCTCGTAGTTTGTAGGTGGGGGTTTTCTTGTATAACAAAGTAAGGTTGGTGGTTCCTTTAAGGTATCTCAAAATTTGTTTGACAGCAGTTAAATGAGATTCCCTAGGGTAAGCTTGAAAACGGGCACAGACACAAACACTAAACAAAATGTCAGGTCTAGAAGCACTTAAATAAAGAAGGGATCCAATCATACCTTTGTATGTTTTCTGGTCTACCTTTTGGCTGGTTTCATCTTTCTCAAGTGAGCAGGTTGGGTGCATCGGGGTGGCCATAGACTTACATTCACTCATTTTGAACTTTTTAAGAAGTTCTTTAGTGTATTTAGGTTGGTGAATGAGTATACCTGATTTACCTTGGTGAATCTGAATTCCCAGGAAGAACTTTAGTTCTCCCATCATGCTCATTTGGAACTCTTTTTGCATTAGGTCAGAAAACTCCTTGCACAAAGTGCCATTAGTGGATCCAAAGATGATATCATCAACATAAACTTGAATAATCAAAATTTCATTTTTAATGGATTTCCTAAATAGAGTATTATCAATCTGGCCTCTATCAAATTCATTCTTAAGTAGAAAGTTACTAAGTATGTCATACCATGCCCTCGGTGCTTGTTTTAAACCATATAAAGATTTTTTAAGTTTAAAAACATGGTTTGGAAAATCAAAATTTTCAAATCCATGGGACTGTTTGACCTAGACTTCCTCACTTATGTAGCCATTTAAGAATGCACTTTTAACATCCATTTGATATAGTGTTATATCATGATTAGCAGCAAATGATAAAAGAATTCTAATTGCTTCTAACTCGGCCACTGGAGCAAATGTCTTAGTGTAATCTATACCTTCCTATTGACTGTATCCTTGAGCTACTAGTCTGGCTTTATTCCTTACCACTTCACCTTTTTCATTGAGTTTATTCCTGAACACCCACTTGGTTCCAATAATGTTTTTGTTTGGTTTGGATACCAGATCCTAAACATCATTCCTTTGAAATTCATTCAGCTCTTCTCGCATCGCAATATGCATCCTTCCTTTGCCAAATCTTCATCAACATTGCTTGGTTCAATTGTTGAGAGTAAACCAAACAGACTGGTTTCTCTACTTGATGATCTGGTTCTACTGCACTGCCAATAATGAGAGTTTCTGGATGTGAAGACTTGTACTTCCATCCTTTCTTTCTCTCTGACTTGTCTTCAGAGTCAGTATGTTCTTCTTCCTCGCTTTCATTTTCAGGTTCTGCTGCTGGTCCAACTTCTGGTTCCTGTGCCTCTGGTTCACCTTCAATTTCCTCATCCTGCTTTGACTTTTCAGAGTCAACCTGTTTATCATCAAACATAATGTGGATTGATTCTTCCACAGTGTTAGTTTCTTTGTTAAACACTCTATAAGCTTTTGATCTCAAAGAGTAGCCAATAAAGGTACACTTTTGAGATCTAGAATCAAACTTAGCTAGAATATCTTTAGTGTTCAACATAAAACAGATGCAGCCAAATTGCTTAAAGTAGGAAATATTAGGTTTCTTACCTTTCCACAGTTCATAGGGAGTTTTATTTAAGATGGACCTGATGTAGACTCTATTCTGAATGTAGTAAGCTGTGTTGACAGCTTCTGCTTAAAGGTAGGTGGCAACCTTCATATCATTCAGCATGGTTCTGGCCATCTCCTGCAATGATCTATTCTTCCTTTCTACCATTCAATTCTGTTGAGGTGTTCTGGGGGATGAGAAGTTGTGATCCCATTCTCATCACATAATTCTTCAAAATATTTGTTCTCAAATTCACCTCCATGATCACTTTTGATGGTTATGATCTTAATACCCTATTCATTCATAACTTGCTTACAAAAAGAAATAAATACTTTGTGAGATTCATCTTTGTTCTTTAAAATTTTTATCCAAGTCCACCTTGAGTAATCATCAACAATCACAAAACCATATTTATTACCACTGAGGGAAGCTGTTTGAACTGGACCAAACAGATCTAAGTGAAGCAGTTCAAGTGGTTGAGAAGTAGAAACACAATTTTTAGTTTTGAAAGAACTTTTAGTTTGTTTACCTCTTTGACATGCTTCACACAGAATCTCAGTTTTGGTACTTACCTTGGGGATCCCTCTTACCAACTGGAGTTTGCTCAATTCGAATATAAGCCTAGGGTTTGCATGCCCTAACCTTTTGTGCCAAATCAGATTCTGCTCACTCACAGACAATAAGCATTTAACCCGTTCCTTAGCAAGACTAAATAGATCAATTTTATAAACATTATCTTTCCTAGTGCCAGTAAATAAAATAGACTCACCAAGTTGACTAACAGCTTTGCAAGTTTTTTTATTAAAGATAACATCATAATTGCAATCACTTACTTGACTTATGCTCAGAAGATTATGTTTTAGCCTTTTAACTAACAGAACATTTTTAATAGAAAGGGAAGAAGAAGTGTTACCAACAGTTCCTGTACCAATAATCTGACCTTTCTGGTTTCATCCAAAGGAAACTTTGCCTCCACTCTTCATAGTCAGATCCAAAAACATAGATTTGTCTCCTGTCATGTGTTTGGAGCATCCACTATCAAGATACCAAGCTTTGTGTTGCTTATTAGACCTTGCTTTTTCTCTGTCAGAATCAGAGTCAGAGTCAGACTCAGACTCAGCTTCTGTTCGAGCCATCAGAGCCAGTTCTACTTCTGGCCTGTTTGAGCAGTTTCCTTGATTCTATTTTTTGTCAATAAACCATGTTCCTCTGATGATTCTGGAACATGTTTTGGTTCTAGTAACTTTGGTGAATCTGGTGATTCTGATAACCTTGATGATTCTGGTGATTCGAGTGAATCTGGTGGTTTTGGTGGTTCTGATGAATCTAGTGATTCTGGTAATTCCTGTTTTGGTTCTGGTTCTGGTTGTATTACTGATTCTGATTTCGGTTCTAGTTTTTGCGCTTCTGATCCTGGTTCTAGTTCTGGTTCTGTTCCAGTTCCTGTTCTGATTCTGGTTCCAGTTTTGATTCTTGTTCCAATTCTGGTTCTCATTCTGATTCTGGTTCTGGTTGAGTTGGCCAGACCTTCTTCCATCAGACTCAGATTGCCTCTGTCTAGTTGTAGAAGGAACATAAACCTTCTTTTGCTTGTGCATTGCCAACATCCATTGTCCAGGCACCATTGTTGGTGTCTCTTTCTGGTTGCTCAGAATATCTGCAACATAGACAATTTGATCTTTTGGTACCCAGAACTGATTGGGTCAAGGTTTGTTAGTTTTAACAGCTCTCTAATCTTGTTCAGATTTTACCATTGGACAAGATAAATCAAAGTGACCTTCCTTAGCACAAACAATACATAGAACATCAGAATGAACATTTTTAATTTCAGCAACAATTTCTGTAAAACAAAGACCTCTCTTTCCAATGTTACTGTTTCCATATTTACTTCTTTCCATTCCATTAGAAATAAAGTTTTGAAAAAATTGCTAATGCATATCTGATTCACAAACAATTGTGGAAGTGGAACAAATATTACTTTTGAGAGTTTGGTTTTCAGATATGAGTCTTGCAACTTCAGTTTTAAAATCCTTGTTTTCAGTTGCATACTCAGAATTTCGATTCTTTAAAACTTGGACTTCTTCGGTCAGATTTTTCTTATCTTCCTTAAAAGTTTTCAGTTTTAAAGACATCTTATTGTTTGCATTTAAGAAATATTTTAAAGCCTCAATTAATTCAGATTTAGTGAGATAAGAAAATACCTCACTCTCTTCATCTTCTGAATTAGTTCCAAAGCCTGAGCCGTATCCAGAACTTTAGTTAGTATGAGCCATCAGAGCCAGAATTGCTTCCTCTGTTGTGCTTCCAGACTTGCCTGAATGACTGCTTTGATCATTCTTCCTTCTGCCTGCTTTCCTTCCTAAAACAGTGCCTTTACGAAGTCCAGAGGCAGACCTGAGTGTGCCATCATTGCTGTTTCTGCCTCTTCTTCATCAGATGATTCCTGTTCTGATTCTGATGTATCCCAGGCTGCCGTCACACCCTTCTTTCTGAATCTCAAACTCTTCTTGTGCTGTTTGCCTTTTTCCATATTTGGACATTCTGACTTGATATGTCCAGGTTAATTGCATCCATAACATACGATGCTCTTCTTTTCAGATTCTTCCTTTCCTTTGTTGTTATGTTTCTTCTTGAAGCTTCTCATCTTTCTGTTTTCCCACATCTTAACCATCTGTTTGGTTAAGTAAGCCATATCATCACTGTCACTGTAGTTATCCTCTGATACTGGTGCAGCCATTGCAGCTTTATTCTGTTTCGACTTCAGGGCCAGATTCTTCTTCTTCTTTGGTTCATCTGCTTCCAGTTCTATTTCATGATACTTGAGTGAGCTGATCAGATCTTCAAGTCTTAAGTTATTTAGATCTTTGGCTTGATGAACTGCAGTAACCATTGGTCTCCACTTGGTTGGTAAGCTTCTTAGAATCTTCTTGACATGATTTGCTGTTGTGTAGCTTTTCTTCAACACCTTCATTCCAAATATCAGAGTCTGGAATCTGCAGAACATTCCATCAATGTCTTCATAATCTTCCATCTTGAACATCTCATACTGTTTGACCAGTATGTTAGCCTTTGCTTCTTGAACCTGCTGGCTTCCTTCATATGTCAGAACCAGACTGTTGAATATGCTCTTTGCTGTTTCTTTATTTGTGCATCTGTTAAATTCCTTGAATATTGATGGCACTGATCATGATGGTTATGGCTTTGTGATGCTGTTTGTATGCCAGTTTGTATGGCACTAATCATGATGTTTCATATCTACCATGTCCAGTTCTTTAGTTGGAACTCCTGGAACAGTAGGTGCCGTGTATCCTTTGACTACCAGCTTCCATAATTCAAGATCTTGAGATTTGAAGAAACTTCTCAATCTATGCTTCCAATACTCAAACCTTTGTCCATCAAACAGTGGTGATCTATTGATGTTGCCTCCCAAATCATCTTTGGATTCTGCCATGTTGAACCCCTTGGACCTTTCCTCAAACACTGTTAAGTGCTCAGTCTTGAGACTGAGCTCTGATGCCAATTGAAGGTACAAACACGAGAAGGGGGGTTGAATTGTGTTTGACTAACTTGAATACTTTTTCTGTTTATTGGAGTTTTATAACAAAACCTAAAACCTGATGTTTGAATTAAACAGAGTTAGCAGCGGATATAATGTAAAAATAAAACACAGAATTTTATACTGGTTCCTTGTTAACGAGGCTACGTCCAGTCCCTTCACTTTGAAGGATTTCACTAGTTCAAAACCTTGAATTACAACAATACCACTGACCCTCCAAGTCAGTCTTCTCAAGCAGTCTAACCATCCTAGACTTTTGAGGAATACAGCACCTTGACTTCTCAAGTCAAGTCTTCTCCAACCAATCTGACAACCCCAGATTGTAGAAGGAATTACAACGCCCTGAATCTAATTGCTAAGTAATCTGCTACCCTTTCTGACTCCCTTAGATTGTAGACTTTACTTCAACAACTTAGATCTAACACAAGGGAAAGAAAAACACGAGTGCTTGCTTCTGGAAAGTTGAAACTCACAATTAACCTCGATGAGAACTCGAGTGTTTGCTTCTTGAAGTGTATGACTCTTTTGTAATTTTTGATTCTAAGTCTTCTACCTTGAGCCTCCTTTTATAGATGTGAATTAGGGTATCTTCCAACTTAAATTCGAGCTGTATCTTGCTAGATACTCTTGCAAAAATATAACTTGGCCAATCGAGTTTCTCTTAAATAAAAAACATATCTTTTTAGCTCCAGATATGCTTTCAAAAATTACTCTGGCCAATCTTGATCTTAATTAATTCGGGATCAAATCTTTCTTCCCGCCAATAGCTTCTGAACTCCCACAAGACTTTAATTTATTTTTGTATCAAATCCTTCTAATACTTTGATTAAATCTTGACCGTTTGATCTTCTGCTCTCGTCCATATCTGGATCATACAATCTGATCTGCAGTGATCCTCTGATCTCAGCCAACCCTGGACCACACTTTCTGATATCGACTACTTTGGACATGCAATCTGATCTGCTGTGATCCTCTGAACTCGGCCAATACTGGACCATGTGTTGTGATCTTCTGATCTCGACCAATACTGGGCCATATGGTCTGATCTTTTGATCTCGGTCAACACTGGCCCATATGCTTAAATCTGCACCATTGATCTGAACATCTTCCCTCTAATCTAGACTAATTCTGGACTGGGTCTGGATTGAACTGATTTTAAGTCTGGACATATGATATTTTAATCTAGACATTTTACCTTCTGATATGGAACATGTTTGGATTAAATTTGGACATCATTTCTTCTGGTCTAGAATTAGTTTAATACTCTAAACCATGCTACCTTCTGGTCTGGGCCAAATATGGACTAATTCATTTTTTCTGGACCAATTATCTGAAGCTCTGGTTAAGTCTGGATCAAGTCTGGACTGATTATCATTTAATTGCCAAGCTATCTTCTGGTCAAAAAAACTTCTGGACCAAATCTGACTTTTGATTCCTTCTGGTCTGGAACAAGTCTCCCTCTGGCAGTCTTCCTTCTGGTCTGGTCCAGGAAAGATATCCTCTGATGGTGTTTTGACATCCTGGTGTATCTTCTAGTGCTTTCAGGATGCATCATCTGGTACCTTTAGGATGCATTATCTGGTGACTTCTGGAGGTGTATCCTTTGGTCTTATTTTATCTTCTGATTACTCATCTTCTGTCTTTGGTGACTTTAGCTTCTGCCTCTGATAACTTCATCTTTTGGTGGTATTTAATATAGAAATTCAAGGTACAAAATAAGATTACATGGAGTGCTTTTGTAAACATCAAAATCCTAAGTGCTTAGAACCAACTTGGTTCCAACAATCATTAGAGGAAAAAATAAGAATATATCATCAGAGGCAAGAATTAGATGACATAATAAGAGGATACCATCCGAGGAAAACATCAGAAGAAGACATGGTCCAGATCTGAAGAAGACACGATCCCGATTAGAAGAAGACATTGGTCCAAATTCATAGAAGATTTGATTCAAAATTCGAAGAAGACTTGATATAAATTTGAAGGACATATGATCAAAGTCTGAAGAAGATTTGATTTAAATCATAAGAAGATTTGGTTCAAATTTAAAAAGAAACAAAATCAAGTTGAAGAATTTACAAAAGAAATATGATCAAAATACAATTCGAAATTAAACTTGGACCAAGTAAAAGCCCAAATCTCATCTATAAATAGAGACTTCAGGTTGAAGAAGAAATCATCGAAAAATAGAAGAACTCAAGCTTAAAATCCAAATTCATCTTAGAGTTTAGAGAGAGAAACACTTGTGCGAAAGAGAAATATTTTCTAAGTGTTCTTTTCTTAGAGTGTGAAAGTCATTGTTATAACTAGCTTTCCAGAAGCAACTACTCTAGAGAGTTATTGTTATAATCAGCTTTCCAAAAACCACTACTCAAGAGAGTCATTGTTACAATCAGCTTTCCAGAAGCAACTACTCAAGTTCAAAACCTGTGTATTCAACCTGATAGTGGTGTAAGTTCCTTCTTCAATCTAGGTTGTTAGATTGTTAGGAAAAGACTTGGCTTGTAGGGTCAAGGTGGTGTAAGTTCCTTATTCAATCAGGGGTTGTCAGATTGGTAGGAGAAGACTTGGCTTGTAGGGTCAAGATGGTGTAAGTTTCTTCTTCAATCTGGGGTTGTCAGATTGGTAAGAGAAGACTTGGCTTGAAGGGTCAAGGTGTTGTTGTTCCTCAGAAGTCTGGGGCTGTCAGGCTATTTGGGAAGACAGGCTTGGAAGGTCAGGTGCTGTTGTCGCGTCCGGTTTGTCCGCGAAAAATGAGTCGCCACCAATTTTATTTTATATTTTTTTTAAAAAGGAAAAATTAGATAAAACCTAAAATAAAGTTTTTGAACCAAAAAATGGATTCGGGAGTCCATTACGAATAGAGAAAGTAATATTACCCTACATCGTCCGTTAAAATGGTTACCCTATAAATAATTATATATAAATCATTTATTTACTTAATTATTTATTTTACCCCCTCAAAGCATAATAAAAAGGAAAATAAATTATTTACGTTAATAAAAGAAAGAAAAATATTTTTTTTTATAATTTGGTTTGATAAGGAAAAAAAAACCTTGCTCCTACGAACCCAGGTGCAATAGAGAAATCAAAACACACGTAGTTCTTTGGTAGAAAATATTTATGTGTTATCCGATTTTATTATTACTCTATTTGACTATTGTTTTATTATAGTTGTTATTATATATGTATCCAGAAGTAAAAATGTAATAATGATAATAGTGATAATAATAATAACAATAAATAATAATAATAATAACAAAAAATGTGAGATGTTTCTTCATAAATTGTATATTTTAATTTTTGTATTTTTTTGGTTTTTAAATAAAGAACAATTGATTTTTTTTATGGAAAACAACGGTAATGCGGTGGTTTATACACGAAACAGATGGACACGACAGTGAAGCAACCTATTAAAGGATTTGCTTATGCGTTGTCTGATCTGTCACGACATAAAGGCCACTAAGTGATGTGGCGCGGCGAGTGAGGATGAATTTCATCCGGCGGCAGCGACTGTTAATTCTAAAAATAAAATAAATAAAAACTATTTATTCTTTGTTATGATTGTTTTTTTTTTATTTTGATAAACCGTTATGTGAATTTTGTGTTATGTTACAATGGGTTGAAGTTTGTTTTACTTGGTGATTGCTTTATAAGCATAAATTATTTATATTGTTTTAGTATGTATGAAAAAAAAACAATTTTTTAGAACAAAACACTTAAGGAAAATAAAAGTTTAATGTATGAGTTCATTTTTGACAAAAATGACAACAACAAAAACCAAAAAAACTAAATTACATTTTTAAAGAATGCAATACAAATAAACTAAAAGAAAAAAAAATAAGGAATGCAATACGAATAAACGAAAAAAGAAAACGTTAGATAAGGATGAGAAAATTGATACCTTACTGCTGAATATGTTTTGCTGCACTGATTTTACCAAATTCAGATTCTCTGCTCCTATTTTGCCTATGATTGTGTCTTTTTTTTTACTCTCAATCTGTGCCCTCCTCTTCTACTCATGGTGTAGACTATTTATAGACTTCAGGTTGAAGGTTACAAAAGACAAAGAAATAATTGTGGATTGATTACCAATTATTATTCATCAATTTGTTTTCGGTTTCTTTTCATTCAAATGGTCACCATTATGCTGATTCTTATTACTATTCATCAATTTATTTTCGGTTTCTTTTCATTCAAATGGTCACCATTATGCTAATTTTATTACTACTCATCAATTATTTTTCATTCAAATGATCACCATTATGGTGATTTTTATTACCATCAATCCATTTCTTTTCGGTTTCTTTTTATTCGATTATGTACCATTTTTTTGTTTTAGAAAAGAGTGAGCGCCTGAACAGGAATCAGAGATAAATAAGAACCAAAAACACTCATGATTGTATAAAGTTTATAGTCTAATTATTTATATTTATTTGTATTTATTATATTTTTCTTATTTTTTTTAGATATAATGTTATATTTTTTTATATAAAAATGTCTAAATAAGGCAGACAAAATTAGGTGTCAACAGCTGCCCCTCTTTACTTAAAATTTACTTGAGAATCAAAGTAAAGATGAGTAAAGATGCGAACTCTAATTTTGTCCGGAAAGAACTTTTATAGAAAGGTGCAAGTCGTTTTCCCGGCTTCAACATGTGGGTCATTTTCTCGGCTTTGGGTGCGAGTCGTTTTCCCGGCTTCAACATGCGGGTCATTTTCTCGACATTGGGTACGATTCGTTTTCCCGGCTTCAACATGCAGGTCGTTTTCTCGGCTTTGGGTAGGAGTCGTTTTCCCAACTTCAACATACGGGTCGTTTTCTCGGCTTTGGGTGCGAGTCATTTTCCCGGCTTCAACATGCGGGTCGTTTTCTCGGCTTTGGGTGCGAGTTGTTTTCCCGACTTCAACATGCGGGTCGTTTTCTCGACTTTGGGT
>JBBPBO010000001.1:29291247-29326810 GCA_037974295.1 Cicer cuneatum | reverse complement strand
CTTTGGATGCGAGTCGTTTTCCCGAATTTAACATGCGGGTCGTTTTCTTGGCTTTGGGTTCGAGTCGTTTTCCTAGCTTTAACATGCGGGTCGTTTTCTCGGCTTTGTGTGCGAGTTGTTTTCCCAGCTTTAGCATGCGGGTCGTTTTCTCGGCTTTGGGTGCGAGTCGTTTTCCTGGCTTTAACATGCGGGTCGTTTTCTCGACTTTAAAATTATGAAATGTCATGAATGAACGAATGAATATGTTTGTTTTTTTTTTTATTTTTTTATTGGACACGATCATTCAAATCATGGATGAGAATGACACTTATACATTTTTCCTGAACTTGATATCTTTGATCTTTCTTTTATCTTCTTTTCCTTTTTTTTTTGAAGAAGAATTTTTGTTGTGATCTTAAGCTAGACCTCATGTTGTCGTCTGCCTTGTACGCTAAACAAACTCTACTATGGATACTTTATCGCAATTCTTTATATTGAGGTATGGTGTATGTTTTACTTTCCAGTACATGATAATCGTAAGATGCATGTAAGAAAGAGGGTTAAATTATATAAAAGTATATATCAATATATTCAGGTTCAATATTCGTCGTAAAAAGAAAAACAAAAGAATAGGTGGAAGACTCGACTTGGTTACTAGTTATTCAAAGGTAGACAAAAGAAATGGGTGGAAGATCTGACTTGGTTATTAGTAATTCAAAGGTAGATTGTACTAACTTCTCATGCCATAGTCCGATCCATATCGTTGATCCTGTCCTTTTAAGTATATATTCTTTGTTTTTGTTGTTGTTGTTTTTCTTCTTCTCCTAAGTTGTCCTTTCAGGTTTTCATCCCAGCAGGTATTTATTACTATTTTTTTGTACCCTAATTTTTTCCTACGTTGCCCCTTTAGATTTTCAACCTAGCGGGTATTTGATTTTTTTTTGTACCCTAATTTTGCCTAGGTTGCCCTTTCAGGTTTTCAACTATTTTTTTTGTACCCTTTTTTGTCTAGGTTGCCTTTTCAGGTTTTCAACCTAGCGGGTAGTTATTACTATTTTTTTTGTACTCTAATTTTTGCCTAGGTTTCCCTTTCAGGTTTTCAACCTAACAGGTATTTTATTATTATTTTTTTGTACCCAAATTTTTGGCCTAGGTTGCCTTTTCAGGTTTTCAACCTAGCGGGTATTTTATTATTATTTTTTTTGTACCCTAATTTTTGCCTAGGTTGTCCTTTCAGGTTCTCAACCTAGCGGGTATTTTATTATTATTTTTTTGTACCCTAATTTTTGACTAGGTTGCCCTTTCAGGTTTTCAACCTACCGGGTATTTTATTATTATTTTTTTGTACCCTAATTTTTGCCTAGGTTGCCCTTTCAGGTTTTCAACCTAGCGGGTATTTTATTATTATTTTATTTGTACCCTAATTTTTGCCTAGGTTGCCCTTTCAAGTTTTCAACCTAGGAGGTATTTTATTCAACTATAATACTTTTTTACAGTGTCTGAGTTTACATGGAGGACTAAATCTTTTCTGTCCATATTCGTGAGGATCAAAGCTCCACCTGAGAAAGCTTTCTTTATGACATATGGGCCCTCATAGTTAGGGGTCCATTTCTCACGGTAATCCTTTTGAATGGGTAAGATCTTTTTTAGCACAAAGTCTCCTTCCCAGAATTCTCAAGGACGCACTTTTTTCTCGTACACTCTTTTTAGTCTTTTCTAGTATAATTGACCATGGCATAAGACCGCCAACCTTTTTTCTTCAAGTAAATTCAATTGATCGAAACGGCTTCGCACCCATTCTGACTTCTCTAGTTTGGCTTCCATTAATACTCTTAGCGAAGGGATTTCTACTTCAATGGGTAGCACACCCTCCATCCCATATACTAGGGAAAAAGGGGTTGCCCCAGTTGAAGTGCGTATCGAAGTACGATACCCGTGTAGTGCAAATGGATACATCTCATGCCAATATTTATATGTTACAACTATTTTTTGAATAATTTTTTTGATGTTTTTATTTGCTGCTTCAACTGCGCCATTCATTTTCGGTCTGTACGGGGATGAAGTGTGGTGTTGAATTTTAAAGGTCGCACACAATTCATCCATCATTTGGTTATTCAAATTTTTGGCATTGTCAATAATGTTCTTGCTTGGTAGGCCGTAATGGCGTATTAACTCCCTTTTTATGAATTTGACCACCACATTTTTGGTTACGTTGGCGTACGAAGCGGCCTATACCCATTTGGTAAAGTAATCGATTCCCACCAAGATGAAGCGATGTCCATTTGATCCTTTCGGTTCAATCATTCTGGTGACGTATATGCCCCACATTGAGAACGGCCAGGGCACTGTAAGGGTGTTCAGGGGCATTGGTGGGGCGTGGATATTGTCAGCATATATTTCACACCTATGACATTTCTTTGCATAATTAAAATAATATTTTTCTAGTGTGAGCGAGTAATATCCGGGCCAAAGAATCTTTCTACACATGGTGTGTCTGTTGATATGGATCCCATAAGAGCCATCGTGGACATCTTGTGGAATTTCTTTTGCCTCATCGACATCGACGCATCTGAGGAGTACCATATCATGATTCCTTTTATACCAAATATTTCCGTTCAAGAAAAAGCTTGCGGCTAACCGTCTCAGAGTCCTTTTCTCATTCTCTGATATTTCGGTAGGATATTCTTTATTTATAAAATACTGTTTGATGTTGTGATACCAAGGTTTCCCATCATTTTCTTATGCCATTACGTGGTAGTAGGCAGGATGATCTTGACTCTCCATTTTAATGGATGAGATTTCATTGTTTTGACTTGTTAGGAACATTGAGAATAAAATAGCCAAAGCATCAGCTAGTTGATTGTTTTCTCGAGGGACACAATGAAATGTGATTTTGTCAAATTGTGAAGACAATATGTAGGTAAAATAAGGTGTTAACCTTTTATATCGGGTTTCTGATTCTTGGTTAAGCTCATTAATGACTAAGGCAGAATCTCCATATACTTCTAGTATGTTTGCTTTTAATTCCAAAGCAACCAAAATTCTCAAGGCACAAGTTTTATATTCTGTCATGTTATTGGTACAATCAAAACATTGACACGTTGTGATAGATATGACTTCTTTTTTTTTTTTTTTGCAGATATTAAGAAAAACCTCAATCCCATGTCCCATTACGTTTGAGGCCTCGTCGAACAATAGGGTCCATTTTCCATTATCTCATTCTTCAGACAAAACCATGATGCTTTCATCTAGAAATTCACATTGCACTGACTGATAACCATCCGCCCTTTGATGTCTTTCTTAGTGACATAGGTATTATCATATTTTGATAACATCACCTTCCAACTAGAAATTCTCCTTGTGAGAGCAGATTTTTTTGAAAATGTACCTCATCGAATCCATCTTGGATATCAAGCAAGTCGTATGGCAAAGCATGCGTTGCCTCAAGTGAAGGGTCGCCCAGGCTAAGGCACAACAAGTTCATTCTAACATTGTATATTTGTATATTTTTTGCTCAAATAGTAAATGGTATGCTCATTCTTTCATGTTTCATCGTGATGCCCCAACACGCATCCCATGGCCCCATTGAGGACTAGAAGATACATGATCAAGGGTCAGCACAGAATTGGGGGGACTAGAATTGGAGGCTTCTGCAAATATTGTCGAATTTTCTCAAATGTGTTTTGACATTCTTCATTCGACACAACTATTTGATTTTTTCGTAAAAGATTAAAGATCGGTTCACAAGTGACGGTTAGTTGTGATATAAATCTTGAAATATAATTTAGTTTCCCAAGAAAACCGCGAACTTCTCTTTCTGTACTTGGGGGAGGCATTTCTGAAATGGCCCGAACCTTATCGAGGCTGATCTCTATTCTTTTTTACCTAACTACAAGTCCCAATAGTTTGTCCGACCTCACGCCAAAAGTCTTTCGAAGAGTTTCTTTAGATTCATAACATGTTTTTTTTTCTATTTGTGACTTAGCAATCATGTCATCTACATAAACTTCTACCACTTTATGTATTATGTCATGGAACAAGGTTACCATAGCTCTTTGGTAGGTCGCCCTGGCATTCTTCAGACCAAAAATGAAAGTCGTTCTTTCCATATCTTTGGCTGCCATCTTAATTTGATTATACCCAAAGAAACCATCCATAAAAGAGAAGAGCGAATGACTGACCGTATTGTCAACCAGAATATCAATGTGAGATAAAGGGAAATCATCTTGGCTTTTAAATTAGAGGGTGCATGTCAGTAGTCCCGATTTTAAATTTATACACTATTGAAAATATGAAATGTCATGAATGCATTTGATGAATGAACATTTTCCTTCATTTTCATATTTTTTTTCAATTTTTTCAATCAATTTCTCTTTACAATTTTTTTATTTTTTTATTTTTTATTTCTTTCACCTCCTTACAAACATGGTCCTTGGATTCATGGATGAAATATGTGCACCACTTAGAATATATAGTGGTGATTGTCCGTTTGATCTTTAAAGAGATTTTTGTAACATCTTCAACTTGATCTCCAGTTGCCACTGCCTTATATGTAAAGACATCATACTAGTTTTGGCCTCTTGACACTCACATATTTTGTGCCCCAACATATGATTATCCTAAAAAATGCATTTTGACAAAAGGTTTTACAACACAAGAAATTAGTGAAGCAAGGTTTACAATATGATATTTAGTGAGAAAATCTATGGTACAAAAAAAGAAGGATTCATAGAAAGAAAAGAAGATAAAGTGATCTCGTATGGGTAAATGACCCAATTTGTTAGTAGTATTTCATAAAAGAAGTGTGTTAATAACCCATGCCATAATTTTAATCACGTTTTTAATCCACTTTGGAGGATATGATTTGTCCTAATTTATCTTCACAACCTTTCAGAATATATTCTGCTTCGAATTTTATCTGCGTAAACCATATTATTTGCTCATTTTCTTTTATTCTCAAGCTAGTGAACTTCTTCATTTTTTTTGCCCTAATTTTTGCATAGGTCGCCCTTCTGGGTTTTTGACCCAACAGGTCTTCATTCATTTTCCCCTAGGTCCCCCTTCGAGTTTTTGATCTAGAAGGTCTTTATTTGACTTTGTATCCTAACCTTTTTTCCAGGTTGTCCTTTTGGATTTTCAACCTAGTAGGTCTTTACTCAATTTCGTACCCTAATTTTTGCCTAGGTTGCCCTTTCAGGTTTTCAACCTAGGGGGTATTTTTTTTGTACCCTAATTTTTGCCTAGGTTGTCCTTTTAGGTTTTCAACCTAGCAGGTATTTATTATTATCATTATTTTATTTTTGTATACCCTAATTTTTGCCTAGGTCGTCCTTTTGGATTTTCAACCTAGCGGGTCTTCATTTAGATGTGATACTTTTTGAAGCATCAATATGTTCAAGTAGTGATAAGTCTTCTCGATCCATATTGGTGTGCATCAGAACTACACTTGAATGTATTTTTCTTTTATGGTATTGGGGCTCATATAGTTGGGAGTCCATTTGTCATGCTAGTCCTTTTAGATATGTAAAATCTTCTTGAGCGCTAATTCTTTCTTTTGAAGCTCCGAAGTTCATATGTTCTTGAATTGAACATTTTTCTTGAATTGAATTTAGTCGGTCAACACAGATCATTACTCTTGATAAGGGGTTTTTTGTTTGAGTGAGTCGCACTACCTTTATTCTATACAATAAGAAACAAAAGGGTGCCCCAGTTATAGTGGATACTCATGAAGGGTATTCCACATTTATGAGGTAGTATTTAGTACGAGAACTTTCCATCTAGCTTTTCTTATACATTTGATAATAAGAAAGATAGTCGTTATTTTCTTTCTTGTGAGTGACTGTTCTTCATTGAAGATAAAGTAGCTAGAACGTCAGCTAGTTGATTATATTATCGAGGGACATGATGGAAAATGACTTCAAATTTTTTTTTTTAAACATTTGTCTAATATGTATATATAAATGATCATCTTTTTATCCCCGCTTTTCCATTCTTGATTTAGCTGATTGAGGATTACATTCAACTATCATGTACTTTCAACATCTTCACCTTCAATTCGTGAGTGACTAGAATACCCATGGTACAAACTTCAAATTCCTCCACGTGATTGATATATTCAAAACACATTTAGATAAAGATAAAGGTAAAATGACTTTTCTAGGGGATTAACGTGGCATAAATTTCATGCCCCAACATATCGAGGCCCATCCAGATAGTGGAGTTTATTTATATCGCTCTCACATTCAGTGGAATTAATAGCATGATTAAAATTATGTATAAGATATTAACAAACTTATTTATGAATGGACTACTTCCAAATATGCTTGGTATATGGTTTAAAGAAGAGAAAGACAAATAATGTTTGGTAAGAAATTGTGAAATATATGATGAGTGAAAAGGAAAATGAAACAGTACAAAATGCATTTATTGATATTCATAATATTAAGGAAACAATAATGTGTCAATATAATAAAGTATCGTAGGACTTTCTACTTAGCAAGATTATCAGTACTTCATAATCAAATTAAAATTCACGAGAGAACTTGATAATATCTTCATTGTTGACTTTGCCCCTTGGATAAACTTAGAAACTATATGCGACACTGTCAATGTCTTCAATATAATGTTTAGTCGGGTTTTTTTTCCAAATGTCCCTAAAGGTAATGATGAATTTTTCTTTTAGATTGATGAATTTTTTTCATGGCATCAAAGTAATAAGGAGTAATGATGAAAGTTCAACATAGACGACCCAACTTCTAGAGGTTTACTTGTGGTGAAAAGCCAAGAAACTATGGTCATGACCTAGAAGTATGGGGTGGATGATGAAGATGAATCTCATCAATATCAGGTTCAAATCTTTTGGACAATTGACTTGAGGTAGAGTATAACCAAAAAGTAGACTAAAATGTGAAAATTGTCAGACTTATGGAATCAAGGGGTAAACATGAGTTCTTCGTGATATATTTTTTTCATGAAGGACTCTCATGATTTCAAGTATCAAGAGTTTGTAAGATTTCCAAGCTTTTATCCATAAGGTCTTTCATTTGGTTTAAATCATCTTTGTATGTTCCAATTCATCCATGATTTTAGTTCGGGAACATGTTTGGTAAGGGTGTCATGATACTCTTTTTTTGCTTTCTTTTTTTTTTTTTTGACTTTTCTTTTTATTTTTTTTATGAAGGAAAATGTTATGGGAATGTAAAAAACGTGAATGAAATGATTATAAAAAAAAATTACTACCTCCTAATATGCAATGATTTTTTTCTCAAATATGCATGTGACCTGAATGGTTATTTTCTTATTGTTCTATAGTCTTTAACGTGAACCTTCACCATGGGTGGCTCTATAGTTCTAAATCGGTTCCTAGAGCACACAACTCAATTCTAAAATAAACCAATTAATAGGTAAACTATTAAAATGGAAATATTATAGAAAAGGTCAACTCTAGGTGAAACTTTCATGACAACCAAACAAGATGTACATTCAGAAGATTATCATTACACAGTCTCTAACTTATCTTAGGTTGCACTCAGCCCGGGTATAGAGCCCACTCATAAGTGTGTGAATCGCGTGTTAGTGTAGTGTTTAGAGAAAAAAATAAAACAATTACCACAATTAGAACAAATTACCATAAATGCATGTAAATGACCAAATATAAATAAAATCACAAAATTATTTTCAAAATAAATATATGATAAAATAATTAAAACAAATAAAAACAAGAGGGATAATATAAATAAAAATAAATAAATAATTATATAGAATTAACTAGGTTGGGCTTGACTCTCAAAAAATCCCCAGCGGAGTCGCCAGCTGTCGCGTCCGGTTTGTCTGCGAAAAATGAGTCGCCACCAATTTTATTTTATATTTCTTTTTTAAAAAGGAAAAATTAGATAAAACCTAAAATAAAGTTTTTGAACCAAAAAATGGAAGGAGTCCATTACGAGTAGAGAAAGTAATATTACCCTACATCGTCCGTTAAAACGGTTACCCTATAATTAATTGTATATAAATCATTTATTTACTTAATTATTTATTTTACCCCCTAAAAGAATAATAAAAAGGAAAATAAATTATTTACGTTAATAAAAGAAAGAAAAATATTTTTTTATAATTTGGTTTGACAAGGAAAAAAAACCTTGCTCCTACGTATCCCCAGGTGCAATAGGGAAATCAAAACACACGTAGTTGTTTGGTAGAAAATATTTATGTGTTATCCGATTTTATTATTACTCTATTTGACTATTGTTTTATTATAGTTATTATTATATATGTATCCAGAAGTAAAAATGTAATAATGATAATAGTGATAATAATAATAACAATAAATAATAATAATAATAACAACAAAAAAATGTGAGATGTCTCTTCATAAATTGTATACTTTAATTTTTGTATTTTTTTGGTTTTTTAAATAAAGAACAATTGATTTTTTTTATGGAAAACAACAGTAATGTGGTGGTTTATACACGAAACAGATGGACACGACAGTGAAGCAACCTATTAAAGAATTTGCTTATGCGTTGTCGGATCTGTCACGACATAAAGGCCACTAAGTGATGTGGCGCAGCGAGCGAGGATGAATTTCATCCAGCAGCAGCAACTGTTAATTCTAAAAATAAAATAAATAACAACTATTTATTCGTTGTTATGATTGTTTTTTTTTTATTTTGATAAACCGTTATGTGAATTTTGTGTTATGTAACAATGGGTTGAAGTTTGTTTTACTTGGTGATTGCTTTATAAGCATAAATTATTTATAGTGTTTTAGTATGTATGAAAAAAAACAATTTTTTAGAACAAAACAGTTAAGGAAAATAAAAGTTTAACGTATGAGTTTATTTTTGACAAAAATGGCAACAAAAAAAACAAAAAAACTAAATTACATTTTTAAAGAATGCAATACAAATAAACTAAAACAAAAAATAAGGAATGCAATACAAATAAAAGAAAAAAGAAAATGTTAGATAAGGATGAGAAAATTGATACTTTATTGCTGAATATGTTTTGCTGGACTGATTTTACCAAATTCAGATTCTCCGTTCCTCTTTTGCCTATGATTCTCTCTCTTTTTTTTTTTACTCTCAATCTGTGCCCTCCTCTTCTACTCATGGTGTAGACTATTTATAGACTTCAGTTTGAAGGTTACAAAAGACAAAGAAATAATTGTGGATTGATTACCAATTATTATTCATCCATTTGTTTTCGGTTTCTTTTCATTCAAATGGTCACCATTATGCTAATTTTTATTACTACTCATCAATTATTTTTCATTCAAATGATCACCATTATGTTGATTTTTATAACCATCAATCCATTTCGTTTCGGTTTCTTTTTATTCGATTATGTACCTTTTTTTTGTTTTATAAAAGAGTGAGCGCCTGAACAGGAATCAGAGATAAATAAGAACAAAAAACACTCATGATTGTATAAAGTTTATAGTCTATTTATTTATTTTTATTTTTATTTATTATATTTTTCTTATTTTATTTATTTATAATGTTTTATTTTTTTATATAAAAATGTCTAAATAAGGCGGACAAAATTAGGTGTCAACAGCTGTGTAATTCAAAGTGTTCGAATTAATGGATTAAAGCCTTCTGAATGAGGGGACTAGATGTAGCCAAGTTAATGGTGAACTAGGATAAATCTATGTGTCCAGATACTTATGCTTTTATTATCCGCTGCTGTTGAATCTGATTGCATCGTCTCCAAGTAATTTATATCAACGTTCATCAAATCAGCAAAAAGTTTTCTACTTCGCCAAACACAATTCAACCCCCCTTCTCGTGTTTGCACCTTCAATTGGCATCAGAGCTTGGTCTCAAGGCTGAGCACTTTACAATCTATGAGAAAAGATCTAAGGATTTAATATGTCTGGATTCAGTGAAGAAGCTGCCGGAGGAAACATCAACATACCACCTCTGTTTGATGGAGAACGTTTTGAGTATTGGAAAGACAAGTTGAGAAGTTTCTTTATTTCACAAGATCCTGAACTTTGGGACTTGGTGGAACATGGTTATATTGCTCTAGAGGATACTGATGGTATTGAAATTCCAAGAAAGGATATGAATGCTGATCAAAAGAAGATGTACAAGATGCATCATAAATCTAAAACATTCATGATAAATGCAATCACCTTCGAGGAATTTGACAAGTGCACCAACAAAAAGACAACAAAGAGTATTTATGGTAGTCTGACTCTAACCTATCAAGGAAGCAAGCAAGTTCAAGAAGCAAAGGCATCCTAGTCAAACGTATGAGTTTTTCAGATTCCAGATTGTGGTTTCAAGATTGAAGGTACTTGAGAAGAGTTATACTACTGCCGATCATGTGAAGAAAATCCTTAGAAGCCTGCCAACCAAGTGGAGACCAAAGATCACTGTCATTCAGGAAACAAAGAATCTGAATACTCTAAAGCTAGAAGAGTTAATCAACTCCCTCAGATCACATGAAATTGAGCTTGAAGAAGATGAGCCCAAGAAGAAGAACAAAACTATACCCTTGAAATCCAAGCAGAAGAAGGTTCTAAAAGCAACATCAGAATCCGAAGATAGTGATTCAGATGATCAGAATCTGAACTCAGAGGAAGAGGAGATTGCTTTCATAACCAGAAAGGTTCTAAAGATGTGGCACAACAGAAAGAAGAAATTTCTCCAAAGGTATTCCAAGCATTCCAAAAGAGGAAAGGATGAATATGACAAGAAAATTATCATCTACTGTGGATGCAATGAACCTGGACATATCAAGTCAGAATGTACAAACATGGAGAAAGGGAAACACCAAAGAAAGATTCTAGACCCAAGAAGAAGAATCTGATGGCTACATGGGATGATTCTGATGAATCTTCTGATGATGAAGAAGCAGATTTGGCTATGATGGCTCACACCAACTATGCCTCTGGATCCAACACAGATTCTGACTCTAGAAGTGAATCAGTAGATGAAGAAAAAGAGGTATTTTCTGAATTCACCCGATCTAATTTAATTACTGCAATAAATGATGTTTTAAATATTAATAACAAATTGTCTTTAAAACTAAAAATACTTAGGAAAGAAAATAAAATTGTAACCAAAGAAGTCAATGTTTTAAAGAATCAAAGTGCAGAATGTAAAACAGAAAATGCAGCTCTTAAAACTAATATTGTTGAAATTAAGGCTGAAAATCTAACTCTAAAAAGTAATCATTGTTCAACATCCACTGAAAATACTACATGTAATTCTGATATGCATGAACAAGTATTTCAATACTTTCTTGCTAATGGTATGGAAAGAAGCAAATATGCATATGTGATTTATGGAGTTAGTAGCAATGGTAAAAGTGGTATAGGATTTGAAGAACCTGTAACTGAAACTAAACCTATTTCCTCTAATGTTTTGTGTACTGTTTGCACTAAGAAAGGTCACTCCAAATTATCTTGTCCCATGATAAATACAAGGAAAACATCGAAACCTTTCAAGACAACCAAATTTGGGTACCAAAAGATAAAATTGTTTATGTTGTAGATGTTCTAAGCAACCAAATTGAAACACCGGTCATGGTGCCTGGTCAATGGATGCTTGCAATATATGAAGGGAAAAAGGTCTATGTTCCAACATCTACCAAACAGAAGCCAATTGACTCTGGTGGAAGAAGAACTGGTCAACACAACACCTATCAGAACCATAACCATATCATGAACTAGAAATATCAAAGAAATCACACATATCAACAAAATCAAAACAGACAGAGAAATTACACATATCAACAAAACTGGAACTACCAGAAAAATCAGAATATCCATCAGTTCCAAAACTACCAGAGGAACCTGATACATCAGTAGAAAGAGAAATGTGGATGGAAGTACAAGTCATCTCATACTGAAACTCTAATCATTGGAAGTGCAAGTGATCCGTTAAGGACCATATCAACACTTAAAGACACCAGTTTGTTTGGCTTAGTCTCATCAATTGAGCCTACCTCTATTGATGAAGCATTGGCAGATAATGGATGGATTCTTGCAATGCAAGAAAAGGTAAATGAATTTGAGGGGAATGATGTTTGGGATCTAATACCAAGACCAGAAAAGAACATTATTGGAACTAAGTGGGTTTTCAGAAACAATTCAAATGAAAAAGGTGAAGTGGTCAGAAACAAGGCAAGACTTGTTGCACAAGGCTAAAATCAGCAAGAAGGCATTGATTACACTGAGACATTTGCTCCGGTGGCCATGTTAGAAGCTATTCGTATCCTACTCTCTTTTGCTGCAAATAATAACATTACATTATTTCAAATGGATGTTAAAAGTGCTTTTCTAAATGGTTATATAAGTGAAGAAGTCTATCTTAAACAACCTCCAAGTTTTGAAAGTTCTGAATTTCCAAATCGTGTTTTTAAACTTAGAAAATCTCTGTATGGTCTAAAACAAGCACCTAGGGCATGCTATGATAGACATAGTAACTTATTTCTTAAAAATAACTTTGAAAGAGGAAAAGTAGACAATAGACTCTTTAGAAAATCAATAGAAGATGACATTCTTACCTTGTTCCACCAGAAATCTCCTATGTACAAACATAGTGGATATTGTGACTCTGACTATGCTGGAGATAAACTTGAGAGAAAAAGCACTAGTGAAAACTGCACCTTTTTAGGTGACAACTTAATATCCTAGTCAAGTAAGACACAAAACACAATTGCAATGTCAACGGCAGAGGCTGAGTACATTTCAGCAGCTGGACGCAGTTCTCAACTCATTTGGATGAAACATCAGCTTGAAGACTACAAAATCCTGGAAACCAACATTCCTATCTATTGTGACAACACTTCTTCCATCAATCTAACTAAACACCATATACTTCATTCCAAAGTTAAACACATAGAGATCAAACATCACTTCATTAGAGACTAAATATTTTTGTTAACATTAAAACTTTAATTGAAAAAAACCAACTTGGTTCCAACAAGTTTTAAATTAGTTTTTATATTTCCATGTAATACATTATATTCATGTTATTAAAAAAAAATAAAAAAAAAGGTTTGACGAAAAAACAGGATCACTTTCATGCCTTTTTGTCTGATGACAAAAGGGGAAGAAGATAAGATCTTTGACATAAGGAGATAAAGTGGGACTTAGACTTATCGGGAGAAAGAAATATGAGAAAGATATAAAGTGGGAAGAAACTGATGCTTAGGCTTAGGGGGAGTCATAGAAATATAAAGAAAAGTGGTTATAAAAAATACAAGTTTTGTCATCATCAAAAAGGGGGAGATTGTTGGAACCAAGTTAGTTTTACAATTAAAGTTTTCGTGTTAACAAAAGTATTTTATAAATAAATTTTGACTTTGAAAAAGAATGCCACCAGAGGATGCAAAAAGAGGATGTCACCAGAGGATACCTCTAGAGGATGCCACCAGAGGATGTAACCAAAGGATACCTCCAGAGGATGCCACCAGATGATGTCACCAGAGGATACCACCAGAGGATGTCACCAGAGGATACCTCTAGAGGATGCCACAAGAGGATGTCACCAGAGGATACCTCCAAAGGATGCCACCAGAGGATGCCACCAGAGGATATCACCAGAGGATATCACTAGAGGATCCCGCCAGAGGATATCATCATAGACAAAAATCAGAGGATATCATCAAAAGCAAAAATCAGAGGATATCATTAGAGGAAAAATCAAAGGCAAAAATCAGAGGAAAAAATCAAAGGCAAAAATCAGAGGATATCATTTGAGGCAAAAATCAGAGGATTTCACCCGAGTAAAAATTAGAGTATATCATCAGAGGCAAAAATCAGAGGTGAAGGTAGAAACACGAGAAGGGGGGTTGAATTGTGTTTGTCAAACTTGAATTTTTTCTGCTGTTTTGTTGAATGTTGATGCGGATTATTTTATGAATAAATAATCAAACTTAGCAGGGGATAATAACAACATAAGAACACATCTATTTACCTTGGGTCACCATTAACATGGCTACGTCCAGTCCGTTCACTCCGAAGGCTTTAATCCACTAATTCAAAACACTTTCAATTATAACACCTGACCCTCCAAGTTAGTCTTCCTAAACAATCTGACAACCCCAAACTTTTGAGGAACGCTAACAACTCTTTGACATACGAGTCAAGTCTTCTCCTACCAATCTGACAACCCCAGATTGAATAAGGAATCTACACCTCTAATAGGTTTGATAACAAGGGTTTGGAACTTTGCAAAGTTGCTTCTAGAAAGCTGATTGTTGCAATGACTTTCACACTCTTTTGTTGCTTCTGGAAAGCTGATTGATGCACTAAATTTCAGTCTCAAAAAATCACATAGAGAATATTTCTTTTGCACTCAAGTGTTTCTCTCTTTTGAACTCTCAGATGACTTTGAATTGAAGCTTGAGTTCTTGTGTTTTTCGATGCCTAACTTTCAAAACTTAACTTTCAAACACTTGAGTTACCAAGTAGGGGTTGTCAGATTGGTAGGACAATACTTGGCTTGAAAGGTCAAGGTGTTGCTGTTCCTCAAAAGTTTGGGGTTGCCGAATTTGATTGCATCGTCACCAAGTAGTTTCTTAGCAAACTTATCTTTCTTATTTTAACCCACCTATTGCAAATTGTTTGTTCCAATCTTAGACTTTGGAACAGGTGAGATTCTTAGGAATTGGAACCTTTTAGGCTAACTTCAATTTTTGCCTAAATGGTTCCTTTAGAAAGGCCATGCTATTTGATTTACACTTACTATTGGAGAGTCTATGGGAGTGTGACAACAACAATGGGTTAAAAATGTCTAGAATCGCTAAGAGACCATGACACCACATCTTAATCCATAATCTTAAGATAGTTCATTGAGATGTGGTTTCAAGGTCTCTTACGGATCCTTGATATTTAGCCCATTACGGTTGTAGTGCTCCTCCAAACTCCCAAACAAGTGGTACAAACTATGCTTTAAGTACTCTATTGAACAAAACGTTTCTGATTTAATTGAGTATATTTCAAACTAACAAGAGTAATAGTGTTCAACATGATAATAAGAAAAATGTTAGGGATGATTTGACATTGAATCCAACAATAGTTCCTAATTTTATCCTAATTACTAAATTATTACCGTATTCTCTTTACTATTATTGCCCTAGTTCCTTAGTAACAGAACCGTTAATTCAAAAGTAACTCCTAATTCCTTAGTGAATTTAAGATTAGAATTACGTTGAATGTAGAAGAATTCTCTTATTGATCTATTGTCTCTGCAAATATCACAATTAATTTCATGAATGTCTTATCTTAAGCATTTGTAAAGTCTACACTAAGCATTCATATACTCATGAATATCTCATCTTTAAAATACCAACGTCGAACAGTTTAAAGGTGATCAAACACCAAAAAACATTAAGCCCATAGATGTGAAAAAAAATTAACAAACTCATTCATATAACCATAAATAAAATAAACAAATAATTAAGGTTTTTATCAAGTTGGTTCTAAGTACTTAGGATTTTGATGTTTACAAAAGCACTCCAAGTAATCTTATTTTGTACTTAGAATTATTATATTAAATGCCACCAGAAGATGAAGTTACCAGAGGCAGAAGATGAATTACAAGAGGATAAAATCAGACCAGAGGATACACCTCTAGAAGATACCAGATAATGCATCCATAAGGTACTAGAGGATACACTAGGATGTCAAAACACCATCAGAGGATTTCTTTCCTGGCCCAGATCAAATGATAATCAGTCCAGACTTGATCCAGACTTGATCAGAGCATAAAAGAATTGGTCCAGAACAAGAGATTTAATCCAGATTTGGCCCAGACCAGAAGATAGCATGAAACTAAGTCCAGACTAGAAGAAATGATATCCATATTTAATCCAAAACTGATCCAGATCAGAAGGTAGATGTCCAGATTAAAATATCCTATGTCTAGATTTAATTTCAGTTCAATCCAGACTCGGTTCAGAATTTGTCCAGATCAGAGGGAAGATGTTCAGATCAATGGTCCAGATTTAAGCATCATGGACCAGTATTGGCCGAGATCAGAAGATTAGACCATATGGCCCAGTGTTGGCCAAGATCAGAAGATCAGAATGTATGGTCCAGCATTGGCCGAGATTAGAGGATCACAGCAGATCAATTTGCAAGTCCAGGTTGGGTGAGATTAGAAGATCAGAAAGTGTGGTCCAGGGTTGGCCGAAATCAGAGGATCACAGCAGATCATTTAGTATGGTCCAGATGTGGACGAGAGCAGAACATCATCAAAGGGTTCAGATTTAATCATGATGATAATCGGTGGAGATTTGATTAAATTTGATCAAAGTATTAAAAAGGATTTGATACAAAAATAAATTGAAGTCTTCTGGAATTCAGAAGCCATTGGCGGGAAGAAAGATTTGTTCCAGAATTAATTAAAGTAAGAATTGGTCAAAGTTATTTTTAAAAGGCAATCTGGAGCAGAAAAAGATATGTTTTTTATTTAAAGTGAAACCCGATTGGACAAGTTATTTTTGCAAGAGAATCTAGAAAGATACATCTCGAATTTAAGCTTAGAAGAGGCCCTAATATGCATCTATAAAAGGAGGCTCAAGGCAGAATACTTAGTTTTGAAAAATCACAAAAGAGTCATACACTTCCAGAAGCAAACACTCACGTTTTCAGTGAGGTTAATTGTGAGTTCCAGCTTTCCAGAAGCAAGCACTCGTGTTTTTCTTTCCCTTGTGTTAGATCTAAGTTGTTGAAGTAGAGTCTACAATCTGAGGGAGTCACAAGGGGTAGAAGATTACTTAGCAATTAGATTCAAGACATTGTAATTCCTTCTACAATCTGGGGTTGTCAGATTGGTAGGAGAGGACTTGACTTGAGAAGTCAAGGTGTTCTTTTCCTCAAAAGTCTAGGATTGTTAGACTGTTTGAGAAGACTGACTTGGAGGGTCAGTGGTATTGTTGTAATTCAAGGTTTTGAATTAGTGAAATCCTTCAAAGTGAAGGGACTGGACGTAGCCTCGTTAACGGTGAACCAGTATAACAATTCTGTGTTTTTATTTTTACTTTATATCCGCTGCTAACTCTGTTTGATTTATACATCAGGTTTTGTTATAAAACAGCAAAAACAGAAAAAGTATTCAAGTTAGTCAAACACAATTCAACCCCCCTTCTCGTGTTTGCACCTTCAAAACTTAGTGCAGAAAAATGCATTTTCACTATTTTATTGCAAATTAGACTACGGTGTCTTCACAAAATTTATAGCTATGGATTGTAGTTTTCATTTGCAACTGATTTGACTCTATTTGGACATTTACAACTCCAGATATAATTAAAATACCTCATAGAAGTTGTGTTGTTTTCCACCAAATTTTCTCTCCACTACGCTAAACTAATGAATCAAAAAAAACTACAAAATTTTTTTATTAATCAAGGAAATGAAAGCACAAAAACCTTATTGAATTTGAGAATTATAAAATAATAATTTATTAAAAATGACTCTAAATTATTAGTAAATTAACTAAAATAATAAAAATAATGACTCAAAATACTCTAATTCAAAACAACAAGAAATATACCTATCATCATACAAAAATATATCAGCTCAAAATCACTTCCATATTATTGAAAACAAATTGGAATTTCAAATAACTCATTTAGCAATTGTTCATCAAGTTTAATTCTCTTTTTACACTGTCTTACAAAAATTCCTTTCAAGTGTTTAGCAAAAGTTACGATTTTATCACTTAAATCCTAAAACATACATCACTCTACAATAGGCATGAAAAAATTCAAGATAACAATCACAATGCAACAAACACGTATACATTTAGAAGACTTTAAGGTTGTAATGAACCTTAGGTAAAGGTAGAACATCTTTAGATAGTAGGCTTCAATATTTGATGTTAGGCACAATTTCAAATTATCCAACTTTTATCCCAATTTCATGGCGGAGATTTCTAATATATTGGCATTAGAACCCAAAAAACCTGGTGATATAAACCATAATACACACATTGAAGTAAATATGCTTTTTTTTTCAATAATAGTAACTAACAACAACTTTTCTAATATATTTTTTTTCTTTTGAGAAACACCACCCCAAACTTAAAAGGTTGTTTTTCCATGAGTATCTCCAAACTTAAAAATTTACCAAGTTAAGACAAAAAAAAACTCCTACCTAACTCCAAGCAAGGTTGGTTAATTAAAATAAGATCTTTTACTTGTAATGTGGCTAGTAACATAAAGAAATTTATAAAAGCGCATAGTGGGCTAGCAAAAGATAAAATATTACACAGGTTAGTCAAAAAGCCTCAGGGTAACAAAAGAATTGTCTCGGTGTTGCATAAATCATAAGTAAGTTCATTAAGAATTCATGCAAGTTTTGAAGAAATTACACATGTTTGGATAATTACACATCAAGACATTACAGTGTTTGAGCTCAATAACTCGCAACTAGGATAATAGAGAGTTATGAACTCTTTTGAACAATGTCAAACAAGTAAAAAAAGTTTCTCAAAATATTGTTGAGACTTCTATAACAACGAAGTAATCATAATTGAATGCTGACAGTAAATTCATGAGATGGAAAAAAAAATTCACATAATAATAGATAACATGCACAAGTTTTTAGTTGATCAAACTTCATCGTGATAATGTAGTTCGCACTTAATTGAGTATTTTTGAAACTAACAAGAGTTATAGTGTTGAACTATATAATAAGAAAAATATCAAAAGTTATAGTGTACAAGAATTCTCTTATCGATCTATTTCCTTTGTAAATATCTCAACTAGCTTTATTATTTATATCTATTCCAAGATTACAATATCATAAATGTCTCATTTCAAGTATTCGTAAAGTCCTTTTCCATTTCAAAATACGAATCGTAAAACAATTTAGAGATGAGAAAAATGATATGATAAACTCATTCATATAACCAAAAATCAAATCAAACAAATAAGATTTTCATCTTGTTCTACTCATCCTCAAAAATTGAGAGTTTAATTACATATGTTCAAGGAAATAAAAACGAGAAAGAAAGAATTATACATATGGAGACCCATTGAATCTTCAATCACTTGTTCCCGATGTTGAATCTTCAATTCTACTGTTCCCAAATGTTTTGTTGTCTTTCCAAAGATCCCAAGGTCCAAGAATAACCTAAAAATCATATTTTTCACTTATGTTGGTTCTGATCGCCATACAATGGCTCTAGTTTCTCGAAGAGGCGAAAATCAGCGTAGAAAATTAATATTGGTCACTTGGCAAGGTTCCATGCTCATTGGAAGAAATTTGGCAAAGCTTTAAAATGAATTTTTGTGTGTGTTATTTCCCTAGGCGACACAACATTCTCGGTCAAGCGAACCCAGTTGAACAAAAATGTATTTTCACCATTTTCTATGTACAAATTAGGCTCAGGTGTCTCCACGAAAGCGGTTGACATCTCTTGGTTTTCATTTGCAACTTATTTGACTCTATTTGAACATCCACAACTAGTAGGTGTCTTCATCTTCTGCCTCTTGAAACTTCATCTTCTGGTGGCATTTAATGTAATAATTCAAGGTACAAAATAAGATTACATGGAGTGCTTTTGAAAACATCAAAATCCTAAGTACTTAGAACCAACTTGGTGCCAACACATTCAACATGATAGGAAAAAAAAACTCACCTCCTATGCAATATATATGATCTTCAACAATAATTGAAAATAGAGAAACATTATTATTGAAATATCTGTGAAGTGAGAATGTGTCGTACAAATGGGTGTAGCTTGGTTTCATTTCATAATGTCTTTATCATTGCTTGAACCAAATGCTAGAGGGTGGTTGAAAAACAGAAGATAGATCTTTATGTGTGTAAGTATGCATTGTGATGCTTTGAAGATATCAGATAATTTGTTTTTTTTTGTAGGTGTTATTGAAATGAAGGTTTGATGAATAATTGGAGCCTTTAATTGTATTGATGAGTCATTGAGTGATAAATTAAAGCTTAAATTGTATAACATATGAAATAGTTGTACTTGGAGGGGCAAGTGAAAACATTTGGTTACATATTGGTCAAACAAAATAGAATGGAAATAAAAGATAAAAAAGATACTATGCTTTGGAATATGCCACATCAGAATTTTGGTGAGTTGGCAAATATTAGAGTATGTGGCATAGATGAAGATGAATTGTCGCAAATATAATTTGAAGTTGTGTTTTAATATATTATAATAGATGTTATTGTGTTACCTGCACAATCATGTAAACAAACAACTAAAGAATCATTTTGTACACAATATTTAAGACCTTGTTTTCACTGGGCTGGTCATCGTCATTACTAAGAATATGTAATCCATTTGGATTGGTTACTCTCGAGATGGCGACATACAATTGTCGGTGAGTAAATACTTGTATAGGCAAATATAATCTAACATGTTGCAACGATTGTCCTTGACTTTTATTTATTGTCATGGCAAAACATAATGATATAGCATACTGTCATCAGTTAAGGGTAAAAGGCCAATTGGATTCTAAAGGCGACAAAGATATTCTTGGAATGAGAAGTTTATCTCCAATGGTAGATCCACTCAACACTTTTCCTTCAACAAAACATTTTCCAAGCTGTGTAATTTTCATTCCTGTACCATTACATAGCTCAGCTCCTTGATTCAAATTTCTCATTAGCATAACTATTGATCCTTTTTTTAAGCATTAAAATGTGTGATGGCAAACCCAAAAATTTGAGTGTATTAAAAAACTCAATAGGGTAAAGAAGATCAATATCTTGAACATTGAAATATGCTTTACAAATTGATTCTGATGATAAATAGATCCTTTCTTCGCCGGTCAAGTTATTCAAAATGTGGTGATTTATATAATCAACTATTTTGTTTGTAGGTGTCAAGATAGCTCGCGATACAAGGTAACTTGTGTCCACAATGTGGCTTTTTAAATTTGGATAAATAGTGTCAACTATAGATTGAATACCATCATGTGATTTGGGGAGCATCGAATTTTGTTCTATTGATATTCATGATTCTCTGATATCTCTAATATCCGGGCAATATTTTCCATCACCTACATCAAGTATCCAATTTGTGAACTTTTGCATTGCATATTTTGAGATCAAGTCCAACTCATTTGATTGTAGACACATGTTTTTACGTAGTAAATGAACCTCACATGATTTCCAAGGGTATGAATTTTTTATGCAAGTTTGAATCATACCATGCCTATCACCTTTTTGAGCTACAAGTAAAATCTAACAAAAGGCACCACCCAATACAGTAGTTATTCCACCAAATGGTTTCAAATCAACGTCTTCTTTGATTCCTTTCATAATATCACAATCGATCTATTGCTTCAAAGCAATATTTGTTCGCCATGAGTGTCTCATCCCAAAGATGTTTGCATAATTAATTCAGTAGAATGTGTGGTTCAGCCACCTAGTAGTAATAGAGCAATGATGCCAGAAGTTGCAACAGTTAGAGTAATCTGAACTTCCGATCCTAATTTTACAAGTGGTGTTCACCAAAGGTAAGTTTTTCCCGTTCCACCAAAACCATACACAAAGAATAAATTTCCAAAGTTCAAGGTAATTGATTGAAGCACACAATTATGAATTGCCTTTTGATATGAATTAAGACCGTGTAGCAATTGAAAGTATTCTTTGTGACACCCTAAACCACAATTTAATATTAATTTTTTTTCTTTCAAAAATTTAATTTTTAAAATAATAAAATTCAAAAAAATAAATAAATAAACTTTCAAACATTTTCTTTAAGGAAAAGAATATCCCTTATTTATAAACACGTCACATTAATCCAAAATTTTCACCAAAATTAGCAAATCAAAATCATAACATTAGACAACAAAAATCCCTTTTGAAGTGAACACACATAAGTTTAATGATAAATGCAACGTATTCCCAATCCGATGTCACTATCAGAGCGGGAATTCCCATAATAAAAGACATTCAAATATGAAGTTAACAAAGGAAAGATAATTAAAGTCTTCAAGATAAGATGGCTTCCTACATTCTGAGAGTATTAGTCTTTACCTGCAGTTTGCAGCTCGTCTACGTCCATCGCGAACACCAAACACAAACAACGATGGGTGAGTATCGAAATTACGTAACAGTATAATATAAATGAGGAGAACACGCAAATATTCAAATTAGCACAAACATGATAAACATTCAAGATCATTATATCAAAGTGTAGTCTAAATCGATCACAATTAAGAGGTCACAACGATGAAATGCTATGCATGTCCTATACTCTATACTTCTTCATCATTTGGTACCATTCTACTCTAAAGTACTTGATTAGGAGGCCTAATGTTATGCCACTACAAGAGTGGACAGATAATTCATGAATGGCCAAGTCCTCATAGATCCTCCCAACTCAACCCGAGACACATATACGCGACGATCGGGGTACTCTTGTGTTGCACGGTAGCTCCCGACCTTAGGGAATAACCCACCAATCCACATAGGAATTCCCAACTAGAAGTACCTCCAACGTCTATTGTCTATCAGTCTTACCTTACGGTTCGACTGTAGTCCTCCAAGATCAGGCTCATTCAGTTGTACTTCCTCGAATCACTAGGTTTGTCAGACCCTCCCTATATGATGACAAAATAATCCTCACTCCAAAGCCTACAACATTTATTTCATACTTACTCGATTGTCACAACTCAATCAATTTCAATTCACAATATACATCAGAATTTACATCATTATCTATATATATATATATATTAGCCAATCACAATAAAATCCCAACACCACTCATAATCCAAAATCCATTTTTATCAATCACAGAATAAGAAATCAAACAGGCGGTGCATTCAAGTAATATCACAATTTTAATCAAGTAATCCAGAGCACTCAAGTATATATCATTCATACAATAACAATCAACACAAGGTTTCATAAAATCAAACAATATGCAATCTTGATATAAATAAATTCACGACAATTCTATAGGTTGCTAAAATATATTTTAGTCCTCACTATTACCATTCATATATTATTAATTAATTATTATTACTCAATAGGGCTCGACCGTACGTAGTAAGCCTCAGGTGAATATGGGAATTTCAGTATTCTCGTTCATCTCATGTTATTTTATACTCATAAAATCGAACCTCATATCATCCCTTACCTCGATTGAAGATTTCACCAACTGAATCTGATCTGCTAACATGTTGTGTCCTCTTCGACTGTCGTCTCTAATAGTTGTGAGAGAATTACAGCAATACAACCACCAAATACAAATAAATTAAATACTAAAAATAAATAAATTATCTAGTATTTTTAATATAACTCAAATATATTTAATACTATATTGAGTTAAAATAGAATGAGTTATTGTTGTACAAAGGTGTATCGTTGTATTTCATTTTTACCATTAGTTATTCAATTTGGTATTTGGCATGACACACTAAATTTCGTTCAAAACACATTACTCTTGAGATCAAAGTTTCATTCTATAAATAGTTGATATTCAAACAGAATATAAATAAATAAAATAATAGTTTTAATCATGATTGTTTTTATAAAAATAAATAAACTAAACAGGAAAAAGCGATAAATTAGATGGTCGAAAAACAAAATTTAAATAACAATGGCATAGGCAGTAGTATTAGAAAATAATTTAAAATTGGCAAGAAACTAACTAGACGAAATGAAATATTCTGTGTGGGGCTGTGACTATGCTTGATTCATTAATCTAATAGTAGTAGTCAACAAAATCACGACCGAGAGACAACGATCGGTGTGTGGGGTTGTGACTATGACTTATTGTAGGAATTGGAAACATAATAAATAAATGAAAAAGGACGTGGCGGCAAGTATATGTAACAATGCCTCATATATATACACACACACACACATAGGGTTACTAGATTAGTAATAATGCCTCATACATTATGTGAATATGAAAGGTACTGTGCAATTGAAAGATGTTTCATTGATTTAATTTCTTTTATTTAATTATAATTACTATCTTTATTTAGTTTTAAGAAGAAAAAAAAAACAAAATATTTTTATTATTAATAGTTTACATAAATTATTAAGGCAAACACGAAGAAATTATCATTTATATCAAACACACATATAATAATAATGTAGTATTATATTTACTAAAATATAATAATAAGAAATTGGGGTGTTACATTCTTCATGCATTTTTAAAAAATCATAATTTAGCTCCTCTATAATAAGACGATTTTTCCTTTCCTTAATTGCATTGCTATTGGGAATGGTCATTCCTTTGTAATTTTCCAAAGACTTTTTGGCCTTTATAAGATATTTTTCCAACTCTAAAAGCGCATAGTTTTTTAATTGGTCATCTGAAAAATCGAGGTCGGGGAAATTTAGTAGTCGGTGTTGCTTGTATAAAATATCTTCAGAAAGCAATTTCCAATTAGATTCCCAAAGAAAACATGGATTAATAACTGTACAATTCAATAAAATTGTTTAGAAGAGTTGGCGTAGTTGAATTCCAATACCCCATATCGCTGCTTCTTTAATACAGTCATCAAATTCTTTATCGTCCTCTAGTAAACCAAGTGCGTAACATGCGTCCTTATAAGTTAGATGTACGAACACATTAATAGTTTTAATTTCTTCGAATGAACGAATGCATTGTACTTGGTTTAAGAGCATTCGTAAATAAAAAATTTCTCCAGTTGTGGGAGGAATATAATATATTCTTCCAACACACCTTCCTTTTTTCCGTCTTGTCCATTTCTTGCTTGTCATGTTCCAATCATATTTAGTAGGAAATTTCGCGTGTTAGTTATCGATCTTCCATGTCTTGAGATTTCATTTTCATCCACTTTGTGAGCATTGTGGTTTCAATTCCTTCTCTATTTAAAATGTCAGAAATACGTATAGATTTTGTGAAGTATATTGTTTGCTGCCCATGGAGGTGAAAGGAAATGTGTTTGATGGTTGGTTCTCCAAAAAACATATTAAATTGGAAAATTTTCGACGAATCATCTGATGGAGAAATGTATCTACAATCAAGGTACTCTTTAATTTCATCACGAAAGTGCATTGAACGTGTTGAACTGTTATCAAAGTTGTATACATTAGAGATGGCTGCTCTAACTCGATTTGGACCTTTGTTGATATATTTGAAAAGATATTTAATTGATCTAGAATGATTGGAAAGCTCAACATTAATATGGGCACCATATTTTATCAAAATATTTCTATGGTATGGGACCACGTAACGACTTTCAAGTTAGCGGCCATTTTTTAGGATGTATTGACCACCATTTTTCGCATATATCTAGGGAATCCATCTTAATCTATTAATCATGAAATCTCTTTGGATAATCCTTCCCACATTTTCCATTAAACATACAGGGAGATTTTTTTATTAAAAATACCACATGGTCCATGTATCATAAATCGCTCAACTGCACTAAAAGTAAGAGGGTCAATATCTTTATCAGGAATTTCTGCCGATATGGTGTCATCAATCTTATATGTGAAATGACAATGTTAATCACAAGATAGGGGGTTTGAATTGTGATTCCCTTTTTAAAATAAATTTAATTTGTATTAAATTCAGTTAACTCAAGATTGATCGTGGTTTGATAAATAGAAAATGCAAAACGTTCTTCAATAGTAATATAACAATAAAAACTTCACGAAGTGATTAATGCTAAGTGAGTGAGAAATAAAAAGAGATACGGGAAAGATAATTCACATGAAAATATATCCTGGTTCACCCAAAATGGGTCATGTCCAGTCCTCACAGTTTGTGAACTTTTTCATTAAAATGTTCAGACAAAGATGTTCTTACTATTCCCACCAATGATCGAGATCAATCTTGACCAGTTACAATATTTTACCTTTCAATCACGAAAGGATTTTCAATGATTACCTTTCAGTCCAATAAGGATTTTACAAGTCTCCTTTTAAATACAGAAGGACTTCTCTAATACACTCAAACTATCTTTAACTTTATAGTGTTAAGTTTCAACCAAAATGATTTAAAAAGGATTAATGGATCAAACTGTACTCAACAATTGTTTGAGTTTAATTTTCAGCAATCAAACTCTAAGAATAGATCCTTAAATCTAGTTAAGAAGAGTTGGAGCTTTTGCTTAATTGAAGATCTTATATTTCTCAAGAATGATTGTTTAAGTGAATGATTGGTTGCACTTGAACTCTTGTTGTTTCCTTTTCCTCGAGGCTCATTTTATAGGCTTGATGAAGGCTTATGACAGCTCATATAGCCGTTGGGAGACAAACTGTTCAGTCTATAGTTAAATATACATGTATTTTAATAAAGCAAGAACGTTCCTACTTAATCATTATAACGTTCTTCGTTTTAATTTTTCCAATAACTGCTGAATTCTGACTTTTGATAGTTGTTTGTATGTTATGCTTTTTTGTACTTGTGTTAGTGATGCAGTGCCTTATTTGTCCAGGCTATACTTGCTTATCTTAGCCATCAATCATGGAGATTGATCTTGCTATTTACTCTTGATACATTAACTTTTCCTTTGTTGATCCTTTTTCTTTGAACGAATTTATCCAAAATGATCTTGAGTTTACGTTTATGTTCCTTTATAGGGAAAGCTGGTGATTTTTAATGTACATGGATGTGTTTTCATAGCCCAGAACGATCTTGAATTCAAGAGGGCCTTCTTCTTCGTAAACCATAATGTTCTTGGGTGAATGCAGTAAAAACTAGAATGACCTTTGTTTTTCTGTTTAATAACAAGAACATTTTTGCTTTTTTAATTTGATCTTGATTCTTCCAAATTGATCTTTGTTGTTACATTTGATGCCTATCTTTGATTAATACACTAAAAAACACATCATAAATAACAACAAATTTTTAGAATCGTAATTAGAAGATTAATTAACTTCGTTTGATTATCATCAAAACATTAATTTGGGATTTTTTTCTCAACAATCTCCCCCTTTTTGATGATGACAAATATGTTAATTATATATTTTAATTTGATTCTAAGGATTTTTGTAACACCCCGAGTTTAAAACACAGCGCGGGTGCATTTTTTTTCTTTTTTTTATCAATAATAAAATAATTAAGTAACAGAATTGTCCAGATTTAATTCGAAAGGAATAAAAATAAAGTTTTTTTGTAAAATAGTACGCCGTGGATTAATCGATGAACGTAACAAGAATTCATCGTAATCTCAATAAATACTTAATTCTAGAAATTTAATAATAAACAATAAGACAATTTTCGAAAGATAATAATGTCATAACATTCCCCAAAAGTCAATATCAGAGTGCGGAATAAGTAGTACAACACTTGTTTTTCAAAATAAAACAAAATACATTTCCAGCTCAAAGCCTATACATCAAGTCTAACTGATCATGCGCTAAAGCTACAGTAGAACAGATTTCCTCCGCATCCCAAGCAAGTCTTCTTCGAATATGCCGCTCGCCTCGATGTGACCTCCTCCTCCTCCTCATCATACAGAGAGAGGTCGGCCTCCTCAAAAGTCAGATAAATTCAAAGTCTCGGTCGCTTCGGCGGCGCCGGAATCTCAAAACAATCATCGGAGATCCTGGACGGACCCAGAATCTCAGCTGCTACTAGCTTCGGCTCATCATTCTTTCCTTCTGCCTCAGACTCATGTACATCTCCTCCAACCACTGGGTTGGGAGTCACCACACCTACGGTGGCCTCCGTCTCAACCCCTCTAGCGGACTCCTCAGCATCGTCGAAAATTCAGTGCGCCTCCAATACCAGACGGGAAGGCACGGGAAAATCTATACTCGTATGTGTGCGCTCCACGAAATCCGCTACGCCGTCTGTCCTACTCGTCCTCTCCAACCACCCCGTGTAAGTCGCTCTGCTTGAGATGGGGTCGAATACCCAAGCAGTGCGCGAATAGCGATCAAGGAAGTCTAACGACTTTTCCGTCGTTTGGGTTCCCATGGGTGGCATGGGTTTGGGGGGCATCTGAGGGCAAAGCCAAAGTCCACAATATAATAACAAGGGTCACTGACCGAAATTAACAAATAATCACATAGCATATATTTCACAGCAACAAATATATCCATGATATATCATATGATGATGAGGAAAATAATAATTCTCATTTGAAATTTAATGACATATATGCCTTTTCAAAAACAGCAGCCAATTGTTATGAAATATGTGGTAAGTACAAACAACACCTCAGCAAATCACAGTCATTAAATCAGAAATTCAGATTCTGAACAGTACTCACACGCATTCAATTTCCACTCATTCATCATATAATCAAACGTGACCCACCGGTCAATCCCTCAATGCAATATGTATATGCTCATGTATACAATTTTCTTGGAATCACCAAGGTGTAGTCGCTCAACAGACCAGCACAATATGTTTGACTTTAACGGCCCTCAAGACCAGGGTGCAATCGCTCAACAGATCAGCACCAGTGTAGACACTCAACAGTCCAGCACTCGTGCAGTCGCTCAACAGATCAGTACCTAGTGCAGATGCTCAACAGTCCAGCACTCGTGCAATCGCTCAACAGATCAGCACGTGGTTGCGCGTTACTCTGTGGCCCTTCACGGGTACCACTTGACTATGCAATGCATGAATATGCAGTGTTTCACTTCTCTAGAAACAGTATGCAAAAACAGAAAATTCATGCTTTCCATCTTGTTTAAAATATCTCAGCACAGTCAGAATTATCATCATCACAATCATGGTTAAACAGCCAAATATTCATTAACATTTTGAAATGTTTACCCAACCTCTTAAAATTCAACTACAGTGTTAAAAACTGGGATTTTCTGGCATTTTACGAATCTATATTTGAATACAGAGAAGCTGTATTCGAATACATAAGCCAAAAACAGTACAGAATCACACTCTGTATTCGAATACAACCCTCTGGTATTCGAATACAGAGGCAGTCTCAGTGCACAAAACAACATCTTTCATTACATCAAAAAACTTCATCAGTACCACTTCAAAATATCACCAAAAGTTCCATTTTAATTCTCCTCAACATTCCCAATATTCCCCAAACACTCAGGGTTTACAAAACACTCTTAAAAACTTGGAATTTCTTAAAACTCGAATCTGTATTAGAATACAGACCCCTTGTATTCGAATACAGAAGCATGAAACTACAATTTTAACATTCTGTATTCGAATACAGCATGCCTGTATTCGAATACAGAAGACAAAACCTTGAAAAATTCAACATTTTCTCCTAGATCATTAAAGGTTTTCAATACTTCATCCTCTCCTCTTCAAAATATTTCAAGAACCCCATTTAAAATCACTTTAACCCTTCTCAAGGTTTCTCAATACTTTAAACTGTATATCACAGTGTTTAAAACTTGATTTTCTGGAAAACACGAATCTGTATTCAAATACAGCTTCCTTGTATTCGAATACTGAAGCTAAAAACAGTGCTTCTGGAAAAACACGAATCTGTATTCGAATACAAACCCATTGTATTCGAATACAGAAGCTGAAACTAGTGAAAATCTGCATTCTGTATTCGAATACAGCATGCCTGTAGTCGAATACAGATGCGAATACAATGTTAAAATCCCACTTCTGTATTCGAATACGACATGGTCGTAGTCGAATACAGATGCTAAGGCAGAAGCAAAAATCCTTCCTTTGTATTCGAATACAGGGGCTCGTATTCGAATACAAGTTTGAAAACGTGAGTAAAACAGAAACTTGACAGGTTGTAGTAGAATACACACATGTTGTATTCGAAAACCAGTGAAAATTTCCTGAGATTTCAACCCTTTTCAAACTATTTTCTTTTAAAAACAACAACCAAACATTAAAACAGATTCAGCATTTTTCCAGACAATACTTTCCTCATTAAAAATCCCTTTTCTTTTTAAATCATCAACATCATCAGAATCACTCAAAACAGAACCAGAATCAGGATCATCAACAACAAATCATCCAGACATTGAAACCATCAGAACATCATACAGCATTTCAGCTTTCACAACACATCAGAATAACATGCAAGCATTTCAGCTTTCACAACCCATCACAATAACATGCAAGCATTTCAGCTTTCACAACACACCAGAATAATATGCAAGCATTTCAGCTTTCACAACACATCAGAATAACGTGCAGCATCATAGAGCAGCAAAACACAAATAGAATGCAATTTTTGCATTTCAAAACCATTTTCAAAACAGTTTTATGAACATGCATTTTTAAATCATGTTTGAAATAACATTCAAGACATTTTCCACTTTCCCAAATAAACAACACAACTTTTAGTGCATTCAGCCCAAACAGAAATAATCACAGAGCTTTTAAAACATCAAAAAATGCATTTTTCATTTATTTCAAGCCTCAGGCAAACCAGTTTCAAAATAGTAATGAAAACACTAGTGATGCCACGAAAGTTATGCACTTACAGCCCTAATGCAACTAGAAAGTGGAAGGTGCCCTTACCCTTGTTGCGTATTCTGCTTCTGCTAAAGTGTATGCGTCAAAAACAGCGAAACTCCCGCCTGCGTTTGCTACTACAAAACTGAGTTCTCTAGCTCTGTAATGGTATGGGGATTAACTTTTGTACTGGGGTTTTAGTGTTTCAGTGCTTGGATTTTCATGTAATGGTGTTTTTGAGGAACTCGCTCTTTTTCTCTTTGTAGTCGTGACTGGAAATGGGGAAGGCAGAAACAGCAAACATAATGGGAGGGAAAATGGGGTACTGTTATATGCAGTATGGGCAGTGAGGAAGGAGGGATGGTGTTCTGATTTCACAATCCTTCTCACTCCTATTTATAGGCTTTTGTGGTGCCACCTCACCCAAAAATAATGTTAAAATAATGTTGGCTCCTTCAGCACTTAATTGCTTGTAATTAGCCACTAATTCTCAATTAACTGCCCAATTAATTTTATTACTCGTAATTAAATTAATTTAATCTTCATCCAATAATTTTTATTTCATCCTCCAAAATAAATATTTATATATATATATATTCACTCAAACATACATATATTAAATATTTTACAAATATCCCCAAAAATAAATTAAAATTAATTCCATAATTTTAATTAAAAATTAAGGGTCTTACAATTTTTAAGAGAAAGCAGAAGTACATAATATTATCAAAAGAGACTTCTGAAAAACTTAAAATTAAAAACCTAATTAATTATCCCCCTTTGTCAAATCAAAAATCAGAGGGAGGATAATATCTAGAAGGAACGAAATCAAAGGGACAAGGAAGGTGAGGATCCCTTAGAGGAAGAGGAGATAGAGAGCTTGAGAAGATATGGAAATGTTGAAAGTTGATTTTGTAGAGGCTGTTCCAGCCCTAACTTAGGTGTTAGCTGAGTAGCTATCCATTCGCATAAGAGTGCATTTTCCCTATCATGATGGGCTTGCCGATCAATGATAGTCTGAAGAGCAGCAAAAATCTTAGGGATGTCTTTAGTTGTCCGTGATGTGTGCTTCTCAATTTTGGACATTTTTTATGGACGCTTGTCGTCATTCAGTTGAGAAGTTGTGTACAGATTAGTTGGAGAGGGAGCTGTAGTAGTGCAGAAGGTGGACAAAGTGGCAAAAGCAGAGCTTATTGTTGGGAGAGTACCTGAAGGAGACTTTGTGTAAGGCGTTGATGGGCATGGGAGATCCATATCTCGAAAAGCTAGATATTGACTAATTCCGAAGAGAGAGGAGTTAGTTTTTTGTGGCAAAATGAAAACAGGAAACATGAGAGATGTTTGTTGCTGGTTGAGTTGGTGGTACAAGACAAAAATAAAGGAACTTTAGAGTTAAGAAGTACCTTAATTTTGTCTTTAGTTGTCCAATTTGCGTCTTTCTTTTCAGCAAATGTTGGGTCGTCTTGATCAACTCTTGGTATGAAGTTTCCATCTAGTATGATGTGCCACAGTCTTGTGTCTTGTTGTTTTAGGAACAACTGCATTTTACTTTTCCAAAAGTAGTAGTATGTACCAACAAAGTAAGGTGGTCTATTCGTAGAACCTCCTTCAACGATGTACATAGCTTTTGACATTGTCTCCTAGATTTTTTCCTCTAACACTTTTTGAGTGTTAATTCTTAGAGACTAGGCTCTGATGCCAATTGAAATGACATTGTTCATCACAAGAATGGGGGGTTTGAATTGTGATTCCCTTTTTAAAATTAATTTCTGTATTAAATTCAGTTAACTCAAGATTGATCTTGGTTTGATAAATATAATAGGCAGAACGTTCTTCGTTAGTAATATAACAATAAAAACATCACAAAGTGATTAGTGCTAATGAGTGAGAAATAAAAAGAGATAAGAGAAATAGAATTCACACGACAATATATTCTAGTTCACCCAAACTATACTCAACACTTGTTTAAGTTTCATTTTCAGCAAGCAGACTCTAAGAATAGTTCCCTAAATCTAGTGAAGAAGAGTTGGAGCCTTTGCTTAATTGAAGATCTTATATTTCTCAAGAATGATTGTTTAAGTGAATGATTGGTTGCACTTGAACCCTTGTTGTTTCCTTTTCCTTGAGGTTCCTTTTATAGGCTTGACGTAGGCTTATGATAGCTCATATAGCCGTTGGGAGACAGGATGTTCAGTATATAGTTTAATAGACATATGTTGTAATAAAGCAAGAACGTTCCTAATTAATCATCATAATGTTCTTTGTTTCTGTTTTTTGGATAACTTCATAATGCTGACTTTTCACAGCTGTCTGTATGTTATGATTTTCTATACTTACGTCAGTGATGCAGTTCCTTATTTTTCCAAGCTGTACTTGCTTATCTTAGCCATTAATCATAGAAATTGATCTTGCTATTTACTCTTGATACATTAACTTTGCCTTTGTTGATTTTTTTCTTTGAATGAATCTGTCCATAATGATCTTGAGTACACAATTATGTATTGTAGTGAATGCTGGAGTTGTAGATGTCTAATTAGAGTCAAACCAAGTGCAAATGAAATCTAAGATGAATATCTACAACTTTCATGAAGACACCATAGCTAAATTCTAATTCAAAAGAGGAGACCAATGCAGTAAATGTTAAACAACAGATGTTGTATGCCTGAAGCACAAATCCCGCACCTGGGGCTCGCACCGCGCTATAGAATGTATAAAAACGTGTTTTTGTCACTTTCTAGGGATCTTTTTGGCTATTAAAAAGTTTGGAGACTTCTTCCTTAGAATAGAAACTCATAGACGACTATTTCTAACACCATTGAAAGAGTTTTATCAAGAATAATTCATGATTCTTTTTTGTAATTCTTCTTTAACCTCTATCTCTTGTATCTCTGTCATGAGTAACTAAACCCTATTTGTTAGGGATAAGTGAAATAAAATGAAACCCTTATTTTGTCTGTTTTGATTTTTAGTTATATCAATGAGTTTATTGAATTAGTTTCTCATCTCTGTGCTTAATGCTTTTTATTGCTTGATCAACTTTAAACAGTTTTACGATTCATATTTTGAAACAGAAGTGGACTTTACGAATGCTTGAGATGAGAAATTTGTGATATTGTAGTCTAGGGATAGATGCAGGTCATGAAACCAATTGAATTATTTCCATAGGCAATAGTTTAATAAAAGAATTCTTGTATTGTAAAGCTTAATTCTAATTTAAAATCCACTATGGAATTAGGGGTTACTTTAGAATTAAAGGTTTCGTGACTAAGACATTAAGGCAAAAATAATAAAGAGAATTCGGTAATAGTTTAATAAAGGAATTTAGTAACTTGAATCAAATTTGAATCCAAGGTTGGATTCAAAGTGAAACTCATCCCTAAATTTTTTTCTTATTATAAAAGTTCAATTCTATTACTCTTGTTAGTTTCAAATATTATTTCAATCAATTTGGAAACGTTTTGTTTAAGTTTAGCAAAGAAACACAATTAGATAGTAAAACACAATCTTTGAGTTCGACACTCGGTACTACCGTTTTAATTATTACTTGCAACGATTTAGTACACTTGCTGAAACGATATCAAGTTTTTGGCGTCGTTGTCGGGGATTGCCATATCACTATTGAATTATAATTTATTTACTTAATTGGAGTTTCTTTGCTTTGCAATAAAATTTTTTTTTTTCTTTTATTTTTAATTTTGAAAGAAAAAAAACTATTTTTTTTCTTTCCTATTTTTATTTGTTAAGCTTCCTAATGTTGTGTGCTAATGATTTGTTTCTTCTTTGTTTGAGATAACTATTTGTTTTAGAACATGGAAGATTGTAATGATGATATTCTACTACAATTATTGGAAGAGTATGATATTTGTCTTATATCTGCTGAATTACGCATAATTGAGGGACAGATCTTGAGAGATACATTTTTAAAATATCATCCTTAGATGTGGCCTCTTAGGTGTGACTTTTGCATAGAAGAACATAGGAATGGAACTTGTTTTAATTACTATGTCCCACCACTAGAATATGAAGATGTATTGGTCATAGAAGCAGAAGATGATGAGTCTTATATTAAAAAGATCATTGGGAATAAATTCTAACTCCTAAAATTCTATCCAACGAATCAAATGATGAGGACTTTCACATCAAGGATGTTTTGGTTGAAGTCATGAAGAATAACGTGGTTTCAATTGAAAGATTTGAATGTCAATGTGAGAGATTATTTGAGCAAGTGGTTGAATTTGAGAAGATGGAGTTGAAGTTGAAAATTGAATAAGACTTCATTGTTGTGGTAGAAGAAGATAAGCAAGAAGAAAATACGAACAAGGAAAAGAAAAATAAGAGATTGATGAAGTTTGAGATTCAATCTATGCCTTGTTCATCAATGTCCAATTGAAAAGGACATGGAAACAACATCATTTATTTCTCAAGTTCATGGAATTTCTACCAAACAAAAAGAAGAAAAAGGATGGTGTTCTTTTTGTCATATATGCCACATTGACAATACTTGATGTAACACCCCAAATTTTATAATAAACTATTTTATTAATGAAATATGATTTTAAATAATTAATTTGATGTTAAAATTATTTTAGAATACATGTTAATAAATTTCGTGATTAGTTTTTGTTATATGGGTGCTTTAAATGATGTGCTACTTTTATACATATTGGACTAAATGAGTAATATAAATAACAAATATTATATTTTATTATTTTATATATTTTTCTAAATAGTATTTTAGTGTAATATTTTAAAGAATAATATTTTAAGCGATTTTATGTGTATATGCCCGTACACAATTAATGTGATATTTTACAATACGTTTGACTGATATTAAGTGTGCAAGTAGTTATATTTCAATTATTTATAACTATTTTCTATTTTAAGTTATATATTTCATAAATAATTATCTTGAGATAGTGGTAATATTGTATTTGATTTTTCTTGATTTTTACATACTTGTTATGACATTGTGATTTTATATATATTTATTTTGATTCATTAATTAATATAAAGTATTGATATTATATTTATTTATTTTATAATTTTAAATATTTTTTTAACGATGATAGTAATTTAATGTGAGTATTTGGAAAAATAAGTATAATTTTAGAGATTAATTTGAATATGAGAGTTTTGATTATTAATATTTTATAAAAGATTAATTACTTTATTTTATATACTATTAGTTTTAAAATAGTAGTAATATTTTATGAATTAAATTGTGTTTTAAAAACAATATTAATAAAAATTAGTTTTGATAATTGTTGATTTTATTTAAAAAA